>CM038677.1:218662836-219262836 GCA_021605205.1 Aegilops longissima | reverse complement strand
TATAATCACGTCTTGACCATATCATATCACAACATGCCCTGCAAAAACAAGTTAGACGTCCTCTAATTTGTTGTTGCAAGTTTTACGTGGCTGCTACGGGCTTAGCAAGAACCGTTCTTACCTACGCATCATAACCACAACGATTTTTCTTAAACTTTGCTATTTTAACCTTCAACAAGGACCGGGCGTAGTCACACTCGATTCAACTAAAGTTGGAGAAAGCAGACACCCACTAGCCACACGTAATGCGCAGGCGGTAGAACCAGTCTCATGAACGCGGTCATGTAATGTCGGTCTAGGCCGCTTCATCCAACAATACCGCCGAAACAAAGTATGACATGCTGGTAAGCAGTATGACTATTATCGCCCACAACTCTTTGTGTTCTACTCATCCATATAACATCAACGCATAGACCTGGCTCGGATGCCACTGTTGCGGAATGTAGTATTCCAAAAAAATTCCTACGATCACGCAAGATCTATCTAGGAGAAGCATAGAACGAGCGGGGAGAGTGTGTCCACATACCCTCGTAGACCGAAAGCGGAAGCGTTTAAGTAACACAGTTGATGTAGCCGAATGTCTTCGCGATCCAACCGATCGAGTACCGAACGCACGACACCTCCGCGATCTGCACACGTTCAGCTCGGTGATGTCCCTCGAACTTCTAGATCCAGCTGAGGCCGAGGGAGAGTTTCGTCAGCACGACGGCGTGTTGACGGTGATGATGAAGTTACTGACGCAGGGCTTCGCCTAAGCACTACGACAATATGACCGAGGTGGAAATATGTGGAGGGGGCACAACACACGGCTAAGAATCAACTTGTGTGTCTATGAAGTGCCCCCTCCCCCGTATATAAAGGAGTGGAGGAGGGGGATGGCCGGCCTCCTATGGCGCGCCCCAAGGGGGGATTCCTACTCCTACTAGGAGTAGGTTTCCCCCCTTTCCTAGTCCAACTAGGAGGGGGAAGGAAGGGGAAGAGGGACAGAAGGAAAGGGGGGGCCGACCCCCCTCCCCAATTTAGATTGGGTTTGGGGGGCGCACCCCACCACTTGGACGCCTCCTCCTCTCTTCCACCATGGCCCATTAAGTCCCATTAACTCCCCAGGGGGTTCCGGTAACCCCCCCCCCCGGTACTCCGGAAAATGCCCGAACTCATCCGAAACCTTTCCGGTGTCCAAACATAACCTTCCAATATATCAATCTTCATGTCTCGACCATTTCGAGACTCCTCGTCATGTCTGTGATCACATTCGGGACTCCGAACAACCTTCGGTACATCAAATCATGAAACTCATAATACATATCGTCATCGAACGTTAAGCGTGCGGACCCTACGGGTTCGAGAACTATGTAGACATGACTGAGACTCATCTCCGGTCAACAACCAATAGCGGAACCTGGATGCTCATATTGGTTCCTACATATTCTACGAAGATCTTTATCAGTCAAACCGCACAACAACATACGTTGTTCCCTTTGTCATCGGTATGTTACTTGCCCGAGATTCGATCGTCGGTGTGATCATAACTAGTTCAATCTCGTTACCGACAAGTCTCTTTACTCGTTCTGTAACGCATCATCCCACAACTAACTTATTAGTCACATTGCTTGCAAGGCTTATAGTGATGTGCATTACCGAGAGGGCCCAGAGATACCTCTCCGACAATCGGAGTGACAAATCCTAATCTCGATCTATGCCAACTCAATAAACACCATTGGAGACACTTGTAGAGCCTCTTTGTAATCACCCAGTTATGTTGTGACGTTTGATAACACACTAAGTGTTCCTCCGGTATTCAGGAGTTGCATAATCTCATAGTCATAGGAACATGTATAAGTCATGAAGAAAGCAATAGCAACAAACTAAACGATCATAGTGCTAAGCTAACGAATGGGTCTTGTCAATCATATCATTCTCTAATGATGTGATCCCATTCATCAAATGACAACTCATGTCTATGGATAGGAAGCTTAACCATCTTTGATTAACGAGCTAGTCAAGTAGAGGCATACTAGTGACACTCTGTTTGTCTATCTATTCACACATGTACTAAGTTTCCGGTCAATACAATTCTAGCATGAATAATAAACATTTATCATGATATAAGGAAATATAAATAACAACTTTAGTATTGCCTCTAGGGCATATTTCCTTCACACACGTGAAGCCAAGATCCAGGAGGAGGTTTCCTGGAGGGTGGCGAAGGCTCGTGCGGATCTTGCCAACGAGTACAACCTGAAGCTGAAGTTCTCGAAGGCCGAAGCTGAGGGCAGGACATCTGCCCTTAGGTCTAGGCTGGACGAGGCAGAGCAGCACGAGAGGACCGCTGCAGCGGCCCAGACTTCCACCCAGGCCGAGGCTCGCGCTGATCTGCTTTCGCTTCAGCAGCAGATTGATGACGCTGCTTCCCTCGCGCAGCAGAACAGGGAGGAGGCGTGTCATCATCAGACGTTGCAGCGTGAGCACGCCCTCATGCTCCAGGCCCTCAGAGTGAGGGCCAATCGAGCACTGGGCGTCATCTGTGAGGAGAACGTCCCTCATCCCCGCATGGAAGACTACGCCAGCCACCTTCGCTTCTTCACGGATGTCGTGACGCACCTGGAGGACCGGGCTATGAGGGCTCGCGATCTTGTTGAGGAAAGGAGCCGGGGTCTCCTTGGGCGTGCATTCTCGCGCGTCTTTA
Source organism: Aegilops longissima (assembly GCA_021605205.1). NCBI lineage: Eukaryota > Viridiplantae > Streptophyta > Magnoliopsida > Poales > Poaceae > Aegilops > Aegilops longissima. The sequence continues at coordinate 219,260,150 of CM038677.1, read as the reverse complement.
GCCATCTCCAGAATCTCGACCCCCACTTCGACTTTGATGCCGCCATTGCTCCAGTGCCCGGGGCCATCCGGGACAACCTGTCGCACTAGGTGGACAATCATGTGGATGCCCTGGTCAGGGCGTTTGCCACCAAGGACGACGCGGTGGTGGTCATGGCAGATGAAGACGGCGTAGTCGACGACGGCGAAGACGACGCTAACAATAGCGCCAGCAGCGCGTACAAGAGTGACCAGGACGACGTTGCAAGCGACATGTCTGATTAAGCCGCGTTCCTTTGCTTGAACCTGCACGCAGAGACCAGGACACGACCTAGTAGGGCGTGAGAGCATTTTGGAGGGGGGGGGCCTCGTGTATGTAAATTGATGTTATATCTCTTAGGGCGAACCTGAAACGCGCTTTTGCAAGCTTGCAAGTCCCTCAGCAGGGTTGTCACTGTGACTTACCTTGGTTCCTGTAGGCCTTGCGTGGGCTTTGGGGTTGCTGATGCGTCCTTGTCCCGAGGGGAGCCTTTTAGGGGCTCGCGAGATTTTAGATCTCCCAAGGAGCCTGCTGATCTGGCTGAGAGAGCCTCGCGAGGACAGATGCCAGCGGCGGCAGGGTGTGCGCGCGGTGATCCTGCGATGATGGTACTCTCGACCCTGCGGGGTTTTTCGCCACCGACTTGCGTGGCAGCGGTCGGTGGCGCACAGACACACGCCCAGCCCCGCCATGAGGCGCCACAAGGGTAGGGGAAGCAGGCGAGAGCCTCAAAATAAAGCACGCAACCAAGACGCAAGAAATCAACACGAACAAGAGAAGACCCCCCACGCTTGGCAATAAAAAATACTTCAAGTTCAATCCAAAAGGGCTACGAACCGAGTTACAGAAAAGCGGATGAAAGCAAATGGCCGCGTCCAGCACCAAGCTAGTCTTCTTGTCTTCCCACCAGCGTGGAGCATGGTGCTTCCACTAGGACGTGGGCGGGAGCCCCCGAGGCCCGAGGGTGGCACTCCGGAGACTCCGATGCGTGTACAACCCCACTCATTATTACGTGAGAGTGTCACGAGTGGAGACCTTCACAGGCGTGAGCCTTGCTTTATATCGCCAGATGAGGGCCCCGCCCTGCGCCACCCCCTACTGTAAGTGCATCTAGTGCCCCTTAGTGATTTTGGTGTATTGAAGACTTATAGGTTAAGGGACTAATGTGTTTTTAAGTGTACACAGGTCTATGAGGAGTTTGATATTTACAGAGAAAATCGACCCCTAAAAATGAATGTCTTCGACCGAAGACTTTGGATTTCTGAAGACTTTGAAAGTGAAGAAATTGGTGTGACCTTGAAGACTTGGCATTCATTCCAGGAGCATGAAGCGTGAAGACTTTTGTTGTCGTAGTTTCATTTTCTGTTTCTTGAGTCATAGGAAACACCATACTGTTAAAGGGGGTCAAGGAAATACTAAGGAAAAATTTCCATGTGATGCTCAACTCAAAATCCTACACCTACCAATCCCTTCGAGTGAAGCCATTGGAAATCTCATACAGTTCAGTCAATTTCTTGATGTGAGACGAAGTTCTTCCGGTCTCGAGAATTTGTTTCGACCGAGGAGTTAGGAATTCGCCAGTCTGGATTGCCTCCTGATGAGGAACATGATAGCCTGGAGGAATTTGATACTCAAATTTCCGACCATTGTTAATGCTCTGCGCCGGCTGTCCCAAAATATCTACCCACCTAACGGTCATATCATTGAAGGAATTTATGTCTTATCATGTCGGGCTGCTCCTAGGCTATAAATAGCCGCCCCCTACAACCACTAGCTGGTTGGCTGCTCGAGAGAAACCGACACTTGTCATTTGAGTGCATCCCATCCTCCAGGGACTTTGGCGAAAATCATCAAGTGAGAAAACCCAAACCCAAACACCTACAAACCCAAAGTGATTGAGCATCACTGAAGAGATTGATCCTGCGTGGATCCGACGCTTGTTACCTTTGAAGATTGTGCTTCTTCCAGACGGTTAGGCGTCATGGTCTGAGCATCCAAGAGGAAATTGTGGATCGCCGAGTGACCGAGTTTGTGAAGGTTTGGAATTCACCCGAAGACTTACCACGAGTGATTGGGCGAGGTATGTGTGACCTTAGCTCAAGGAGAATACGATGAGGACTGTGTGTCCGGGACTGTGTGTCTTCAGGTTTAAATACCTAGCCGCTCCAACCAGACGTACAACTGACACAGTAGTTGGAACTGGTCTACCAAATCATTGTCTTCACCAAGCTTACTGGTTCTATTTCCTCAACTATTTCATTTCCTGTTTACTGTGTTGTGTGCCTGTTCATATCTGTTCGAAGACTTTGACTGAAGACTTCTCAATTTCCTCAGTTCAATTTCTTCAGTCTGTTTGTCTTCATCCCGTGTTATCCTGTGTTTATGCTTTCTGTACTCTGTGCTTGTCTTCATTTCATCATGATCACCATGCTTGTGTTTGTTTATGTTTACATCTGAGTACTTATTCCGCTGCAAGTAGTTCTTCGCTTAGGAATTTCCTCACCCGCAAATTCCTTAGTGAAGAATTCATAAAAATCGCCTATTCACCCCCCTCTAGTCGATATAACGCACTTTCAATTGGTATCAGGGCAAGGTACTCCCTTGTTCTATGTAATTTTGGTTTAACCGCCTAGAGTTTTAGTTATGTCGACCGCAGGTATGATCAAGGTCTCTGCTGGGTATCCTACCTTCGATGGGACGGACTACCCCTACTGGAAGAATAAGATGTGAATGCATCTTGAGGCAATTGATAATGATCTCTGGTATGTTGTGGAAAATGGTGTTCCCTCTGTCACACCTTCTGTGAATGTTGCTGATGTGAAGAGATTCAAACAACTCGATTCTCAAGCGAAGAACATCATATGTGGCCACCTGAGCAAAGGGTAGTATGGAAGAGTGAGTGCTTTGGAAACTGCCAAGCTTATCCGGGATAGGCTGTCCAAAGTAAATGAAGGAGTCTCAACACAGCGTGACTCTCGAGTTGACGTTCTTCGCAATCTCTTCAACCGCTTCAAAAGACTCGACAATGAAAATTTTCAACAAACCTTCGATCGCCTCACTGACATCTCAAATGAGCTTCAAGCCCTTGGTGCCACTGACATCACCGACCATGAGGTGGTGAAGAAATTGCTGAGATCACTTGATTCCTCATTTGATACTCTGGCACTGATGATACAAGAACGTGGAGATTACAAGTCACTTGATCCCGCTGATATCCTCGAGAGGCTAAACACTCATGAGTTCTAGCTTGCTGAGAAGAGAGATCTCTATGGTTAAAGTTATGGCAGATCACGTGCCCTGAAGGCCAAGGCAGTTTCTGAATCTGAAGGTGAAGATTCTGGTAGTAGCCTTGGTGATCCTGAAGAACTGAGCCAGGAGCTAGCACTGCTCGTGAAGAAATTCCAAAAGTTCTCAAGACGTGGTCGCTTTGGAAAATCCTCAAGGAGTAATGATTCCTCATCCAGTGACTACAAGAAGAGGCTATGCCACAAATGCAAGAAACCCGGTCACTACATTCAAGACTGTTCTCAGTGGGAAAAGGAATCAAAGAAGAAGAAATACAAGGATTACAGTTCTGATGACTCAAAGAAGAAGAAGAAATCTTCAAAGTCTTCATCATCAGAATCCTCGAAGTCTTCATCTCACAAGAAGAGTAGCTCCAAGAAGGATCGGACATTCATTGGCAAGGAAATGGACTATGAGGCTGAATCTGAGGAACATGAGGAAGAGGAGGCATCTGAGGAGTCCGAGTCTGGTGTGGTGAGCCTAGCTCTCGCTACTGCATTAGTCAGCAAGTCCATCTTCAACTCTGAAGAAAATGGCTTCACCAACAAGGCTGATGAAGGCAATGATGACTATGCTCCCACGAATTGCTTCATGGCAAAAGGTGCCAAGGTACTCAAATACCCCTCCTCTGAATCTAGTGAGGATGAATTTGATGAAAACCTCAAGCCTAGCTATTCTAAACTTGCTAAGATTGTTGTGAAACAACAAAAGGCTTTTGAAAAGGTTCAAAACATGCTAGACAAAAGTGATGATATGTTGGGTGAAGAAATGGATCGCACTAAAACCTTGACTGAAAATCTTCAGAGACTTCAGTCTAGTTTTGACAACCTTCAAGGTTATCATAACACTCTCTTATCTGATCATGAGAAGCTTTCTTATGAATTTCTTCAAAGAAAGCAAGATCTTGAAAAGCTAAGAGTGAATTATGAAGATCTTTAGAAGGAGCGCGATTCATTACTTGCTCAACAAATCAACGCTGCTCAGGAAGAATTTGTTCCGCCAGGTTTGAAGTGCATTGAACGTGAATCTGCTAATTCTTCACCTGAATGTTCAAATGCTTCTAATTCTACAAATTCTTCACCTGTCTCTGCTATCACTAATTCCTCATCTGAGGACATTGCTAGTATCACCGATGATGCAGGGCTGAAGGAATTGTACATGACAGGCATGTACAAAAGCCTCAAAGGGCATCAGACTCTTTGTGATGTGCTTAAAAAGCAAATCCTCAACAGGAACCCTAGGAAAGAGGGTATTGCTTTTGAGAGGAAAATCAATGCTGATGGAACATATTGGAAGCCTGAGCAGTACCCCAAAACCTCATGGGTTGCTGCAAAGGGACCTCTAGTAGATCCATCTACTCTATCTGGCTTTACATGTGAATCTCCTCATTCCGCTGATGAGTCTTTTGACTCCAACTATAAACTGTTCAAAAATCAGAATGGTGAAGTATTTGCTAGATATGTTGGCACTAACTGCAGGAACGGTTCCCCTATGAAGAAAATCTGGGTTCCCAAAAGGTGCCTTGAAAATCTTCAGGTGAATGTCATCATGACACCACCTGTGAAGAATAGGAACCCCAGATCAAATTCTTCATATGGATCCAAGTCCTCATATGGACCAAATTCCTCACGTGGATCAAATTTCTCAAGAGGATCAAAGTCCTCATATGAACATCATCATGCTAACACCTCTGTTTCACAGGGAAGAGCTAAGGGCTATGAATACGAGCATTATTCTTCTAACCATTATGTTCATAAGTCCTCGAAGAATTTCTCTGCTTATTCATATGCTTATCCTAACTCCTCTTATGTGAAACGAAGTGGACTGACTTCTATGCCACCTTTCTTGTATGGAGCTCGCAGAGTGATGAACTCTTTGCCACCCCTTCAGATGTGGGTGGTGAAGAAAAAGAACTAATTTCTTCTGCAGGGTCAGGTCTCCAGACGTGCTTGAACGTCTGAAAAAATTGCTAGAGACCTGAAATTGCCTGAAAGGACGCAGGCTAATCATGAAGAAATGAATCCTCATTTCTCACGTCCTCATACTTTTTTATCTGTTCTATTGCTTGATGAAATTGATCTGATGAATTTGATATCATATTCTTCTTCGATGAAGTATATGAGTTCGTAAGCTGCACTAATTCATCTGCAGGATGATCAACCCAAAGCCAATGAGTGGGTCCTTGATAGTGGATGTACAAATCACATGAGTGGTGACAAGAATCTATTGATGGATGTTCCCTTATCTCCATCGCATCTGAAGCATATCATCTTCGCTGACAAAGGAAAAAAGTCAGATATTGGGTCTAGGTAAGGTTGCGATCACAAAGGATTGACACATGGACAAAGTCATGCTTGTCGAGTCCTTAGGATACAACCTCATGTCTGTCTCAATGCTTTGTGATCTTGATATGGTTGTTATCTTTGGCAAGTATCGTTGTGTTGTGATCATGGAAGCTGACAATTCCAAAGTCTTCGAAGGCTTTAGGAGAGGAGATCTGTATATTGTTGATTTCTCTACAGGACCTCAACCAGCTGTATGTCTACTTGCAAAAGCTTCAGAAGGCTGGTTATGGCATGACGACTTGGTCATGCTGGCATGAGGAATCTGCACACGTTCGCGAAGAATAAGCATGTCATTGGCATTGAGAATGTCAAATTCCTCAAGGATCACTTGTGTGGAGCCTGCGAAGCTGGAAAGATGACCAAGGCCAAACATCCAGCGAAGACAATCATGACTACCACTCGACCTTTTGAATTGCTTCACATGGATCTCTTTGGTCCTAATCATTATTCAGCAGTTACAAATGATGCATATCTATATGGCTTTGTTATTGTTGATGATTACTCTCGTTACACATGGGTGCATATTGTCACTTACAAACATGAGGTGCAGGAAGTCTTCAAACGGTTTTCCTCGAGGGCTTCAACCAACTTTGGTGTGAAGATCAAGCACATCAGAAGTGACAATGGAACTGAGTTCAAGAATTCTGGTCTTGATGACTATCTTGATGAACTTGATATTACTCATGAGCTATCTGCTCCTTATACTCCTCAGCAGAATGGCGTCGTGGAGCGCAAGAACATGACTCTTGTTGAGATGGCTCACATTATGCTTGATGAATTCAAGACGCCTCATCGTTTCTGGATTGAGGCAATTGATACTGCATGCCACATCATCAACATGGTATATCTTCACAAATTCTTCAAGAAGACTGCTTATGAACTCCTCACTGACAAGAAACCCAATGTGAGTTATTTCAAAGTCTTCAGTGCTAAATGTTGGATTAGAGATCCCCATCACAACTCAAAATTTGCATCGAAAGCACATGAGGGTTTTATGCTTGGTTACGGAAAGGACTCGCACACCTACAGAGTCTTCAACAATGTTCTCCACAAAGTTGTTGAAACTGTAGATGTGCGGTTCAATGAAACTAATGGCTCGCAAAGAGAGCACCTACCTTCTGTGTTAGATGAACAGTCACCCGAGGAAACTATCAAGTTCAAAGCTACTGAGGATGTCATTCCTACCGAAGAATCTATTGAAGAAATCATTCTAGAACGTGAAGAACGTAATGCTAATGCACCTGAAGAAAATGGTGTTGAAGAAAATGCTGATCAAATTCCTCGACGATAACCCGCTCATCCTTGCGTTGCAAACGAAGTGCAGATTGAGAAAATCATCAGCGACATCAACATTCTAGGTCCTCTCACACACTCAAAAGCTTCACATTTGTCTAACTTTTGTGGGCACTTTGGTTTCGTCTCTATCACAGAGCCCACTAAGGTAGATGAAGCATTTCTCGAGCCTGAGTGAATTCAGGCTATGCAAGAAGAATTACATCAGTTCGAGCTCAACAACGTCTGAGAACTGGTCAAACGTCCAGATCCTCGCAAGCACAATATCAATGGCACAAAGTGGATCTACCGCAACAAGCAAGATGAAAATGGCTTTTGGTGAGGAATAAGGCACGGCTTGTAGCTCAAGGCTTGTCGGAGTAATGGGCCACGGGTAGGCAAACTCGAGCCCCTGGACCTTTCAAAACATCGGGGCAGACTGCGCCCCTCAAGACCCCAAGACGAAGAGCCGCCTTCTGAGAGGCGGCGGCAGAGCCGCCGACTTCCCCTCCTAGCCGAGTCCCAGAGACGGCCTCAAGATGGGCCAACTCCCAGCCAGCGACTTCCGGAGGAGCCGGCTGTGGGGAGTCGGCCCGCGACTCCAACCGCCTCCATCGATCGACTCATGTGACGAGGCGGGATGGGGCCGCAGCCCCAACCCTGCCCGTTCGTAAGGATGTGCATAGCCACAGCGCCCGTCGACGGAGATCTCCGTCCGTGGCAACTGCTGTTGCCCACGCCCTGCCTGACGTCGACCCGTGGGCAGATCCTCGTACCCACGATGGCTGTCATGTCTGCACGACCAAGAGGCGGCGGGACCGCTTTGTCGGCGAGAGTGTAAGACGGTGAGCATCCCAAGACAGACCAGCTGGGAGTCGGCCTCCAAGAATCGGCCGACCCTCCCACGGGCTCCATCGCCATTAACCCGTACAAAAGCAGGGAATAGCAGTGATCGCCGCCGCGCGGTGGCACTGCTGCCATGACTACGACAAGTTCGCGTCATTAGAAGCGCGACTACTGATAACCGCAGCCGGCAAGACCGCCCACGGCGAGGGTTGTCGGCCCGTGCTGGACCGCCCGGCGGGGCCCGCTAGTCAGCGGGCCCGTGGTCAGCGGAGAAGGCAGCGACTAAAGGAGGCGGCGCTGGGACCCGCTCCTAGGCGGATTACCATTGTACCACAGGGGTAGGCCTATATAAACCCCGGGGCACCCATGCAAAGGGTTGGAACCTAGTAGTTTGACACATACATAGAGGGAAGAGAAGAGCTAGCCGTGCCCTTCTCCTTCCTCACCCCGAACAACTCAAGGAGCAACCTTGTACTCACTTTGCCATAGTGATCATGCGGAGACCCCGCAGCAGCGATGGGGTGTTATCTTCCGGAGAGCCCGAAGGCTGGGTAAGATTCGCCGGCGTGCATGCCTTCGCCTCATCCCGTTTCCAGGCACCGGCGACGTTCTACTCGCCCCCTCCATGATAAGTCATCCTTTGGCATATGTCGCACCCAACCCCCGACATTTGGCGCCCACCATGGGGCTAGGTGCACCGTCGTCCGGAGACCTGCTCTGGACGGGAACCCTCTTCCTCCTGGCGAAGCACAGCCAGCCCGCACGCCAGACGGTCTGCGCCCGATCTGTTGCATGGCGCTGAGGTCGCCGGGCAGCGGCGAAGGCTTCGCCGAACTTGTCGGCGAGGTTCGCCTCTCCGGCGAGCCTGCATCCGCGCGAGCACGGACGGCCCCGAAACCTCTCGCGGGCCTCCTCGGCAACTCCACGTCGCCGGCGAGCACGCCGCCGACACAGGTCCGTGAGGCTCCACCGACCGATGCTGGTCGACTCCGACACCGCGTCGCTCGGCGCGTTCCCCTGGCGTGGTGGTCTATGATGAGCCGCTCCCTCGCGCGGAAGCGGCGGAAGCACCGTCACGGAGGTGCTGCGTCATCGATCATAGCGAGGCTTCGGTGAGGAGCTCATGACCCTCTCGGCAGCGGTTCGCAAGACGACCGCACCCATTCCGGAAGACGGCGGCGCGGGTGCTGGAGGCACGCCGCCTTCACTCCTCGTGGCGCGAAGAAGCGGCAAGCATGAGGCGCTTGTCGAAGCCTACGGCGTGAGATGGATCGCGCCGTGGGCGGCTCGCCCGGCTCCGCCCAGGCCTAACCGCCTAAGCGGCGGTCCAGCAGCGCGGCGTAGCCATCGCCAACCTGTTCGGGGCAAATCGTCCCGTGTACGCCACGCACGCGGAGAACATCCGCGCCGCCCAGCGGCGGCGGGCGAGCTGAATAACCGGCGAGGCGCCGCCGATGACGGAGCGAGTCCAGCAGCTCCTCGGCAGCTGCCGCGCAGAAGACAAAGTCGGCTGCCGCCGGAGGCGCCGCGGCGACAACACGACGACTTGCCTCCCGCCCGAGATCAAGCGCGACGTCTCGGACGCCGATGGCGGTGTCCGTGGAAAAAAAACAAGGATCGGCTGTCAGCCATAGTCGGACCCACATCTCCATCGGCAGCGACGAAGCGGCCGCCCGAGAGCGATGGAAGCGGCGGGGCGACTATCTGCCCTTCCTCCCCGCGAGAAAAGCGAGTCTCCCGCCACCCGTCGAGCACCGACTCGGCGACCGCCTTGACGCCGAGAGGAGTCGAGAAAGAGCGCCCGCCACCGGATCGGCGACTCCACCGATCCCTGGCGCTGGAAGAAGAAGACGAGTTGGGTCCGCCGTGTTTGGACCTCGCATCGAGGCGAGCCCTTCCCGGAGGGTTCACACTCCCGAGATACACCCAAGTACACGGCTCCGTGAAGCCGGAGGACTGGCTAGTGGACTACTCCACGGCCGTCGGCATAGCGACGGTAACAAGCGCGTTGTCAGTAAAGTATGTTCCCCTCATGCTCGAGGCACGGCCGGACATGGTTGAACAACGAAGCCCCGCAACATCAGCAGTTAGGTCGACTTCACGAGGCCTTCGTCCGCAACTTCACGAGCACATGGCGACCTCCACACCTTGCCAGCTTTCCTTGTCGTGCAAGGCCCCAACGAAGTCCACTCGCGACTACCTCACGCGCTGGGCGAGCTCCGGAACTCCTGAGGGAGTGCACGAGTGCAGGCTATCAGTACTTCACCGCGGGTGCGTAGAAGGCACCCTCCTCAAGCACAAGCTCCTGCGGCGAGCCGGAGACCCTCGGCGAGCTGCTAATCATAGCAAACAAGCACGCATACAGCCGACTCCTCCTTGAAGAGCGGAGATCAAAGTCGGTCGACGGCAAGGTGGCTCCTCGGGCTCCCGAGAACTCCGGTGGCGACACCAGGCGGCAGCAGCAGAATGATCCTGGCGCGTTAGGGCCCGCAGCGGCTTCCAACAGCCGGCGGTGGCGGCTGGTCGAGACCAACAGCGGAGGGCAGCCTCACCTTAGCGGCGAAAGGCGGCAAGTCCAACGGTTGCGGCGTTCTCTTACGAAAGCAGACTCTAGATGGACCCTGCAAGTTCCATAGCGGCTGGCCGTCGAACCACACCACCGGAAGTGCCACCGCTCACGGGGATCGCCAAGGAAGGCGGCCTCATCCCTCCCCTTTCTTTGGGCCGCCGCCTCCACCACCGCCCGGCAGCAATTTGTCGAGCGGTCGGCCTTGATACAAGACAGTACCCGTAAGAGCATGGAGCTTATGTAGTGTTCACCGGTGTGGCCGGCGATCGCCCACAGCGGCTGCAACAACAAGAAGTGAATCTGATAGCATCGGTTACTCAAAATTCATGCCTTTGGTCGAGAAACTTATCGGATTGAGCCGAGATGATCATCGGAGGTGATGCGAATCCGGGCTCCTACATACTGGTCTTAGGAGCCACCTTGCCGCGGATAGCTGGGCGCTCGCTTTCGTGAGTGCTGATAGACGGAGGCAGCAGCATCAACATCTGTACAAGGATACAATGGAGAAGTTAGGAATCAAGCAAAGACAGCTTGAACAGCGGGATGTGTTCCACGGAATTGTACCGGCCTTTCCTGCTCACCGATCGGCAAGATCCCGATAGAGCGTCCTCTTTGGGGACAAAGATCACTTCGCCGAGAGCGGTCTGGTTGAAGTCTTGGACCTCGAAAGCCCATACCATGCTCGCTCGCCAAGTTCATGGCGGTCCCCACTACGCCTACCTCAAGATGAAGATGCCGAAAGTACCAAGGGATTCGACCGTGGCCGCGACTACTAAAATCGTTCGCTGTGTGCTGAAAGCGATCGGCTGGCGAGTCCACAGTTATCGCTTGGTGAAGCGGCTTCTTGATCGGGTTGTGGCAATGGCCAGCAAGCAGCCAGAGATGTCGCCCAACCCCAAGGAGTCGGAAGCCGAGGGCTCGTTCAAGCCGGCCAAAGAGACCAAGAAGATACCCTTGGACCCGGAGCACCCGGAGAGGTACGCTGTCGTAGGTGCAAACCTTGACAGTAAATAGGAAGGCGAGCTCGTCGATTTCCTCCGTGAGAATTGGGACATTTTCGCATGGTCCCCTAAAGACATGCCAGGTGTACCGACGGAATTCGCCGAGCACAAGTTACATGTCCGATCTGATGTGAAGCCAGTCAGGCAGCCCTTGCGCCGCCTATCAGAAGAGAAAAGAAGAGTTGTTGGAGAAGAGATAGCCCGGCTCCTCGCAGCCGGTTTCATCATGGAAGTGTTCTTTCCAGAGTGGTTAGCGAACCCGGTCTTGGTACTAAAGAAGAACAAGCAGTGGCGGATGTGTATTGACTACACAAGCCTCAACAAAGCTTGCCCCAAGGACCCGTTTGCTTTGCCGAGAATTGATCAGGTGATAGACTCCACAGCCGGATGCGAGCTGTTGAGCTTCTTAGATGCATATTCAGGATATCATCAGATCAAGCTGAACCCGGCCGACAGACTGAAGACCGCCTTCATCCGCCGCTTGGAGCCTTCGCTACCGACCATGACGTTCGGACAGGAATGCGGCGCCACCTTTCAGCGTTATGCGAAGTGCCTCCTCAAGCAGCTTAGCGAAGCGCCACGTTTACGTGGACGACGTGGTGGTGAAGACGGAGAAGCGAGAACGCTGTTGGAAGACCTCAAGGAGACCTTTGAAAATCTGCGCCGATTCGGATCAAGCTCAACCAGAGAAGTGCGTCTTGAATTACCAAACCGGCCAGCTCCTTGGTTTCTTGGTCTCTGAACGCGGCATAGAGTGCAACGCCGTGAAGATCAAGGCAATCGAAAGGATGGAAGTACCGATCGCTAGTTGTGCAAAAGTTCACCGGCTGTTTGGCGTCCATCAACCGATTCATCGGCCATTTGGCGAAAGCTCTTCCTCTGTACCAGCTCATGAAGAAGACCACCTTCTTTGAATGGAACTCCAAGGCGGACGAAGCTTTTCTCCAGTTGAAGAAAGTCCGATTGCTCCCCGTCTGCGGGCGGCCCGACTCCCAAGGAGCCCATGCTCCTGTATATTGCCGCCACCAGCAGGGTAGTCAGCATAGTCATGGTAGTTGAGTGCAAGGAGGAAGGCAAGGCGCTACCTATCCAGAGACCGGTATATTACCTGAGCGAAGTACTGTCGACCTCCAAGCAGAACTATCCCCACTACCAGAAGATGTGTTACGGCATGCACTTTGCCGCCAAGAAGTTGAAGCCTTACTTTCAAGAGCATCCAATCACCATGGTTTGCACGGCCCCACTAGCAGAGATCATCGGAAGTCGAGATGCTTCTGGCCGAGTGGCCAAATGGGCCATAGAGTTGGCCCCCTACACCATCTATTACCAGCCTGCACCGCCATCGTTATAAGCACCGCCGACTTCCTCGTCATTGGGCGAGACCAAGATACGCCTTGCCAATTGACTCCACCATTGGCGGATGCATTTCGATGGCTCCAAGATGCGCACCGGCTTGGGAGCCGGCGTGGTCCTCACTTCCCCCAAAGGTGACAAGCTCAAATACGCGCTGCAGATCCATTTCGCCGCCTCCAACAACCTCGCCGAATACGAGGCGCTCATTCATGGGCTCCGGCTTGCCAAAGAGCTTGGCATTCGCGGATCGTGTTATGGCGACTCGACTTGGTGGTCCAACAGATCATCCGGTATTTGGGGCGCCAAAGATGCAAACATGGCGAGCTACCGTTTCTGGTACAGCAGCTGAGTGGATATTTTGAGGGTGCGAGTTCCTCCACGTGCCAAGAAGCGACAACGACCAGCGAGATACCACAGCAAGAATCGGCTCCACCGCTGAGCAATACCATCGGCGTCGCCCTTGGCGCCTCCTCAAGCCATCTGTCAAGCCGTCACGAGTCGAGACTCCATTTTGTGCGGCTCCCCACGAAGAAGTCGGATCCGACTCCAAAGCCTCAGCCAGACGGCACAAGAATTCCGTGAGGCGGCCCCAAGAACGCTGCAGTCGAAGCCGGCCCGGGGACTTCAGAACCCGGCCCGGGGACTGCGGCGACCATTGCGAGGACTCCAGTACTCGGCCCGGGGACTACGCTAGTCGGCCCGGGGACTTCTTCAACCCAGCAAGTTCTGCGGACTCCAACCCGCCGCCTCCCAGCCCACCGCCCTCGTCCAAGTAGCGATCTTGGCGGTCGAAGAAATAGCAGCACCCTCATGGGCCCAAGCCCATCCCGAAGTTCTTAGTAAGCGGAGAGCTACCAACCGATGAGACCTTGGCTCGGCAAGTGCAATGCCGGCGGCAGCCTACACTATAGTCAGCAGAGCTGGTCGGGGCAAGGCGTCCTTTGGTGTCTACCAATAATGTGTCGAGCGAGCAAGGCCAGCGATTCTCGAAGACACCCATCGAGCGAGTCGCGGCCATCATGCAGACTCAAGAGCACTCGTCGCCAAAGCCTTCCGACCACGGTTTCTTTGGCCGATTGCCCTAGAAGAGGCCAAGGAATTAGTTCAAAAATGCAAGGGGTGCGGTGTTCCACTCCAAGCCGTTTGGTAAAGCCGCACTCAAGACTATCCCCATCGCTTTGGCCCATTGCTGTTTGGGGCTGGACATGGTGGGACCATTCAAAAGCGGCGCGAGGCGGCCTAACTCACTTACTTGTCGTGGTGGATAAGTTCACCAAGTGGATAGAAGCAAAACCCATCAAGAAGTTGAATGGTCCTATTGCAGTTGACTTTCATCGCCGACATCACGACTCGATGCGGCGTACACACAGCATCATCACCGACAATGGCACAAATTTTGCCAAAGGCGCCACAGCCCATTTTTGCACGACGCAAGGCATCCGTGAGTTAGCGTCCATTGCCCATCCATGATCAAGCGGCGGTGGAAGCGGCGAATGGCCTCATCATGTCGGCATCAAGCCTCGATTGGTCAAGCCACTAGGCGTTCGGCGATTCCGCTGGAGGAGTTTCGGCCGTCCTCTGGAGTCTGCGACGACTCAAACAAGTCAAGCTGGCTTCACACCTTCTTCCTCGTGTACGGTGGCGAAGCCGTCATCCCAACGGATATAGAGTTCGACTCGCGAGTCACCATGTACACCGAAGAGGAAGCGGAAGAAGCCGTCAAGGCGGCATCGACCCTCTTTGGAAGAGGGCGGCTGTTGGCACTCGGCGGTCCGGCATCTACCAAGCGAGCTGCGCCGCTACTACAACAAGAAGGTCAAGCCAAGATCATTCCTAGAGGCGATCTTGTGCTCCGGCTGATCAGCGAACAGCCGGCCAACAAACTGTCGGCGCCTTGGGAAGGCCCATTCATCATCGACAAAGTCTCAAGCAGCGACTCCTACTACGATCGGCCTTTCGAAGCCCGAGCATGCAAGAGGGGCGACTCGGCAAAGAGGCGGAGCGGCCATGGAATCTGAATCTCCTCAAGATTTTCTGATTGATGCAGTATGTACCACGCTACCCTTTGTGTTTAAAGTACCAAGACTTGGGCCCCGAGAGGCGAGCTCGGGGACTGCCCTCTTTGTTATCGTATGATAGGAATTATGCCTTGAGTATGTTACTCTTTGTTATGCTATTTGGCACGGGCTCGACTAGTCGGCCCGGGGACTACCATATGGGCTATGAAATGCTTCTGCGGTCGGACAAGTAACATGCACGATTACCTAAGCCGTCTCTGTCGAAGCCGCAGCTCATGAGAGCGGCTGTTTTAATGGGCAGGAGTAAGGAAAACGGCCACCACTGCGAAAAAAATGGCTAAGGACCCAAAGCATAAACATAGTTTAAAGTCGGCTTCCAGCCCGTTTTGTAAAACCGACTCTTAAGTAGTCGACTTGCCACTTTCTACCCAACTTGCTTAAAGACTCTAAAAATGGCCAAGTACTTGCCTTCTCAAAGGTAGCCAAGCACTTGCCAGACGGCAATCCATGAGGCGGTTGCCCGATGGGCAAGCGGCAACCAAGGAAGGCAACAAAGAAAAAAGCCATAAGAGCAATAAACAAGGAAAGATAAAATTAGAATAATATTTACATAGCTTAGGCCCTTGGCGGATCTTGAACAGAGGTTGAGAATACACCCATGGGTGGGGAATTGTCTGAATTAACAAGTTCTTTCAAAGACTATCAAAACAGATAAAATAAAAGCGAGGCAGTGGCCTAGGAAGCGGCGAGATGGGGTCGGAAGGCCGGAGGCGCAGCGGCGTCCGAGCCGAGGCGGCCGGCTGGGCGATCTCGGCAATCGTCTCCGGCGGCATCCGGCCCGAGGCAGCGCTTGGCTCGTTCGGAGGCCTTGGTCGAGCTGAGCTGGTCGCCCGCTCCGTCTTTGGCGCCTCCATGTTGTCTCCATCCTCCGCCTCGTCTTCCTCCTCGGCCTTTGGTGATCACCTCCGCCGAGTCCTCGTCGTAGTCCGTGTTCATCCCGAACCACTCGTGGCGCCTCCCCACCGTCCTCGGCCCTTTCGAGGGCGAAAGGCGCTGATGTCCGTGTAATCGGCAATCGCCGCCCGCATGCTTTCGACAAGGCGTCCTCGCGACCAACAACTCTGCTGGGCCTCGGCGGAGCGCGGCCAGCGGTCCAGATCCAGCCACTCGATACCACGCTTGCGAATTCGGGGCCAGCCGGCGCTCCGGCCGAGCCGCGGAACCCTTCGAGCCTCAAGGCGACCAGCCGCGACCTCCGGCCAATCGGGCGGTCTGGCTGGAGAGTGCGAGAATCGGCATGTCCGGCCACGAGCAGCGATCGCTGGCTGACACGACACGCTGAACGGCGCAACATCCGATGGGCGGCCGTGAGCGAGCCTCAATGCTCGAGAGCTGCTCGTCAAGGTCCGGGCGTTAGCGGCGATCTCAGCACCACCGCCCTTTGCGCCTCGCGATCAGCCTCGATGGCTTGATTGGCGCTGCGTGTGGCGGGGAAGAAATCGCCAAGAAGAAGAAGAAGAAGCAAGTCGAGAAAAGCGAGGAGTCGGCCTGGCCCATAGTCGGCGACCCAAAAGAAGAAGTAAAAACAAACTCACCATCGACGATGTCCTCGATTTCATGGAAGACGAAGGTTAGCAGCGCTTCCTTGTCGGTCCAGGAGGAGCGCTCACTCTCAAACTCGGCCAGGAGAGCAGCCTCTTTCTTCTCCGCCTCGTCCGGCGCCGCCTTAAGCAGCTCCCTCTGCTCCGCCAGCTGCATAGCCAGCAGGTCGCGCTCTGCGGCGAGCTTGCTGCGCTCCTCCTCCTTAGCGCACAAGGCGGTGTTGGTCGTACCCAGCTGCCGCCGAAGAGTGGCGCTGGCCTCTGAAGAATAAAAAGAAGAAGGACGCGAAGTCGTCAGCTAAGAAGGTCGCCAGGAAGATCCGGCCCATTGCGCAGCGATCGATCCGAATCTCGAGGACTACAGCCGTGGTCGCCCGCAGCGCGCCCTTGAAGAAGAAGACTCACCTCGGCTCCTCGCCAAGTCGGCAGTCCGCTTGCCCAGCTCCTCAACGTTGCGGTTGAAGCGTTAAGCGCGGAGGTTGTGATCTCCTACGACAAAATTTCAAACAAAGGTAAAAATTTGGAAGTCAACAAATAGAGTTCGAGCACTTTGCTCGGCCGGCCCAAACTTCGAGGACTACACCAGTGGAGTCTTGTTGGCGCGCCTTGAAGAAAAACAAGAAAAAATTCAAAGAAGAAGCATACCCGACGGCGGCTTGCACGCCCAAGTCGCCTTGGAGCGATTCTGGATGGCGTCGCCCTCATTTCGCCCGGCCGCTGGGCGTCCGAGGCGCCGTGTTCAGCGAACTGTGCCGCCTCCTCGCACCCACCCAACGGGCGCGGCGCTTGTCGCCTCGGCGTCTGGAATGGCCGAGCTGGCGGCGCCGGTCTCCAAAAGCGGCGCAAATCGCCTTCTCAAGCCGGCGTCGCTGGCGCGGCGATTTGAAGAAGCAACCGCCCGCGGCCTCGTTGTCGATCGGCGGCGCACAGCGGGGTCCGCCCGGCTGTTTGCCTCGTCGCTCTCGGACGCGGTGGGGCGGCGAGGGCGGCACGTCCGTGCCCGAGGGAGGCCTCGCTGCCTTCCCTCTCCGTGTGAGGACCTCACCGCCGACTCCTCCGTCTGCCCGTGAACTCCCGGCGGTGGCGCGAGAGCTCAGCGAGGTGACGAGCAGCGCCCGGCCCAGGCAGCGGCCTCCTCGGCTCGCCTCTTGGCTGTGGCGGCTTGACCTCCTCCGATTTCTTAGGCGGAGGCCGCCGCCTTCTCGGCCTCCGCCTTCTCAGACAGGCGGCCTCCTCCTCGTCGCGCTTCTCCCTCGCGTTCTGTTCCGTCGCCTCCCGGGCCGGCCTGAGATCAATCCGCCGAGTATTGGCGGGCGTCTCTGCCGACCCCATGACGGAGGCGGTGGCGACCCTCTCCAAGGTGAGAGGAGCCCTGATGAGAAAAATACATATAAAGACTTGGACAAGATGGACCAGAAGAAAACAAGATAAAACAAGAAGTACTTACGCGGAGACCAGCGGCGGCTTCTTCACTTCCTTCTGAGCGGTTAGCCTGTGACGCCTCTTGGCTGGTCGTGGCGGCCGTCCCCTGAACTTCTTCGCCCGGCCGCCTGGCAAGCTCGGCCTGGCCCGGCGCTTCTTCGCGCCGCCTCGACCGCCCAAGACGGCGGAGGAACTCGTGCCTGGATGTCCGGCTTTCGGTTGGCGGCGGGGGCGACTTCCCTTTGCCGTCGTCGTCGGGCCGGTCGTGAAGGTTGCGAAGGCTGAAGTCGTCGGCCCTCCTCCTCTCGGCGTCGGTCTCCATCGCCGCCCCCCAAGTCAGGTCGTTGGCGTCGCTCTCCGCCCGGTCGGGGGCGATTCACGAGCCGCTCCCTTGTGCCGACCGAGGGCTGCATGAGGGTTCGGCGGAAAAAGACCAAAGGAAATCAAAGTCGGATTCGGTGAAGAAGCAGAAAAGCAAGAGGCGACTTACCAGGCGGGGGTTGGCGGCAGTGATCAGTTCCTTGCCAAACTGCCATTCCTCCGTGAGCGCGATTCGCCGGAAATTCACCGTGTCCACCACCTCGCGTGGGGCATATCCTTGGAGCACAGCCATTGGGGTCCCGGCCGCTCATCTAATGGATCGGATGAGGTCGGCCTTGGAGAGGAAGAACTTCGGCGTCACGAAGGCAGCCAGCAAGTCGGCCCGGTCAGGCCCTCCATTGCGTTAGCTTTTCGGGCAGCGCCTTGCGGCGGCGGCGCCTGGAGTCGGCGTCTGGCCCGATGGGACCAGTGGGAGTCGCCCGCCAACTCGCCCGCCACGTAAAGCGGCAGAGTTGACCCAATCGCCTATGCAGGCGGCGTTCTTCACGTGAAATATATGCGCTGCCACATCTTCACCGACTTGATCGGTGGGATGGCAGGGAATGGGTTGTCGACCAGCGGCCTCCTCATTCTGACGAGCGTGCCGCCTGAGCGCCCGCGGCGGCGTGGGTTCGAGCTTGGCTTGGAAGAATTCTCCCCATAGCTCGATGGTGGGAGAATGCCAAGAAAGCCTTCACACAGGGATCGAAGGCGGCCGCAGCACCACCATGTTTGGGTGAGGTGGTGCAGGCGGAGCCGTGGAACTCGAGAGCAGCGGAAGAAGCCGCTCGCCAGCCCTAACCAGCGCATGAGGTGCGAGCAGAATATGACCCGCTCGCCCTCCTCCGGCGCCGGCGTTATTTCGCCCGCCCTTGTGCGCGAGTCCGCACTAGGTGGCTGCGGGGATGTGCGCGTTTGGCGAAGAAACTTCGATGATGTAAATGCGTCAACAATGGAGCCATCCCACCGCCGGAGGGCCTTGGCGGAGGCACCGGCAGCGGAGGAGGAGCTCATCTCCGCGTGGCGTGGTTGGTTGTGGCGAAGCAAGGAGGAAAACGAAGCAAGGAGAGAAGCGAGAGGAAGCGAGGAGGGTAGGTGCGCGTCGTCGCCGCCCCTCCTCCGCCTACTTATAGGCGCCTAGGCTGAAAGCCGAGGCGGCGTGGGATGCTTCGCGCCCACCCCCACGCTTCGATTAAACCCCACGCGTTACTGGCGCGCGATAACGGCGTAAAGCTCTTTCGCCCGCGACGGCCGCAGCGGATCCGCCCGAGCACGAAGCGCGGTAGTGGCGAGCCCGCTGATGGGCTGTCTAGTCGCAGCGTGGTGGCGGTAGCCTGCCAGCGTGGCGTCACGTGGCGGGCCCGCAACAGGCAGCTGCACAGAAGCTTATCGAGCACGCTGCCCGGATCACTGCCACGACCTTGAAACCTTTGAGGAGCAAGGCGGCTTCCCGCAAGGCCGACTCCAGCTAGTCGGCTCAAGAGAGGCGGCGAGCCGAGCCAATTCTTCCATTAAAGGATGGCTGTTGAGGCTCCTCGACATGTTGCCCTCGGCCCCACACCACCTTCGGGACTCTTCTGCCGAGTAATGGGCCACGGTAGGCAAACCGAGACCTGGACCTTTCAAAACATCAGCGGGCGCGCCCTCAAGACCCCAAGGCGAAGAGCCGCCCGAGAGGCGGGCGAGCCGCCGATCGCCCCTCCTAGCCGAGTCCGGAGGCGGCCTCAAGATGGGCGACTCCCAGCCAGCGACTTCCGGAGGAGCCGTGTGGGGAGTCGGCCCGTGACTCAACCGCCTCCTCCGATGCGACTCTTGGCGAGGGACGGGATGGGGCCGCCTCGTAGCCCATCCTGCCCCGTTCGTAAAGAAGCGAGCATAGCCCCGAGCGCCCGTCGACGGAGATCTCCGTCCGGCGTGGCACTGTTGCCACGCCGGCCCTGACGTCAGCCCCGTGGGCAGATCCCTGTACCCACGATGGCCTGTCTGTACGACTCGAAGATGGCGGGACCCGCCTGTCGGCGGGAGTGCAGAAGACGGCGAGATATGTTCAGAAATCAGAATGGTGAAGTATTTGCTAGATATGTTGGCACTAACTGCAGGAACGGTTCCCCTATGAAGAAAATCTGGGTTCCCAAAAGGTGCCTTGAAAATCTTCAGGTGAATGTCATCATGACACCACCTGTGAAGAATAGGAACCCCAGATCAAATTCTTCATATGGATCCAAGTCCTCATATGGACCAAATTCCTCACGTGGATCAAATTTCTCAAGAGGATCAAAGTCCTCATATGAACATCATCATGCTAACACCTCTGTTTCACAGGGAAGAGCTAAGGGCTATGAATACGAGCATTATTCTTCTAACCATTATGTTCATAAGTCCTCGAAGAATTTCTCTGCTTATTCATATGCTTATCCTAACTCCTCTTATGTGAAACGAAGTGGACTGACTTCTATGCCACCTTTCTTGTATGGAGCTCGCAGAGTGATGAACTCTTTGCCACCCCTTCAGATGTGGGTGGTGAAGAAAAAGAACTAATTTCTTCTGCAGGGTCAGGTCTCCAGACGTGCTTGAACGTCTGAAAAAATTGCTAGAGACCTGAAATTGCCTGAAAGGACGCAGGCTAATCATGAAGAAATGAATCCTCATTTCTCACGTCCTCATACTTTTTTATCTGTTCTATTGCTTGATGAAATTGATCTGATGAATTTGATATCATATTCTTCACTGATGAAGTATATGAGTTCGTAAGCTGCACTAATTCATCTGCAGGATGATCAACCCAAAGCCAATGAGTGGGTCCTTGATAGTGGATGTACAAATCACATGACTGGTGACAAGAATCTATTGATGGATGTTCCCTTATCTCCATCGCATCTGAAGCATATCATCTTCGCTGACAAAGGAAAAAAGTCAGATATTGGGTCTAGGTAAGGTTGCGATCACAAAGGATTGACACATGGACAAAGTCATGCTTGTCGAGTCCTTAGGATACAACCTCATGTCTGTCTCAATGCTTTGTGATCTTGATATGGTTGTTATCTTTGGCAAGTATCGTTGTGTTGTGATCATGGAAGCTGACAATTCCAAAGTCTTCGAAGGCTTTAAGAGAGGAGATCTGTATATTGTTGATTTCTCTGGGACCTCAACCAGTTGTATGTCTACTTGCAAAAGCTTGGAAGGCTGGTTATGGCATGACGACTTGGTCATCTTGGCATGAGGAATCTGCTGCGTTCGCGAAGAATAAGCATGTCATTGGCATTGAGAATGTCAAATTCCTCAAGGATCACTTGTGTGGAGCTCGAATGGTGGAAAGATGACCAAGGCCAAACATCCGTGAAGACAATCATGACTACCACTCGACCTTTTGAATTGCTTCACATGGATCTCTTTGGTCCTAATCATTATTCAGCGAGTTACAAATGATGCATATCTATATGGCTTTGTTATTGTTGATGATTACTCTCGTTACACATGGGTGCATATTGTCACTTACAAACATGAGGTGCGGAAGTCTTCAAGCGGTTTTCCTCGAGGGCTTCAACCAACTTTGGTGTGAAGATCAAGCACATCGAAGTGACAATGGAACCGAGTTCAAAATTCTGGTCTTGATGACTATCTTGATGAACTTGATATTACTCATGAGCTATCTGCTCCTTATACTCCTCAGCAGAATGGCGTCGTGGAGCGCAAGAACATGACTCTTGTTGAGATGGCTCACATTATGCTTGATGAATTCAAGACGCCTCATCGTTTCTGGATTGAGGCAATTGATACTGCATGCCACATCATCAACATGGTATATCTTCACAAATTCTTCAAGAAGACTGCTTATGAACTCCTCACTGACAAGAAACCCAATGTGAGTTATTTCAAAGTCTTCAGTGCTAAATGTTGGATTAGAGATCCCCATCACAACTCAAAATTTGCATCGAAAGCACATGAGGGTTTTATGCTTGGTTACGGAAAGGACTTCGCACACCTACGAGTCTTCAACAATGTTCTCCACAAAGTTGTTGAAAGCTGTAGATGTGCGGTTCAATGAAACTAATGGCTCGCAAAGAGAGCACCTACCTTCTGTGTTAGATGAACAGTCACCCGAGGAAACTATCAAGTTCAAAGCTACTGAGGATGTCATTCCTACCGAAGAATCTATTGAAGAAATCATTCTAGAACGTGAAGAACGTAATGCTAATGCACCTGAAGAAAATGGTGTTGAAGAAAATGCTGATCAAATTCCTCGACGATAACCCGCTCATCCTTGCGTTGCAAACGAAGTGCAGATTGAGAAAATCATCAGCGACATCAACATTCTAGGTCCTCTCACACACTCAAAAGCTTCACATTTGTCTAACTTTTGTGGGCACTTTGGTTTCGTCTCTATCACAGAGCCCACTAAGGTAGATGAAGCATTTCTCGAGACTGAGTGAATTCAGGCTATGCAAGAAGAATTACATCAGTTCGAGCTCAACAACGTCTGAGAACTGGTCAAGCGTCAGATCCTCGCAAGCACAATATCAATGGCACAAAGTGGATCTACCGCAACAAGCAAGATGAAAATGGCTTTTGGTGAGGAATAAGGCACGGCTTGTAGCTCAAGGCTTGTCGGAGTAATGGGCCCACGGTAGGCAAACTCGAGCCCTGGACCTTTCAAAACATCGGGGCAGATGCGCCCTCAAGACCCCAAGGCGAAGACGCCTTCGAGAGGAGGCGCAGAGAGCCGACTTCCCCTCCTAGCCGAGTCCCAGGCGGCCTCAAGATGGGCCAACTCCCGGCCAGCGACTTGGGAGGAGCCGGCTGTGGGGAGTCGGCCGCGACTCAACCGCCTCCTCTTGGTCGACTCTTCGACGAGGCAGGATGGGGCCGCCTCGCAGCCCCAACCCTGCCCGTTCGTAAGAACGAGGCATAGCCACGAGCACCGTCTTGTGGAGATCTCCGTCCGTGGCAAGATCTTGTTGCCCGCGCCGGCCACGGGACGTCAGCCCCGTGGGCAGATCCTGTACCCACGATGGCTCGTCTGCACGACCGAAGGCGGCGGGACCGCTTTGTCGGCGGGAGTGCGAAAAACGTGTGAGCATCCCAAGACAGACCCTGGGAGTCGGCCTCCAAGAATCGGCCGACCCTCCCACGGGCTCCATGCGCCATTAACCGGACAAAGCAGGGAATGGCAGCGGTGATCGCCGCCGGCGGCGGCTGCTGTTGCCATGACCTACGATAAGCTCGCGTCATTAGAAGCGACTACTGATAACCGCAGCGGCAAGACCACGCCCATGGCGGGCAAGGTTATCGGCCCGTGCTGGACCGCCCGGCCGGGCCCGCTAGTCAGCGGGCCCGGAAGTCAGCGGAGAAAGGCAGCGACTAAAGAGAGCCAGCGCCGGGACCCGCTCCCAGACGGATTACCATTATACCACAGGGGTAGGCCTATATAAACCCCAGGGCACCCATCAAAAGGTTGGAACCTAGTAGATTGACACATACATAGAGGAAGAGAAGAGCTAGCCGTGCCCTTCTCCTTCCTCACCCCAACAACTCAAGGAGCAACCTTGTACTCACTTTGCCATAGTGATCATCGGAGACCCAGAGAGCGGCGATGGGTGTTATCTCCCGGAGAGCCACGAAGTGGGTAAGATTAGCGGCGTGCATGCCTTCGCCTCATCCGTTTCGAGCACCGTGACGTTCTACTCGCCCCCTCCATGATAAGCCATCCTTTGGCATATGTCGCACCAACCCCGACAAGGCTACACAGAGTTGAAGGAATTGATTTGATGAAACTTTTGCACTGTTGCTAGACTTGAGGCTATTCATATTACTTGCTTATGCTAACCATCATGATATCAATTTATATCAAATGGATGTGAAAAGTGCATTCCTCAATGGTAAGCTTGAGGAAGAAGTATATTTGCTCAACCCCGGGCTTTGAAGATCCAAAGCATCGACAAAGTCTTGAGACTCAATAAGGCCCTCTATGGCCTCAAGCAGGCCCCTCGGGCGTGGTATGATACTTTGAAGGAATTCCTCATGAAGAAAGGCTTCAAACCCGGTTCACTTGACCCTACTCTTTTCACTAAATCTTATGATGGTGAATTGTTTGTGTGCCAAATATATGTTGATGATATTATCTTTGGCTGTACTGACCAACGTTACACTGACGAATTTGGTTACTTGATGAGGGAGGAATATGAGATGTCTATGATGGGAGAATTGAAATTCTTCTTAGGTCTTCAAATTCGTCAACAGCGCAATGGCATATTCATACTTCAGGAGAAATACCTCAAGGATGTACTGAGGAAATTCGGCATGCAAGAATTGCAAAGGGGTTAAAATTCCTATGCCCACAAATGGCCATCTATGCACTTAATAAAATGGTATTGACTTTGATCAAAAGGTATACCGCTCCATGATTGGTTCTTTATTGTATTTATGTGCATCTAGGCCAGATATTATGCTTAGTGTTTGCATGTGTGCCCGATTTCAAGCTACACCGAAGGAATCACACCATAAGGATGTGAAACACATTCTTTAATATCTAGCTCACACACCAACACTTGGATTATGGTACCTCCAAGGGCTCGGCTTTTGATCTCATTGGATATTCAGACTCTGACCATGCCGATGATCGTGCAAGTCAACATCTGGCACTGAAGGAAATATGCTCTAGAGGCAATAATAAAGTTATTATTTATTTCCTTAGTTCATGATAAATGTTTATTATTCATGCTAGAATTGTATTAACTGGAAACTTAGTACATGTGTGAATACATAGACAAAACATAGTGTCACTAGTATGCCTCTACTTGACTAGCTCGTTGAATCAAAGATGGTTAAGTTTCCAAGCCATAGACATGAGTTGTCATTTGATTAACGGGATCACATCATTAGAGAAATGATGTGATTGACTTGACCCATTCCGTTAGCTTAGCACTTGATCGTTTAGTATGTTGCTATTGCTTTCTTCATGACTTATACATGTTCCTATGACTATGAGATTATGCAACTCCCAATTACTGGAGGAACACTTTGTGTGCTACCAAACGTCACAACGTAACTGGGTGATTATAAAGATGCTCCACAGGTGTCTCCGATGGTGTTTGTTGAGTTGGCATAGATCGAGATTAGGATTTGTCACTGCGATTGTCGGAGACGTATCTCTGGGCCCTCTCGGTAATGCACATCACAATAAGCCTTGCAAGCAATGTGACTACTGAGTTAGTTGCGGGATGATGCATTACGGAACGAGTAAAGAGACTTGCCGGTAACGAGATTGAGCTAGGTATTGAGATACCGACGATCGAATCTCGGGCAAGTAACATACCGATGACAAAGGGAACAACGTATGTTGTTATGCGGTTTGACCGATAAAGATCTTCATACAATATGTAGGAACCAATATGAGCATCCAGGTTCCGCTATTGGTTATTGACCGGAGACGTGTCTTGGTCATGTCTACATAGTTCTCGAACCCGTAGGGTCCGCACGCTTAAAGTTCTATGACAATCGGTATTATGAGTTTATGTGTTTTGATGTACCGAAGGTAGTTGGGAGTCCCAGATGAGATCTGGGACATGACGAGGAGTCTCAAAATGGTCGAGACGTAAAGATCGATATATTGGACGACTATATTCGGACATCGGAAAGGTTCCGAGTGATTCAGGTATTTTTCGGAGTACCGAGGAGTTACGGGAATACGGGGAAGAAGTATTGGGCCTCATGGGCCAAGTGGTGGAAGAGAGAGGAGGCAGGGCACGCGGCCCTCCTATCCCAAACCGAATTGGACTAGGGGGCCGGCCCCCCTTTCCTCCCCCTCCCTTCTTCCTCTCCTCCTTCCTTTCCTCCTCCTAGTAGGAGTAGGAAACGGGAGTCCTACTCCTACTAGGAGGAGGTCCTCCTCCTGGCGCACCCTACAGGGGCCGGCCGGACTCTCCCCTTGCTCCTTTATATACGGGGGCAGGGGGCACCCTAGAACACACAAGTTGATCATTGATTTCTCCCAGCCATGTGCGGTGCCCCCCTCCATCATAATCCACCTCGGTCATATCGTAGCGGTGCTTAGGCGAAGCCCTACGTCGGTAGCTTCAGCAACATCGTCACCATGCCGTCGTGCTGATGAAACTCTCCCTCGAGCTCTACAGGATCGTGAGTTCGCGGGACGTCACCGAGCTGAACGTGTGCTGAACGCGGAGGTGTCGTATGTTCGGTACTGAGGATCGTTCGATCGTGAAGACGTACGACTACATCAACCGCGTTGTCATAACGCTTCCGCTTAACGGTCTACGAGGGCACGTGGACAACACTCTCCCCTCCCATTGCTATGCATCACCATGATCTTGCGTGTGCGTAGGATTTTTTTTGAAATTACTACGTTCCCCAACAGTGGCATCCGAGCCAGGTTATTGCGTAGATGTTATATGCACGAGTAGAACACAAGTGAGTTGTGGGCGATGCAAGTCATATTTCTTACCAGCATGTCATACTTTGGTTCGGCGGTATTGTTGGATGAAGCGGCCTGGACCGATATTACGCGTACGCTTACACGAGACTGGTTCTACCGACGTGCTTTGCACATAGGTGGCTGGCGGTGTCGGTTTCTCAACTTTAGTTGAACCGAGTGTGACTCGCCCGGTCCTTGAGAAGGTTAAAACATCACTAACTTGCGAACTATTGTTGTGGTTTTGATGCGTAGGTAAAACGGTTCTTGCTCAGCCCATAGCAGCCACGTAAAACTTGCAACAACAAAGTAGAGGACGTCTAACTTGTTTTTGCAGGGCATGTTGTGATGTGATATGGTCAAGACATGATGCTATATTTTATTGTATGAGATGATCATGTTTTTTAACAGAGTTATCAGCAACTCGCAGGAGCCATATGGTTGTCGTTTTATTGTGTGCAATGCAATCGCCCTGTAATTGCTTTACTTTATCACTAAGCGGTAACGATAGTCGTAGAAGCAATAGTTGGCGAGACGACAACGATGGAGATCAAGGTGTCGCGCCGGTGACGATGGTGATCATGACAGTGCTTTGGAGATGGAGATCAAAGGCACAAGATGATGATGGTCATATCATATCACTTATATTGATTGCATGTGATGTTTATCCTTTGTGCATCTTATTCTGCTTTGTTTGAGGTAGCATTGTAAGATGATCTCTCACTAAATTTCAAGGTAAAAGTGTTCTCCCTGAGTATGCACCGTTGCCAAAGTTTGTCGTGCCGAGACACCATGTGATGATCTGGTGTGATAAGCTCAACGTTCATCTACAACGGGTGTAAGACAGTTTTGCACACGTAAAATACTCGGGTTAAACTTGCGAGCCTAGCATATGCAGATATGGCCTCGGAACACTGAGACCGAAAGGTCGATCGTGAATCATATAGTAGATATGATCAACATAGGGATGTTCACCATTGAAAACTACTCCATCTCACGTGATGATCGGACATGGTTTAGTTGATATGGATCACGTGATCACTTAGATGATTAGAGGGATGTCTATCTAAGTGGGAGTTCTTAAGTAATATGATTAATTGAACTTTAATTTATCATGAACTTAGTCCTGGTAGTATTAGCATATCTATGTTGTAGATCAATAGCTCGCGTTTAGCTCCCTTGTTTCATTTTGATATGTTCCTAGAAAACTAAGTTTAAAGATGTTAGTAGCAATGATGCGGATTGGATCCGTGATCGAGGATTATCCTCATTCTTGCGGAAGAATTATGTCCTTGATGCACCGCTAGGTGACGAACCGATTGGGGAGCGAATGCGGGCGTTATGAGCGTTTGGCAAGCTTGATATGATGACTACTTGATAGTTTAGTGCACTATGCTTTACGACTTAGAATCGGGGCTTCAAAGACATTTTTTAAACACCACGGAACATATGAGATGTTCCAAGAGTTGAAATTAGTATTTCAGACTCATGCCCATGTCAAAAGGTATGAGACCTTTGACAAATACTTTGCCTACAAGATGGAGGAGAATTGCTCAGCTAGTGAGCATGTACTCAGAATGTCTGAGTACTACAATCACTTGAATCAAGTGGGAGTTAATCTTCCAGATAAGATAGTGATTGACAGAGTTCTCTAGTCACTATCACCAAGTTACTAGGACTTCGTGATGAACTGTAATATGCAAGGGATAACGGAAACGATTCTCAAGCTCTTCTTGATGCTGAAATCAACGAAGGTACAAATCAAGAAAAGCATCAAGTGTTGATGGTTGACAAGACCACTAGTTTCAAGTAAAGGGCAAAGGGAAGAAGGGGAACTTCAAGAAGATCGGCAAGCAAATTGCTGCTCAAGTGAAGATGCCCAAGTCTGGACCTAAGCCTGAGACCAAGTGCTTCTACTGCAAAAGGACTGGTCACTGGAAGTGGAACTGCCCTAGATACTTGGCGGATAAGAAGGATGGCAAAGTGAACAAAGGTGTATTGGATATACATGTTATTGATGTGTACTTTACTAGTGTTTATAGCAACCCCTCGGCATTTGATACTGGTTCGGTTGCTAAGAGTAGTAACTTCGAAGCAGGAGTTGCAGAATGAGCGAAACTAGTTAAGGCGAGGTGACAATGTGTGTTGGAAGTAGTTCCAAGATTGATATGATCATCATCGCACACTCCCTATACTTTCGGGATTAGTGTTGAATCTAAATAAGTGTTATTTGGTGTTTGCGTTGAGCATGAATATGATTTGATCATGTTTATTGCAATATGGTTATTCATTTAAGTTAGAGAATAATTGTTGTTCTATTTACATGAATAAAACCTTCTATGGTCATACACCCAATGAAAATGGTTTGTTGGATCTCGATCATAGTGATACACATATTCATAATATTGAAGCCAAAAGATGCAAAGTTAACAATGATAGTGCAACTTATTTGTGGCACTGCCGTTTAGGTCATATTGGTGTAAAGCGCATGAAGAAACTCCATGCTGATGGGATTTTGGAATCACTTGATTATGAATCACTTGATGCTTGCGAACCATGCCTTATGGGCAAGATGACTAAGACTCCATTCTCCGGAACAATGGAGCGAGCAACTGACTTATTGGAAATAATACATGCTGATGTATGCGATCCGATGAGTGTTGAGGCTCGCGGCGGGTATCGTTATATTTCTGACCTTCACAGATGATTTGAGAAGATATGGGTATATTTACTTGATGAAACACAAGTCTGAAACATTTGAAAAGTTCAAAGATTTTCAGAGTGAAGTAGAGAATCATCGTAACAAGAAAATAAAGTTTCTACGATCTGATCGTAGAGGCAAATATTTGAGTTACGAGTTTGTCCTTCAATTAAAACAATGTGGAATAGTTTCACAAACTCATGCCACCTGGAACACCACATCATAATGGTGTGTCTGAACGTCATAACCATACATTATTGGATATAGTGCAATCTATGATGTCTCTTACCGATTTACCGCTATCGTTTTGGGGTTATGCATTAGAGACAGCTGCATTCACGTTAAATAGGGCACCATCTAAATCCGTTGAGACGACACCATATGAACTGTGGTTTTGTAAGAAACCAAAGTTGTCGTTTCTTAAAGTTTGAGGTTGCGATGCTTATGTGAAAAAGTTTCATCCTGATAAGCTCAAACCCAAATCGGAGAAATGTGTCTTCATAGGATACCCAAAGGAGATAGTTGGGTACACCTTCTATCACAGATCCGAAGGCAAGACATTCGTTGCTAAGAATGGATCCTTTCTAGAGAAAGAGTTTCTCTCGAAAGAAGTGAGTGGGAGGAAAGTATAACTTGATGAGGTTACTGTACCTGCTCCCTTATTGGAAAGTAGTTCATCACAGAAACCGGTTTCTGTGACACCTACACCAATTAGTGAGAAAGCTAATGATGTTGATCATGAATCTTCAGATCAAGTTACTATCGAACCACGTAGGTCAACCAGAGTAAGGTCCGCACCAGAGTGGTACGGTAATCCTATTCTGGAGGTCATGTTACTTGACCAAGGCGAACCTCGAACTATGAAGAAGCGATGGTGAGCCCAGATTCATAAAATGGCATGAGGCCATGAAATCGAGATGGGATCCATGTATGAGAACAAAGTATGGACTTTGGTTGACTTGCCCGATGATCGGCAAGCCATAGAGAATAAATGGATCTTCAATAAGAAGGCGACGACGCGGTAATGTTCTATCTACAAAGCTCGACTTCTTGCGAAAGGTTTTGACAAGTTCAAGGAGTTGACTACAATGAGACTTTCTCACCCGTAGCGATGCTTAAGTCTGTCCGAATCATGTTTGCAATTGCCGCATTTTATGATTATGAAATTTGCCAAATGGATGTCAAAACTGCATTCCTGAATGGATTTCTGGAAGAAGAGTTGTATATGATGCAACCAGAAGGTTTTGTCGATCCAAAGGGAGCTAACAAAGTGTGCAAGCTCCAGCGATCCATTTATGGACTGGTGCAAGCATCTCGGAGTTGGAATGTACGCTTTGATAGTGTGATCAAAGCATATAGTTTTATACAGACTTGCGGTGAAGCCTGTATCTACAAGAAAGTGAGTGGGAGCACTACGGCCTATCTGATAAGTATATGTGAATGACATATTGTCGTTCGGAAATGATGTAGAATTTTCTGAAAAGCATAAAGGAGTGTTTGAAAGGAATTTTTCAAAGAAAGACCTCGGTGACGCTGCTTACATATTGCGCATCAAGATCTATAGAGATAGATCAAGACACTTGATAAGTTTTTGAAGTAGTTCAAAATGGAACAATCAAAGAAAGAGTTCTTGCCTGTGTTACAAGGTGTGAAATTAAGTAAGACTCAAAGCCCGACCACAGCAGAAGATAGAGAGAGAATGAAAGTCATTCCCTATGCCTCAGCCATAGGTTCTATAAAGTATGCCATGCGGTGTACCAGATCTATTGTATACCCTACACTGAGTTTGGCAAGGGAGTACAATAGTGATCTAGGAGTAGATCACTGGACAGTGGTCAAAATTATCCTTAGTGGAATAAGGATATGTTTCTCGATTATGGAGGTTACAAAAGGCTCGTCGTAAAGGGTTACGTCGATGCAAGCTTTGACACCGATCCAGATGACTCAAAGTCTCAATCTGGATACATATTGAAAGTGGGAGCAATTAGCTAAAGTAGATCCGTGCAGAGTATTGTAGACATAGAAATTTGCAAAATACATACGGATGTGAATTTGACAGACCTGTTGACTAAACTTCTCTCACAAGCAAAACATGATCACACCTTAGTACTCTTTAGGTGTTAATCACATGGCGATGTGAACTAGATTACTGACTCTAGTAAACCCTTTGAGCGTTGGCCATATGGCGATGTAAACTATGGATATTAATCACATGGTGATGTGAACTATTGGTGTTAAATCACACGGCGATGTGAACTAGATTATTGACTCTAGTGCAAGTGGGAGACTGAAGGAAATATGCCCTAGAGGCAATAATAAAGTTATTATTTATTTCGTTATTTCATGATAAATGTTTATTATTCATGCTAGAATTGTATTAACCGAAAACTTAGTACATGTGTGAATACATAGACAAAATATAGTGTCACTAGTATTCCTCTACTTGACTAGCTCGTTGAATCAAAGATGGTTAAGTTTCCTAGCCATAGACATAAGTTGTCATTTGATTAACGGCATCACATCATTAGAGAATGATGTGATTGACTTGACCCATTCCGTTAGCTTAGCACTTGATCATTTAGTATGTTGCTATTGCTTTTTTCATTACTTATACGTGTTCCTATGACTATGAGATTATGCAACTCCCTATTACCGGAGGAACACTTTGTGTGCTACCAAACGTCACAACATAACTGGGTGATTATAAAGGTGCTCTACAGGTGTCTCCGATGGTACTTGTTGAGTTGGCATAGATCGAGACTAGGATTTGTCACTCCGATTGTCTGAGAGGTATCTTTGGGCCCTCGCGGTAATGCACATCACTATAAGCCTTGCAAGCAATATGACTAATGAGTTAGTTGCGGGATGATGCATTACGGAACGAGTAAAGAGACTTGCTGGTAACGAGATTGAGCTAGGTATTGAGATACCGACGATCGAATCTCAGGCAAGTAACATACCGATGACAAAGGGAACAACGTATGTTGTTATGCGGTTTGACCGATAAAGATCTTCGTAGAATATGTATGAACCAATATGAGCATCCAGGTTCCGCTATTGGTTATTGACCGGAGACGTGTCTCGGTCATGTCTACAAAGTTCTCGAACCCGTAGGGTCCGCACGCTTAAAGTTCTGTGACGATCGGTATTATGAGTTTATGTGTTTTGATGTATCGAAGGTAGTTCGGAGTCTAGGATGAGATCGGGAACATGACGAGGAGTCTCGAAATGGTCGAGACGTAAAGATTGATATATTGAACGACTATATTCGGACATCGGAAAGGTTCCGAGTGATTCGGGTATTTTTTGGAGTACCGGGGAGTTACGGGAATATGAGGAAGAAGTATTGGGCCTCATGGGCCAAGTGGTGGAAGAGAGGAGGCAGGGCGCGCGCCCCCCTAGCCCAAACCGAATTGGACTAGGGGGTCGGCCCCCTTTCCTTCTTTCCTCCCTCTCCTTCCTTCTTCCTCTCCTCCTTCCTTTCCTCCTCCTAGTAGGAGTAGGAAAGGGGAGTCCTACTGCTACTAGGAGGAGGACTCCTCCTCCTGGTGCGCCCTATAGGGGCCGGCCGGCCTCCCCCCTTGCTCCTTTATATACGAGGGCAGGGGGCACCCTAGAACACACAAGTTGATCATTGATCTCTCCCAGCCGTGTGCGGTGCCCCCCTCCATCATAATCCACCTCGGTCATATCATAGTGGTGCTTAAGCGAAGCCCTGCGTCGGTAGCTTCATCAACATCGTCACCACGCCGTCGTGCTGACAAAACTCTCCCTCGAGCTCTATTGGATCGTGAGTTCGCGGGACGTCACTGAGATGAATGTGTGCTGAACGTGGAGGTGACGTACGTTCGGTACTGAGGATCGGTCGATCATGAAGACGTTGTCATAACGCTTCCGTTTAACGGTCTACGTGGGTACGTGGACGCCACTCTCCCCTCTCATTGGTATGCATCACCATGATCTTGCGTGTATGTAGGAATTTTTTTGAAATTACTACATTCCCCAACAGGCACATGCCATTTCCTCGGACGATCTTTGCTCTGTTGGTCCTCGAAGAAACAGAACTGCGTATCACTGTCTACTGCTGAAGCTGAGTACATTGTTGCTGGTTCTTGCTGTGCTCAATTGCTGTGGACGAAGCAAACTCTCAAGGACTATAGCGTCAACATGAAGAATGTGCCTCTCTACTGTGACAATGAGAATGCAATCAAGATTGCTCACAACCCAGTTCAGCACTCGAAGACAAAGCACATTCAGATTCGTTATCATTTTCTTCGTAATCATGTGTGGAAGGGCGACATCTCTATTGAGCATGTACGGAATGAGGAACAGCTAGCTGATATCTTCACAAAGCCCTTGATTGAGAAGAGATTTAGCAAGTTGAGGTGTGAGCTAAATATCCAATAATCTTCGAATATTTTTTTTGAAAAGGACACTCATCCTAACACTTATGCAAAATTGATGACTTAGATGTGCAACACATGAAGAAACTTTTTTCTTCAATCAATGAAGACTAACACTCTAAGTGTGAAGAAATTAACGAAGAATTTGATTCTCAGAAGCCTACGACAATTGTACGTGGTGTCTGAAATCATCATTTTTATATGGTGGGTCATGCCACCACCAAAAGTTGAAAATCTTCAATTTGAGTTTTTCCTCAGGTTTGAAATTCCTCAGTTGTTTAATTTCTTCAACTTTGCAATGTCTTCACCATTTCCGTTGTTTTTCTTCATTGGCTATCTCTCTCTCTCTCTCTCTCTCTCTGTGTGTGTGTGTGTGTGTGTGTGTGTGTGTGTGTGTCTGTGTGAGTTTATGTCCTCTACAGCATTCACTTATTGCTATTTATTCAAGTTGCTTTTTCTGCTAAGTGAATGTGATCGGACCCTTCCCCCTCTATGCTAAACTCAACCCAGTCTATTCACAAATTCTTCATGTGCATTCTATTTGAAACTCGTTCAAAATCTTTACTGTGTCCTTGTCAGCTGAAGAATTTGCGAACAGAACTT
Source organism: Aegilops longissima (assembly GCA_021605205.1). Classification (NCBI taxonomy): domain Eukaryota; kingdom Viridiplantae; phylum Streptophyta; class Magnoliopsida; order Poales; family Poaceae; genus Aegilops; species Aegilops longissima. The sequence continues at coordinate 219,225,928 of CM038677.1, read as the reverse complement.
TGAAACTTATCTTATCTGAATTTTCGGTCCACATTCCATGATAATACTTATCTATTCATCCACGATCTTACACGATGGCCACCTCTCAGTACGTGGGTGACACATGTCAAGAGAATGAGAAGGGTCAGGGGCACGTTCGTCCAATTTCTTCGAACGAGTGGTTTTTCACCTCGGCTATAAATACCCCTCGCCTTCCTCACTTTGTTTTTACTCCGCTCAACCTCACTCCCTTGCTGGAGCTCTCAAACCCTAGCGCCGCTGCTACTTCCATCATCGCCGGTGAGGAAGAGCTTCACTGCCTCGACCTCGTCGTCGTCGTACTCATGCCGGCTGCGGATTTCTTCACTCCGCCGCCGCCGTAGCTGTCTTCCTCAGCGAAGTCGTATGGAAGATCTGGCGAGCGACCTTCATCTACACTTCCCGGTTCGTCGTGTTCTTCGTCCAGGGTAATTAAAAGTTACTTTTACTGCCCTCTTTGATTCAAATGTTTTCTACAAAATCTTCAAAGGTGTTTATTCTTCAAATCTTCTCACACTAAACACCTCAAATGTCATATGTTCTTGATCCTTTTCTCTAAGCAACTTTTTCTTCAAGATTCCTCAATTGTGTGGATTTTCGATCTGTACAACTCTGGAACCTAAGACAAAGAACGCTTAGTGAAATTCTTCAAGACTCATCTGGTCAAATTCCTCAAACTTGTTCTTTTGAAAACTTATGAGAGCATATGACCTCTCCAAATTCCTCAAGAAGCTGTACTCATTCACAGGTACACATGTCATTCTTTGAATCACTAGGTTCTCATCAACTTAACTCATTTGCAGCGTTCCTTGAAGAAAAGTTGCACGCCTCTTCAGATAATTCTGTTGTTCATATTCCTCAGCTGAAGAAAATGGCTGACGATAAGAAGCCATAGAAGGGAGGAAAGAGGCCTGAAATCAATACTGCTTTCGAGATTCCTGATGACATATACAAGGATTATTGCACTCCTGATGAGGCCAAGTTTGGCAAGGAGGACAAAAATCAGCAAAATGTGCGCATACAAAGGATAGAGAGGAGATGGGCACGGGAATGGAGGGAGTACATATATGTTACTCCTAAGTATATGAAGAAATTCGCTCTTAATCCTCCATGCCCAAGACCTCCATTGACACCTGGCCAAGAAGCTGATCCCACTAGCCTCAAGCGTGGTAAGGACTATCCTGATGAACAGGCCAAGCGCCAGGCCAAGCTAGCCAAAATAGCTAAGGAAGCAGTGAGGAAATTTAATGAAGACTCTGCTGCTGCTACCACTACTGAGGCCTCTGCAAGCAAGCCAAAGAAGGCCATGGCAAAGAAGCCTGCTCATAAGCCAAGTGCTTCACCCCAAATGCCCTCACGGCCAAGTTCCTCAGCAATGCCCTCACGGCCAGATTCTTCAAAGTCCTCATGGCCAACTCCCCAAGCTGCTCCATCTCCTCTAAAGTCCTCAGCTCCTCCGCCAAAGTCCTCAGCTCCTCCGACAAAATCCTTAGCACCTGTGCATCTCGCCACATACCAAAGGACAACAGGCATCTCTATTGCCTCAGGAGCTTCTGCTAGTTCTTCAGCTCCACCCAATTCATCAATTGGCCCCTCTCTGTTGAAGAAAAAGGCTACTGCTGGATGAGGTTCTCGACCAAGTCCTCACAAGAAGCAGGTCGCCTTTCAAGTGTCGTCAGATGAAGACGAAGCTGATGATGAAGAACTTGCCAAAATCATCAGAGACCGGCAACTCAGGGCCGCTAGAGCCAAAGGCACAAATGTGCCTCTACTTTTGGATCCAAAATTGATCCTTGATTACATTGATCTCTGGCACAAGGACCCCAACACTCCTATGCCTGACTTCAAGTTGACTCCTGGCCAAAGTCATATGTTGACTGCCTTTATTCAGGAAGAAAAATGGAAATTTGAAAAGGCCAGGCAGTTAAAGAAAGCGAAGTACAAGAAGGAGGGCTTCCTAAAGAAAAACGTTGTCTCTATGACAACTGAAGAACTTATCACTATTCAATCTAAGATTAAGAAACTCAGTGATGAATTTGACGTATACCGCGCTGACTGGCTTGGAGCCAAAGTTAGGTTTGTGAATTTAACTGAGAAGTTCACTTCCAATGTTGCAGCCCCAACGCAGCAGAAATTCCTCGGTGAGGCATTTGCTCACCGGTGAAGAACATACCTGCACCATCGATGACAATCGAACTCTTGAAGAAACTGCTAGTGTCAGGGCTGATGACTACATTCCAGCCGCTGAAGAAATTGCCATGACAACCACTAGTGTTGCGCCTGAGGAAACTGTCAGGCCAGCTGAAGCTTCTGCCGCTGAGCCTGAAGTAAATGAACCAATTTCCTCTGCTCCTCCTGCACCTACCCCAACTCCGATTCTTCCGTCTGCATCAGATGTGAAGAAGAACAAGGCTGCAGAGCGTGCAGCTGTGAAGAAAAGGAAAGTATCAACTTCATCAGATTCTTCAGCTCCGAAGAAGATGAAGCCATTAACCAGCTCTTTTGAAAATCCAATTGATGTTATTCCTGTCTCATCCATGCCATCAAAGGACCTTGTTCCTTTTGATGAAGAATATGTGATCCCAAGTGGATCAGATGAAGAGATTCCGTCTGCTGCTTCGTCAGAGCAGTTGGATGAATAAATTGAAGTGGATGCAATCCCTTCAACCCCAATAGTCTCGTCGCCCATGCCTCAGTTCACTACTGAAGAGGTCGGCGTTGAACAAAAGAGCGAAGAAGAAGATGTGGACATTGGGTGCACAACTCCAGTGTTGAACGATGATTTTTGGGAAAGTCAGCACCCCCAATACTCCTCTGTTCACACCTTTGCAACAAATTCCTCAGTCCCCAGTGAATACAGTACAAATGGGATCTGAAGAACCTCATGCCACACCGTCTGTCCATGAAGAGATTCCAGCCACTAGTGCTGAAGAAAATGTTAATGAAGAATTGAAGACCCAGGCTGTCACTGAAGAAGAAGCTGAAATTTTTCAGCCTGTGGAACCTAAAATTGCGATTCCTGAGGTGGTGATGCAATTGACTGATACTCCTCAGCCCAAGCCAAAGGATCCCTTCTCGAAGAAGCAGAAATTCAAGGCTGATGACTTCTTCGGCGAGCATGTGTTCTTCACAGACTATAATCCCTATGACTCTGCTCGTCTTAGAAGGAAGCGCTTCTGGACTGACAGCCAAGCAAATTTTTATTCTTCACTATTCTTCAACAAGGACAAAGTCTTCGACCATGAGCATATTCCTCACGTGGACATGGAATCACTGCCTTGCTTCACCCCTGTCCTCAGTGTGCTTCATGATGCAGTCAACTTCTGCACGGATATTTGCGATTGGAATGAAGAGCTCATTCTTCAATTCTATGCAACTTTGCACGTCACAGGAGAAGCTGATGATATCAACTCTTGGGTATTGGACTACATGACCGAAAATACTCATTACAAAGCACCGGCCTCTGAATTGCTTCACGCCCTACCAATCAGTCCTCCCCTTGAAGGAGCTCGTTGCCTGTACCATGATCCTGAACTCACTGCCCATTACATGCAAGTGCTCATGAAGCCTCTGAAGCCCGGTCAAGCCCCAAGGACCAAATTCCTCGTGAAGGAATTGATGTATATACCAAGAATAGTCTATCGCACTCTAACGAAGACTTTGAGTCCAATCAAAGGCCACGACTCGACTGATGAAGAAGTCGTTGGCATCATGAAGAATCTGCTGTTCAATATCATGCACAACATTCCTGTGAACTATCATGATTTCTTCATGAGGACTCTGGCAAATGTCGCACTCTCTCCGTTTGAGTTGAAGCCTTATGCTCCTTGGATTATGAGATTCATCGGAACAAGGTCTTCACTCAACTACAAAGCTGATTTTCAGAATCACCTCAGCTACTTGCCCCCAATTGAAGTCCTCAAGCGGACATTTTCCTCAGCTGATGAAAAGGGCAAGGCCGCTGTAGTTATTGATGAAGGGAATCGTCCATTGGATGGTCAGTTTCGCAAAGCTGCATCTTACTCCACCAATGATGACTCTGCCACTCATGATTCTGCCGCTAATGCATCAAAGCCAAATCCTCAAGCCACAGCTCCCAGAGTGATGACTCATCGTGAGCTTCTTCTTAGTCTTCACCACAAGGTGGATCAAAACCACAAATGGGTTATGTCGTGGAATTTTCACGGCAGATGTCCTCTTGCAAGGACTTAGTCGTGGAGCCATCGCAACTAGGAAGCTTAAAGGGGTTAATTGGGACAAGGGACACGAGAGGTTTTATACTAGTTCGGCCCCTTACGGTGAAGGTAAAGCCTACGTCTAGTTGGGTTGGTATTGCTTGAGGTTTCGATGACCAGGGAGCGAGATACGCTATGCCCGGTTCTCGATTGGTTGTTTCTTGCCCTAAGCCGCTAGCGGGTCGTCCCCTTATATACACGGGTTGACGCCCTCCGGCCTACAGAGTCCCGGCCAGCTTATAAACAATGTCCGGCCCGGTGACTAGTCAAGTCTACCTTATGATACAAGTCATGCCATTATGGCGGTTTACTACAACGGGCCTTAAGTCGCCTGTGGGCCTTAGGCCCCTTGTTGAGACGCCATCTTCATGCTTGGACTTGGGCTTCTGTTTGGTAACCTCTTTCGTAAACCGGCCCCTCTGGCGGCTTACACAATTGTTATATCCCCAACATTAGGCCCCATTGATTTGAACCTGTTCATGTCAATCTTAAAATAACAAAACATAAATCTTGATCTCTTGATTGCGCAAAAAAGACTTTCTTTAACCCGTCGTGACGTCATTCTTTGGATCCGTGTTAACCCGTCATGACGTCATCTTTCCTTTTATCCCGCCGAATCGGCCCAACGGATCTCTGTCTTTATTGCCCGTTCCGAGAGTCGAGGCGTTGGGGCCGTTGGATAGTAATTCTTATCTCCTCGTTTCCCGCGTCGTCTCAGTTATGCTCTCCTTATAAATAGGCATGACCAGGGTTTGATTTTTTCCCCTTCCAGTCGTCTCCTTCCTCTTGGCTCCTCTCGAGCTCCGCCGCCGCCGCCGTCAAGCTTCTCATTTTCTCCAACCCAGGCCGCCGCATCAACCTGAATCGGTCCAGAAACACGCCGGCGAACCTCCGCGGCTCCTCTCTAGACCTGTAAGTCCCTTTCCTTTCCTGTCTTAGATCTGTATCATAGTTTTCGTCGAGTTCGTCGGTGTTCATCGCCGCCCTCTACGAACCCTTGATAGATCTCACCTCCAACGCCCTTTTCTGATCGTTAGATGGCATAGAAATGCTGCGGTAACTGTTTCACCCCCATTTTATATGCAAACAGATCCCTTTTCCTTTGTTCAGAAGCTTCTTTCGAGTATATGAACTTCTCTGCACTTTGTTTTAGGTCTAGAAATTTTTCTTTTCAGGACGATCATTTGATCCAACATAATAGTTGTAACTTATGAAACCTGTTTTTATCACCCGGAACACTTCTTATGTTAAATGCCTTTAACATAACTATCCAAATATCTAGTTTAAACGCATCCCACTTGATCTGTGAACCTTGGCGCCTTCTTAGGTCTGTAAAACTTTTGAACTATTGCTAACACTGGTGGCGGCTTAAATAATATTGCCCAACTATCCTTATATCATTAGGCCCCTTTAATCCGCTACCTTTAGCAATTTGGATATTTTCCTCCGGGTTAAAATTTAAACCGGAACTTCTTATTTTGCAATAGGCCAATCTGTTGTCATGGCGCCTAAGTCGACCAAAGCTCCTGTAACCTGCAACTGGGTCCCATCCACTGTCACCAAAAGCAAACTGGCTGAATTTGTGAAGTCTGGTCATTTGCCAAAGAAGGAAGTCATGTCTTATCGTGTCCCGACCCATCCAAGAGAAGCCTCAACCCAAAGAAGGGGAAGTAATAGTTTTCACGGATCACATGAGCCGGGGATTTGCCCCTTCCGGCTCAAAGTTCTTCAGAGAAGTTTTAAATTTCTTTGACCTTAGACCTCAAGACATTGGACCCAATTCCGTGTCCAATCTTTGCAATTTCAAGTCTTCGTGAGGTGTACACAGGAGAGGAACCAAGCCTGCTCTTATTAGAGAACTGTTTTATTTGAACCGTGAGAATGGCCTAACGGGCCGAGTCTTGAACTTGGCGGTATCTCGATCCAATGACAGGGGACCTTGTCATTTCCTTATCTTTGAGCTGCCGAGTCACCCCAAATATTGGAACCAGTCATGGTTCTCTGTCGAGATACTTCCCGGTGATGAGCCGCCTCTGCCCGGCTTTGGCGCCTGCGACTTGAGTCTAATCACCCGTGGCGGATAAACTGAACATCGTTGAGCGTCGCGCTCAACTCCACCATCAAGAAGATTAAAGCCCTTCTGGAAATGGCTTAAGCGGCATCGACTTGGTCGGGTGCAGGTTACTTGGCGTATACTCCCATTAAGCCGCCGCTCGCTTAATGTGCACCTATCAAAGTGACGAGCGACCCAATGCGCATACGATTCGACGACTTACCGGATGGCGTGGCGAGATGCTACAACTCGATCCTTCTGAAGGAGGTTCTTGTTATCAACAACACCTTGGGTTACTTCATACGCAAAAGAACCCGGCTCCTACAGTAAGTCACCAATCTTAATAAATACTCTTTAATATGTTTTTACCTCCTTGCACTTATAATTCCTTATTTTTCCCATAGGCCAGTGATGATTTCTGGAAAGTCAAATATGACCACGAGGCCGCCCAACAAGCCAGAGCAGCCAAGAAAAATGAAAGGAAAAACACCAAGACAGGGACTTCAAAGAAGAAGAAACCCAGTGCCTCTGAATTACTCAAATTGGATGACTCTTCTTCAGATGAGGAAGAGGTAATCTCTTATTCTCTTTAACTCCTTTGTTACTATTTTATTGATATCTCCGCCTTTCAGGAAGACACTGGAAATAGCCAAGCTCATGGCGAAGAGGTAACTATAATTTCCTCCATTCGAGCCTTTGCCAAAGCACAAAACCGGCGGGTGACCCGGAAAGTAAGATTTTCACATCCCTTAGCTTATCAAGATCCTCAATTTCTTTTGAAGCAACAACATCTTGAGAACCGGAGGCAAACCCGGACAAGCAAGGATGTAGAGCTCTCTTCCGGCTTACCTGATGTAAGCAGGAAGCGTCGAACTGAGGTCATCTCCGCTTTGCGTTCTGTTTATCCTTTGGCGGGTTTAATTCGTCAGCCTCTCAATTCATCTGACTCCAATTATCAGGATACCTCTCCTTCTTCTGGCGAGTCTATGCAATCCAACATGTCGGCTTTCAAGACTGCCCCTGGGTAATGTACCTTTGTTATCCTCATGCTTTGCCTTACTCATATTTTGTACTTATCCCTTTGTTTTATTCACAGTGTGCAGGCGAAGCCCAGTAAGAGGGCAAAGAAGAATAAGCCTATTGAAGACCCGGTAGCAACGGAGCCGGAACTTGGAACCACTGCCCCTGAAGCTTCTATTCATCAGCCTCCTCCTGAGCCGGCCCTTGAAATTCTGACACCATCTTCCGACCCGCCTCAAGAAAACACTCTTGATAACTCCGATAAACCGGAAATTCCTAGCCCGGTCCGGACGGCTAAACCGAAAGTTGAATACTTGAAAAGCCAGTATGTTGAGCAGGCGACCCTCATTCTTGCCGGTGCACGCTAAGGAAGAACTTGTCAAAAGCCGGAAGACCAAACAGGACATCGCTGATTATGCCCACTTAAGTATTGGCGATATAATCTCAGGCTATCTGAATCAAGTGCATAACATCCGCGACCTGGAGATTGACATGGTGAAACAGATACAACATAAATCTGAGGTATAACTTATATCATTTCTCCTGAATCTTACTTACTGTACCAGCCCCCAAGTCTACTGCTTATAGGTAAATATGTCGTACACTTAGATACCGGCTTACTTTTAGCTCACCCGGTTTACAAGAAAGCATATTGAACCCGGCTGTAATATAGCAACTTTTGAAAGAAGTGATACACATTAGCCCCCAAGTGTCAAGTATTTTCACTTGTAAAGTACTTGAGACTTTAATATGCATAATCTGACATTATAAAGTAAAATTTTCTTCAACATACATTAGCCCCCAAGTGTCAAGGGTCTTTACTTGTAAAGTGCTTGAGACTTTAATAATACTATACCATAACCTTACCATAACCCGGCGTTATTGCAGGTCCGCACCGATCAATTGAATTGCTGATTGCTGATCCGAAGACCAATTTGGCGATAAGACCTTGAAATTCAAAAAGCCGACTCCAAATTAGCCTTGACATCTCGAGCAAGAAAAGTTGAAGAAGGATTTTGATGCGGAGAAGAAGGCCTGGGCGGATGAAAATCTTCACTTGTGACCGGGCGAGACAATGCAGAAGCAGCTCTTGCGAAACAAGCTGCGAATTATGCGGCAAAAACCAGATATCCCAAATGGTCTCGGCAATTTTGGTAGCGCGTGTGTAACTTTTGAACATCATCATGATTCATTTGATAATGTTTCAGATATGATCTCGGCTTAACCTTATATGCATAAGCGCAGGTCCCCGGGTACCAACACAAGCGAATATCTTGATCAAGCTTAAGGCGGTGTACACTCTAGTGGAACAACCAGACACGGGTCTGGCGTGCTTTGGCCGTTATGGCTTTATCAAATGATACTCCTTATCTCCTGCAGGATGTACTCAAACAGCTTGCCGTGTTACCTCAACGGATTCAGGAGTTAAAGCGAGCATCTGGTAGGCCGGGCCATAGCTTTAAGTAAGGCCAAAGCGTTGGCTCGAGCTAGACTTAAAGGATGTTGCTCTTGGATACCCTAGCTTAAGGAGGGCGGCTCGCATACAATCAATCGGACTTCACCACCTGTGTGAGAGTCGTGCGTCCCTGTGGCCACCATCATCGGCAGCGATATTGATCTTACAAAGTACCAGCCGGTTCACGATCATGACAACCGGAGGATTCCAACTCCTCATTATGATGATGTCATTTGATCCCTCCAACTCGTAAGCACACCTTTGCTCTGAAGTTGACCCGCCAGTTTAATAGATGATGAAGCTGAATTTGAAGCCTTAAGCGGCATTGATGGACCTCGTCAACCTTCGGGACAAAGCAGCGCATTTAAGAGGCGGAGAAGGATAACCCGGAGTCGTCAAGTCCACCAAAGGAGTAACCCGCCTGGCACTAAGTCTTTGAAAAAACAGTGTCTCATTATTCAGACTCGGGGAGTCTTGTAATAGGGCAGAAACACTTCTTAACTCTGTCATGCCTTCGCGCATGTTTGTGGCGCTTAACAATGTCTCAAGCCACTTATTGTTGTGCACTGCCGGCTTACTTGAGTTGCTTCTTAACATCCAAAAGCTTTTTGCTTTACCCTGTGTATAAAAACAAAAAATTCCTTTGGCATCTCACCACATCCGGGGTCACGTATAATAATATTAACCCAGAGTATGAACCAAAACGTCATAAGTATCAGCCGATTGAAGGCGTATATTACTGGCTTACCTGTTCCAGAAAACAGACAGTTATACTTAACTTCTGAAAATTGGAACATATAAGGTTTACCTGGCCCGTAATATTATTCACCCTTATAGAGTAAGGTAAACCTAATTTTCAAAGGCCTCTTATTCGAATACGATCAGTAGAACCGTTCCAAAGGGGTTAAGCTAAGATTCGGATACGATCATATAGCCCCCAATGGCTTTGGCGATGCCGATCAAGTGGGTATCAACAACTATGTTCTCTTTGGTTGAATCGACCTATGTTTGAGCAGAAGCCCCAAGTGACCATGAGAGTTGTTTAATGACGCTGATTCGAATACGATCCACGTCAGACCCAAAGGGGTTAAGCTATGATTCAAATATGATCAAGAAGCCCCCAAGTGGGTTTGGCAGTATGCCGATCAAGTGGGTATCGACAGCTATGTTCTCTTTGGTTCGAATACGACCTATGTTTGAACAGGAAGCCCCCAAGTGACCATGGCTTGATTCAGATATGATCATAAGCCGGACCAAAGGGAAAACCGGATTCAGATATGATCCGCTCCTTGTTAGTCATTTCCATCACCTGGTAAAGAAGACACATAAACCTTGTAGGATGGAAAGGAAAGAGGTCCTGCTTTATTGCTTTATATAATATATACATTGCTAAAAAAGAAAAACAAATATACTCTGAAAGCCGGTGGCTTAAGTATAGTAGGGCGGAGATCGCTATGTTCCACGGCGGCGGGTCTCCTCCTTCGACTTACGTGAGTCTTTGTGCTCTCGAACATCAATGAGGTAATATGACCCGTTGTTGAGATTCTTCTTGACATGAAAGGTCCCTCCCAAGGAGGGACAGCTTGTGCATATCAGATTGGTCTGGATGAGCCGGAGCACTAAATCGCCTTCTGGAAAGTTACGCTTCTAGCCCGGTGGCTGTGATAACGGCGCGAGTCTTCTGATAAATCGCCGAGTGGGCTATCGCCAAGTCTCGCTCTTCATCCAACAAGTCAAGTGCATCTGACGAGCTTTTCATTATCAGCCTCAACGTAAGCCGCCACCCGTGGTGAATCATGCGGATGTCACTTGGCGAACCGCCTACACTCCGTACACCATGAAGAAAGGTGTATAACCAGTAGACCTATTAGGCGTTGTGTTGATGCTCCATAGCACAGAGGGTAACTCCTCCACCCAACAACCCGGAGTTCGCTGTAAAGGAACTAAAAGCCGGGGTTTGATACCTTTCAAGATCTCTTGATTAGCTCTTTCTGCATGACCATTAGACTGGGGGTGAGCAACAGCCGAAACATCAAGCCGGATGTGCTCTTGTTGACAGAACTCTCTTCTATGGCACCCTTGGAGAGATTAGTGCCATTATCAGTTATAATATTGTGCGGAAAACCAAAACGAAAGATCACCTTTTTGATGAACTGAACCGTCGTGGCTGCATCACACTTACTGACCGGCTCTGCTTCAACCCACTTGGTGAATTTATCCACTGCCACCAACAGGTGTGTCTTCTTATCTTTAGACCTTTTGAAAGGTCCAACCATATCAAGCCCCGGATCGCAAGCGGCCAAGTAATTGGAATCATCCTCAATTCTTGAGCTGGCACATGAGCTCGTCGTGAGAATTTTTGACATCCATCACATTTGTGACCAGATCCTTCGCATCAGCATGAGCCGTCAGCCAATAAAAACCATGACGAAAAGCCTTGGCTACGAGACTTTGAACCGGCATGATGACCGCAATCACCTTCATGAATCTCACAGTATCTCGACCCTCCGTAGGTGATACAACGCTGAAACGCATGATGATGCTGCGGTGATGCAACTCGCCATGAACAATCATCATGGATTTGGACCGCTGACGATTTGTCTTGCCAAGGTCTCGTCCTCGAGCAACTCTCCCGGGTCATATAGGCTAAGTATGGGACCGTCCGGTCCGGGATGGCATGGAGAGCCGCCACCAGTGCGCCTCGGTGCAGCATTGCAAGCTCTTCCTCTGTAGGCACTCGCGGAAGGGTTATGCAAAATGTCAAGAAAAGTATTGGCGGCACCGGCTTACGTTGAGACCCCAGCCGGCTTAAAGCATCAACCGCCTCATTCTTCCTTCGATCAATGTGCTCTACTTGATAACCTTTGAAGTGCCCAGCCACCGCATCAACTTCACGACGATAAGCCGCCATGAGGGGATCCTTAGAATCCCGTGCGACACTGAGTGAGTGAGAGTGCGAATCTCCCAAGCATCTTACCGGTTCAAATTCATCTCTTTGGCCATCCGGAGGCCATGGAGCGAGCCTCGTATTCAGCTGCATTGTTAGTACAGGGAACATAAGCGGAGCACATAACAAAATTTGTCACCTCGGGGAAGTTAAAACGACTCAGCCCCGAGCCTTCAACCGCTGGACCCATCGAGTGAATAGTCAATCGTGTTATCCGGCTTCTCCTCTGGTGCACTGCAACTCCGTCCGATCATTGATAAAGTCCACGAGGGCTTGAGATTTGATAGCTGTGTGCGGCATATACTTCAAACCGTGAGGCCCAAGCTCGATGGCCCACTTGGCAACTCTTCCTGTGGCCTCCCTATTCTGGATGATATCTCCCAAGGGGGCTGAACTTACCACGCTTATAGGATGACCCAGAAATCTTGCTTTAACTACGACTTGCCATGAACACCCCATAAACAAGTTTCGCCAATGCGGATACCTTTGCTTGGACTCTATGAGCACCTCATCGATGTAATAAACCGGCATTGGCTGGATGCTCCTTACGGTCTCCTTACGCTCCACTACAATGGCCACACTAACAGCACGTGAGTTAGCAGCAACATACAATAGCAATGGCTCTTTATCAATCGGAGCTGCGAGAACCGGCGGCTCAGCCAATTGTCTCTTTAAATCTTCAAAGGCAGCATCAGCAGCCTCACTCCAGACAAAGGTGTCTGCTTTCTTCATCATCTGATACAGCGGTAGAGCCTTCTCTCCTAGCCGGCTTATGAATCGGCTTAAAGCAGCAACGCGACCCTTGATCGCTGAACATCATTGATGCCGCCCGGTTTAGCGGAGAGGTAATCGCCTTGATCTTCTCGGGTTAGCTTCAATGCCTGTTTGAGACCGGGAATCCCAAAAGTTTGCTGCGGTACACCAAATACGCACTTGTCCGGGTTAAGCATCATCTTGTAGAACGGAGATTGTCAAAGGTTTCCTTTAAGTCGGAGATCAAGGTTTCCTTCTCTGGACTTCACCACAATGTCATCCACATAAGCATGAACATTGCGCCCAATCGATTGTGGAGACAATTACGCACTGCTGGCGATAAGTCGCTTTGGGCACTCTTGAGCCCAAACGGCATAGACACATAGCGAAGGCTCCAAATGGAGTAATGAAAGCCGTCTTCTCCTGGTCTTAACTGCCATCTTGATCTGATGATAACCAGAGTAAGCATCCAAAAACTCAACCGTTCGCAACCCATTGTGGCATCGATGATTTGATCAATGCGGGCGAGCAAAGGATCAGCCGGACAAGCTTTATTTAAGTCCGTATAATCCACACACATCCGCCAGTGCCGTTCTTCTTGAGCACAAGCACGGGTTAGCCTAACCACTCGGGTGAAAAACTTCCACGATGAACCCGGCCGCTAAAGCGGCGACCTCCTCCCCTATAGCCTTCGCCTTTCCTCATTGAATCGCCGGAGAAACCGTCTGACCGGATTATACTTTGGGTCAATATTAAGAGTGTGCTCAGCGAGTTCTCTCGGGACACCCGGCATGTCGAGAAGGTTTCCATGCAAAGATGTCACGATTCTCACGGATGAACTTCGATGGCGCTTTCCTATTTGGGATCCAAATTGGTGCGATCTTGAACTGCTTGGAAGAGTCGCACGGGTGAAGTCAACCAATTTTGTCTCGGTGACCGACTTAAATTTCAACGCCGAGTCTTGCTCGTGGTTGGCTTCTTCAAAGAGGTCATATCTGTCGGGTCAACATTAGTTTGATAAAACTTCAGCTCCTCTTGACACAAGCGGATTCGGCATAAGCCGCGCCGCATTCTTCGCACTCCAAGGCCACCTTTCGACTCCCATGCACAGTGATGGTGCCCTTGTAACCCGGCATCTTGAGCTGCAGATAAACATAACACGGTCGTGCCATAAACTTGGCACAAGCCGGCCGCCCAAATAGGGCGTGATATGGGCTCCTGATCTTAACTACCTCAAAGGTCAGCTTCTCAGCCCTGGAATCATATTCATCTCCAAAAGCCACTTCCAGCTCAATCTTTCTAACGGGATATGCCGACTTACCAGGTACCACCCCATGAAAAACAGTGTTAGACGTCCTCAAGTCTTTATCAGTCAGCCCCATACGGCGAAAGGTCTCATAATAGAGAATATTGATGCTGCTTCCGCCGTCCATGAGCACTTAGTGAATTTATATCCACCAACCTCGAGGGGCCACCACCAAGGCTAAGCGACCGGGTTATCAACCGGAGGTGATCTTCCCTACTCCAAATGATAGGCTGCTCGACCACCTCGGATAACGAGAACCGCCGGTTCAGCGAATTCACAGCCCTTTTATGAACCTTACAGTCACGTTTACACAAGTTAGTGGTAAACACATGGTATTGCCAGCGTTTAAGCTGTTTTGGATGGCTCGATAACTTTGGCTGCTGCTGCTGCTGTCCTCCTTGACCGGCTGCTGCTGATTATAGCCACCTTGACCACCTTGAAAACCGGAACTTGAGCCGCCACCGGGCCATGGAAACCACCTGCTCGGAACCGCCGCTGATCCGTGATCGCCATCAAACATGTTTGAATTCTTGAAAGCTTTCATGATCGTGCAGTCCTTCCATAAGTGGGTGGCAGGATTTTCCCAGTACCGTGTCTTGGACAAGGCTCATTGAAGCTGCTCAAGAGATGGACTGAGCCACCGGATCGGTGCTCTCCCCTTATGCTTCTTGTTATTACCTTGGGCATTAGCATTGGCCACAAGCGCCGGGTTACCGTCAAACTTACGCTTATTGCCACCTTGACTTACCGGTTGTTCTTCGCTGACCCTTTACATTGCCGTTCTTCTTTCCCTTCCTGTCTTTTCCTCCTCGGACACGGGATCATCAGTAATGTCGAATCGGCATACTTAACCAAAGCCGCCATCAGCGTACCCATGTCATTGCAATCACGCTTAAGGCGCCCCACTTACCTTACGTGGCACAAAACGACAATTCTAATGGAGCATAAGTACCGCAGAGCCGGCATCCATCTTATCAGATGAATATATTATTTCCTTCACCCGGCGCACCCAATGAGTTGTGGACTCACCCTCCTCCTGCTTACAATTGGTCAAGTCCACAATGGACATAGATTGCTTGCAAGTATCTTTAAAGTTCTGGACAAACCGGGCCTTTAACTCGGCCCATGAACTGATGGAATTAGGAGGCGAACTTTTCAACCAAGATCGGGTCGTTCCATCTAACATCATGGTGAAATACTTAGCCATTGCCGCGTCGTTGACTTCCAGTAACTCCATGGCCATCTCGTAGCTTTCAATCCATGCCCCCGGCTATAAGTCGGCCGTGTAATTCGGCACCTTTCGAGGACCCTTGAAATCCTTGGCAGCGCACATCTCGCGAGCCGGCACTAGACAAGGGACACCACGGTTCTAGTGGCCACCTGCTCCAACGAAGTCGCCGGATACTCGGGAGACCATCATATGCCATCTGCCGAGCCGCTAATTGAGCCGCCCGTTCATCCTCTTGGCCTAATCGATCCTGCACGGGTTATAGCCGCCGGGTTGGTTCTGACGTTGAGCGATTGCTTGACAAAGCTTCGACTCCATGTGCTGCTTGTAACTTTCGGACTCCGGTTTGGGCGAGTGCTATCCAAGGCTGAGGAGTGGAATGAATCTGTCCTGCTTGTAGAATAGGTCTCTTCTTTGTGCCAAGGCCGTCAGAAGAAGATCCCTAACCCTCCGGTTTCCACCGTCGGTTCATCACCATCCTTTGGAAGAGCAGCTAGACACGCCGATGCTGCTATCGGGTTCTCCATGGGGTTGGAAAAAGTGGCCGAAGGTGTCGGTATGTATCGGGCGGGGCCATGCTCCGTCTTGAGAGGTGCCATCTCTCGAGGCTGAACCGGCCCTCCAGCTCGGGTGTCATAAATTGATTGGCCTCGGCGGATTGCTAGGACCAGCTCGGTGTCGTGAAAAGATTAGGATCGAAACCGGAGGCGAGCAGGACTGGGTCTTCGATGTCTCCTTCTCATCACCTCATTGGATGCATTCAGACTCATGTTAAGCTGGAAAGCCTCTGACTGGAGTCGCTGCGCCCGTGCATCCAAAGCCGCCCGCTCTGCAGCTAGCCTGGTGCCCTCAGCCGCCAAGGCCTCCTTGGCCAAGGCTATCTCCTCACGCACCTTTGCCACCTCCGCGTTATGTTCATCTGGATTTGCAGGGATGACCGTGGTGGTTAACAGGGCTGTTAACTTGTCCATAAGATCCAATTTTGAGCGGCGGTGGCTGGGGCCTCTGCCCGGCCGCTCGACCGGACATTATTGCTGTTGCGGCCGTCGATTTTTGGCGGGTTGGGTACCGACTATGAAGACTCCTGCCCAGCTTGGCGGCTCATATGTCTGAGCGCTAGAGTCATCGGAACAGCCCCTAGCATGCCTTCTTGGACCTGATACAGAGAATCTGTTGAACCGGAGGCCAAATCATCATCTGATGGGACGGCCGTCTCTTTGCCATCTTTAGATCCTTCAGAAAGTGCCTCTCCATGAACACAGCCCACAAAGGCACGCTTCATGGTAGGTTGAATCTGGGCGGGTCTCGCACGCTGAGCCGTCTCAATGAGGTCGGTGCAGCTGTCCGGTCTGGGCCCGGCTCACCAATCCGGCCGATGAAGACATGGATTCTGCCAAAGGGGACCTGGTACCCGTACTCAATTGAGTCGGCCTCGGGACCCCAGCCTTCGTTGTCAATGTAGATCTTGCCGCGACAACTCTTGGTCATCCGCCCATTGCGTATCCTTGATCCTTGAAGCTGCCCTTCAAGAACTCAAATCCACCGATGCGCTGACCCCACGGTGGGCGCATGTGTCGTGGAATTGTCACGGCAGATGTCCTCTTGCAAGGACTTAGTCGTGGAGCCATTGCAACTAGGAAGCTTAAAGGGGTTAACTGGGACAAGGGACACGAGAGGTTTTATACTAGTTCGGCCCCTTACGGTGAAGGTAAAGCCTACGTCTAGTTGGGTTGGTATTGCTTGAGGTTTCGATTACCGGGGCGAGATCGCTATGCCCGGTTCTCGATTGGTTGTTTCTTGCCCTAAGCCGCTAGCGGTCGTCCCTTATATACACGGGTTGGCGCTCTCCGGCCTCTGAGTCGGCGGCTTATAAACAATGTTCGGCTCGGTGACTAGTCAAGTCTACCTTATGATACAAGTCATGCCATTATGGCAGTTTACTACAGCAGGCCTTAAGTCGCTTGTGGGCCTTAGGCCCCTTGTTGAGATGCCATCTTCATGCTTGGACTTGGGCTTCTGTTTGGTAACCTCTTTACGTAACCCGGCCCCTCCTGGGCGGCTTACACAAATTGTTATATCCCCAACAGGTTAAGTGTCAGTTTGGTTCTATTCTTCACAACATGACTTCTACACACAATGAAGTGAAGAAAAACCATTTCTACCTCCATAAAGTCTTCGGTCGCACCTGGGCTATTCTGTCACATCTGTATGGTGAAGAAGATCTAAAGCAAATGGGTCTCAAGGAAGATTTTGACTGGTCTGCTCCTCCACCGAAGAAATTCAAGAAGGTCAAGGTTCCTTCCTTGGTGGCCAGCTCATATTCTTCATCATGCGAAACCGATGAGCATGAAGACTTGGACGACACTGCGGCAGGCCCTACAACAACAATCGACCCCAACAACGCTGGCGCTCCTCCTTCAACTTGATATTCTTCAGGGGCGTTAGTCCTCTTTTTTCGATCCTTTTGGTCATTCGATGACAAAGGGGGAGAAATTTGAGTTAGTCTTCAAGCGGGTCTATCTATATGGGCGTTTTTTTTGCTAAGTTACAACTCTCGTTCTTCTGAGACTTTATTCGATCGAGTTGTAAACTTAAACTCTATGGTGGTCTGATACTTTTGCTGAGATTTTCTGCATGCTTATTCCTCGTTAATGTTAATGCACACATGCCGAATTACATCAGTCACCATATTTCATCATGCATTTCAAATTCTTCATATTATATGTCAAATGCATGTATGATTTACAAGATATAGGGGGAGATCTCCATGATTCTACTCTTCAAGTGTGCATTGCTTCAAAAGCAAATTCCTCACTATGCACATCTTCAAGGGGAGTTCTTCTATATCTTGCAATCAAATTCCTCAATATCAGTATTTACACTTCATATGTTTATCCCCGTTGAAAACTTAACCTATATTGTCATCAATCACCAAAAAGGGGGAGATTGTAAGTGCGTCTAGTGCCCCTTACTGATTTTGGTGTATTGAAGACTTATAGGTTAAGGGACTAATGTGTTTTTAAGTGTACACAGGTTTATAAGTCTATGAGGAGTTTGATATTTACAGAGAAAGTCGACCCCTAAAAATGAATGTCTTCGACTGAAGACTTTGGGTTTCTGAAGACTTTCGGAAGACTTTGAAAGTGAAGAAATTGGTGTGACCTTGAAGACTTGGCATTCATTCGAGGAACATGAAGCGTGAAGACTTTTGTTTTCGTAGTTTCATTTTCTCTTTCTTGAGTCATAGGAAACATCGTACTGTTAAAGGGGGTCGAGGAAATACTAAAGAAAAATTTCCATGTGATGCTCAACTCAAAATCCTACACCTACCAATCCCTTCGAGTGAAGCCATTGGAAATCTCATACAGTTCAGTCAATTTCTTCAGTGACAGAGACGAAGTTCTTATGGTCTCTGAGGAATTTGTTCTGACTGAGGAGTTAGGAATTCGCAGTGCAGATTGCCTCCAAAGTGAGGAACATTTGATACTCAAATTTCCGACCGTTCTTGTCTTCTGCTTGACTGTCCCAAAATATCTACCCACCTAACGGTCATATCATTGAAGGGCATTTATGTCTTATCATGTCGGGCTACTCCCTAGGCTATAAATAGTTGCCCCCTACAACCACTAGCTGGTTGGGTGCTCTAGAGAAACTGACACTTGTCATTTGAGAGCATCCCATCCTCCGAGGACTTTGAGCGAAAATCATCAAGTGAGGAAAACCCAAACCCAAACACCTACAAACCCAAAGTGATTGAGCATCACTGAAGAGATTGATCCTGCGTGGATCCAACGCTTGTTACCTTTGAAGATTGTGCTTCTTCCAGACGGTTAGGCGTCATGGTCTGAGCATCCAAGAGGAAATTGTGGATCGCCGAGTGACCGAGTTTGTGAAGGTTTGGAAGTCACCTGAAGACTTACCACGAGTGATTGGGCGAGGTCTGTGTGACCTTAGCTCAAGGAGAATACGGTGAGGACTGTGTGTCCTCGGGTTTAAATACCTAGCCGCTCCAACCAGACGTACAACTGACACAACAGTTGGAACTGGTCTACCAAATCATTGTCTTCACCAAGCTTACTGGTTCTATTTCCTCAACTCTTTCATTTCCTCTTTACTGTGTTGTGTGCATGTTCATATCTGTTCGAAGACTTTGACTGAAGACTTTCTCAATTTCCTCAGTTCAATTTCTTTAGTCTGTTTGTCTTCATCCTGTGTTCTCTTGTGTTTACGCTTTCTGTACTCTGTGCTTGTCTTCATTTCATCATGATCACCATGCTTGTGTTTTGTTATGTTTACATCTGAGTACTTATTCCTATGCAAGTAGTTCTTCGCTTAGGAATTTCCTCACCCGCAAATTCCTCAGTGAAGAATTCATAAAAATAGCCTATTCACCCCCCCCCCCTCTAGTCGATATGTTGCACTTTCACCTACCACCGTTGGGGCGTCCGGAAACCAGGACGAGGCCAAAGGGGCAAGGGGGACGCTGGCGGCTCCCTCGGCGACCACGGGCCCTCTACCGGGGGGAGGGCTCGCCGGCGCCTGACGGTGTCGTGGACTAGGGGTACTCACCGTGCCGTCTCCCGATCAGTTGGATTGGGCCGAGGACCCCCTGTTGGGGAACGTTGCAGAAAATTAAAATGTTTCCTACGGTTTCACCAAGATCCATCTATGAGTTCATCTAAGCAACGAGTCATGGGAGATGCATCTACATACCACTTTGTAGATCGCGAGCGGAAGCGTTCAAAAGAACGGGGTTGAGGTAGTTGTACACGTCGTGATCCAATCACCGGAGATCCTAGCGCCGAACGGACGGCACCTCCGCGTTCAACACACGCACGGTCAGCGTGGCGTCTCCTCCTTCTTGATCCAGCAAGGGGAAGGAGAGGTTGATGAAGATCCAGCAGACACGACGGCGTGGTGGTGGATGCAGCGAGGATCCGGCGAGGCTTCGCCAAGCGTCTGCGGGAGGAGGAGGTGTAGCAAGGGGAAGGAGGTGCCAAGATGCGGGGTCTAGCTGCCTTCCTCCCTCCACTATATATAGGGGCTAGAGGCATGCCCCTGGAGATCCCATCTAGATGGGGGCGGCCCCCAACAACCCCTTAGGGTTTCAACCGGGGCACATGCCCCTCGGGGCAACAGCCCCTAGGGTTTCCAACTGGGGGCGCATGCCTCGAGGGCAACAGTCCCCTAGGGTTTCCAACCCTAGGCGCCTTGGGCCCTTGGGTGGGCGCACCAGCCCACCAGGCTGGTTCCCACGCCACTTCAGCCCATGGGGCCCTCCGGGATAGGTGGCCCCACCGGTGGACCCGGGACCCTTAGGTGGTCGGTACAATACCCGTGACCCCAAAACTTTCCGGTGGCGAAACTGGACTTCATATATATATATATATATATATATATATATATATATATATATATATCTTTACCTCCGGACCATTCGGAACTCCTCGTGACGTCCGGATCTCATCCGGACTCGAACAACTTTCGGGTTCTGCATACTAATATCTCTACAACCCTAAGCGTCACGAACCTTAAGTGTGTAGACCCTACGGGTTCGGAGATATGCGACATGACCGAGATGCCTCTCCGGTCAATAACCAACAGCGGATCTGGATACCCATGTTGGCTCCACATACTCCTCGATGATCTCATCGGATGAACCACGATGTCGAGATTCAATCAAACCCGTATACAATTCCCTTTGTCAATCGGATGCGTTACTTGCGAGACTCGATCGTCGGTATCCCAATACCTTGTTCAGTCTCGTTATCGCAAGTCACTTTACTCGCACAGTAATGCATGATCCGTGACTAACCACTTAGTCACTTTGAGCTCATTATGATGATGCATTACCGAGTGGGCCAGAGATACCTCTCCGTCATACGGAGTGACAAATCCAGTCTCGATCCGTGTCAACCCAATGACACTTTCGGAGATACCTGTAGTGCACCTTTATAGTCACCCGATTCGTTGTGACGTTTGGTACACCAAAGCACTCTTACGGTATCCGGGAGTTACGATCTCATGGTCTAAGGAAGAGATACTTGACATTGGAAAAGCTCTAGCAAAAGCGAACTACGATCTTGTGCTATGCTTAGGATTGGGTCTTGTCCATCACATCATTCTCCTAATGATGTGATCCGTTATCAATGACATCCAATGTCCATAGTCGAGAAACCATGACTATCTGTTGACCAACGAGCTAGTCAACTAGAGGCTCACTAGGGACATGTTATGGTCTATGTATTCACACGTGTATCACGATTTCCGAATAATACAGTTATAGCATGAATAAAAGACAATCATCATGAACAAAGAAATATAATAATAACACTTTTATTATTGCCTCTAGGGCATATTTCCAACAGTCTCCCACTTGCACTAGAGTCAATAATCTAGTTTACATTATGATGAATCGAACACCCATAGAGTTACGGTGTTGATCATTTTTGCTTTCATGAGAGGTTTAGTCAGCGGATCTGCGACATTCAGATCCGTATGTACTTTGCAAATTTCTATGTCTCCATCCTGAACGTTTTCACGGATGGAGTTGAAGCGACGCTTGATGTGCTGGTCTTCTTGTGAAACCTGGGCTCCTTGGCAAGTGCAATAGCTCCGGTGTTGTCACGAAGAGTTTGATCGGCCCGACGCATTGGGTATGACTCCTAGGTCGGTGATGAACTCCTTCACCCAAATTGCTTCATCGCGCTGCCTCGAGGCTGCCATGTACTCCGCTTCACATGTAGATCCCGCCACGGCGCTCGCTTGCAGTTGCACCAGCTCTTGCTCCACCATTCAACATATACACGTATCCGGTTTGTGACTTAGAGTCATCCAGATCTGTGTCTAAGCTAGCGTCGGCGTAACCCGTTCTGACGAGCTCTTCGTCACCTCCATAAGCGAGAAACATGTCCTTTGTCCTTTTCGGTACTTCAGGATATTCTTGACCGCTGTCGGTGTTCCTTGCGGGATTACTTTGGTACCTTCCTACCAAACTTACGGCAAGGTTTACATCAGTCTGGTACACAGCATGGCATACATAATAGATCCTATGGCTGAGGCATAGGGATGACACTCATTTCTTCTTTATCTTTTGCCGTGGTGGGCATTGAGCTGAGCTCAATCTCACACCTTGCAATACAGGTAAGAACCCTTCTTAGGACTGATCCATTTGAACTTCTTCAAAATTTTGTCAAGGTATGTGCTTTGTGAAAGACCTATGAGGCGTCTCGATCTATCTCTATA
Source organism: Aegilops longissima (assembly GCA_021605205.1). NCBI lineage: Eukaryota > Viridiplantae > Streptophyta > Magnoliopsida > Poales > Poaceae > Aegilops > Aegilops longissima. The sequence goes on along the minus strand of CM038677.1, from coordinate 219,203,667 downwards.
GATCTTGATGCCTAATATATAAGCAGCTTCTCCAAGGTCCTTCATTGAAAACACTTATTCAAGTAGGCCTTCATGCTGTCCAAGAAGTCTATATCATTTCCCATCAAAAGTATGTCATCTACATATAATATGAGAAATGCTCTGAGCTCCCACTCACTTTCTTGTAAACGCAGGCTTCTCCATAAGTCGCATAAACTAAGCGCTTTGATCATCTCATCAAAGCGAATGTTTCAACTCCGAGATGCTTGCACCAGCCCATAAATGGATCGTTGGAGCTTGCATACTTTGTCGACATTCTTAGGATCGACAAAAGCTTCCGGCTGCATCATATACAACTCTTCCTTAAGATAACCGTTAAGGAACGCTGTTTTGGCGTCCATCTGCCATATCTCATAATCATAGTATCGGCAATTGCTAACATGATTCGGACGGACTTAAGCTTCGCCACGGAGAGAAAGTCTCATCGTAGTCAATCCCTTGAACTTGCCGATAACCCTTAGCGACAAGTCGAGCTTTATAGATGGTGACATTACCATCCGCGTCCGTCTTCTTCTTAAAGATCCATTTGTTTTCTATCGCTCGCCGATCATCAGGCAAGTCAGTCAAAGTCCACACTTTGTTTTCATACATGGATTCTATCTCGGATTTCATGGCTTCTAGCCATTTGTTGGAATCTGGGCCCGCCATCGCTTCTTCATAGTTCGAAGGTTCACCGTTGTCTAACAACATGATTTCCAGGACAGGGTTGCCGTACCACTCTGGCGGGCGTGTCCTTGTGGACCTCTGAAGTTCGGTAGCAACTTGATCCAAAGTACCTTGATCATCATCATTAATTTCCTCTTGGTTGGTGTAGGCATCACGGAACATTTTCTGAGCTGCACTACTATCCTGTTCAAGAGGTAGTACTTCATCGAGTTCTACTTTCCTCCCACTTACTTCTTTCGAGAGAAACTCTTTTTCCAGAAAGGATCCGTTCTTGGCAACAAAGATCTTGCCTTCGGATCATAAGTAGAAGGTATACCCAATGATTTCTTTAGGGTATCCTATGAAGACGCATTTCTCCGACTTGGGTTCGAGCTTTTCAGGTTGAAGTTTCTTGACATAAGCATCGCATCCCCAAACTTTTAGAAAGCGACAGCTTAGGTTTCTTCCCAAACCATAATTCATACGGTGTCGTCTCAGCGGACTTAGGCGGTGCCCTATTTAAAGTGAATGTAGCTGTCTCTAGAGTATCCCCAAAATGATAGCGGTAAATCAGTAAGAGACATCATAGACCGCACCATATCCAATAGAGTGCGATTCGACGTTCGGACACACCGTTCTGTTGAGGTGTTCGGTGGCGTTAGTTGTGAAACGATTCCACATTTTCTTAAGTGTGTACCAAATTCGTGACTTAAATATTCTCCTCCACGATCCGATCGTAAGAATTTTATCTTTCGGTCACGTTGATTCTCTACTTCATTCTGAAATTCCTTGAACTTTTCAAAGGTCTCGGACTTGTGTTTCATCAAGTAGACATACCCATATCTACTCAAGTCATCTGTGAGAGTGAGAACATAACGATATCCTCCATGAGCCTCAACGCTCATTGGACCGCTTTTACATCGGTATGTATGATTTCCAACAAGTTGGTTGCTCGCTCCATTGTTCGAGAGAATGGAGTCTTGGTCATCTTGCCCATGAGGCATGGTCGCATGTGTCAAATGATTCATAATCAAGAGACTCCAAAAGTCCATCAGCATGGAGCTTCTTCATGCGCTTGACACCAATGTGACCAAGGCGGCAGTGCCACAAGTATGTGGGACTATCGTTATCAACTTTACATCTTTTGGTATTCACGCTATGAACATGTGTAATACTACGCTCGAGATTCATTAAGAATAAACCATTGACCATCGGAGCATGACCATAAAACATATCTCTCATATAAATAGAACAACCATTATTCTCGGATTTAAATGAGTAGCCATCTCGCATTAAACGAGATCCAGATACAATATTCATGCTCAAACTTGGCACCAAATAACAATTATTAAGGTTTATAACTAATCCCGTGGGTAAATGAAGAGGTAGCGTGCCGACGGCGATCACATCGACTCTGGAACCATTCCCGACGCGCATCGTCACCTCGTCCTTCGCCAGTCTCCGCTTATTCCGCAGCTCCTGCTGTGAGTTACAAATATGAGCAACGGCACGGTATCAAATACCGGGAGTTACTACGAGTAATGGTAAGGTACACATCAATTACATGTATATCAAATATACCTTTGGTGTTGCGGCCTTCTTGTCCGCTAAGTATTTGGGGCAGTTCCGCCCAAATGACCCTTCCCTTGCAATAAAAGCACTCAGTCTCGGGCTTGGGTCCATTCTTTGACTTCTTCCGGCAACTTGCTTACGGCGCGGCAACCTCCTTGCCGTCCTTCTTGAAGTTCTTCTTGCCCTTGCCCTTCTTAAACTTAGTGGTCTTATTGACCATCAACACTTGATGTTCTTTCTTGATTTCAACCTCGGCTGACTTGACATAGAGAATACTTCAGAATGGTCTTTACCATCCCCGCATATTGTAGTTCATCACAAAGCTCTTGTAGCTTGGTGGAAGCGATCGGAGGATTCTGTCAATGACCGCCTCATCGGGGAGGTTAATATTCAGTGGGTCATACGGTTGTGCAACCCGGACATCTTGAGAATGTGCTCCCGACGAACTATTTTCCTCCATCTTACAACTATAGAACTTGTCGGAGATGTCATATCTCTCGACCCGGCGTGAGCTTGGAAAACAAGTTTCAGCTCCTCGAACATCTCATATGCTCCGTGATGCTCAAAAGCGCTTTTGGAGCCCGGTTCTAAGCTGTAAAGCATGCCGCACCTTTGAACGAGGGAGTAATCATCAAGACGAGACTGCCAAGCATTCATAATGTCTTGGTTCTGCAGAGACGGGGCGTCACCTAGCGGTCCTTCTAGGACATATTGTTTCTGGCAGCTATGAGGATGATCCTCAAGTTCGGACCCAGTCCGTATAGTTGCCGTCATCTTTCAGCTTGGTTTTCTAGGGAGCGTTGAAGTTCAAGTTGACATGAGCGTTGGCCATTTGATCTACAAGACATATCATTCAAAAGTTTTAGACTAAGTTCATGATAATTAAGTTCATCTAATCAAATTATTACAATGAACTCCCACTCAGATTAGACATCCCTCTAGTCATCTAAGTGATACACGATCGAGTCGACTAGGCCGTGTCCGATCATCACGTGAGACGGACTAGTCATCGTCGGTGAACATTCTCATGTTGATCGTATCTTCTATCGACTCGTGTTCAACCTTTCGGTCTCCGTGTTCCGAGGCCATGTGCGTACATGCTAGGCTCGTCAAGTTAACCCTAAGTGTTTTGCGTGTGTAAATCTGTCTTACACCGTTGTATGTGAACGTAAGAATCCATCACACCGATCATCACCTGGTGCTTAGAAGCGACGAACTTTAGCAACGGTGCACGTTAGGGAGAACACTTCTTGAAATTGTTGTAAGGGATCATCTTATTTACTACCGTCGTTCTAAGTAAACAAGATGTATAAACATAATAAACATTACATGCAATTATATAGTAGTGACATGATATGGCCAATATCATAAAACTCCATTGATCTCCATCTTGGGGCTCCATGATCATCTTGTCACCGCATGACACCATGATCTCCATCATCATGATCTCCATCATTGTGCCTCCATGAAGTTGTCACGCCAACGACTACTTCTACTTCTATGGCTAACGCGTTTAGCAATAAAGTAAAGTAAATTACATGGCGTTCTTGAATGACACGCAGTCATACAAAGATAAAGACAACTCCTATGGCTCCTGCCGGTTGTCATACTCATCGACATGCAAGTCGTGATTCCTATTACAAGAACATGATCTCATACATCACAATATGTCATTCATCATTCATCACAACTTGGCCATATCACATCACATGTCAATTGCTGCAAAAACAAGTTAGGCGTCCTCTAATTGTTGTTGCATCTTTTACGTGGCTGCAATTGGGTTCTAGCAAGAACGTTTTCTTACCTCGAATAACCACAACGTGATCTTGTCAACTTCTATTTACCCTTCATAAGGACCCTTTTCATCAAATCCGCTCCAACTAAAGTAGGAGAGCGGACACCCGCCAGCCACCTTATGCAACTAGTGCATGTTAGTCGGTGGAACCGGTCTCACGTAAGCGCGTGTAAGGTTGCTCGGGCTGCTTCATCCCACAATACCGCGGAAGCAAGATAAGACTAGTAGCGGCAAGTAAATTGACAAGATCCACGCCCACAACTAAATTGTGTTCTACTCGTGCAATAGAGAACTACGCATAGACCTAGCTCATGATGCCTTTGTTGGGGAGCGTTGCGAGAAAATTAAAATTTTTCCTACGGTTTCACCAAGATCCATCTATGAGTTCATCTAAGCAACGAGTCATGGGAGATGCATCTACATACCACTTTGTAGATCGCGGCGGAAGCGTTCAAAAGAACGGGGTTGAGGTAGTTGTACACGTCGTGATCCAATCACCGGAGATCCTAGCGCCGAGCAGACGGCACCTCCGCGTTCAACACACACGACGGTCAGCGTGGCGTCTCCTCCTTCTTGATCCAGCAAGGGGAAGGAGAGGTTGATGAAGATCCAGCAGCACGACGGCGTGGTGGTGGATGCAGCGAGGATCCGCAGGCTTCGCCAAGCGTCTGCAGGAGGAGGAGGTGTAGCAAGGGGGAAGGGAGGTGCCAAGATGCGGGGTCTAGCTGCCCTTCCTCCCCTCCACTATATATAGGGGCTAGGGGGGCGCATGCCCCCTTGGAGATCCCATCTAGATGGGGGGGCGGCGGCCCCCTTAGGGTTTCCAACCAGGGGGGGCGCATGCCCCCTCGGGGGGGCAACGGCCCCCTAGGGTTTCCAACGGGGGCGCATGCCCCCTCGGGGGGCAACGGTCCCCTAGGGTTTCCAACCCTAGGCGCCTTGGGCCCTTGGGTGGGCGCACCAGCCCACCGGGGCTGGTTCCCACGCCACTTCAGCCCATGGGGCCCTCCGGATAGGTGGCCCCACCGGTGGACCCCGGGACCCTTCCGGTGGTCCCAGACAATACCGTGACCCCAAAACTTTCCCGTGGTGGCGGCTGGACTTCATATATATATATATCTTTACCTCCGGACCATTCCGAACTCCTCGTGACATCCGGATCTCATCAGGGACTCGAACAACTTTCGGTTTCTGCATACTAATATCTCTACAACCCTAAGCGCCACCGAACCTTAAGTGTGTAGACCCTACGGGTTCGGAGATATCTGAACATGACCGAGATGCCTCTCCGGTCAATAACCAACAGCGGATCTGGATACCCATGTTGGCTCCACATACTCCTCGATGATCTCATCGGATGAACCACGATGTCGAGGATTCAATCAAACCCGTATACAATTCCCTTTGTCAATCGGTGCGTTACTTGCCCGAGACTCGATCGTCGGTATCCCAATACCTTGTTCAGTCTCGTTACCGGCAAGTCACTTTACTCGTACCGTAATGCATGATCCTGTGACTAACCACTTAGTCACTTTGAGCTCATTATGATGATGCATTACCGAGTGGGCCCAGAGATACCTCTCCGTCATACGGAGTGACAAATCCGAGTCTCGATCCGTGTCAACCCAACAGACACTTTCGGAGATACCTGTAGTGCACCTTTATAGTCACCCAGTTACGTTGTGACATTTGGTACACCCAAAGCACTCTTACGGTATCCGGGAGTTACACGATCTCATGGTCTAAGGAAGAGATACTTGACATTGGAAAAGCTCTAGCAAAACGAACTACACGATCTTGTGCTATGCTTAGGATTGGGTCTTGTCCATCACATCATTCTCCTAATGATGTGATCCCGTTGTCAATGACATCCAATGTCCATAGTCAGGAAACCATGACTATCTGTTGACCAACGAGCTAGTCAACTAGAGGCTCACTAGGGACATGTTATGGTCTATGTATTCACACGTGTATCACGATTTCCGAATAATACAGTTATAGCATGAATAAAAGACAATCATCATGAACAAAGAAATATAATAATAACACTTTTATTATTGCCTCTAGGGCATATTTCCAACACCCCCATGGTCGTTTGCTCATGGGCCAGTTCGGACAGCCGATGTATACACGAGGAAGATTCCACAAGACTTGGTGATCAAGACAAGGACTCCTCTCCACCGGCGTATTCGACTAGGACTCTTGTTATCCTAGGCCTCTGGTACATTATATAAGCCGAGGCTAGGCTAGTCGATAGGGTATCATGACATTACTCATCATACCTATAGGATTTAGACCACAACATATGATCTCGAGGTAGATCAACTCTGTAATCATACGCATCGAATACAATCAAAAGCAGCATGTAGGGTATTATCTCTTCGAGAGAGCCCGAAGGTGGGTAAAATCCCGTGTCCATGTTACCATCGATCCTAAGACACGCAGCTTGGGACCCCCTACCCGAGATCTGCCGGTTTTGACACCGACAATGGTGCTTTCATTGAGAGCTCCATTGTGTGGTCGGCAAAAGGATCAATGGCTCGCCTACAGATCAACTACGACGTCGGCGTCTTTGTCGCCGCCTCGACTGGTCACCTTAGCTTGATCGAGGATTGTGCCCTACCTCCAATCATCATGTTTGGACGAGGGCCTTCATCAACATCAACTCCGATCTCTATCAAGATCATGGAGGAATCATCCATGGAGCTCGGGGGCTCAACGTCGACATTGCCCTCGGGCGACCGTGCTATTTTTCTGAACAGCGAACTTGTATCCGCTACCACCACCTCCTCGAGCATCGCTTTGATGATTCCTTTGGTGGAATTATGCGGAATTGAGTCTACAACAACACTGTAAAATTTCGTCGCGTTCCGATGAAGCAATCTCCGCCAGTCTCCGATATACCGGAGCCCTGTTGAATCTGGACGGGAATCTGGACGAGTTTGGATCGTGGTGTCCAGCACTTAGCTCGGACGTCCTTTGGAAGATCCAACTGTTGATCGGCTGCGGAATTCCTATATCTACCACCCCTCCAAATTTCAGCTCGATCCGACCGTCCAAACTCCGGGAACCTTCCGATTAGTGCATCACTTTTCAGATCTATTTGTGCGCGAGAACGAATCCAACCCGAGTTCATCTTTTTTATGAACGGGATTTCGGACATCCTTTTTGAAGGAAGTTTTGTATGGGGTATTGTGTTTTTTCCCAAACACATCCCACTAATTTTAAAGTCTTTTCCAGTATGATCTTCACCATCGCGTCGGTGTCAAACCAGCCCGACAACGTTGCTCCACGGCTGCCGACTTGCGCTAAACACGTCGTCGCTTTGTTGAGCCGAGCTCAACTTCTTCGGATCATCATCTCGGCAAGCCGAACAAAAGTTTGGCATCACGATATATAAATCATCACCAACCTCGCCGCCCCCGGATTACACGGAGCGGGCACATCGGCATCGCCACACGGTCACTTCATCAAGCCGGCATTGACCACGTCATGAGTTATGACCTGCATCGTCATGGCCGTACTGTTGCTTCTTCGAGCCGATGTCCATCACGCCAAACTACTTCAACAACTCGGCTGACATGGCAGCTGCAACTTCTCCTTACCAACCTACTCCGGAGACTTCGGCGTCGTTAGCCAACCAGCTTCGTCACGTTAGCTGGACCGGGGGCTTTGCCTTGGCGAGCCAACCTTTATCAACATCGCCATGCCGTCGCTTCACCGCCCATCAGGCAATGGGTGTGCAGATCGAGTCCCAATTTTGGGAGTCACTTTTCTTCGGACTGCTACAACAAATAAACCAGGTGCTATTAATCCTAGCAATTTTTGCTTGTCTGGGTTTATTTTTCCCAAGGAATTATTACTCCGGTTTGTTCCATCATATGTACACAGGTCTATCAAATGGCGGCCACATTAACGACGGTCGCGTGGTGGTTCGGTCAGTTTCCGTACATAGTTCAGCGAACGTCGCATCCGGAACTCGGACCGACCTATGAATTCAGGCTTTGCCACGCCTTTACCGCATCACACCGACGCCCTGCATCGACATTGACTTCGGCTCCAGGCCACATATTTTTAAATAAATTATCTTGCATAAATTAATTACGCGAGGATTTTCATATATTTATATTATTATTGTTGGTCTGCACTATTTTACATGTGCAGGTAATGGACTTCGATTGCGTCACGTGGTCTCTTCGGCAAGCCAACGCTGTCGTCCCAATCGGCATAAATCATCCCGCGTGATCATCTTGTTGGTCGTGTTGCCATACCGACGTGTTCGGTTGCCTCGGGGACTTCGCATCGCCGAGAGAGCCCTACCTCATATTCGGCACACAGGCCATATTTCTTTTATTACTCACTTTGCATAAATTATTTATTATGCAACATTTTTTTAATTTATTATTATTACTATTATCTCCAGTTTGCACTATTTTTTGTGCACAGGTTAATGATTTGGGTCGGGCAGTGTTATCCCCTCGGTGTACTGACACACCACGTCACCTCAACTGGACGGGGGGCTTCGTCAACACTTCTTTAACCCACGTCGGGGACTTCGGCGTCACTCTGCCGGCATGCATTGGCCGTGCTATGTCACCACTTCGGAGCGCAAAGCTGTTCGCTCCGCCACCTTGGGACCGGCTCGGGGGATGGAACCTTGTCCAGCATCAAGCTCGGACCATGTCATCAATGCCGAACACATTAACCAGCTAAGTCGCTTTCATACTCAAAGTTTTAAATTTTTAACTTGTGTTCGGTTCGACCATGCTCACATACATTGTTCGTTAAAAGAAACTCCCCTTACCCATGTTAACTGGGGGCTCTTAAAATTTACAAGAGCCGTTCTATAATAATGTGTTTCCTTCTTGGTCGTTGCAAAGTATTTTTCTATCGCTCCTTTTTCGACTCGAGTGTATGGTCAATAGCCGGATCGCCTAGCTTCTCTCTAAAGCCGCTCGAGTTTAGTTTGCTAAACTGGCCTCAGAGAAGCACTCCGCCTTCGGGATAAGGAGCTTGAAACCATAGGCTGGCCCACTTGAAGTCTTGAGATCGGATGTGTCATGTTAAAGCACGACAAAAGCACATTTTTTTAAAGATCAATTTCCGGATTGGCACCAAAATCTCGGTTTAGTCCGGACGTCAAGCTTTTACATAAGTTTTTGGATTTTCGAGCCTATGGCACTTTTAAACTATTGGTGTGTTTCCAGCATAAGTCTCGTAGTGCAACGCCGGACACCTTTAGAGATTCTGCAAAAACATTCTCGGATATTGCTATATATGCATCGGTTTTGAATTGTGTCTTCGGTCAATAGTTGGGTTGCCCAGATCCAGTGCTTGCCTCCTACGTTCTGCTTTGTTCGGCTAGGTGTGCAAAGGGAGAACCACTATGATTGTGATTCCAGCTCGCATGGTTAAGCACCTAAGCGGAGAAAGCCGAAAACTGACTGTCACAATAAGCGTAAACTGGTCAGCGATCCGATGACTGTGTTAAATGATGGGCCGTTCATAACATTGGCCGAAGTGTTTATGGCTTGACCTCGGCTGCCGCCAAACACTAACCAGGGGCTAGTAGCTGGCCTCCCAACTTTATGCTCCTATGACTAAGTGAAAGTTATAAAGCCCGCATATCTGATTGCCTCGTTTCCGCTAACACAGCCGCCTTCGGGCACCGAGACGTCGGCTAAGGGTTGTTTGTTATGAAGGAAATATGCCCTAGAGGCAATAATAAAGTTGTTATTTATATTTCCTTATATCATGATAAATGTTTATTATTCATGCTAGAATTGTATTAACCAGAAACTTAGTACATGTGTGAATACATAGAGAAATAGAGTGTCTCTAGTATGCCTCTACTTGACTAGCTCATTAATAAAAGATGGTTAAGTTTCCTAGCCATAGACATGAGTTGTCATTTGATGAACGGGATCACATCATTAGAGAATGATGTGATTGACAAGACCCATTCGTTAGCTTAGCACTATGATTGTTTAGTTTGCTGCTATTGCTTTCTTCATGACTTATACATGTTCCTATGACTATGAGATTATGCAACTCCCGAATACCGGAGGAACACTTAGTGTGCTATCAAACGTCACAATGTAACTGGGTGACTATAAAGATGCTCTACAGGTGTCTCCGATGGTGTTTGTTGAGTTGGCATAGATCGAGATTAGGATTTGTCACTCCGATCGTCGGAGAGGTATCTCTGGGCCCTCTCGGTAATGCATATCACTATAAGCCTTGCAAGCAATGTGACTAATGAGTTAGCCACGGGATGATGCATTATGGAACGAGTAAAGAGACTTCCGGTAACGAGATTGAACTAGGTATTGAGATACCGACGATCGAATCTCGGGCAAGTAACATACTGATGACAAAGGGAACAACGTATGTTGTTATGCGGTTTGACTGATAAAGATCTTCGTAGAATATGTATGAACCAATATGAGCATCCAGGTTCCGCTATTGGTTATTGACCGGAAGTGAGTCTCGATCATGTCTACATAGTTCTCGAACCCGTAGGGTCCGCACGCTTAACGTTCGATGCCGATCGGTATTATGAGTTGAAGTGTTTTGATCTACCGAAGGTTGTTCGGAGTCCCGGATGTGATCGCGGACATGATGAGGAGTCTCGAAATGGTCGCGACATAAAGATTGATATATTGGAAGCTATGTTTGGACACCGGAAGGGTTCCGGATGAGTTCGGGCATTTACCGGAGTACCGGGGGGTTACCGGAACCCCCTGGGGAGTCAATGGGCCTTATTGGGCCTTAGTGGGAGAGAGGAGTAGGCGGCCAGGTGGAGGGTGCCCCCCCAAGCCCAACCCGAATTGGGTGGGGGGCCGACCCTTCTTTCCTTCCCTCTCTCTCCCTCTTCCTTCTTCTCCTACTCCAACAAGGGAAAGGGGGGAAACCTACTCCTACTAGGAGTAGGACTCCCCCCTTGGGCGCGCCCTATGAGGGCCGGCCCTCCCCTCCTCCACTCCTTTATATACGGGGGAGGGGGGCACCCCATAGACACACAAGTTGACAGTTGTCTTAGTCGTGTGCGGTGCCCCCCCTCCACAGATTTCCACCTTGGTCATATCGTCGTAGTGCTTAGGCGAAGCCCTGCGTCGGTAACTTCATCAACATCATCACCACGCCGTCGTGCTGACGGAACTCTCCCTCGGCCTCAGCTGGATCAAGAGTATGAGGGACGTCACCGAGCTGAACGTGTGTAGATCGCGGAGGTGCCGTGCGTTCAGTACTTGAATCGGTTGGATTGTGAAGACGTTCGAATACATCAACCGCGTTACCAAACGCTTCCGCTTTCGGTCTACGAGGGTACGTGGACACACTCTCCCCGCTCGTTGCTATGCATCACCTAGATGGATCTTGCGTGTGCGTAGGTAATTTTTTTGAAATACTACATTCCCCAACAGTGGCATCAGAGCCAGGTCTATGCGTTGATGTTATATGCATGAGTAGAACACAAAGAGTTGTGGGCGATAATAGTCATACTGCTTACCAGCATGTCATACTTTGATTCGGCGGTATTGTTGGATGAAGCGGCTCAGACGACATTACGCGTACGCTTACGCGAGACTGGTTCTACCGACGTGCTTCACACACAGGTGGCTAGTGGGTGTCTGTTTCTCCAACTTTAGTTGAATCGAGTGTGACTACGCCCGGTCCTTGTTGAAGGTTAAACCAGCAAACTTGACGAAAAATCGTTGTGGTTTTGATGCGTAGGTAAGAACGGTTCTTGCTAAGCCCGTAGCAGCCACGTAAAACTTGCAACAACAAAGTAGAGGGCGTCTAACTTATTTTTGTAGGGCATGTTGTGATGTGATATGATGAAGACGTGATTATATAAATTGTTGTATGAGATGATAATGTTTTGTAACACAGTTATCAGCAACTGGCAAGAGCCATATGGTTGTCGCTTTATTGTATGAAATGCAATCGCCATGTAATTGTTTTACTTTATCACTAAGCAGTAGCGATAGTCGTAAAAGCAATAGCTGGCGAGACGACAACGATGCTTCGATGGATACCAAGGTGTCAAGCCGGTGACGATGGTGAACATGACGGTGCTTTGGAGATGGAGATCAAAGGCATAAGATGATGATGGCCATATCATATCACTTATATTGATTGCATGTGATGTTTATCCTTTATGCATCTTATTTTTCTTAGTACGGCGGTAGCATTATAAGATGATCTCTCACTAAATTTCAAGGTATCAGTGTTCTCCCTGAGTATACACCGTTGCTACAGTTCGTCGTGCCGAGACACCACGTGATGATCGGGTGTGATAAGCTCTACGTTCACATACAACGGGTGCAAGCCAGTTTTGTACATGCAGAATACTCGGGTTAAACTTGACGAGCCTAGCATATGCAGATATGGCCTCGGAACACTGAGACCGAAAGGTCGAGCGTGAATCATATAGTAGATATGATCAACATAGTGATGTTCACCATTGAAAACTACTTCATCTCACGTGATGATAGGACATGGTTTAGTTTATATGGATCACGTGATCACTTAGATGATTAGAGGGATGTCTATATAAGTGGGAGTTCTTAAGTAATATGATTAATTGAACTTTAATTTATCATGAACTTAGTACCTGATAGTATTTTGCATGTCTATGTTGTTGTAGATAAATGGCCCGTGTTGTTGTTCAGTTGAATTTTAATGCGTTCCTAGAGAAAGCAAAGTTGAAAAATGATGGTAGCAATTACACGGACTGGGTCCATAACTTGAGGATTATCCTCATTGCTGCACAGAAGAATTATGTCCTGGAAGCACCGCTAGGTGCCAAACCCGCTGCAGGAGCAACGCCAGATGTTATGAATGTCTGGCAGAGCAAAGCTGATGCCTACTCGATAGTTCAGTGTCCCGTGCTTTACGACTTAGAACCAGGACTTCAACGACGTTTTGAACGTCATGGAGCATATGAGATGTTCCAGGAGTTGAAGTTAGTATTTCAAGCAAATGCTTGAATTGAGAGATATGATGTCTCCAATAAGTTCTACAGCTGCAAAATGGAGGAGAATAGTTTTGTCAGTGAGCATATACTCAGAATGTCTGGGTACCACAATCACTTGACTCAGCTGGGAGTTAATCTTCCAGTTGATAGTGTCATTGACAGAGTTCTTCAATCACTGCCACCAAGCTACAAAAGCTTCATGATGAACTATAATATGCAAGGGATGGATAAGACAATTCCCGAGCTCTTCGCGATGCTAAAAGCTGCGGAGGTAGAAATCAAGAAGGAGCATCAAGTGTTGATGGTCAACAAGACCACCAGTTTCAAGAAAAAGGGTAAAGGGGAGAAGGGGAACTTCAAGAAGAACGGCAAGCAAGTTGCTGCTCAAGTGAAGAAGCCCAAGTCTAGACCTAAGCCTGAGACTGAGTGATTCTACTTCAAAGGGACTGGTCACTGGAAGCGGAACTGCCCCAAGTATTTGACGGAGAAGAAGGATGGCAAAGTGAAAGTATATTTGATATACATGTTATTGATGTGTACCTTCCTAATGCTCACAGTAGCACCTGTGTATTTGATACTGGTTCTATTGCTAATATTTGCAACTCGAAACAGGGGCTACGGATTAAGCGAAGATTGGCTAAGGACGAGGTGACGATGCGCGTGGGAAATGGTTCCAAAGTCGATGTGATTGTCGTTGGCGCGCTACCTCTACATCTACCTTCGGGATTAGTTTTAGACCTGAATAATTGTTATTTGGTGCCAGCGTTAAGCATGAACATTATATCTGAATCTTGTTTGATGCGAGACGGTTATTCATTTAAATCAGATAATAATGGTTGTCCTATTTATATGAGTAATATCTTTTATGGTCATGCACCCTTGATGAGTGGTCTATTTTTACTAAATCTCTATAGTAGTGATACACATATTCATAGTATTGAAGCCAAAAGATATAAGTTAAATAATGATAGTGCAACTTATTTGTGGCACTGCCGTTTGGGCCATATTGATGTAAAGCGCATGAAGAAACTCCATTCTGATGGGCTTTTGGAATCACTTTATTATGAATCACTTGATGCTTGCGAACCATGCCTCATGGGCAAGATGACTAAAACTCCGTTCTTTGGAACAATGGAGCGAGCAACAGACTTATTGGAAATAATACATAGTGATGTATGCGGTCCGATGAGTGTTGATGCTCGCGGCAGGCATCATTATTTTCTGACCTTCACAGATGATTTGAGCAGATATGGGTATATCTACTTGATGAAACATAAGTCTGAAACTTTTGAAAAGTTCAAAGAATTTCAGAGTGATGTGGAAAATCATCGTAACAAGAAAATAAAGTTTCTACGATCTGATCATGGAGGAGAATATTTGAGTTATGAGTTTGGTCTTCATTTGAAACAATGCGGAATAGTTTCGCAACTCACGCCACCCGGAACACCACAGCGTAATGGTGTGTGTCCGAACGTCGTAATCGTACTTTATTAGATATGGTGCGATCTATGATGTCTCTTACTAATTTACCGCTATTGTTTTGGGGTTATGATTTAGAGACGGATGCATTCACGTAAATAGGGCACCATCTAAATCCGTTGAGATGACACCATATGAACTGTGGTTTGGCAAGAAACACAAGTTGTCGTTTCTTAAAGTTTGGGGCTGCGATGCTTATGTGAAAAAGCTTCAACCTGATAAGCTCGAACCCAAATCGGAGAAATGTGTCTTCATAGGATACCCAAAGGAGACTGTTGGGTACACCTTCTATCACAGATCCGAAGGCAAGATATTTGTTGCTAAGAATGGATCCTTTCTAGAGAAGGAGTTTCTCTCGAAAGAAGGGAGTGGAAGGAAAGTAGAACTTGATGAGGTAATTGTACCTGCTCCCTTATTGGAAAGTAGTTCATCACATAAATTAGTTCCAGTGATTCCTACACCAGTAAGTGAGGAAGTTAATGATGAGATCATGAAACTTCTGATCAAGTTACTACCGAACCTCGTAGGTCAACCAGAGTAAGATCCGCGCTAGAGTGGTATGGTAATCCTGTTCTGGAGGTCATGTTACTTTACCATGACGAACCTACGAACTATGAGGAAGCGATGATGAGCCCAGATTCCGCAAAATGGCTTGAGGCCATGAAATTTGAGATGGGATCCATCATGAGAACAAAGTGTGGACTTTGGTTGACTTCCCGTTAATCGGCAAGCCATAGAGAATAAATGGATCTTCAAGAAGAAGACTGACGCTGACGGAATATTACTGTCTACAAAGCTTGAATTATTGTGAAAGGTTTTTGACAAGTTCAAGGAGTTGACTACGATGAGACTTTCTCACCAGTAGCGATGCTTAAGTCCGTCCGAATCATGTTAGCAATTGCCGCATTTTATGATTATCAAATTTGGCAAATGGATGTCAAAACTGCATTCCTTAATGGATATCTTAAAGAAGAGTTGTATATGATGCAACCGGAAGGTTTTGTTGATCCAAAAGGTACTAACAAACTGTGCAAGCTCCAGCGATCCATTTATGGACTGGTGCAAGCCTCTCGGAGTTGGAATATATGCTTTGATAGTGTGATCAAAGCATATGGTTTTATACAGACTTTTGGAGAAGCCTGTATTTATAAGAAAGTGAGTGGGAGCTCTGTAACATTTCTGATATTATATATGGATGACATATTGTTAATCGGAAATGATACTGAATTTCTGAATAGCATAAAAGGATGCTTGAATAAGAATTTTTCAATGAAAGACCTCGGTGAAGCTGCTTATATATTAGGCATCAAGATCTATAGACATAGATCAAGATGCTTAATTGGACTTTCACAAAGCACATACATTGATAAAGTTTTGAAGAAGTTCAAAATGGATCAAGCAAAGAAAGGGTTCTTGCCTGTGTTACAAGGTGTGAAGTTAAGTCAGACTCAATGCCCGGCCACTGCAGAAGATAGAGAGAAAGTGAATGTCATTCCCTATGCTTCAGCCATAGGTTCTATCATCTATGCAATGTTGTGTACTAGACCTATTGTGTGCCTTGCTATTAGTTTAGCAGGGAGGTACCAAAGTAATCCAGGAGTGGATCACTGGACAGCGGTCAAGAACATCCTGAAGTACCTGAAAAGGACTAAGGATATGTTTCTTGTTTATGGAGGTGACAAAGAGACCGTCGTAAACGGTTACGTCAATGCAAGCTTTGACACTGATCCGGATGACTCTAAGTCACAAACCGGATACGTATTTTTATTGAATGGTGGAGCTGTCAGTTGGTGCAGTTCCAAGCAGAGCGTCGTGGCGGGATCTACGGGTGAAGCGGAGTACATAGCTGCTTTAGAAGCAGCAAATGAAGGAGTTCATATCCGATCTAGGTGTCATACCTAGTGCATCGGGTCCAATGAAAATCTTTTGTGACAATACTGGTGCAATTGCCTTGGCAAAGGAATCCAGATTTCACAAGAGAACCAAGCACATCAAGAGACGCTTCAATTCCATCCGCGAACAGGTCAAGGAGTGAGACATAGAGATATGCAAAATACATACGGATCTGAATGTTGTGGACCTGTTGACTAAGCCTCTCTCACGAGCAAAACATGATCAGCACCAAGACTCCATGGGTGTTAGAATCATTACAATGTAATCTAGATTATTGACTCTAATGCAAGTGGGAGACTGAAGGAAATATGCCCTAGAGGCAATAATAAAGTTGTTATTTATATTTCCTTATATCATGATAAATGCTAATTATTCATGCTAGAATTGTATTAACCGGAAACTTAGTACATGTGTGAATACATAGACAAATAGAGTGTCGCTAGTATGCCTCTACTTGACTAGCTCGTTAATCAAAGATGGTTAAGTTTCCTAGCCATGGACAAGAGTTGTCATTTGATGAACGGGATCACATCATTAGAGGATGATGTGATTGACTTGACACATCCGTTAGCTTAGCACTATGATCGTTTAGTTTACTGCTATTGCTTTCTTCATAACTTATACATGTTCCTATGACTATGAGATTATGCAACTCCCGAATACCGAAGGAACACTTAGTGTGCTATAAAACGTCACAACGTAACTGGGTGATTGTAAAGGTGCTCTAAAGGTGTCTCCGATGGTGTTTGTTGAGTTGGCATAGATCGAGATTAGGATTTGTCACTCCGATTGTCGGAGAGGTATCTCTGGGCCCTCTCGGTAATGCACATCACTATAAGACTTGCAAGAAATGTGACTAATGAGTTATCCATGGGATGATGCATTACGGAATGAGTAAAGAGACTTGCCGGTAATGAGATTCAACTAGGTATTGAGATACCGACGATCGAATCTCGGGCAAGTAACATACTGATGACAAAGGGAACAACGTATGTTGTTATGCAGTTTGACCGATAAAGATATTCGTAGAATATGTAGGAACCAATATGAGCATCCAGGTTCCGCTATTGGTTATTGAACGGAAGTGAGTCTCGGTCATGTCTACATAGTTCTCGAACCCGTAGGGTCCGCACGCTTAACGTTCGATGATGGTCGGTATTATGAATTTATGTGTTTTAATGTACCGAAGGTTGTTCGGAGTACTGGATGTGATCACAGACATGACGAGGAGTCTCGAAATGGTCGATACATAAAGATCGATATATTGGAAGGCTATGTTTGGACACCGGAAGGGTTCCGGATGAGTTCGGGCATTTACCGGAGTACCGGGGGGTTACCAGAACCCCCTGGGTGTCAATGGGCCTTATTGGGCCTTAGAGGGAGAGAGGAGGTGGCGGCCAGGTGGTGGGCGCCCCCCACAAGCCCAATCCGAATTGGGTGGGGGGCCGGCCCTCCCTTTCCTTCCCTCTCTCTCCCTCTTCCTTCTTCTCCTACTCCAACAAGGGAAAGGGGGGAAACATACTCCTACTGGGAGTAGGACTCCCCCCTTGGGCGCGCCCTATGAGGGCCGGCCCTCCCCTCCTCCACTCCTTTATATACAGGGGAGGGGGCACCACATAGACACACAAGTTGACAGTTGTCTTAGCCGTGTGCGGTGCCCCCCTCCATAGATTTCCACCTCGGTCATATTGTCGTAGAGCTTAGGCGAAGCCCTGCGTCGGTAACTTCATCAACACCGTCACCACGCCGTCTTGCTAACAGAACTCTCCCTCGGCCTCAGCTGGATCAAGAGTACGAGGGACGTCACCGAGCTGAACGTGTGCAGATCGCGGAGGTGCCGTGCCTTCGGTACTTGGATCGGTTGGATCACGAAGACGTTCGACTACATCAACCGTGTTACTAATCGCTTCCGCTTTCGGTCTACGAGGGTACATGGACACACTCTCCCTGCTTGTTGCTATGCATCACCTAGATGGATCTTGCGCGTGCGTAGGTAATTTTTTTGAAATACTACGTTCCCCAACATGTTATTGCGGAAACACCCTGCGTAGCATCTACAAGGGGGTGGAAGCCGACGATGGGCCACTTTCAACTGATAAACCATCGCAATGGAGTCAAAATAAACATATCATCGGCATTTATATTTAATATACAAGAGCCGCCTTCCGTAATCATCATTATAAAGCCATAAATATGCATCAATTTGACTTCAGATTTCGACCAAGCTGGGTTGCCTGGCTCCTGTGATTACCCCTACGTTCCCGATTTTTTGGCTAGGAGGTAAAGGGAGCACCTCTGTGATTGTTACTTCCGGGTTATTCGTTTTAGTACCACAGACTGGGAGAAGCCGAAAGCTAGCCCATCTTAAAGAATATAATTGGTCGACAACGACGGAAGTGAAAATTTTGGTCCATTAAAAGCCACAGAGATCGGGAACTTACCCCGAACTAAATCCTCAATATTTTTCTCCTGCATCAATCGGAGTTGAGGTTTCATGATCATGGTCGGCATGACAACCCAAAGAAAGGAACCGATAGCGGGATTATTTTCTTTGGGAGATGTTTCTTACATCAAATAGTAATATAACATTCTCTCCGCATACCTTTGTTTATAAAACCATATGGCCGGATTGCCTTGTTTGTCGTAAACCTTTGCCCTTGTAAAGGGTTTATAAAGTAGGACAAACACTCCCCGGCCACTGGTCGAGGAGTTTGAAGCCGATGGTCGGTCAACAAGGTGTTGTACAATGCGGATCCGAGCATTCATGATGTAAAGTACTTGGATACATAGAATCATTACACATAAAAATTGCGAATAAAATCCATTTACTGCAATCCATCTTTTAAAACCCTTGGGGCCTACCTTGGCGAGCTCAGATTTCAACCAGCTCTAAGCTCCTTTAAGAGATCTTTATTCTCTTTCCGAGAAGTTTGTGTTAAACACAACAAATTTTTTTGTCAAACGGATATTGATCCTTAATTCGGCCACCCGTGCCCACATTAAGGCTCGGGGGCTACTGGGCTTCGCGCTCATTATTTATAAATATTAAAGGGGCACATCGATCCCCTGATCTGGTGTTGCCACCCGACCAGTGGATCGGGGGCTAATGCATTGCCTATTCAATGCAGAAAATTCAAAGTGCTCAGTGTTCGGCATGGCCGAACTATGGACAAGCACGTCTTGGGACAACAATAAGTACCATCTGGGACTTATCCACCATCAATCTAATATATCACGGTGACTTCTCACGACCCTCTCTCAGGGGCCCGTCTGCCGATCACTGTTACCTCTAATATATTACACTGCGTTTCTATTCCTACGTATGCTGCCGAGCTAGGAGTTGATCCTCAGGTCGATTTCGCGAATCGACCTGAGTCTCAGGGGCTACTAGGATTAGCAGTTTTATGTTTTCCTTTAGGTGCATCTCGGATTTTAGACCAACACACACCTTGAGGGCTACTGGATATACATATACTGGCTATATATCTCAGCAGAGAATAAATTGCACCAATAAAAATATTCACAAAAAAATCAGCCTGCGGTCGGGGTGGTGCACCACCTCGGAAGCAATCCGGCATAAACTTGGGCGCCATTTGCTGGCTCCATAGAGGGCATTTCCGGCATTAAGCTCGGCTGAATTCGTTCAATCTTTTAAAAGACCGAGGTAGTTTACGACACCTCGAACGCTGACCATCATTGGATCTCGGAAGTGGTCCGCCATAAAGCTCGGATTAGAATGGGTCGTTCCATAGAGAACTTTTCAGCATTAAACTCTGATAACCTCCTTCAAACTTTTTCAAGCCAAGGTAATCTATGACACCTCGAATATAGTCCGGCGTTGGAGCTCGGATATAGTCCAGCGTTGGAGCTCGGATATAATCCGGCGTTGGTGCTCGGCTGCAAAAGATATCTCGAATGTAGTCCAGCGTTGGAGCTCGGATGCAAGAGGACGCCGCCGCACGGGAACAACTTCAAACCCGAGGTGTGGCGTAAAAAATAATAACAAGGCATTGATAAAGGCCGAGAACTTAAAGGGGCTCCTCGGATACCCGACGTGTAAACTCTTCGGATTCACTTTGGCGATCCTCAAGATCGAAGATGAGATTATTTGTTGAACCAGTTTTGAAGACCGACGACCGAAGATGAAGAACATTTCGAAAGAATCGAGGAGCGTCCCCAAGTTGAAGACCGGTTCAGGGGGCTACTGACGGTGTCCTGGACTAGGGGGTAATCACCACGCCGTCTCCCGGTCAGTTGGATTGGGCGGAGGACCCCATGGTTGTTTGCTCATGGGCCAGTTCGGACAGTCGATGTATACACGAGGAAGATTCCACAAGACTTGGTGATCAAGACAAGGACTCCTCTCCACCGGCGTATTCGACTAGGACTCTTGTTATCCTAGGCCTCTCGTACATTATATAAGCCGAGGCTAGGCTAGTCGATAGGGTATCATGACATTACTCATCATACCTCTAGGGTTTAGACCACAACATATGATCTCGAGGTAGATCAACTTTGTAATCATACGCATCGAATACAATCAAATGCAGCATGTAGGGTATTATCTCTTCGAGAGAGCCCGAAGTTGGGTAAAATCCCGTGTCCATGTTACCACTGATCCTAAGACACGCAGGTTGGGACCCCCTACCCGAGATGCCATTTTTGACACCGACAGCGCCTCCCTCGGCAGAGGACCTACCTCCGTGCAGCGCCTTGCTCCGTGCGGCGTGGGGGAGGCCCTGGCTCCAGGCCCCGCCCGCGCAGCCCCCAGTGCAGCACTCCCGCCGGGGACGGAGCCACCGCTCTGGGGTCTCCGACTGCTGCGGCGGCCTGGTTCACATGCAGCCCATGGTTAGTGTAAACTTCCTCCTGAGAGGTTGGCTATACCCCGCCGTCATCGTTGCTGAAGGGGTCGGCGAAGCCTCCGGGCGACTCATGGAAGGCCCCTGCTTCAGGTGTTCCGTCCTCCCATCCTGGCTCGGGGAACGGGTTGGGGCCTTCCCCTGGCATGTACCCCAGGTTCACCATGCGGGGCACGTAGGCGTCTTCGGTCGCCCCGCCGGATCCATCGACCGGATGCCCCGCGCCTCGAGCTACTTGCTGGGGAGCCTGGTTCTGGTGGCTGCTGGGTGGCACTCCAGTGCGTCCTCGTGGCGGTTCGTCAGCGTTTGTCCCTCTTGGCCACAGCGCCACCGCGGCAGGATGGGCCGCACCGGGGTCCATGTTGGTGTTGTCGGGTCCCCTGGCGCTCCAGGAGGCGCGCGAGCTCGCCGGGGTCTCGCGCACGCTTCTGCCACAACCTGAGGCATGGGCAAGGAGCAGAAAGGCGGCGTACCTCTGGAGGTAGCGTCCAGTAGCTCGGCAACGCGTTCCAGTAGCGCATCGTGGCCACTCTCCACCAGACAGCATCGCAGCAGTTCCTGCGCCATGATGAGCGCGGCTCGCATGTTCGCCTGCCCCCGTCGGGTGTGCGGTGCCGTTGCCGCAGCATAGCCTGAAGATCGCGTGGCAGCGCGCGTGCGCCACGGCGCGAGGGCGGAAGGCGGAGGTCCGCGCCGCCCGCGTCCGACGGTGTTCGGCGGTGTGCGGGCCTCCTGGAGCGCGGAGTTGAGGTCTTCTTGGGCGGACGGCGCCGCCCGGACGGGCCAAGCGGCCAAATGGTCGGCGTGAGTCCTCGGGTCGTTAGACATTGGAACCGCGGGGTGTCGGCGGGTCGATCGACGGAAGAGGGGCTTCGGTGCACCCCCTACCTGGCGCGCCAAATGTCGGATTTTGGGTTCCGGCAAACCCTTGAGAGGTTCAAACTCTGGGGTGCGCACGAAGAACGCTCTCTTCCTAGATCGCTCGCTCAACGATCTCACGGCCTAGCTCGACAGACCCAAAGAACAAGAGACACGGGAGTTTATACTGGTTCGGGCCACCTTGCGGTGTAATACCCTACTCCGGTGTGTGGTGGATTGTGTCGAGGGGCTGAGGATGACCTAGTACAGTGGATGAACAGCCTCAGAAAGTGAGGTGTTCTTGGGCTCGATGAGCTGGTGAGATGGTCCGGGTGGAAATGATCCGTCTGGTCTATGGTGGTGGCTAAGTCCTATTTATAGTGGTCTTGGTCCTCTTCCCAAATGTTGGGTGGGAAGGGATCCCACAACGGCCAAGTTTGAAGGGGGACAACTAGTACAAGCTATCCTGACAAAAGGTGGTCTTCGCCTGCCAAAGGCTCTGGTGGTGATGCTGTTGTGGGCTCCGCGATGACCTCCATCATGTCGTCCTGTTGGTCCTAGTCTTGCTGCACCGATATGGAAACCTTTGCCTGATGCCTCGGGACCCCGTGCCTGCGCTTGCCTCCTTAGCACCAAAGAGGAAACTGGTACAGTGCGCCCGCTGGCACCCGCCTGGCCTTGGTCGTCATGGCTCACGTCACGCGAACCTCGCGAGGTGTCCCTTTCATAGATATCTCCACTCCTCAGGAGACAGCCTAGTGAGGCCACCCCCAGGGAGGTCTTGGTGCCGTCCGCCTCGCGAGGCTTGGCCCCTCACGAGGGTCTTGTGTTGTCGCTCAAGCTGGGCTGTTCAGCCACAGGAGCCACGCCTCGGGCCACAGCGAGCAAGTCTAGGCACCCCTGTGCCCGTAACAGCGACAAGTTCATGCTCCACAGGGTCGCCTACAATAGTAATAGGGCATGTACTATCAGACACAAACACAAAACTCTTGAAGTAACTGTAGCTAGGTCATCTCTGTCATCAAAAGAGCCATAGCTTGCAACACATCCTCTACAGTCAAACGGAAAACTGTATTTTGTTTCTACATCTTCCAGGCAATGAGAGAACCACCAAGAAAAACACATCAAGCAGAAAATGAATGATGATTCGTGGATCACTAGTCCACGTAGCATCCGAATAGGCCTGAAGTTGTAATTGAAAGGATTGATATGGTCGACTAGAGGGGGGGTTCAATAGGTGACTAACAATTTTAACTTTGTTCCTGAATTTTAGGCTCAACAAAAGATAGGTTATCTATATATGCAACTAGGTGGATAACCTATATGACAAGCACAATGAGCAACACAAGATAACAAGAGTAAACACAAGGCGAAAGCTAGCACAGAGTAAAGGAATGAGATAACCACAAGTGGAGACGATGAAGACGAGGATGTGTTTCCAAAGTTCCCTCCTTTAGGGGACGTATGTCCATTGAAGTGGTGTGGAGGCACAATGCTCCCCAACTGTCACAAGGACTCACCCTATTCTCCTCACGCTATCACACTATGTAAGGTGCCATGAATCCACTAGCGGTGCCTTTGAAGGCGGCAACCAGAACCTTTACAAACAAGGTTGGGGCTCTCTCCACAACTTAATTGAAAGCTCCCAACACCACCACGAAGATTCACCAATGGATTGTGGCTCCGAGGTGATCTCGTCCATCTCGGGTGCCCAAACACCCAAGAGTAATAAGATCCACAAGAATTATATGGGAGATCAAATTTCCTTTGGTGGAAGTGTAGATCTAGGTCTCCTACCTCAATCCCTAGCAAATCAACAAGTTTGGTTGGCTAGAGAAGGAACCGTTATGCTGAAAACGCATGGGAGCGGTACAACCACCCCAAATCCCGGGGGAGCCATCTGCCATGCATATGCAATACAACCGCCCAGGTGTGTGGTACAACGACACAAGGCAAGAGTGTTGTTGGGAGGGTAAAGCGGTACAACCGCCCTCTTCACCGGTTGTACTTGTTATTAACATAATAACTCGTGCAACCGTTCCAGCACAGCTCTGTACCGCTTGCCTAACCGAAGATAAACTCACTTGGGCGGTAGTTGCCCCGGTACAGGGGTCCGTAGTACCGTGCCAGGGGAAGCAGCGGTACAACCGCCCAAGTCACCGGTACGACCGCCAGGTAGGCTTGCGTCTACCCACTCCCACATAGGAGTGGTACAATCGCAAGCCCTAGTGGTACAACCGCTTGGGTGCATTTGCCTGCATAGATTAGAATTATGGTTCTCTCCTCGAGGTGGAAGGAAGATATGGTGGGTGCAATATGAACGTGTACGTGATTTGATTCCACCCATACCTTTCGATACGGAACCCCTCTCTTAATAGTACAGATTTCCTATGACCAAAGAAAAAGACGTCAAAAATGTTGTCATCGCTCTTTTCCTTCAAGAGGGTGCCAATATATATATATATATATATATATATATATATATATATATATATATATATATATATATATATATATATATATATATATATATATATATATATATATATATATATATATGCTTGTGTATTTTAAACACACGGTTAGTCCGCAAATTTGCTTGTCATCAACACCAAAATATTTAAGGCAGGAAATGCCATTTCAGTAATGAACTGGAGCATGGAAAGAGCAGACGGTGAGAGGTCATGCCACGAAGATATTAGAGAGCACAAAGGAGGTGACTATAGTGAAGAAAAGTGGGAACAATGGGAAACTAACTCAAAATATGAACAAAATAGGAGATATCTGAATAAATGATAGCTAGATAGACAAGATGACAAATTTTCATGTTATATATCTTGCTATCGCTTAGTTGTTTATCTTGCTTAGCATAAGTTGTGCACATAGGTGAGCCTAGTTGTTTTAGGTTATGTGCTTAACAAATTAAACACTAGTTTTATTCCACATTTGTTCAAGCTGAAATCGTAATTATTTTAAAGAGCATATTCACCCCCCTCTAGGCGACATCCACGACTTTCAGTAGTGCCTGGGGCACGGGGCATTTAAAGTGCGACCGTTTTTTATGTCCCACGACACCCTTGGACACTGAGCTTTCAGCCTTCGTTTGTCCTCCTAAAGGGGCTCGGAAGGGGAGAGTGACCCTCCACTTGAGTGTATTCAAGTGAGAGTGAGTAAGTTACATGCCCATTAGAAGCTTTATATAGTCTGCGGGTCGTTGACAAATGACCAAGGCTAGCCTTGAGGTAAGGAGGTGGGAGAGTAGAACTAGGTAATTTTCTGTTCTGTAGCCAATGTGCTCCTTATTGGGCTAGGAGGTGGATTGTGGCCCATTAGGGGGGAAATACCTACACTAGAATATTTCTTGTTTGGGCTTGGGCCCCTTTGCTCTCTTTCCTTCTCCTTTGACTTATTATTTTATGCGGTCTTCCTTCTTTGACTTGTTAGCCATGAAGTCTTGCTTGGATTTTTTTGATCGGGGTAGCTTGGACTATTGTTGACTGCCTTGACTTGTGTTGACCGCGGTGGCATTCCATGTAGGATAGGGGTGGGACCTCAAGTAGGGTTAAAATCCACCACTACAATACCATTGAAGAAGACGAAGGCCGCCATAGCGTAGAGCCATATCATGACTAAACTAGCTGCTCCAGTGGTTTCCTCCCCCTCTCCCCTTTCCGTCCCACCGCCAAGCATGGAGGAGCCGGTCTCACCCGTTGCCACAACCTCTCCCGTCCACAACATGTTGATGATGTGTCCAAGAGGTATAAGAATTTATTTTTCTTCGGTTTTTCAATCTTTGTCACGCATTCTACTATTTTAATACAATTGTCATGTGATGCGTGTCTATATTCTTTAATTTTGGTGTATGTAGTGTCCATGATGTAAACTTTTTTGCAACACACGAATGTTGCATTTCAAGATTTTCTCTCTCAAGAACATGAAGTACAATATGGTGACTTGATGAGCCTCGTATTGACATGGATGAGGAGTTTTTTTATGCAACTCCAAAGGGAAGAAGAACAAGCTACCATGCTGATGAAGACAAGTTGCTATGTTTAGCATGGAATAAAATTGGTCATGATTTGATCGTCTGTGTGGAGAAACCAATGAACACTTATTGGAAGTGTATCAAAGAGTTCTTCGATGCACGTAACACTAGTGGTAACGAACGACTGCAAGCTTCACTCCGCCATCGATGGTCACCAACTGTCAAAAGTGGTCGGCTTGCTTGTCACAAGTTAAACGTGTGAACCCAAGTGGTACAAATGATGGCAATAAGGTGATTGTTTGCTCAAATTCAACAACTATTTTATTTATCTCTTATATGTATTGGTGGTAACTTGTTTTCTCAATTGTGTATGTATACCAACATTGCTCAAGATTTATACAAGGGAAAAGAAAAAAAAGGCTCAAAGAAAGGCAAACCATTCACTTTGCATTATTATTGGACGAAGCTTGAACATGAGGATAAGTGGAAGAACCACGATACATATGAAGCTCCGAGGAAGAGCTCCAAGAGTTCGGTTGGAGATGCAATAATAGTTGATGATGATGAGGAGGAGGAAGAGGAGGAGGAGGAGGAGGAGAAGGAGGAGGAGGAGAACGGTGACAATGCATCAAGTGGCGAGGAAGGAAAAAAGAAGCTCCACTCCCAACTCGGTTGCTCCTACAAAAAGGCCGATGGAAGAAAGAAAGGCAAAAAAAAGGCAAAGAATGGAGGAGATAATGAAATGAAGGAATCAATGGACGTCATCATGAGTGCAAGAAAAGAGATGGCCGAGAAAGGAAAATGATGAAGTTCAAAGAAATTGACGAGAGGGCGGTGGCCAAGGAGAGGTAGGCGGCGGTGCAGGAGAGGAGCCGGCAGACGAGGAGGCAAAGGTTGTGGCTGAGGAGAGGAAGGTGATAGTTGAGGAGAAGAAGAACACATCCAAGCCATGGAACAAGAGCAAAAGTTTATGCCCATGGGCACATGTGGTCTTAATGAGAAGGCAAAATCATACGTTGGGCTTTGTCACGACCAAGTGTTGGCGATGAGGTCCATGGGCATGGTGGGAGAGGATATGGGAGGAGACATGGGTGCCATGGGTAGCGGCATGGGAGGATTCATGGGTGTCATGGGAGGTGGCATGAGAGGAGGATTCATGCCTTCTATGGGAGGTGGCATGGGAGGATTCATGTGTGCCATGGGTGGTGCCATGGAAGGAGGCATGGGTGACATGGATGGTGCCTCATATGCAAATGAAGACAATGAAGCCAATGGTGCCAATGAAGAGGAAGCAAACCATGAAGAATTGAAAATGCAAGCACAAGTGATGATAATGAAGGCAATGGCATTTGAGTGACTATGCATTTATGTGCTATGCTTGTAGTTGTGTTTGTGTTTGTGTTTGTGTTTGTAATGCACTATGCTTTGCTTTTGAAGTTCAATTTGATATGTGTTGATTATGTGTATGATGATGTTGCAAAGTTTAAACTCCATCGGTAGCTCATGTTTTGTGGTGCCCTATTTTACACCATTTGACACGCCAGAAAATTTCCATGTACTCTGAAATCTTCTCTCCTTCCTGAAAACATTTTTTGGATGCCTTATTGCTCTTGGATGCCCTTACATACAAAGAAAAGGCAAAGCAAATAAACAAGGAACAATTGTTGATAGTAAAAAGTAAAAGGAAATGGAAAATGTGTGATATGCCGTGAATAGTTCCGTGGAAGAAAGTCTAATTTTCTTATGTATAGAACTTTTTTTAACCATTCGTCATTTCTAGTAGAAATTCTGAATTGGTATAATGGCTCTTTCTTACATTACAACTTACAATACAAGAGTTTCTTACAGGAGTGAAACAAAACTAAAGAAAAAGATTAAAGAATAACGTTTGACAAAATGATTAATGCAAAATGATCCATTAAAGAAAAGAATTGATACAACAATTTGATTACTTAATCAATTAGTAGTATCCCTAGAGTCCACTCCTTCCCCATACTACTAGTGAAAGAGAAAATGTAAAGACTACCATTAAAGCAGCCCAAGCGAGACTTACTATATCCATCTAAATTATGTCTCCTATTTCTATGAAGGGATTATTCTACTATTGATCAATAATCATTGGATTAAGTATTTCAATTTTGAAAATATGAGTAAAGGATATGGTCAATCATGTACCATAGCCTTGAGCTCGGAGAAGGATACATGTCCTAAGAATATCCTCCGATGACGAACTCAAACAGTGCCGCCCGCGGAGCGCAACAACAGAGCAAGCGCGCGGTCGCTGTCGACGGCCGCGTCACCCTTCCGACTGTGCCGCTGCCGAGCACCAGCAGACAAGCGGCGAAACTATACAAAACAAAGCGCCAACTAGCCGCCCGCCCACCCGCCCGCCCAGTGCTGACCCTTTCCACCACCCCCTCTCCCCCCTCGGCCGGCCGGCAGCGGCAGCACTCCCGTCGCACGCCACGCCCGCATGGTCGCTGCCGGGCCCGAGATATGGTCGCTCGCTTCCCCCTCCTCCTCCTCGTCTTCTCCGCGCAGCTCCTGATCACCTCCGCCGCCGCCGCCGCGTCGCCCCATGGACTCACACAAGGTATACGAGAGCAGCACAGCCCCTGAACTGTCGATCGATCACGGAACCAATCCAGTTACAATTTCGGGACAGATTTTCAGTTCTTTGGGTAGCTCGGTAGCCATGACTGCATAGTGTGGTCTTGCTGCTGGTTTGTTCGACCGATTGGCTGAACCGGTGTAAACTTCGGTGCCAAAGTACTCTGCATGTGATTGATATGACCAGCACGCTTAATTTTGCTGTTCACTGCCAAATCTGATGCCTTTTTTTCTGACCTGATATGGACTTTCTTGCTGACCTTGTTGTGCAGTGGATGTGGCGAAGCGACTCAAGGAGGAGCTATGGCAAAGGAACCCAGGACATGAGATGCTCAAGTCATGGAATGGAGGAGACCCGTGCTCCCCATCTGCCTGGGAAGGCTTCTCTTGCCGATTACTAGATGGTAACCAGGTTGTAGCTAAGCTGTAAGTGCCCATGGAATCTTGACAGTGCTCACACGATCCTTCTTCTTTCCTTTTTTACTGGCATCTATGTGCCTCTGTTTATTAGTTTACCCTATGAATTAAGAGCCTAGAGACATTGAGTCTGAGAGGTGGTGTGCCGTTGCAACCAATCTGATATAAGCTCGTGTCTGAGCAGGAATTTTTCTTCGAAGGAACTGCAAGGGCCAATTCCCGCCGCAATCGGTAACCTGACGGAGCTAACTGAGATGTATGCTTCAGTGCCTGTGTTTCTTTTTGAGTGTTCAATGCCTTGTTCTAGAGATTGTTCATGTGTTCTTATTACTTGTGGGTGCAGTGATCTGCAGGGCAATAACTTCACCGGGTCTATTCCGGAATCTTTCTCTGCTCTCACTCACCTGCTGAAGCTGTAAGCGTGTTTACCTTGTTCCACTTCTTACCATAAAATGTGATTGTCCAGAACAAACTCACCCTGGGGCTTACTGGTTGGATCCTAGGCATCACTCAAATTAAAATGTTAATCCTTCTGTTCCTAAATAATTGTCTTTCTAGAGATTTCAACAAGTGACTACATACGGAGCAAAATGAGTGAATCTACACTCTAAAATATGTCTTTATACATCCGTATGTGGTAGTCCATTTGAAATCTCTAAAAAGACAAATATTTAGGAACGGAGGGAATATTATATAGACCCAATCCGCGCGCTTTCAGTTCTGATCATTCTGTTTCCATTCGATATGCTTGAATGCTTCTAATGTCAGTATGATTTCCTTGATAAAAAAGACCTAATCAAGCATGGTTGTTGATCCAGGTCAGTGAAGTGCAACCCCTTGTTGAGCAATCAGCTACCTGATGGCCTGTCTACCAACCTGGATTTCAGGTGAGATTTATGTTCTGATGTTCACCTTGATCTGGTCATTATTAACGGTGACATAATTCTGCTGAAATTGCTATATGAAAATCATAAAGCGATGGAGGCTGTGCTGCTGGAGAGCACAGTAGTCCACCTGGAGCTGCCAATCAGAGAACATTTGTTGTTAGCGGTCTTGCTGGAGGATCTTTGGCATGTACTTTTGCACTTGGATTGTTCTTCACTTGTTTCAACAAACGCGAACGACGCTCTCAGAAATCAGACTGTGCTTCTACAACAAGTATGTCCCCTGCTGCCACACACAGCTATTAGATATTGTGCACATCTGCGTGTGTAGTTAGTTCATGTTGCGCAACTCTTCATTTTGTGTGCATCATTGAGTTCATCTGTGCATTTGCATGGTATCAGAAACCTTTATTTTGCTGCTGTGTATAACTTGTTAGATTAGTGAAATGAGGAAAATATGGAACGAGCAAATGAATGTGTTTCTTCATAATGGTCAATGCAGATCCTGTTTTCGAAGAACGCAGCATCCATATAACTACAAATCCTGCAGTACAACAGTTGTCCTACAAATCAATCCAGAGCGCAACAAATCACTTCAAGAAACTGATAGGAGGGGGTGGATTTGGAGCTGTTTATCAAGGTACTCTAGCACATGGCCAACAAGTCGCAGTAAAAGTCCGTTCACCTGCATCGACTCAGGGAACACGCGAGTTTAACAATGAGGTAATGGCAGATTCTGCACACAGCTCCATAAAGAAATCGTGCCAGCAATAGGTTGCTCTTATTTTTGGATACAAAAAAATATTGTTCAGGTTGCATAACACTCTTCTCTCCGGTGATTTTTCATAATCTATGCAAGCAGCAACCCGCATAAGCCCACTTCATACTGTATGTCGCCCGAGTCGCCCGTTGATGGCATTTCAGTTACTTAGTACTATTTTTATAACTGCCGTGAGGTTTTGCGGGCTTAGCGGCATGCCACTTGCATCCTTGTAACCTGTAATTTGGCCAGCGCCCCTAACGTAAATGCTCGATTGCTCCAGTTAGTTTGTTTATTCCAGTATCTCTGTACTAAAATAATCATTTTGCACGCAAAATTCCCCTAACGACTGAATTTGTCAGTTGACACAGTTTGCGCACAAAGTTCCTCTAACGACTGAATTTGTCGATTGACAGTTACGGCTACTTTCTACTGTGTGGCATGACAACTTGGTCCCTCTAATTGGCTATTGCTGTGAAAAGGATCAACAGATTTTGGTTTATCCACTCATGTCCAATGGCTCACTACAGGATCGCCTTTATGGTATAAAGCTTTGTGAAGATTTAGCTACTTTTCAACTTAAGATCTTTCTTTTCTGATTTATGTTTCATTTAGGTGAGGCATCAAAACGAAAAGTTCTTGATTGGCCAACCAGAATATCAGTTTGCATTGGTGCTGCTAAAGGTTAGTAATGCAGTTAATGTTTTTTTTTAAGTTCTTGATATTGTCTACAGTAAGATTTGAACTAATTGTTCTTATGTAATTTACGGCCACCAAATGCTACTTTATCTTCATTCTTCCTCTTCAAATATTTTAATATTGCAAATGCTTCTTTTGAGTTATTACAACTTAACATAAATCTGTTTCTTGCTCAGGACTAGTATATCTTCACAATTTTGCTGGCCGCTGCATCATACACAGAGATGTTAAGTCTAGCAACATACTTCTGGATCAGAGCATGTGTGGCAAGGTTGCCGACTTTGGGTTTTCAAAGTACGCGCCTCAAGAAGGCGACAGCGTTGCATCAATGGAAGTGAGAGGCACTGCTGGATACTTGGATCCTGAGTAAGTTTGTACATTGATTTCACCATGCGAAATATTGGTACAAATCTGTCTGCATTGATAGTGGTACTATTTTTGTGCATTGCATATTATGTATTCATTGCTTTACCATCTCTCTGATTGTGAATGCTCCATATCTTTTAGATACTATTCCACTCAGGTGTTATCGACCAAAAGCGACGTGTTCAGCTTCGGGGTGGTCCTCTTGGAAATCGTGACCGGAAGGGAGCCTCTCGATGTTCAGAGGCCTCGGAGCGAATGGAGCTTAGTCGAGTGGGTAAGTTTTCACTGCACACCATCAGAAACCATGCATTTTCATCTACAGCTGCTGCAAGTTATGGTTACAGTACATTCCACGATTGTTAGAGGAAAACAGAGAACGGTAAACTTACAGTGATCTCTGTTGTTACGCAGGCAAAGCCATACATACGGGACTTCAGGATCGAGGAGATCGTGGACCCCGGCATAAAGGGGCAGTACTGCTCGGAGGCCATGTGGAGGGTGCTGGAGGTGGCCACGGCGTGCACCGAGTCCTTCTCGACCTTCCGCCCGAGCATGGAGGACATCGCGCGGGAGTTGGAGGACGCGCTCATCATCGAGAACAACGCGTCCGAGTACATGCGGTCCATGGAGAGCACCGGCACCTTCGGCTCCAACCGCTACCTGTCCATCGACAGGAAGATGTTCGCGTCGGGCTCGGCCCGGATCGACCCGGCCAAGTTCGCGTCCGGCTCGGGCCGGATCGACGCCGGCAAAGGGCCTCTGCAGACCATGCCTTCGCTTCCGAGGTAGCACCCCAGCTCTGCCTCCGTCCGTAATATATGGTGGTCTCGTCTCATGGATGTGATGGTTGCTGAGGAAGACACAGCCGGAGTTTATACCCGTAGACGCCATGAGTGGCCGAGGGAGAGGAGACTACACGACACAGGCCATGCAGTTAGTTACCACGGCAGTTTGCTGCGAGGAAAGTTTTCCCCTGGAGACAAAACAGAGGCAGTTTTGCCTGTAAAATTTGTATGTTGAATTCGATGCCTACATGTGCCATGCAACTATTCTTTGGACTACTGTTGATGTATTCTTTGGCCAACTAAGGCTGGGCAGCATAAGTTCATTATTTCGGGCATTACAAAGTATAGAACATTTGGTGTATACCTGTTACCCTCCACTGAATTATACTATAAGGCATCCACACGTTTCATGATTTCTTTATATAGTATACTTTTTTAGTCTTTGATCAAGAATTGGTCTTAGGAAACATAAGTTTTGCGACATAAAAGCAATGCCAAAATACTCCTTAATGTAGTTTTTCTCTAAAACTAGGACGCATGAATAGTACGATGTTTGAGTGTTTTTCTCCTCAGCCAACATTCAAAGCGCGGTTCCACAACTAGTAAATGTTACAGAGCCAAAATAGCCGGCTAAGCAAATCTAGCCCCATACTGTCACCACCTACAACTCAAAACTAAAAGAGCAAAAGCTACAGAAATTTTCAACATTTGGAACACAGCACTAGCAAAAAAAAAAATGCAATGAACATATCTATTTTGCGTTCTCCTTTTTGAATTACGGGACAATGCAAGACTTCAAAGTTCAGCTAAACTATGGTTCTTATATGGGCACACGATTACGCAGTTTTCTAGAAACTCCACATAGTACAGGCAAAAAAGGTAAAGAGTACAGGTATAACTCATCAGAAAAATCTCCACATAAATAAAATGAAGTAAAAGCTTCATGAGATGACATCCTAACAACGAGGGCACGATTCTTGCACTCGCCATTTTCTTCATCTTTTTTCCCTTCACTTCTGGTATCAAAAGGAATGACGGCAAACATCAATCGCATGTTAGTTCAGGCTCATATGTTTTTGACA
The DNA here is from genome assembly GCA_021605205.1 of Aegilops longissima. NCBI lineage: Eukaryota > Viridiplantae > Streptophyta > Magnoliopsida > Poales > Poaceae > Aegilops > Aegilops longissima. The sequence continues at coordinate 219,169,956 of CM038677.1, read as the reverse complement.
AGAATCAAGCCCAAACATCCGGAAAAGCACCGAACTATAGCTGAAATTCACAATTGTCTGTATAAGCTTCCTCGATTCGTCTCCTAACCCAAAACAGAAATTTGACAGATTGGCATCTGTGATGTTTTGCTTTCTGACCACAAGATCATGGAATTCTCTTAACCAGCAACAAATTCATTCTGTGAAGGCTGAACAATTCAATGCAATTGCTGCGCATGTAGCTCCTTACTCGTTTTCATGCCATCTACAGAATGCCAGACAATTTCACGAGTTCCTTTATCAGTAGAGTTGTCTGCCCCAAACAATTCAAGAGTCCCTTTTTCACTGGAGTTATTTGAGGGGGCGCTGTGAAGTATTTGAAACTGATTATTACTCATGCGCCATTCATTGACAGCGATGGCTTGGTCACTAAAATGAGAACCACTCCCGACGCCATCAGAAGGAAATGGAACTGTAACATCAGTTGATCTTCGTGGTCGTCGGACAGGTCTGCTGCTCCTGCTAGAAGATGGGAAATTTCCCTCCCCACCTTTCTGCTTCCCCATAAAGCCACATGCAAGAGCTTCCAGAGCTCGGGATGTTGGTGGGCGGCTTCTGGTACTCTGCCTCCTCGAGTTGAAAGAAAGCTGCTCGCTTAAGATTGCATTACTAGAGGTATTGATATCTGGAAGGCAGTCATCCCCCTCCTTGGTTTCTGAGGGATGCATAGGTATGTCCATGATTACTGCATTATTGTCAGTTGGAGGTTGGATATAACTTGTAGTTGACTCATAATCAGAAGGCATTTGAGGGATATTCAGATCAATAACATGCTTACGTTGAGCTTTTTCCTTGTAAACCACTTCAACATTAGGGGGCACATTGTGAAGCTGTCCGCAATATGTGTGATTGCTATTAGTGCCAAAGGTTATGTTGGTTGATGAGCTTGAAATTGTGCTCCATACAAAAGGGTTGGCCCCTGCACTTGCTTCATTTGCTTTAGGCACAGGTTGCAGTGGGGTGTCAGCTTGCTTCCCGTAATGCCTTTTACTGACAGCAGTTCCTTTGCGACCAGTTCTTTCATTCTTGAAAGAAACTAACCTTCTTCTCTTTGGCATAGGTGCTAAGAAAACTTGAGGTTCAGGATTTACTCTTGGATCAAACTGAAAATTAATTTCAGTTGAAGAATTAGTAGCATGTATCCTCTGATTACCAACAGGAAGAACTGTTCCAGCCGAAGAGCAGACATTATTCTTTGTGCCAACACATTGATCAACTGAAACGTGACCATTGACCCTGCCTGGAAAGGAAGAAATCTTATGAAGTACATCAGCAGCCATCTTATCACCAGTTGGGGGATTGTTTTTTCTCTCCTCGTCAACACAGCTTGCATCAGTTTCCCTCTGATTGGTATCCAGATCTTCATAAGGTTCAGAACTGTCTTCTGAATCTAAATGTTCTTCTGAGTTCACACTGACAGAATCGCCAGAATGTGGTGAAGAACTGTAGCCATGACCAGCATCTGTAGGTAGATTTCTTAGTGACCTTACCTTACATGGTTCTTCCCCTTGACCAAAACTAGTGTCCACCACAGTAAATTTCATAAGCTCGGGGGAACACCCTGGTTCACTGGGCCGGATATAGGAAGCAGGTTTCTTGTCAGCAAGTGTGCTTTTGTCAGGTTCAACATCATTGATCCATCCAATTGCAATCTTAACCTCACCTCCATTATTATCACCTTCAACTCCAAAATCAAGCAGCCTCGGTTCAGATGCAACTTTTCTCAAGACATCGCTGACAGAATCAAAGTAATGATTTCCTTTGACGAGTTTCTTTCTGGAAAATTTCTTTACACCTGGAATGAGGAAGACTAAGGCCTGCTTACCGACTAGTGAGGAATCTTTCGGCTGCTCGGAGTGCCACCCTCTCGCAAGTAAGCGAGGCCAGACAGCTTCCCAAAATAGATCATTAGATTTTGCCTTGCTTAGTCTGAAATCACCAGTCAAATACTTTATGATATCTCCAGACGAAAGCGACGAGCAAGCCTTGCCAATAGGTATTTCTGCACGGCCCGAAATAGCATGGTTTCTACTAGGATCTAATGCAAATCCAGTCAAGTCATACTTTCCCTTGCCAATTCCAACTGCTTCTACAAGAACCTGTGCACCAACTGTGGACTTTAAGCATAAAATAAACTGCTCAAAGTCAGATATCCCCTCATTGAATGTCTTGAAGACCTGCAGATGGTAATATATAATTGTCAGCCTCTAAGAAAAACTAGCAGGAGCATAAACTGGTATTGGTGAACATCAATGCAAAGACATGTTATGCGAAAATGCAGGGGCATCCTACAGAAAATAAGTAAGACGACAACAACAACATAATTAAATAGAGGTGATAAAGTATACAAAATTCCAGGACTTCTTCAAAAGCAGAAGAGATATGATTGTAATGATCGTACCATGGAAAAAATATTGTGGCTGTGCTAATGAAAGGAAGCCCATCCCAAAACACCGGCTTTCCATGTGCCAATGATTCAAAGGATCTAACACAGTAAAAGAATAGGAACAAAAAGGAGGAAATTAAAGTTCAACACACCTCGAGCAAAGGATCTTGAACCTCCCTTGCTACGCCAGCAAGCAAACGTGACAACAGTTCCTGCTGCCTGGAACCAGAAAATATACGCAACCCAAGTATACATCTCCTGCTTCTTACTTTTCTACATGCAGACCATCGTTTATATGCATCAGACTTAAAAAATTCTCCATAGTAGTAGGATAGAACTTCTCCCATTGTCTTGCTCTTTATAAATTTCGTCACCTGAACAAGATTTTTGCCAAAAATGTAGAGACCAAGAAGTAAAGTCTGTTCCTCTTCAACAGACCAGACGTATCTTGACATTCCAGGCAATGGAATATAATCACTGACCTCCCTCTTTACACAAGAACAGCTTAAAACTTCACTTTTCGGCAAGCAGTACATATCTTGCCCAGTAAATTTTGGGAATTTCTCACCATGATCATCATATTCAACCTTACAGCACAGACAATCTGGATAAATGCTTTGTTGAGGTAAACTTCTTGGGATAATTGCACTGATGTGGCTGTTATGATCATCTTCTGAAGCACACGAAGTGTGTCCTGAAAATTCCCTCCACTCTCCTTTAACATGAGTGCTTGTATTTGGGGTCCATGTGACTGGAATAGTTAATCCAACCACTACAGGATACTCAAAACCGAACATTCTGCTACCATCAACTGGCAAAGACCTTAATTTCATGCGTTCCTCTTCTGTTGTTAGATTTGGAACTTCCACCTGGTACTCATCCCCCACACGAGGGTATACTCGTGTATCTTCATTGACTTCCTCTGGACATATGGGTTCTAGAAAATGCGGCTGGTCAACAAGCATCTCTTCAGGATTCCCTTTGTTATCCTTGATTTGAATAGGATCCATCTGCGCACACAAAAGAAAAAAAACCGGAGGTATAAGATTGGAATCCATGATATGTAAAAACATAGCTCCGATATAATATATATACATGAACAAACAGATTTACCAGATATTCTTCTCCGTTCTTGATTTCAAGATAATTCATCTGTAACATAGCGAAGGACACAGAGTATATTAGTCCATGTTTTGTCAACTTTCATCTGAACAGCAGAACATAAACCTAGGATAAATCTGCAATATACTTTTCATGCAGATAAGAAGGGAAATAGTCTTACCATGAAAGTTGGTGGATATAAAATTGGCTTTAGCCAGACCAAAATCAAATGACAACTAGTGTCTTAGTATTCACAGATATACTGCACAAAAGAAGCATATAGCAGTTAAGGTGTTTGTTGGAACATAGTGAATTAAGTACTACTAGAACTATCGAGAAACTTATTTACTAACAGTACAAAATATGCCAAAGAAAGTAGCTATCCAAACAAATAAAGTTAACAGTAACAACTATGTACCTAGCTAGAAGCCTAGAAGGAAAACTACTTTGATATAAGTATCAATTGATTTCAACTCATTTCCTGAGATAAATGAGGCGTAGATGAGTTTGGACCAGGACCATCTCCAAGACCTGACTAAAACTTAGTAGCTGATAACAGTATAGCTCAAAACACGAAGTGCGGAACATACAGAGAATAGAATAAGAAACACATGAGTGGTTTAGGGTGTGTATGCTCACATGTGGTAAAAAGCACTTGTACATTTCGAAATTTGAGTAAAAAATCATATGCGCACATTCTACGAATATATGTGTACCCCTATAGCAAATAATTGAATCAAAATAAGTATATTTCTGAGCTGTATGAGAAATGTACGTGCATAGTTACAACATTAGTCATTTATCTCTTTGCATTTTTGTACAGATAATAAACTACCATATTCTAGCACAAGGTTTTGCTAGCACATATATTTTTGCACAATTTAGAGATATTTTTTTCACAAGTTGTGAAAACATGGGAGTACCTTTTTCAAGCTAATAGAAGAGGATGCACATGGGCGCCGAAGATCCTGACTCAGAAAGCTACAATTGAAGGAATACAGTAAGAATGAGTTATTGCATGAACCAGGTGATATTGTGTAATATGCCAAAGACATTGTTTAAAGTCTTAACAGATCATCCTTTTGCATTCGTATGAAAAACAAATTGAACAAGGAAACATGGGCCAAGAACAAACAAGTGTTTATTACGCTGATATCTCGCGGTTCTAGAAAATCCTGCAGAATGTTTCCATGAAAGTTGGGGTTCTAGTCCAACAAATCATCCCATATATATGGAATACTAGATTATCAAGTGGTATTACTCCATACACAGCAAATAAATTCACAATAAACTGAATGGATCATTGATCACGAGGATGTTGACAGGGGATCTCTGGCTGGAGAAGGCCACACGGGAGATCAGAAAAAGTTGCATCAGAACGAGGGGGCAGGTGGGAGTGCTCGCCAAGCCGGGTTACCAGATCTGGTGAACAGTAGAATCAAAGTATGTAACTCACAACATATATGCTAACACAGAACTCAGTTACCTTTTCTACTGGAGTTTTGGTTAAAATGTTTGTCTTGGGGACCTCTTGAATAACGACCTACATCTAAAAGTGTTATTATCATTGAAACTGGCTGCAGGGCAGCCATCTGCTAGTGCCATGTTGAACTATAGCAACATCAGCTGCCAACTGCAGAGCTACAAGTGGCCAAGCAGATCATTCCTCCCATATTTAAACTATAACTTTGTGGGCACTGGCTAACCTACATCTAAACAGGAAAAGAAAAGTAACTCACGGTGCCTAAAACATACACATGGTAAATTTGTTAGCTTGTTGTTTCATATGCAGTGCATAGAAAATTCAGGAGTTTGTTGCAGCCTCAAAAAGTGACAGAAGTTTCTAGAACCAATTGAATCAAGTACTACTACAATTGTTCATAAAATAAGAAGTTATAACACCCAAGCTAGCAAGAAGGAAAACTATCCCAGTACAAGTATCAATGGATTCAACCAGTTTTTCTGACTGGAAATGGCCCAGGAAACAACATTTAGGCATGAGTCTGGACCACCTATGATCCGACTAAAACTTAGCAACTGATAACAGCATAGCATAGCTGAAACACTCATATATGGAAGTAGGGAACATAGAGAATAGAAGCCACAGTTTAGGGAACAGAAGTCAAATGATCATTAGACGGACAAGGCAACAAGTATTACGTCAAAGACATCATGTAAAAAGTAGTATTAGAACATTGCTTTGCATTACAGTGCATGGTTCAAAAAAATCCTGGGGATTGAGCCCACAACAATTGAGGATCCAACAAACCATACAACAATTTAGGCTCCAACAATACAGAGTACTGGGTTAGTATCAATTGGTACCCTCTTCTGTAGATATTGCTCCTGGCAGTTGTTTGTACCTACGGTGTCTGAATGTCTAATTTACCAATGGTTATTAACATGTATAGTTTTGAATTACACATTTGCTAGGAAATGGATAAAAACTTCCCCAAAATGAGCAGTAAGCACGACCAGAGTTTAAAAGTCCAGCAAACATAATGTGTGCAAAAGCATGAACTACTTCTGCATTCAAACATTTCTTACTCTAAAATCCAAATCTAGGCGGTATTACTGCGACCAAGCGAACCCCAAAAAAAGTAATTTTTCGACAACCAGGGCTGCATTTTGCAGTCACTTCGCTCACCAACATTCTTACTAACACTTGACAGCAATTGCAGGATATGGTCGATCCACACTGATCAGCACCCAAAAAAAGGGGGGAGGGAGAAAAAAGTGCACCCGCAATTTGGGTTCAAAGTCATACACGGTCAACTGAGATCGATCTCGCGCGCCGAAATACAAAAGACATAATCAACCCATGGGTGGGTGGATCGGATTAGTACAGGCACCACGCAGCTAACAAATCTCGGTGTTACTAACTGACGAGGAGATAAACGAAAAAGATTTGGATTCGATTGCACGCACGCAGGCAGCAATGAAAAGATCCATCGAACCGTGGGTGTATGTATGGATGGATGGATCGGGTAAGCACAGTGCCACGCAGCTGACAATCCGTCGGACGAAGTTAGGCGCGCTTACCAAGAAGAGAGGCCAATCTCACGGCTGGGGTGGATCTCCACTGCACGGCACGCCTCGCCAGCCACACACTCCTCCGGCGGAGAGCAGGACGACGACGAGGCGGCTGCGAGCCGTGAGCTCCTACGAGGCGGCGAGCGTGGCTGGGTGGAATGGAAGGAGTGGGAGAATGGAGGCGCTGGCGCTGGCGCTGGCGTTGGCGAGGACGACGGTGTGAGAGGGGTGCGTTGTTGAGACCAACGGAGGATGCAGGGGTAGAGCCGTACAGGTGGCCTAAGCCGGGCCCGGACCGGGCCGGGCCGGGCTGACCGGAGGCGGAGACGCTCCCGTCGGCCGTGCGTGTACGGGTCGCACACAGCTTTGGCAGGATGCGTGCTGTGTGCTACTGCCTCGCCGTCGCCGAGACGAATCGAGGAGGCTTGCGATGGGTAGCTGACGATGATTTTGCGTTCTTGATGATAATAAATAATGAGGTGGAAACTTTGCCACTTCCGAAATTGGAGAAATGTCGTTGCTCGAATATGACTTTTTTTTCCTCGGGCTTGTTGCGTCTTTTTCCAGCGTGACACCAAATACGAGAGCTTGGAAGGGAAAAGTTATAGGATCTGAATCAGAAATACTATTATGCACCATCATGATCCAGCTGTTACCATGCTCCTTTTTTTGTTTATTTATACAAGCTACTAGCTGTTACCACGCTCTTGCCCATGGATTTTGTGGCATCAATTTAGAGATGTGTGCATTTTGGGTTGTTGCGTAAGTGTCTGAAATAGTTAAGCAAAGGTTAGTATGGGTCCATAGATTCCTAATCACTCTACTCACCATTACGAACCTAGTAGGCCCTTAAAATAGGGATGGGGCATCTATTTACGCAATGTTGTCCTCACTTTCTATTCTGTCAATATATGTCAGAAAACGACAAACAAAAAGCGCATGCTTAAAATTTATCGATAATATCTTGCAACAAAATCCCCATAAAAAATATATATTGCAGTAGAAAAACGGAAAATGTGTCCGGCGAACCACATCTTTTTTGCAACAAAACCGAACGCACTCAATGTCGTCTGTTTTAGAGCGCACGACTCTTATTGTTCTTTGTTGGTTTCGTTCGCAGGCAAGGCGAGCAGCCGTCATGGGTAGTGGGTCTTTCCGTGTGCATGGACGTTTTCTTCTAACCGTTTACTCTATGGTCGGTGGGCCACAGCAAAGCACCGCACCGGGAGCCAATCGTCATAAGTCATCCCATTGCATCTAGTTCCACCCGCCATCTACAATTTAAGGGGTGCGCCTGTTTGAGTTTTGGAAACCACGTTGCACTTCCCCCATTTCTCTTTCGTTCTCCTCTTCTCAACGAGCGGTTGAATCGGCAATTGTCTTCTCGGTGGTCGACGGTGGATCGTCGGTGAGCTCGCATTCTAAATCCTTACCACCGTTGATTTGTGGAGGAGGGAGAGCGCGCGAGTGCTCATGGGCGGCAGGATCCGCGCATTTGCATCTTTGTGTTTGATGGTTGTAGTTCCGATTCGTGCGGGGAGTCCACATGTTGGTTGAATTCGATGGGTCGAGGAGGGGGTGGTCCTGCAATCCGGCGGGAATCGGCACCTATCCCCCTTGGCCAATGATTTGATGTTGAATTTGTGTTAGATTCGTGCTTGTTGATTTTTAGTGTAGAGTTTTGGGTGGGTTTCTTCGTGCGGAATTCAACACCATGTTTCGCCGTTGTGTCTGATCAGTTCACTAGTTTGACTACACGAATTGCGCCAGTCTACTAGTGCTTTATTTGATGCATTGCTGGACTTTCCTAGGAAAAACACTGCTCTATCCCATAGGAATTTACCATGCTTGTTTAAATGGATGTATCGTGCTTGTTATCACAAACCTACCAGGGTCTATAAGATATTACTCCTAGAAATGATGTTGGAGAACTCGCCTCATCGGGGATTTGGCACGTTAGAGTGTCCTCCATGTCGTCCTTTTGCCCGCGCCTCACGCCGCTAGCTCCCTAGCGCTCTCCCGACCGTCTAATCTCCATGGTCGCCCACACCTGACTGGCTTTCCTCGGAGGTCTATGACGTGTGTGTAAGTGCATCTAGTGTCCCTTAGTGATTTTGGTGTATTGAAGACTTATAGGTTAAGGGACTAATGTGTTTTTAAGTGTACACAGGTCTATAAGTCTATGAGGAGTTTGATATTTACAGAGAAAGTCGACCCCTAAAAATGAATATCTTCGACTGAAGATTTTGGATTTATGAAGACTTTCTGAAGACTTTGAAAGTGAAGAAATTGGTGTGACCTTGAAGACTTGGCATTCATTCGAGGAATATGAAGCGTGAAGACTTTTGTTTTCGTAGTTTATTTTTCTCTTTCTTGAGTCATAGGAAACACCGTACTGTTAAAGAGGGTCGAGGAAATACTAAGGACAAAATTTCCAAGTGATGCTCAACTCAAATCCTACACCTATCAATCCCTTCGAGTGAAGCCATTGGAAATCTCATACAGTTCAGTCAATTTCTTCGGTGACAGAGACGAAGTTCTTCTGGTCTCTGAGGAATTTGTTCTGACTGAGGAGTTAGGAATTCGCCAGTGCGGATTGCCTACACAGTGAGGAACATGATAGCCCTGAGGAATTTGATACTCAAAATTCCGACCATTGTTGTGCTATGCACCAGCTGTCCCAAAATATCTACCCACCTAACGGTCATATCATTGAAGGGCATTTATGTCTTATCATGTTGGGCTGCTCCCTAGGCTATAAATAGCCGCCCCCTACAACCACTAGCTAGTTGGCCGCTCCAAGAGAAATTGGCACTTGTCATTTGAGAGCATCCCATCCTCCAGGACTTTGAGCGAAAATCATCAAGTGAGGAAAACTCAAACCCAAACACCTACAAACCCAAAGTGATTGAGCATCACTGAAGAGATTGATCCTGCGTGGATCCGACGCTTGTTACCTTTGAAGACTATGCATCTTCCAGACGGTTAGGTGTCATGGTTGAGCATCCAAGAGGAAATTGTGGATCACCGAGTGACCAAGTTTGTGAAGGTTTGGAAGTCACCTGAAGACTTACCACGAGTGATTGGGCGAGGTCTGTGTGACCTTAGCTCAAGGAGAATACGGTGAGGAGTGTGTGTCCTCAGGTTTAAATACCTAGCCGCTCCAACCAGACGTACAACTGTCACAACAGTTGGAACTGGTCTACCAAATCATTATCTTCATCAAGCCTACTGGTTCTATTTCCTCAACTCTTTCATTTCCTCATAACTGTGTTGTGTGCTTGTTTATATCTGTTTGAAGACTTTGACTAAAGACTTTCTCAATTTCTTCAGTCTGTTTGTCTTCATCATGTGCTATCCTGTGTTTACGCTTTTTGTACTCTGTATCTGTTTTCATTTCACCATGATGTCCATGTTTATGTTATGTCATGCATACGTCTGAGTACTTATTCCGCTGCAAGTAGTTCTTCGCTTAGGAATTTCCTCACCTTGAAATTCCCCAGGGAAGAATTCATAAAAATCGCCTATTCACCCCCCCCTCTAGTCGATATAACGCATTTTCAATTGGTATCAGAGCAAGGTACTCCCTTGTTCTGAGTGATTTTGGTTTAACCGCCTGGAGTTTTAGTTATGGCAACCACAGGAATGAAGACCGTGTCATGCCCCATCTTTGACGGTCACGAGTATCCCAAGTGGAAGGCCATGATGAAGAAGCGTCTCATGGCGATGAACAGCGAGTTGTGGACCGTCACTGAGATTGGTCTTACCGATCTGTGCAAGATGGCGGAAGCTGATGACATTCGCAAGTTCACCCTTCTCAACCTCACGACGAAGGATGTCATTTGCTCATGTCTGTCTCAAAATCAGTTCAGGAATATCATGCATCTCGATCATGCAAAAATTATCTGGGACCGTCTCTCTGAGGTCTATGAAGGTCATCGAACCCGTCATGATCATTGGTTTGAGGACTTCAAGGAATCTCTCAAAAGCGATGACATTCGAACCAGAATCGTCATCTTCTACATCATGCCTTATGGCAAAAGGTGCTAAGGTTACTGAATGCTACCTATCCGAGTCCAGTGATGACGAATCTGGTGATGAATTTGGACCCAGTTATATCAAACTTGATTCCCTTGCCACTAAACAACAAAGAGCTTTGGAAAAAATACAATACATGCTAAATAAGAGCGATGATATGTTGGGTGAAGAAATGAATCAGTCGAAAGCTTTGACTGAAAGTCTTCAGAGACTTCAGTTTAAGTTTGACAACCTTCAAAGTCATCATAACACTCTCTTATCTGGTCATGAGAAGCTTTCCTATGAATTTCTTCAAAGAAAGCAAGATCTTGAAAAGCTAAGGGTGAGTTATAAAGATCTTCAGAAGGAGCGCGATTCATTACTTGCTCAACAAATCAGCGCTGCTCAGGAAGAATTTGTTCCTCCATGTTTGAAGTGCATTGAACGAGAATCTGCTAATTCTTCACCTGAATGTTCAAATGCTTCTAATGTTACAAATTCTTCACCTGTCTTTGCTATCACTAATTCCTCATATGAGGACAATGCTAGTATCACTGATGATGCAGGGCTGAAGGAATTGTACATGACAGGCATGTACAAAAGCCTCAAAGGGCATCAGGCTCTATGTGATGTGCTTAAAAAGCAGATCCTCAACAGGAACCCTAAGAAAGAGGGTATTGCCTTTGAGAGGAAACTTAACGCTAATGGGACTTACTGGAAGCCTGAGCAGTATCCCAAAACCTCATGGGTTGCTGCAAAGGAACCTCCAGTAGATCCATCTACTTTATCTGGCTTTACATGTGAATCTCCTAATTCTGCTGATGAGTCATTTGACTCCAACTATAAATTGTTCAAGAATCAGAATGGTGAAGTTTTTGCTAGATATGTTGGCACTAACTGCAGGAACGGTTCCCCTATGAAGAAAATCTGGGTTCCCAAAAGGTGCCTTGAAAGTCTTCAGGTGAATGTACTCATGACACAACCTTTGAAGAATAGGAACCCCAGATCAAATTCTTCATATGGACCAAATTCTTCATATGGATCCAAGTCCTCATATGGACCAAATTCCTCACGTGGATCAAAGTCCTCATATGAACATCATTGTGCTAACTCTTCTGGCTCGCAGGGAAGATTTAAGGGCTATGAATATGAGCATTATTCTTCTAACCATTATGTTCATAAGTCCTCGAAGAATTTCTCTGCTTATTCATATGCTTATCCTAACTCCTCTTATGTGAAACAAAGTGGACTGGCTTCTATGCCACCTTTCTCGTATGGAGCTCGCAGAGCGATGAACTCTCTGCTACCCCTTCAGATGTGGGTGGTGAAGAAAAAGAACTAATTTCTTATGCAGGGTCAGCTCTCTAGACGTGCTTAAACGTCTGAAGAATTCGCTGGAGACCTGAATTTTCCTGAAAGGACGCAGGCTAATCATGAAGAAATGAATCCTCATTTCTCATGTCCTAATATTGCTTTATCTGTTTTATTGCTTAATGAAATTGATCTGATGAAATTGATTTCATATTCTTCACTATGAAGTATATGAGTTCGTAAGTTGCACTAATTCATCTGCAGGATGATCAACCCAAAGCCAATGAGTGGGTCCTCGATAGTGGATGTACAAATCACATGACTGGTGACAAGAATCTATTGATGGATGTTCCCTTATCTCCATCGCATCTGAAGCATATCATCTTCGCTGACAAAGGCAGAAGTCAGGTATTGGGTCTAAGTAAGGTTGCGATCTTAAAGGATCAACACATGGACAAAGTCATGCTTGTCGAGTCCTTAGGATACAAACTCATGTCAGTCTCAATGCTTTGTGATCTTGATATGGTTGTCATCTTTGGCAAGTATCGTTGTGTTGTGATCATGTAAGCTGACAATTCCAAAGTCTTCGAAGGCTTTAGGAGAGGAGATATGTATATCGTTGATTTCTCTACAGGACCTCAACCAGCCGTATGTCTACTTGCAAAAGCTTTAGAAGGCTGGCTATGGCATCGATGACTTGGTCATGCCGGCATGAGGAATTTGCACACGCTCGCGAAGAAGAAGCATGTCATTGGTATTGAGAATGTCAAATTCCTCAAGGATCATTTGTGCGGAGCTTGCGAAGCTGGAAAGATGACCAAAGCCAAACATCCAGTGAAGACTATCATGACTACCACTCGACCATTTGAGTTGCTTCACATGGATCTCTTTGGTCCTAATCATTATTCAGCAGTTACAAATGATGCATCTCTATATGGCTTTGTTATTGTTGATGATTATTATCGTTACACATGGGTGCATATTGTCACTTACAAACATGAGGTGCAGGAAGTCTTCAAATGATTTTCCTCAAGGGCTTCAACCAACTTTAGTGTGAAGATCAAGCACATCAGAAGTGACAATGGAACTGAGTTCAAAAATTCTGGTCTCGATGACTATCTTGATGAACTTGGTATTACTCATGAGAATGGCGTCGTGGAGCGCAAGAACAGGACTCCTGTTGAGATGGCTCGCACTATGCTTGATGAGTACAAGACGCCTCGTCGTTTCTGGATTGAGGCAATTGATACTGCGTGCCACGTCATCAATAGGGTATATCTTCACAAATTATTCAAGAAGACTACATACGAACTCCTCACTGACAAGAAATCAAATGTGAGTTATTTCAAAGTCTTCGGTGGTAAATGTTGGATTAGAGATCCCCATCACAACTCTAAATTTGCACCGAAAGCACATGAGGGTTTTATGCTTGGTTACGGAAAGGACTCGCACACCTACAGAGTCTTCAACAACGTTCACCACAAAGTTGTTGAAACTGTAGATGTGCAGTTCGATGAAACTAATGGCTCACAAAGAGAGCACCTACCTTCGTGTTAGATGAACAACACCGAGGAAACTATCAAGTTCAAGGCTACCGAGGATGTCATTCCTACCAAGAATCATGAAGAAATCATTCCGAACGTGAAGAACGTCATGCCGATGCACTCAAGAAAATGGTCTTTCAAGAAAATGCTGATCCAAATCCTCAACGACAACCCGCTCATCCTCGCGTTGCAAACGAAGTGCAGATTGAGAAAATCATCAGCGACATCAACATTCCAGGTCCTCTCACACGCTCAAAAGCTTCACATTTGTCTAACTTTTGTGGGCACTTTGCTTTCTTCTCTATCACAGAGCCTGAGGGAGTCCTGGACGAGGGGGTGTCCGGATAGCCGAACTATCATCACGGCCGGACTTCAAGACTATGAAGATACAAGATTGAAGACTTCGTCCCGTGTCCGGATGGGACTTTCCTTGGCGTGGAAGGCAAGCTTGGCGATCTGAATATGTAGATCTCCTACCATTGTAACCGACTGTAACCCTAACCTATCCGGTGTCTATATAAACCGGAGGGTTTTAGTCCGTAGGACGAACAACAATCATACCATAGGCTAGCTTCTAGGGTTTAGCCTCCTTGATCTCATGGTAGATCTACTCTTGTACTACCCATATCATCAATATTAATCAACCAGGAGTAGGGTGTTACCTCCATCGAGAGGGCCCGAACCTGGGTAAAAACATCGTGTCCCTTGTCTCCTGTTACCATTCGCCTAGACGCACAGTTCGGGACCCCCTACCCGAGATCTGCCGGTTTTGACACCGACATTGGTGCTTTCATTGAGAGTTCCTCTGTGTCGTCACGGATAGGCCGGATGGCTCCTTCGATCATCAACAACGACGCGGTCCAGGGTGAGACTTTTGTCCCCGGACGAATCTTCGTATTCGGCGGCTTTGCACTGCGTGCCAATTCGCTTGGCCATCTGGAGCAGATCGAAAGCTACGCCCGCCATCAGTCGATTTGGAAGCTTGAACTATCGGCCGATGTCGCGGAGACTTGATCTTCGACGGATTCGAGCGCAATAGCGTGCCGACTGTCTCGATGGGCATGATCTAGCTCTGCAGCCGAACAAAGTGCCTCGAGGCCGCACCGCATCCGCTCCGACCCTTAATCCGGGCGGATTCCCGATCGAGGACGAGTGGTGGGACACGCCTCGGGGCTACGATCTCTACGGCGATTGAGCCGAACTCCATCCCTGTCGCTGCGAAGACCTCGACTCGGTGCGGACTCCTCTCCGGACTCGAACCCTCCGCGCCCGCTAATCGAATCCGATTGGGCGCCGATCACGGAGTTCACTGCCGCGGACATCTTTCAGCACTCGCCCTTTGGCGACATCCTGAATTCACTAAAGTCTCTCTCTTTATCCGGAGAGCCATGGCCTGACTACGGTCAGGAAGGTTGGGATGCGGACGACGAAGAAATTCAACACCCACCCACCACCCACTTCGTAGCCACTATCGAAAGCTTACACGACGTGCTCGATTTCGACTCCGAAGACATCGACGGTATGGACGACAATGTAGGAGACAACCATGAACCAGCGCATATAGGATGCTGGACAGCCAACCCATCCCATGATGTATACATGGTGGATACACCTAAAGGAAATGAAGACGAGGAACAACGGGACGTTACGAAGGATAAATCCCTCGAAAAGCAGTCAAAACAGCAACGTAAACGCCGAACCAAGTCCCGACTCAACAGAAACCCAGCCATAGAGCAGGGCGAACCGGTGGACGACGAACATGCTATCGAGCAATCGTCCGAACAAGACAACTTGGATAAACAACCCGTCCCCGGCGAAGACAACAGTCCGGACGATCTCACGCCGGACAAATTGTTGGAGCAGAATAACCTCCACAAAAGGCTCGTCGCCGCTGGCGTAGCCTGAAAAAGGTAGCGGAAGCTCAAAACAGCGGAAGATGCACTCAGAATCGATGGAGCAGAGTATTCAACACATGAGACAAATCTGGCGCGATCACGAACAAAGAGCTACCCAAAGAGAAAACTATCGCCCGATTTGATGAGGAGGCCATAGAGCCCCCACAATCAAAAAGTAAGAAGGCCACCGGTCGGATGGAAGACCCCACGGCAAAAGAGAGCGGAAAATGGCGCGCACACAAGCCGATACACGATCCGCATAAGGATTCACATCAAAAGGATGGCCCAGATTAGGTCCATCTATGGGCCGAGAAAGCAAGCTCTTCAAAGCAAGGCAACACGCCAAATATCTGAACATCACGCACACCCAACATAGGGCGCCGCACATCCCCTATGTTTCACCGATGAGGTCTTTGGATCATGAATTTCAGCGGATTCAAACCCGTAAACATAGAGGCATATGACGGAACAATGACCACTCGAGTGCGGATTGAGGATTACATCCTCCACATACACATGGCTAGAGGAGATGATCTCCACGCCATAAAGTACTTACCCTCGGACTCAAAGGGCCAGCTCGGCATTGGCTTAAAAGCCTCCCGAAAATACCATTGGAAGCTGGGAAGAGCTCGAGGATGCGTTTGGGCAAATTTTCAGGGGACCTATGTCCGCCCTCCGGATCTGAGCGATCTAAGTCACATAACTCAACAGCCCGGAGAGTCAGCCCGGAAATTCTAGAACAGGTTCCTTACTAAAAAGAACCAAATAGTCGACTGTCCGGACGCCGAAGCCCTAGCAGCCTTCAAACACAACGTCCGAGACGAATGGCTCGCAGACACCTCGCCAAGAAAAGCCAAGAACAATGGCGCATTAACAAGCCTCATGACCCGCTTTTGCGGGAGAGGATAGCTGGCTATCAAGATGCAGCACCAATGACCCAAGTACATCCGAAGTCAGGGATGGAAATGGGAAACCACGGCGCAACAAGGACCAGCGCTGGATTAAAAGGAACGGTCCAAAGAGCGCGGCAGTCAACGCCGGATTCAAAAGCTCACGGCAGAACAATAAAAAACTACCCCTTAAGGACAATAACGATGAGCTATCCAACTTAAACAAAATCTTGGACAAAATATGTCAAATACACAGTACTCCCGGGAGGCCTGCAAACCATACCCACAGAGATTGTTGGGTCTTCAAACAGTCCGGCAGACTCAACGCCGAACACAAGGGGCTCGACGCACCAAGTGAAGATGATGACGAGCATCACAAGCAGAGCCCCGGAAAACAAAAGAATTTCCCACAAGAGGTTAAAACAGTAAAGTCACTTTACGTGATCAAAGGGAAAAACAGAGCGGCGCCCACTAGAATGCGCGCCGCACAAACTACCCTAGCGGAGTACCACCACTGGTTTTCAAAACCAATCACCTTCGACCATTAGGACTATTCCGAAAGTATCCGGAACGCAGGATGGACTGCCTTGATATTGGATCCTATAATCGACGGATTCCAACTTACACAAGTCCTCATGGATGGTGGCAGTGACATAAACCTGATATATCAGGACACAATCCGCAGGATGGGGATAGACCCAACCAAAATTCGCCATAGCAACACCTCCTTTAAAGGGGTAATGCCAGGCCCATATGCCCATTGTACGGGCTCCCTACTGCTAGAAGTAGTGTTCGGTTCATCCGACAACTTCCGTCGCGAAAAGTTAGTCTTCCATGTCGCCCCATTTAAAAGTAGCCACCAAGCACTATTGGGACGCGAAGCTTTCGCCCGCTTTAACGCAATACCGCATTATGAATCTCTAACACTTAAAATGCCCGGTCCACGCGGCATCATCTCATTAAAAGGAAGTATTAAGTGTTACTCGAGCACGGAAGAACGTGAGACTGCCTTGACAGCCCCACACCTATCCGGCTCCGCTAGTCAAAGAACCTGAATAGGTCATTCAAACCCCGGACACGGCTAGACGAGTCCGGCGCCTACTAGCGGCATACCCCCATACAAGGGGCTGCATGCATGTATAATAAGAGACAATAAAGCTCAATTTTATTCACTTCTTCGAATCGTACTCTGTTTATTTAATATAAAGTACATCTTTCGCACGATCCTTTTTCTTTTAAACTAAGTTCCTCTCTTTTACAGATGAACAGCGTGCTACACTCGTCCAGGATACGGCACAACGGAGACACAGGCGCAGACATGCAGTAGGGACCCGTTGCAAGGATTCTTTTCAGATTAAGACCCTACGTAAACCTTTTTTATTGTCTCTTGTTGATATACATCCCCCGGTTTCTCACTATAACCGAGGAGGAGGCTGGCGTTTTGGCATTGGCCGCACCAGAATTTTTTGCTGCACTGGACACGAGGGCTTAGGGCATTATTCTGCCTGCTTTTATAAAGACCAAATACCTTAGGGAGTGTTGGCGTCTCGAGTTAGGCCTTATATGCATCAGCTCTAAATCATGTCTTTGGTCAAATGTTGGGTTTGCCCGGCTCCTGTTTTGCTGCCTTACGTTCCGTTTTACGGCTAACACGGCACCGGAGAACTCTGCGATTGTGCCCGGTTCGCCGGGCGAGCACCTCGAGAGAAAGCCAAAACTGATGTCATGATATAGCGAGAGTCTGGTCAACCACTCGATGACTCACTGGAATGTTTAGAATTCCTCCGATTAACGAAGGACGGTTTTGGTCAGCACATACGCACTCCGAATTCGGGAGAGTGCGGTGCCCCAGTGGGCTATATAGTAGCCCCACCTCGAACTCCTATGGCTAAGTGAAAGTGATAAAGCATTATAGTCAGGTTGCCTAGTTTGCTACGCTACCACCTCCTTAACAGGACCAAGATGTTGGATTAAGTGTGAAAAAGCGCCTTCTTTGCAAACACCCCCGCACTATGTGCATGGGGGCTGAAGCCAAGGATTGCCATCTTTCAGGTTATATATACATATACATAAATGGCAGCACAGGGAGTAGTTTGCTACTTGAACGCACAAGTATAAAAAGCTCTTATATTATATTGAAACATTGTTTTCACAAATAATACATGTCATTTAAACATAATATCCTTCGAGCACTGCGTCTCTATTAAACGAGCGCCCTGCAGACTTCCTCAAAGTAGTGCTCGGCGGTACTCGGCTTCATTGAATCTTGGGATGCAACGTCGGTGGCCTTCATCTCTGCCCGGTATGTCTTGACACAGCCGAGCCATCCGCGCTCCTCAATACACGCCGACCGCTTCATTGCGTCGTCACGATATCGCACCAAGGAACTGCTGCACTAAACCAAAATAACTCTTGGTGGGTCCGCCCGCCACAAATGAGTCATGACATGCTTCATGGCAAGTCCGGATAATCGATTCAGCTCGGCCCATTCGCCAACCGATCGGTCAGCGGAAGAGGGCGCTTTGGACTATGGAATTGCGACCAATATAGCTCTTCCTTCGTGCCCCTTCCGGCCTCGGAAGTGCTCAATCGCGTCGCGGCGCTTCGCCGCTAAGTCGAGATAAGCATCCTCGAACTACACAACTTGTCCAATTGAGCATACTTTGGATCCGTATATTTCCTCCGCAGCAGAAACGGTTTTCCAGCCGCAATTGCCCCGGCCTGACTCAGCTCCTCCTTGGCAGCTCTCAAAGCCGAACGAGCATCCTTGGATTCGGCGGCGGCCTTTTTCAGGCCCTCTTGCTCCGCTTGATGTTCTTTTTCAAGAACCTCGCAGCGGTCGGTAATATTCTTCAAACTTCTGGCCATATCGGCCATTTCCTCTTTGCTTCGGCAGTGAGCAGCCCGTTTGGCTTTTAGCTCTTCGGCCGCCCTTAAAGCGGCCGCATTACTATTTCTGGCTTGCTCTTTCGCTCGAGCGAGTTCCGCCCGCAGCTCCTCCACAGCAGCGGCACCACCTGCATTAAGCATACAAGTAGTAAGACATGGGCATCAAGCTCCCTTACCAGGTGTCCGCGTAGAAGTCGCATACCTTGTGACTCATCAGACCGTTTATTGACCAGCGCGATGTCCGCATCCGCCTCGTCAAGTTGCCGCTTTAGTTCAGCATATTCATCAGTCCGGCTAGCCTCCGGACGCCCCGCCACCTGTTTAGGAGCGGCGATATGTTATAACTGAGATTTTGATCCTCGGCACACTGTCAATTTTGCCAACATACCGAGTCTCAGGGGCTACTATCTATACAAGGCGCATTCTATATGCATAACTGTCAGAAGGTACATCATTTTTACGTACCTCGAACCCCGTCAGTAACCTTCTGACGGCTTCATGCAATCCGCTCTCCGCGGATGCAATTCTTTCAATCACCGTACCCATTAGAGCACGGTGATCTTCTGAGATAGCCGCTCGCCCGAGCAGATCCTTCAGCTCCTCCGACCGCACACCAGTTGACGCCGGACCTTCCAGCCCCGCCGGACTTGGGGAAACCCTCCGCGACGACACCTCAGGGTCGTCCGCCTTGCACGAGGGTGCGTGTAACGCCCCAAGACCGGAGCTTCAGTTGCCTTCCAGGGTTTCCGAGTTTTGTCGTGTGATTTGTTTTGTTTGAGCTTTCATCATGCCATCTCTTGCATTGCATCATCTCATCATGCCATCATATCATTAATTTTTGCAACTCTACTAAATAAATTGTATGGATTTTTCGATCCATTTAAATCGAGGGAAGGTTGACTTCTCTTTATAACATACCCTCCCGATATTAGGGAGCTATATTAAAAATTATTCCTCGTTTTGGAATCACCATAACACACTTGCAAATATAATCCCATGCCCTTTCCACTTCAAGTTTGGTCTCCTCACCTTGCCAATTTTATTTCATCATTTTCCGGAGCTCCACCAAAAATCCTCGGGCCATTTTTGTTAAATTCCTCACATTTTTGCGAGCTTGGGAAAATAATCCCCAGGTCAAACTCTTTCTCTAATCTTTTTCTTTTCTTCCCTTTCCTTTCTTTTCTCTGTGTTAAGAGTTTAAAGAGAGAGAGAGAGGAGCTAGGCCCAGCCGCCTCTAACCCTAGCCCAGCCCACCTAACCAACTCTAACCTAGCCCGAGCGCTCTCTCCTCCTCCTCGTTCCCCTCGCTTGCGCCGCCAGGAACCCCCTCGGCTCGATCCCTCTCGATCCCCTCGTCCTCCCCATCTCTCCCTCTCGTCTCCCACCTCGCGTCCGCCTCGGAGCCGGCCTCCACCCCCATCTCCCTCACCTCTGCACCCTCCCGCCGCCGCCGGCCTCTCTTCTCCTCCCGCCGCCGCCGGCCTCTCTTCTCCTCCCCCGCGTCCCCATCGCCAGCCTCGCCGTGCCTCCTTGGTGCTCCCTTGCTCCAGCGCTCCGCCCTCGCGGAGAAGAGGGCCAGGCCGAGCCCGTCGTTCTCCTCACCGCCGTCGTGCCATCCTCGGCCTCCTGCGCCGTGCACCTTCTCTGCCTCGCCCCCTCCTGCGCCTGAGCCTCAAGGCCCGTCCGCTTGAGCCGGCCAGGCCCCATCGCCCTCACCTGCTCCTCCTCCGCAGACGCCATGGCCGTGGACCGACTGCCCCTGATCGTCGCCTCGCCTCGGCCCAGCGTCCTCGCCTCCAATGAGCCCATGGCCCTCCGTCAGGCGGCCAGCGCCTGTCGTCCCGAAGCTCGGGCAACTCCGCGGCCCCTGACGCCCGCACCTAAGCTGCTCCACCTTGCCGCCTCGGGCGGCGGCTTGTCCGGCGCTGCCTGCTCCAGCTCGTGGATTCGCCGAGCCCTGCCATGGCTAAGGGTTTTTTGTGCATCGCGGGAGCTCCTCTAAATGTTGCCTCAGTACACCGTTTTGTTGCTGCCGCACGGACGCCAAGACCAAGACCGCACGGACCACATCGTCTCACCGGATCGTCAAGACCATCTCGGTTTTGCGAGTACCTCTACGCCCAACCGGAAGCGCCAAATACCGACACCGTGGGTTCCTCAAGGCCGCCAAGTTCCATCAAGCCGACCGTGTACGTCTACCGTCACCGTGGGTTTTCATCAAGTTCGGCTACAGCACAAATACATGTGCAACTACACGGATTCGCCGAGTACAACTACTCATGGGACCGTCAAGTTCATCTCGTGCATGTATGACTACATGGTGATCGCCAAGTACCCCTCGGATCGTCAAGTTCAACTCCAAAACGTGAACAACTACTTCCGTGGTTAACGACAAGTACCCCTACGCGCGAAGACGCCAAGTCCGTTTCGTGATTCACCAAGTACCACTACCGTCGACCCTCGAAGACCCCGTGGACCCCGAACATCCACGGGACATGAACAATTACTTCCGATGACGAGATGTACCACTACCATCGAACGTGAACAACGACTTCCCCCTACGCCGTGTACGACTACTTCCCTCGACGATCATCGCGAGAACGTCTACTTCCATCTACTTCCCTCGACAACTCGACCCGTCCCGATTGCTCGTTCCGAAGGTATAACCCGTGACGACCGCCGTGATCGAATCATCCTTGCGATGCCCTCTTTGCCATGCCACCGTTCCGTGGGAACCCGGTAATCGGGATCACCCCACCATCTTGCATGACTCGCTCACACCCACTTTCCTTTGCACCGATATCTCAATCGAGTTATCGGAACCGATATGTTGCCGTGGCATCATTTTCGGATTCGTTGCCGTGGCACCCCTTTCTTCCACCACGGTGACATAATGCTTCATATCATGCTCATGTCAACGTTTTCATAAAAATATTGCATAAAACTTGCACATGTCATCCGCATCATGATAACAACAATTAAATGTTTAAAATTGTTGTTTGCATTAATATGCTAATATGCCATGCTAAAATGATTTATTTCATAACTTAATAACCGTAGCTCCATTTTAAATAAATTATATATGTAAATGGGGTAGAAAAATGCCTAGTTTAACATGGTAGCATTGCTTTGCATGTTTAACAACTCTAAAATATGCTTTAGGTCAGATCTGTTCCGAATCCATAATTTTGCATATGAGGATTTTCCGGAATTGTTGTTGTTGTTTCCGGCCTCATTTAATTTTGCCTAAATAGTTAGTTTCATATGCTTCACCCCCCCTCTTGCCATGTTTAATAACATTTAATTTTGTTGGTTCCCTAACCGAGAGAGAACTAAATATTTGAATGTGGTGTTCGTCAATATGCAACTTCGTTGCATATTGAGCTCCACTTAATTTGTAGGATTGTTTGTGCATATTGCCATGCCATGCCTCTTTAAACCGGACATGCATCATACTTGATTGTGCATCATGACATGTTTATGATTGTGTGTTTACTATGTTGTTTGCTTCTTTCGGTTTGCTTCTCTCGTTAGCCGGTTCCGTTCGGAGTTGTGAGGATTCATTCGACTTCGTCCGTTTGTCTTCTTCATGGACTCGTTCTTCTTCCTTGCGGGATTTCAGGCAAGATGACCATACCCTCGAAATCACTTCTATCTTTGCTTGCTAGATGCTCGCTCTTTTGCTATGCCTATGCTACGATGCCTATCACTTGCTATTTCATGCCTCCCATGTTGCCATGTCGACCTCTAACCTTTTCACCCTTCCTAGCAAACCGTTGTTTGGCTATGTAACCGCTTTGCTCAGCCTTCTTATAGCGTTGTTAGTTGCGGTGAAGATGAAGTTTGTTCCTTGTTGGAACATGGAGATGTTGTTCCTTGTTGGAACATGATTACTTGTTGGGATATCACAATATATCTTATTTAATTAACGCATCTATATACTTGGTAAAGGGTGGAAGGCTCGGCCTTATGCAGTGTTTTGTTCCCTCTTGCCGCCTAGTTTCCGTCATACGGTGTTATGTTCCCGGATTTTGCGTCCCTAACGCGGTCGGGTGATTTATGGGACCCCTTGACAGTTCGCTTTGAATAAGACTTTTCAAAGAAGGCCCAACATTGGTTTTACCATTTGCCTCACCTATGCCCTTTTTCCTTGGGTTTCGGAGCCCAAGGGTCATCTTATTTTACCCCGGGCGGTGCTCGTCGTGAGTGTTGGTCCAAACTGTCACCGCCGGTGTGTACCAGGGCAACTCGGGTTGGCCTACCGGAAGTTTGGACAATCCGGTGTGCCCCGAGACCGAGATATGTGCAGCTCCTATCGATTTGTCGGCACATCCGGCGGCTTTGCTGGACTTGTTTTATTCTTGTCGAGATGTCTTGTAGCCGGATTCGAGACTGATCGGGTCTTCCGGGAGAAGGAATATCCTTCGTTGATCGCGAGAGCTTATCATGGGCTAAGTTGGGACACCCTGCAGGGTTTGAACTTTCGAAAGCCGTGCCAGCGGTTATGTGGCAGATGGGAATTTGTTAATGTCGGTTGTAGAAAACCGAAGTTGATCTTAATTAAAATACACCAACCGTGTGCGTAACGTGAGTGTCTCTTTTCGGGTTGATCGAGAGGAGAACACGGTTTCGGGTTATGTCGGCGTAAGTAGGAGTTCAGGATCACTTCTTGATCATAGTTTTTCGACCGTGCTTTTGCCTTCTCTTCTCGCTCTCATTTGCGTATGTAGCCACCATATATGCTAGTCGCTGCTGCAGCTCCACCTCACAACCCTGTCCTACCTTTAAGCTTAAATAGTCTTGATCTCGGGTGTGAGATTGCTGAGTCCCGTGACTCACAGATACTTCCTAAACCAGTTTGCGGTGCCGACGAAACCGTGCGGTGATGCACCGAGCTCAAGGAGGAGCTCGATGAAGATCTTGTTACGTGTGTTGTTTCGTTTCATCGATCAAGAGTGGAGCCAGTTGGGACGATCGGGGATCTGTGTAGCATTTGGGGTAGTCTTCTTTTATTTTGGTTCCGTGGCGGACCTTGATTGTATCTGTATGATGTAATGCTTTACTCATGTATTGTGTGAAGTGGCGATTGTAAGCCAGCTATGTATCTTTTCCTTATGTATTACATGGGTTGTGTGAAGATTACCTCACTTGCGACATTGCTTTCAATGCGGTTATGCCTCTAAGTCGTGCTTCGACACGTGGGAGATATAGCCGCATCGAGGCGTTCAAGTTGGTAATCGAGCCTTCCCGACTTAGGAGCCCCTACTTGATTGTTTGCTAACGTTGTTGAGTCTAGAATGGAAAATGTTTTGAGTCTTAGGATTATATATATCGAGAGTAGGATTCTTTTTACTCCTCGGTCCTTAAATCGCTCTGGTGAGGTATCTGACGTAGAGTTTTGACTTTTCTCTCCTCAAATTTCACTAAAATTTTTTTAGGATCACGCGGGTATCTTGGAATCGTTCGATGGTTTTGTGGCGAGAACATTGTTCTTGGTGCCTCCTGTCATTTAGGGGTTGTGGCGGTGTCCGGGAGTTGAGCTCCGAGGTGTTGTCGTCACAATTTTATCGTTGCGATTCTGGAATACCGAGTTTTACCGACATCGAAATCTCTTTTGTGCGCTTGTTGGTGAGATAACCACGATAGCCCGATCTTGTGGCGAGTGCGGGAGTATTGCCATGACTTGTATAACGGATGTTTTTGAAGGTCGAGGTACACGATTTCGAGGATTTCTTGGTTATGTGTTGACGGATGGATACAATTTGGATCTAGGTATTGTTAGTTTGGGTGATATATTTTGTGTCCCTGTGATCCCCAACACCTGATTGCATAACCAGAAAGTTTGGGAGTTTATAGGTGGGAATTCAAGTAGCTCCTAGAATATCTTTCCGACGGATGCATGATATGGGATTGGGTAAATCTCTATCATATGTATTTGTTCCGCTTATTCGCAAGCCAAATCCTTTGTTTTGTTTTGTTTTGTGGTATTGAGTTGCTTCAATGCCAAGTGTTGATTCCATACCCTTCCTAAATGGTGTTCTCATATTGCTATGTGAATACTAATCCTTCTTGATCACGAGCTTGCCATGTTAATTCTTTTCCAACGGCGTGCTTCTCTTCTAGTGGATCCGATCATTCCAACATTCGCAAGATCAATTCTAAGCTTTTTCTCAACGGTGTTCGTTTCATCCGACCTAAGTTGTCTTTGTTTTCCGCCCTCCACCCTTTTCTTCAAGGACTCAGATTTCTTAATCAAGTATCCATTTTTATTGAGTGAAGTTTCTTCATTCTTTCCCTTTAATGTTTTATCCGGTGATTTCTCATGAAGACGCTAAGGAAGCTTTAACCTTATCATTGTTCCATTCTAATTTTCTTTTCCGGTGGATTTAAGTCAAGTTTTCAGTGTTGATCGTTTTCTTTTCATCGTTTCAAGTGCTTTCTCATGTCAGTGTATCTCTTAATCATCCATTTCTCGCTATTCAATTGTTCCGGAGTGTTGAGGATATCTCAGAAGATTCTAGTTTCCATTCTCAATTCACTCAAGTTCTTTTGAGGATGCTATCTCATTCAAGCCATTTAATTCAACCGGTGCAATCTCTCTTTTCAAGCAATTGTTCAACGGTGGTTCTTTTGAGTGGGCCCTAACCCACAGGTCTTTTCCCAGGATCTTACCTGACTCTTTTATTTTCCCGGAGCTATTCCCAAATTCTTTTCGAAGTTTGACGTAAGAATGGGTTATCATCAGTCAAATGTCTTTCTCCAAGATCTTTCAAATTATTTTCATTGTTGGTTCAACCTTCCTAATTTTCATTCCGGAGTGCTTCAATAATTCATGGTGATGTTCTCGTCGCCATTCTCGAATTTTGAAGACCAAAGACGAGTTTCTCTTAATCTTGCTCCATTCTCTTCAAGATTCTTGGTTCTAGCTTCGTGCATTCCTCTCATAATTGTTTTAGATTGTGAGAATTCTCTTCACCCACCCGGAGCATTTCAGGAGTCTTTTCAGTTTGATTCTCCGGAGCCCATCATCTCAGAATTATCCATTCCAGCGTTTAGCTCTTGTTCTCCAAATCTCACCGGTGCATCGTCGAAATATCCTCTAATCAGTTCATGATCTCTTCGTTCTAATGTATCTAAATTTTGTCAAGCATCTTTATTCGTTTTCCAATTCTTCCCGGTGAATTGTGCTTTTGCTACGTTCATTCTCAATTCTTACGGTGGTTTGTTCAAGATTTCACTTCCTTCTTTATCATATCAATTCATTTGTTGTTTTCCAAATCCCACCGGTGGTTCCGTCAATACCTTCTCAAGTTTGTGCCATATCTATCTTAATCCTTTCTACGAGAATAAGTAGTATGCCTAATCCATTGCTTGTCATCAATTTAATTGGTGAAGGATGAGCATAATGTAATTCTTATTCTTGTTCCCATCGAGTAAATTCAATTCCTTATTCCGGAGATTCACCAAAATTCTTGATTTCATTTATTCATTTTTCTTATCCGAAGCTCCAAGTTTTCTATATTATCTCATCGCGAAGCTCCATCTTATCACTGCAAGGCTTCACCTTGTATTGTCAACTTCTCTTTCTTTCTATCACCCTTTTGGTTACCGGAGTTCATCATGGAGGCTCTACATGGTGCTTCCTCAAGGATTCTTTTCATTCTTCAATTGTTCATCAAGATTTCTCTCGGAGTTATGATCCGTCAAGCTATACTCTAAAATAAGCATGGTGTTCAACACATGTTTTGTTTTGAGGAGTTCAAGTATTCTTCTTCTTGCATTTCGAAGTGCAATTCTTTCTACCTTATCTCTTGAGATGGTGTTATGTCATTCTCGACAATTTGAGTTCGTGTTTCATGA
Source organism: Aegilops longissima (assembly GCA_021605205.1). Taxonomy (NCBI): domain Eukaryota; kingdom Viridiplantae; phylum Streptophyta; class Magnoliopsida; order Poales; family Poaceae; genus Aegilops; species Aegilops longissima. Next base: position 219,142,991 of record CM038677.1, on the reverse strand, counting down.
TTCACATGTTGTCAAGAATGAGGTATTTTAAATCCATCAATCTCTTCATTGGAGTTGTCTTGGGCTATATTTCACCTAAAGCTTTCCCTAAGGATTGTTGCTATTTATGGTGCTTATAAATGACCCAAGTTCTTCATTTGTCCTCCCGGTGATATAAGTTTCTCGTCTCCTTGGTGATATCAATCCAATCATGTGTTTCCGTTGGTGGCAGAAGCTCACATCATAATTTTGAGATGTTTTCATAAGCCCACTACAAGCTTGTGCTTTTCGTTGTTGGTTTTCCAACAACTCCGTTCTAACCTTCTTGGCAAGGGTGCTTTTCCAAGTTCATTTGTGGCAGAAGTTGTCATTTTCTTCTCCATTCCTTTATTCCAAAGATCTATCTTCAGTTTTTCTTCCGGAGGCATTGTGATGTTGCTCTCTTCACCCATCACCTCGTTTTGCAAAGATCATGTTCTTTTCTTGCATTATCCATTTAACCGGAGTGTTGTGTCTTCTCTTCAAGTTCTTTTCATCTTATCAAGTTTTTCTCCTGCTTTCAGTCGGAGTGCTGCCCAAATTTTATCAATCTTATTCTTTGTCTATCTAGTTTTAACCAGAGTGGTTTCAATATCTATTTTATCACTAAACCTCTTGGTTTTCGTCGTATCCCTTGTTCCTCTTTTCTAACAGAGTGTTTTCAACTTTGTTCATCTTCGTTGTTTTCTTTCTTTCATTTTGTTCAACCTCTCAAGGTTCTTTGGTTTCATTCGTTTGTCAAAGAAGCAACTTAGTTTTACCTCTTCCTCTCCGTTTTCTCGGTGCCATCCTAGATCTGGGGCGAGATCCTCTCGTAGTGGTGGAGTGTTGTGCGCCCCAAGACCGAGCTTGATTGCCTTCGGGGTTTAGAGTTTTGTCGTGTGATTTGTTTTGTTTGAGCTTTCATCATGCCATCTCTTGCATTGCATCATCTCATCATGCCATCATATCATTAATTTTTGCAACTCTACTAAATAAATTGTATGGATTTTTCGATCCATTTAAATCGAGGGAAGGTTGACTTCTCTTTATAACATACCCTCCCGATATTAGGGAGCTATATTAAAAATTATTCCTCGTTTTGGAATCACCATAACACACTTGCAAATATAATCCCATGCCCTTTCCACTTCAAGTTTGGTCTCCTCACCTTGCCAATTTTATTTCATCATTTTCCGGAGCTCCACCAAAAATCCTCGGGACATTTTTGTTAAATTCCTCACATTTTTGCGAGCTCGGGAAAATAATCCCCAGGTCAAACTCTTTCTCTAATATTTTTCTTTTCTTCCCTTTCCTTTCTTTTCTCTGTGTTAAGAGTTTAAAGAGAGAGAGAGAGGAGCTAGGCCCAGCCGCCTCTAACCCTAGCCCAGCCCACCTAACCAACTCTAACCTAGCCCGAGCGCTCTCTCCTCCTCCTCGTTCCTCGCTTGCGCCCGCCAGAACCCCTCGGCTCGATCCTCTCGATCCCCTCGTCCTCCCCATCTCTCCTCTCGTCTCCCACCTCGCGTCCGCCTCGGGCCGGCCTCCACCCCATCTCCTCACCTCTGCACCCTCCCGCCCGCCCGCCTCTCTTCTCCTCCCCAGCGTCCCCATCGCTTGACCTCGCCGTGCCTCCTTGGTGCTCCCCTTGCTCCGCTCCGCCCTCGCCGGAGAAGAGGGCAGGCCGAGCCCGTCGTTCTCCTCACGCGTCGTGCCATCCTCGGCCTCCTGCGCCGTGCACCTCCTCTGCCTCGCCCCTCCTCGCCAAGGCTGAGCCCGCGCCCGTCCGCCTCGGGCTGCCAGGCCCCATCGCCCTCACCTGCTCCTCCTCCACTGACGCCATGGCCGTGGACCGACCGCCCGGCCATGCGCCTCTGCCTCGGCCCGCGTCCTCGCCTCCAGCGAGCCCATGCCCTCCGTCAGGCGGCCCGCTTCTGTCGTCCCGAGCTCGGGCAACTCCGGCGGCCCCGACGCCCGCACCTGCTGCTCCACCCTTGCCGCCTCGGGCGACGGCTTGTCCGACGCTGCCTGCTCCAGCTCGTGGATTCGCGAGCCCTGCCATGGCTAAGGGTTTTTTGTGCATCGCGGAGCTCCTCTAAATGTTGCCACAGTACACCGCTTTTGTTGCCGCCGACGGACGCCAAGACCAAGACCGCACGGACCACATCGTCTCACCGGATCGTCAAGACCATCTCGGTTTTGCGAGTACCTCACCCGAACCGGAAACGCATGAAATACCGACACCGTGGGTTCCTCAAGGCCGCCAAGTTCCATCAAGCCGACCGTGTCGTCTACCGTCACCGTGGGTTTCATCAAGTTCGGCTACAGCACAAATACATGTGCAACTACACGGATTCGCCGAGTACAACTACTCATGGGACCGTCAAGTTCATCTCGTGCATGTATGACTACATGGTGATGCGCCAAGTACCCCTCGGATCGTCAAGTTCAACTCCAAAACGTGAACAACTACTTCCGTGGTTAACAACAAGTACCCCTACGCGCGAAGACGCCAAGTCCGTTTCTGGATTCACCAAGTACCACTACCGTCGACCCTCGAAGACCCCGTGGACCCCGAACATCCACGGGACATGAACAATTACTTCCGATGACGAGATGTACCACTACCATCGAACGTGAACAACGACTTCCCCCTACGCCGTGTACGACTACTTCCCTCGACGATCATCGCGAGAACGTCTACTTCCATCTACTTCCCTCGACAACTCGACCCGTCCCGATTGCTCGTTCCGAAGGTATAACCCGTGACGACCGCCGTGATCGAATCATCCTTGCGATGCCCCTCTTTTGCCATGCCACCGTTCCGTGGGAACCCGGTAATCGGGATCACCCCACCATCTTGCATGACTCGCTCACACCCACTTTCCTTTGCACCGATATCTCAATCGAGTTATCGGAACCGATATGTTGCCGTGGCATCATTTTCGGATTCGTTGCCGTGGCACCCCTTTCTTCCACCACGGTGACATAATGCTTCATATCATGCTCATGTCAACGTTTTCATAAAAATATTGCATAAAACTTGCACATGTCATCCGCATCATGATAACAACAATTAAATGTTTAAAATTGTTGTTTGCATTAATATGCTAATATGCCATGCTAAAATGATTTATTTCATAACTTAATAACCGTAGCTCCATTTTAAATAAATTATATATGTAAATGGGGTAGAAAAATGCCTAGTTTAACATGGTAGCATTGCTTTGCATGTTTAACAACTCTAAAATATGCTTTAGGTCAGATCTGTTCCGAATCCATAATTTTGCATATGAGGATTTTCCGGAATTGTTGTTGTTGTTTCCGGCCTCATTTAATTTTGCCTAAATAGTTAGTTTCATATGCTTCACCCCCCTCTTGCCATGTTTAATAACATTTAATTTTGTTGGTTCCCTAACCGAGAGAGAACTAAATATTTGAATGTGGTGTTCCGTCAATATGCAACTCGTTGCATATTGAGCTCCACTTAATTTGTAGGATTGTTTGTGCATATTGCCATGCCATGCCTCTTTAAACTGGACATGCATCATACTTGATTGTGCATCATGACATGTTTATGATTGTGTGTTTACTATGTTGTTTGCTTCTTTCCGGTTTGCTTCTCTCGTTAGCTTCGGTTCCGTTCCGGAGTTGTGAGGATTCATTCGACTTCGTCCGTTTGTCTTCTTCATGGACTCGTTCTTCTTCCTTGCGGGATTTCAGGCAAGATGACCATACCCTCGAAATCACTTCTATCTTTGCTTGCTAGATGCTCGCTCTTTTGCTATGCCTATGCTACGATGCCTATCACTTGCTATTTCATGCCTCCCATGTTGCCATGTCAGCCTCTAACCTTTTTCACCCTTCCTAGCAAACCGTTGTTTGGCTATGTAACCGCTTTGCTCAGCCTTCTTATAGCGTTGTTAGTTGTAGGTGAAGATGAAGTTTGTTCCTTGTTGGAACATGGAGATGTTGTTCCTTGTTGGAACATGATTACTTGTTGGGATATCACAATATATCTTATTTAATTAACGCATCTATATACTTGGTAAAGGGTGGAAGGCTCGGCCTTATGCCTGGTGTTTTGTTCCACTCTTGCCGCCCTAGTTTCCGTCATACCGGTGTTATGTTCCCGGATTTTGCGTCCCTAACGCGGTCGGGTGATTTATGGGACCCCCTTGACAGTTCGCTTTGAATAAGACTTTTCCAGCAAGGCCCAACATTGGTTTTACCATTTGCCTCACCTATGCCCTTTTCCCTTGGGTTTCAGGAGCCCAAGGGTCATCTTATTTTACCCCGGGCGAGGTGCTCGTCGTGAGTGTTGGTCCAAACTGTCGACCGCCGTGTGTACCGGGGGCAACTCTGGGTTGGCCTCTAGGAAGTTTGGACAATCCGGTGTGCCACGAGACGAGATATGTGCAGCTCCTATCGATTTGTCGGCACATCCGGCGGCTTTTGCTGGACTTGTTTTATTCTTGTCGAGATGTCTTGTGGCGGATTCCAGACTGATCGGGTCTTCCGGGAGAAGGAATATCCTTCGTTGATCGCGAGAGCTTATCATGGGCTAAGTTGGGACACCCTGCAGGTTTGAACTTTGAAAGCCGTGCCCGCGGTTATGTGGCAGATGGGAATTTGTTAATGTCGGTTGTAGAAAACCGAAGTTGATCTTAATTAAAATACACCAACCGTGTGCGTAATCGTGAGTGTCTCTTTTGGGGTTGATCGAGAGGAGAACACGGTTTCGGGTTATGTCGGCGTAAGTAGGAGTTCAGGATCACTTCTTGATCATAGTTGTTCGACCGTGCTTTTGCCTTCTCTTCTCGCTCTCATTTGCGTATGTAGCCACCATATATGCTAGTCGCTTGTCTGCAGCTCCACCTCACAACCCTGTCCTACCTTTAAGCTTAAATAGTCTTGATCTCATGGTGTGAGATTGCTGAGTCCCGTGACTCACAGATACTTCCTAAACCAGTTTGCGGTGCCGGCGAAACCGTGCGGGTGATGCACTGAGCTCAAGGAGGAGCTCGATGAAGATCTTGTTACGTGTGTTGTTTCGTTTGATCGATCGATAGTGGAGCCAGTTGGGACGATCGGGGATCTGTGTAGCATTTGGGGTAGTCTTCTTTTATTTTGGTTCCGTAGCGGACCTTGATTGTATCTGTATGATGTAATGCTTTACTCATGTATTGTGTGAAGTGGCGATTGTAAGCCAGCTATGTATCTTTTCCTTATGTATTACATGGGTTGTGTGAAGATTACCTCACTTGCGACATTGCTTTCAATGCGGTTATGCCTCTAAGTCGTGCTTCGACACGTGGGAGATATAGCCGCATCGAGGCGTTCGGTCACGATAGGTGGGCGTTTCGCTCTCCATCATCTCGGAAGAAGATCCCCGAATCTGAGCTCTTTGAGAAGGGCTGAGATCCGAACTACAAGGTACAATTTCGGTTATCTTTAGAAATAAATACAGGATGTTCCTTATTTACAAGACCCTTCTTTTTTTACTTACGGCTCATTGGAGGCTGATCCTTGGGAAATAGTGCGGCAGGGTTACTTCCCAGCCGGACTCTCTCGGCGAAGATTCCTTTCCCTCTTTGAGGCCTTGACCTCCGGATCTTGAAGCGGTCCTCTTCTCTCCTCAAAAGATGGGACTTTTAATCCCTCCTTCCTTGATAGCCTCCTTCGTAAAGGCGGTTGCTTCCCGCTCCCCTTCGCCTTCTTCAAAAGCGCGGCCTTGACATCTTGGTCGGCATGGGATCCGGCGTGGTCTCGGGAGGGGAGCGGACACCTTATTAACTTTGCCTTGGCTATCCACTCCTGTTCAAGAAGCGGCTCCTTTAAAGGGCATATATATATGATAAATGAATGAACAACTTGTCCGTTACTGGGACTACTTACTTGAGTATCTGGCGATTGCAGCTTAGTCCTGCATCCTCGGTCAGTCGGACACTTCTCTTGTGATCCGAAGAACAGTTTATACATCTCCATGGGCGTCGTACCCGTAAATTTTTGAGAGCTCGTGGTCCTCGGATTAAATTCCACAGGCGGAGGCGATGTTTGCAGGCGGAAGACGCGGATCAACATAACTGCGCGCCATCGCAACCAGATTGATCTCTCTTTTTGGAGGTCTCGAATACGGCCCTGCAACAAAGGCGTCCTTGGGCGGCCCCAGTCGAGCCCCTTGTTGACCCATGGCGCCAGCCGTTGTGGTGGACTGGCGGAAGGCGGAGGCGCCGCCCATTTGGTGCCCCAGGGCGGTGATATAAAACCACTCCCGTTGCCACAAACTAAGCTCCTCTTGAAAAGAGCCCTCGGGCCATGGAGCATCAGCACATTTGCTTATGACCGCCCCTCCTCACTCTGCTTGTTGCCCCCCGATCATCTTTGGCTCCACCTTGAAGGTCTTGAGCCACAATCCAAAGTGAGGGGTAATATGGAGCAAGGCCTCACATACGACAATGAATGACGAGATATGGAGGATGGACTCCGGATTCAAGTCATGGAAATCCAGCCCGTAATAAAACATGAGCCCCCGCACAAATTGATCCGTCGGGAAGCCTAAACCCCGAAGGAAGTGAGACACGAACACCACGTTCTCGCCGGGCTCGGGAGTGGGAATGACCTGCCCTGGAGTAGGCAGCCTATGCGAGATCTCGCCGGTTAGATACCTGGCGTCACGCAGTTTTAGCACATCTTCTTACGTGACGGAGGAAGACATCCATCGGCCGTGCTGGTGAGCCGGACATTGTCGAAGGCCGAAGCGCCTAAATCTGAAGCTTTGGGTGTTAGAAGCGGCGCGAGGCGAACTTCGATGGAGGGTGTAAAAGAAGAGGGCCTTGGTCTCATTATAAAGAGGTTGAATACCAAGAGCCCACCCGTGGTCGATTAGGACTGCGCCTTTGATAGAGGCGTCTTAAGCGAGCCACATTAGGTTACCCGTCCGTATTGATGGGAATCCGGAATAAGGGGCACGATCTATGCTTTGATAAGGCGTGCAAAGAAACCGCCTTGCTAAATGCGCTGAGGTGGAACAGTAAAAACAATTCATATAAAGACCGGCAGCGGTGTGATGTCACGCCGCTGAATCGTCAGCAGAGATCATGCAAAGTTATTCTCTCTCTGATGGTATGTGGAACTTGTTTTGCAAAGCGGACACTATCCTGGTGTTCAAAACCTTCTATGAAGTATTCGGAGGAGGAACCCGCCTTGCAATGCGAAGACAATATGCTGACGGACTCGTCGTCATTGAAACCTGGTTCGAGGAGCTCTTGAGGAGTCTGGACTAGGGGTGTCCGGATAGCGAACTATCATCACGGCGGACTCCAAGACTATGAAGATACAAGATTGAAGACTTCGTCCCGTGTCCGGATGGGACTTTCCTTGGCGTGGAAGGCAAGCTTGGCGATATGGATATGTAGATCTCCTACCATTGTAACCGAATCTGTGTAACCCTAACCTATCCGGTGTCTATATAAACCGGAGGGTTTTAGTCCGTAGGACGAACAACAATCATACCATAGGCTAGCTTCTAGGGTTTAGCCTCCTTGATCTCGTGGTAGATTGTCACATCCCTAGCTTCTGGTGCTGCCTAGTGTTTGCATCTTGCTTGCATCATGTTTAACTTTCATGGAAATCTGAAATGGGGATTGCCTAAACCCCTAGCATCACAGGAATTCACTAGGTTCACCTAAAATATTTTCAAAAATCCAAATGGCTTTCAAAAATGTTCATCATTTCTGGGAAATGTTGGAAACAATAACCAGAGGTGTTGCACATTTTTCCATGACATATTTGGTCACTGAATTAAATCTTTTAGTATTTGCAATTGGGCATTTAAATGCTATATATTATTTTAAGTGCTCAATTAATTCTGAATTTAAGTGTGGGCTATTAGGAATAATCCCCACAGAGCCCACATTTATTTGTAGGATTTTGGAAGCGTTTTAGTATTTTAATAAAGCCCAACATTACAGGAAAATAGAAAAGCAAACTAAATGAAAAGAAGAGAGGAGAGAAAGGCCGGAGGCCACTTACGGGCTGGGCGGCCCACAGCCCGTGCAGTCACCCTCCTCCTTGCGCCCTGAAGGGCGTCGGCGTGTCGGCCAGCGCCCGAGCTCCACCTCCTGCTTCCACCTCCTCCCGCCTCCTGCTTGCTCCGCGACCCACAGGCGCCACGCAACCTTCCCGACCGCCTCGCACTCTCTCTCGAGCTCTTCCCCTTCTCTGCTCTCTCTCTCCTCTCATGCCCGAAGCGCAGCCGCCGCCCTTCGTCGTTAAGCGCGACCACCGCCGTCCCCTCATCCGATGACCATGTCCAGCAGTCTCAATTCAGAGCACCCCATCCCCACGCCAAGAAGAAATGAGCCGGAGGGCTCTGCTTCGTCGCCATCGACCCGTCTTCAACCTCGGGACACCAGAGATCGTCATCGCCGTTCCGTCGCCTCTGAGCCGTCCCCGAGCGCGCTGAGCCTCCCTACGACATCACCGTGAGCCCCTGAGCTTTTCCCCTCACTTCCCCCTCTCGCTAGCTTCCTCTAGCCACCGCCCCCACGAGCTCCCGAGGCCGCCGTCCGCCATGGCCGACCTCCTGCTCACTGGCTGAGGCTTACCATGCCCAGTGTCTTTGTCCACCGTGCTCCTAGGGCCCCTAGATGCGGCCTAGCTACCTGGTTCCCTCGAGGGCGAGCCGTAGCCCTGCGCTCGTGCACCACCGAGCTCCGGCCACCACACTTGTCGCCGTTGCCGTCGCTACGGGCCGCCCTAGCCACTGCTGCTTGCCTTTGCTTCTTGACGAGCACACGGCAACGCGTTGATGCCCTCCCGTGCTTTTGGTGGCGGAGGAGCGATCCAAGCCCTCCGCCATCCCTAGCCTCGGCGGCAAGCATGGTCAAGTCCGTGAGGTTGAGCCCGTTGACGGGGTTTGACTTTTCCTGACCCATCGGCGTGTGGGCCCAGGCCCCTGCTTAATTAGTACCAAGTTAAGTTAGTGTTAACTAACTTAGTTAAATAGATAGGAGACCGACATGCGGGCCTGGCTCTAATTAAAATTAGGTTAGTTAAGCGTGTCAGCGGCGTGTGGACCCCACACGTCAGATTTGACTGGACCGAGTCATTGACCTGCTGACAAGATCTTTGTGAGGTCATCTTGACGCATTAATTCCTTTACGGAATTTAAATAAATCTTAAATGATTTATTATTTTCAGAAAATACCTAAACTTCTAAAATCATAGAAATTAAACCGTAACTCCAAATGAATTAAGTTATATATGAAAAATGATCAGAAAAATCCAATCTTTCCATCTGTACTAGTTTCATGCATGTCAGAACACTTTAACCTTGTTGTTTAGGTGAAACAAGCTAATGCACTTATATCACTTATTATTTGGGTGATCATTTGAATCCTTGGTTCAAATGGACTCAAACCTTTCTATCCCAAGTTGCATTAGACCTATCACACATCATATTGCCATGTCATAGCATGCATCATATTGTCGCATTGCATTGATTGTGTCCTTCTGTGTTTGCCGGTAATCGTCCCCTCTCAGTAGACGATGTTCCGACGACGAGATCGATGACACTGATGAAGACTCAATGTTATCTTCAGAAGTGCTAGGCAAGCAAAACCCCCTTGTTCATTCCGATATAATCCCACTCTCTCGCTCCTGCTCTATTTTACTGCATTAGGACAACAACGACTCATGTGTTACTTGTCATGTAGCTGACCCCTTTATCCTCTGCATGACCTGTCATTCCATAGTAATTAGATGGAACCCACTAGCATGAGTAGGAGTTGTTTGAGCCCAGATGTGCCTACTCATTCATGCTTGGTTGTCATGCCTGCTATTGCTTAGAGTTGTGTCAGGTCTGATTCATCGGGAATGAATTGGAAAGTGGTGAACATGTCCTACTGTGTGTGAGCTAAGTGTGTGAACACGATTTGGTAAAGGTAGTGGTGAGAGGCCATGTAGGAGTACATGGTGGGTTGTCTCATTGCAGCCGTCCTCAGGAACTGAGTTCTGTGTTTGTGATCCATGAACAGTTACTACCACACATTGGGTTCCGTAACTCGACCCTCTCGACTTATTAATCAACTTGATCTCTGTCCGGGAGTTGCAACTAGTTTCGGTGTTTGTAGGTAGTGTTAGTAGTCTACCAAGTGGCACCCGATGCAGGTGGGCTTGGGACAGACTAGGCCTGATGTACGGTGTACCAAGTGGCACCGGTTGGTGGGCTTGGGAACCCTGCTCACATCGTTTGGGGCCGTGGCGACACCCGGCGGATCTCCTTGCGGATGGAACCCGAATAGGCGATAAACCGGACGGAGACTTGTGTGGTTAGTCGGTCGTGGTCGACTCCCTCGCCCGGCTTCCGCTTGAAGGTTGCCGAGGTACATGGCGTGTCTGAGGCGATAAGTGGCGAGCGTGTGTGAAGAAGTACACCCTGCGGGGTTATCATTATCTATTGAATAGCGGATTCCTCGGATATGGAAACTTGGACCCTTGCATAGTTCATAGACAAGTGAAAGTGGATACTCTAAAATCGCAAGATAGCGTGAGTGCTATGGATGGCGTTCTCGTAGGGAGGCGGGGGCGGATCCATAGTGGTGTATTGATATGGTGAATATGTGGACTCGTGTGCGCCACCTCAGCAGAGTTACTTGCGTTCGTAGTTTAGGATAGCCACGAGTCAAAGCTGGCTTGCTGCGGTCAAACTCCACCACCCCTTTGTTGATAATGATGCATATGTAGTTAGTTACGATGTAAGTCTTCTGAGTACATTTGTACTCACGTTTGCTTATTTTATGTTTTGCGAGAGGCGTCGGTCTCGCTAGTAGTTCGCATGGACTTGACGTTTAGCTTGTTACCTCAACTACGATCTTGTGCCTCGGCAGATCTGGTAGATAGTCAGGCTTCTTAGCCTTTTTCATTTGTAGATGTCGTACTCGGACATGTTAAGCTTCGCTTGTGCTTTGACTTGTATGCTCGAGTGTTGGGTCATGAGACCCATGTCTCGTAATATCTCGCTCCTCGGGCCTAAGGAATAAATATTTGAGTCGTAGAGTTATGTTGTGATGCCATGTTGTATTTACACATATTGAGCATATTGTGTGTATGTTTGAAATGCTTGGTATGTGTGGGATCCGACAATCTAGTTGTTTATCCTTGGCAGCCTCTCATATGGGGAAATGTAGTCTAGTGCTTCACGAGAGATAGTAGTCCGCTTCTGACCCGGTTCACGGAGTCCTGCTAGCCCAAAGACTCTTGCTCTGGACACTTGATTGGCGGCATGTGTTTCACGCCGTTCCTATGTCCATCCCTTGAAATGTCACGGTGATATCCGAGTCTGCCTAGCTGCTACAGCCCGGGTTCCGAGTCCTGTTAGCCAGATGCTACAGCCGGATTCACACGCTTGATCGACATGCTCGATGTGATTCATGTATACTGTCCCCATGGGTTAGTGCCGCTTTGGGTTCACGACTAGCCATGTCGGCCCGGGTTCTCTGTCATATGGATGCTAGCGACACTATCATATCGTGAGCCAAAAGCATAAGCGGTCCCGGGCCATGGTAAGGCGACACCGTGGGAATACCGTGCGTGAGGCCGCAAAGTGATATGAGGTGTTACCGGCTAGATTGATGTGACTTGGAATCGGGGTCCTGACATAGATCTACTCTTGTACTACCCATATCATCAATATTAATCAAGCAGGAGTAGGGTGTTACCTCCATCAAGAGGGCCCAAACCTGGTAAAAACATTGTGTCCCTTGTCTCCTGTTACCATCCGCCCTAGGCATGCGATTGGGACCCCCTACCCGAGATCCGCCGGTTTTGACACCGACAGAGCCCACTAAGGTAGATGAAGCATTTCTGGAGCCTGAGTGGATTCAAGCTATGCAAGAAGAATTACATCAGTTCGAGCTCAACAACATCTGGGAACTGGTCAAACGTCCAGATCCTCGCAAGCACAATATCATTGGCACAAAGTGGATCTACCGCAACAAGCAAGATGAAAATGGCCTTGTGGTGAGGAATAAGGCACGGCTTGTAGCTCAAGGCTACAGACAGGTTGAAGGAATTGATTTCGATGAAACTTTTGCACCTGTTGCTAGACTTGAGGCTATTCGCATATTACTTGCTTATGCTAACCATCATGATATCACTTTATATCAAATGGATGTGAAAAGTGCATTCCTCAATGGTAAGCTTGAGAAAGAAGTATATGTTGCTCAACCCCCAGGTTTTGAAGATCCAAAGCATCGACAAAGTCTTGAGACTCACTAAGGCCCTCTATGGCCTCAAGCGAGCCCTCGGCGTGGTATGATACTTTGAAGGAATTCCTCATGAAGAAAGGCTTCAAACCCGGTTCACTTGACCCAACTCTTTTCACTAAATCTTATGATGGTGAATTGTTTGTGTGCCAAATTTATGTTGATGATATCATTTTTGGCCGTACTGACCAACATTACAGTGATGAATTTGCCTATATGATGAGTGAAGAATATCAAATGTCTATGATGGGAGAATTGAAATTCTTCTTAGGTCTTCAAATTCGTCAACAACGCAATGGCATATTCATATCTCAGGAGAAATACCTCAAGGACGTATTGAGGAAATTCGGCATGCAAGATTGCAATGGCGTCAAAATCCCTATGCCCACAAATGGCCATCCATGCACTAATGAAAATGGTATTGACTTCGATCAAAAGGTATACCGCTCCATGATTGGTTCTTTATTGTATTTATGTGCATCTAGGCCGGATATTATGCTTAGTGTTTGCATGTGTGCCCGATTTCAAGCTACACCGAAGGAATCACACCATAAGGCTGTGAAGCATATTCTTCGATATCTAGCTCACACACCAACACTTGGATTATGGTACCCCAAGGGCTCGACTTTTGATCTCATTGGATATTCAGACTCTGACTATGCTGGTGATCGTGTGGACCGCAAGTCAACATTAGGCACATGCCATTTCCTCAGACGATCTTTGGTCTGTTGGTCCTCGAAGAAACAGAACTGCATTTCACTGTCTACTGCTAAAGCTGAGTACATTGCTGCTGGTTCTTGCTGCGCTCAATTGTTGTGGATGAAGCAAACTCTCAAGGACTACGGCGTCAACATGAAGAATGTGCCTCTCTACCGTGACAATGAGAGTGCCATCAAGATTGCTCATAACCCAGTTCAGCACTCGAAGACTAAGCACATTCAGATTCATCATCATTTTCTTCGTGATCATGTGTGGAAGGGCGACATCTCTATTGAGCATGTGAGGACTGAAGAACAACTAGCCGATATCTTCACAAAGCCCTTGGATGAGAAGAGATTTAGCAAGTTGCGGTGTGAGCTAAATATCCTAGAATCTACGGATGTTCTTTGAAAAGGACACTTATCCTAACACTTATGCAAAATTGATGACTTAGATGTGCAACACGCAAAGAAACGTTTTTCTTCAATCATTGAAGACTAACACTCTAAGTGTGAAGAAATTAACGAAGAATTTGATTCTCAGAACCCTACGACAATTGTACGCGGTGTCTGAAATCATCATTCTTATACGGTGGGTCATGCCACCACCAAAAGTTGAAAATCTTCAATTTGAGTTTTTCCTCAGTTGTTCAATTTCTTCAACTTTGCAATGTCTTCACCATTTCGTCGTTTTTCTTCATTGGCTATATATATATATATATATATATATATATATATATATATATATATATATATATATATATATATATATATATATATGAGTTTATGTCCTCTACATCATTCACTTATTGCTATTTCTTCATGTTGCCTTTTCTGCTAAGTGAATGTGATCGGACCCTTACCCCTCTATGCTAAACTCAACCCAAACTATTCACAAATTCTTCATGTGCGTTCTATTTGAAACTCGTTCCGAAATCTTCAATGTGTCCTTGTGAGCTGAAGAAATTTGCGAACGAAATTTTAAAACTTATCTTATCTAAATTTTCGGTCTTTGCCGCCCAAACCGTTCCACATTCCACGATAATACTTATCTATTCACCTACGATCCCACACGATCGCCACCTCTCAGTACGTGGGTGACACATTTCAAGCGAATGAGAAGGGTCAGGGGCACGTTCGTCCAATTTCTTCGGACGAGTGGTTTTTCACCTCGGCTATAAATACCCCTCCCCTTCCTCACTTTGTTTTTACTCCGCTCGACCTCTCTCCCGCTCGAGCTTCTCAAAACCTAGCGCCGCCGCTACTTCATCGTTGCTGGTGAGGAAGAGCTTCACTGCCTCGACCTCGACGCCGTCGTAGTCGCGCCGGCTGCAGATTTCTTCACTCCGCCGCCGCCGTAGCTGTCTTCCTCAGCCAAGTTAGGGTGTGGAAGATCTGAACCAACGAGCTTCACATCTACACTTCCCAGTTCATTGTGTTCTTTGTCCAGGGTAATTAAAAGTTACTTTTACTGCCCTCTTTGATTCAAACATTTTCAAAAAAATCTTCAAAAGGTGTTTATACTTCAAATCTTCACACACTAAATACCTCACATGTCATCTGTTCTTGATCCTTTTCTCTAAGCAACATTTTTCTTCAAGATTCCTCAATTGTGTGGATTTTCGATCTGTACAACTCTGTAACCTAAGACAAAGAATGCTTAGTGAAATTCTTCAAGGCTCATCTGGTCAAATTCCTCAAACTTATTCTTACTGCAAAACCTTCTAATAACGCATATGACCTCTCCAAATTTCCTCGCAACTATACTCTGTTCACAGGTATACATGTCCGCTGCTGAATCACTGGGTTCCCATCAACTTAACTCATTTGCAACGTTCCTTGAAGAAAAGTTGCACACCTCTTCAGAGAATTCCATTGCTCAAATTCCTCAGCTGAAGAAAATGGCTGACGGTAAGAAGCCACAAAAGGGAGGAAAGAGGCGTGAGGTCAATACTGCTTTCGAGATTCCTGATGACATATACAAGGATTATTTCACTCCTGATGAGGCCAAATTTGGCAAGGAGGACAAAAATCAGTGCAAGGTGCGCATACAAAGGATAGAGAGGAGATGGGCACGGGAATGGAGGGAGTACATATATGTTACTCCCAAGTATATGAAGAAATTCGCTCTTAATCCTCCATGCCCAAGACCTCCATTGGCACCTCGCCAATAAGCTGATCCCACCAGCCTCAAGCGTGGTGAGGACTATCCTGATGAATGGGCCAAGCGCCAGGCCAAGCTAGCCAAAATAGCTAAGGAAGCAGTGAGAAAATTTAATGAAGACTCTGCTGCTGCTGCTACCACTGCTGAGGCCTCTACAAGCAAGCTAAAGAAGGCCATGGCAAAGAAGCCTGCTCATAAGCCAAGTGCTTCACTCCCAATGCCCTCACGGCCAAGTTCCTCAGCAATGCCCTCACGGCCAGATTCTTCAAAGCCCTCACGGCCAATTCCTCAAGCTGCTCCAGCTCCTCCAAAGTCCTCAGCTCCTCCGTCAAAATCCTCAGCACCTGTGCATCTCGCCACGTGCCAAAGGACAACAGGCATCTCTATTGCCCCAGGAGCTTCTGCTAGTTCTTCAGCTCCACCCAATTCATCAACCGGCCCCTCTCTGCTGAAGAAAAAGGCCACTGCCGGACGAGGTTCTCGACCAAGTCCTCACAAGAAGCAGGTCGCCTTTCAAGTGTCGTCTGATGAAGACAAAGTTGATGATGAGGAACTTGCCGAAATCATCAGAGATAGACAGCAAAGGGCTGCTAGAGCCAAAGGAAGTGAAGTTCCTCTCCTGCTGGATCCAAAATTGATCCTTGATTACATTGATCTCTGGCACAAGGACCCCAACACTCCTATGCCTGACTTCAAGCTGACTCCTGGCCAAAGTCATATGTTGGCTGCCTTCATTCAGGAAGAAAAATGGAAATTTGAAAAGGGTGGGCAGTTGAAGAAAGCGCAGTACAAGAAGGAGCGTTTTCTGAAGAAAAACATTGTCTCTATGACAACTGAAGAACTTGTCACTATTCAATCTGAGATCAAGAAACTCAGTGATGAATTTGACGTATACCGCGCTGACTGGCTTGGAGCCAAAGTCAGGTTTGTGAAGTTAAATGAAAAATTAACTTCCAATGTTGCGGCCCCAACGCAACAAGAAAATCCTCAGGCTGAGGCATCTGCTCAGCCTACTGAAGAGCATGCCAACACCGCTGATGAAAATCAGGCTGCTGAAGAAACCCATAGTATCGGGGCTGATGACTGCATTCTAGACGCTGAAGAAATTGCCAGGGCAACCACTAGTGTTGCGCCTGAAGAAACTGAAGAAGTCAGGGCAACTGCATCAATTGTGCCTGAAGTAATTGAACCAAATTCCTCTAATCCTCCTGCACCTACCCCAACTCCGATCCTTCCATCTGCATCAGATGTGAAGAAGACCAAGGCTGCAAAGTGTGCAGCCGTGAAGAAAAGGAAAGCATCAACTTCATCAGATTCTTCAGCTCCGAAGAAGATGAAGCCATTGACCAGCTCTTTTGAGAATCCAATTGATGCTATTCCAGTCTCATCCATGCCATCAAAGGACCTTGTTCCTTTTGATGAAGAATATGTGATCCCAAGTGGATCAGATGAAGAGATTTCTTCTGCTGCTTCGTCAGAGCAGTTGGATGAAGAAATTGAAGCGGACCCAATCCCTTCAAACCCAATAGTATCATCGTCCATGCCTCAGTTCACTGCTGAAGAGGCCGACGTTGAGGAAAAGAGTGAAGAAGAAGATGTGGACATTGGGTGCACAACTCCAGTGTTGAACGACGACTTTTGGGAAAGTCAGCACCCCAATTCTCCTCTGTTCACACCCCTTCAACAAATTCCTCAGTCCCCTGTGAATACTGAAGTACAGATGGGATCTGAAGAACCTCATGCCACACCGTCTGTCCATGAAGAGATTCCACCGCTAGTCTTTGAAGAAAATGTTAATGAAGAATTGAAGACCAGTACATCATTGAAGAAGAAGCTGAAATTCCTCGGCCGGTGGATCCTGAGATTGCGATTCCTGAGGTGGTGATGCAATTGACCGATACCCCTCAGCCCAAGCCAAAGGATCCCTTCTCGAAGAAGCGAAATTCAAGGCGATGACTTCTTGGCGAGCATGTGTTCTTCACAGACTATAATCCTTATGACTCGCTTTCGTCTTAGAAGGCGCTTACGGACTGCCGACCAAGCAAATTTTTATTCTTCTTTGCTCTTCAACAAGGACAAAGTCTTGACCATGAGCATATTCCTCACGTGGACATGGAATCACTGCCTTGCTTCACCCCAGTCCTCAGTGTGCTTCATGATGCA
Organism: Aegilops longissima; assembly: GCA_021605205.1. Classification (NCBI taxonomy): domain Eukaryota; kingdom Viridiplantae; phylum Streptophyta; class Magnoliopsida; order Poales; family Poaceae; genus Aegilops; species Aegilops longissima. The sequence goes on along the minus strand of CM038677.1, from coordinate 219,125,700 downwards.
GGACTGCTCAACTTTTGCACGGATATTTGTGATTGGAATGAAGAGCTCATTCTTCAATTCTATGCAACTCTGCATATCACAGGCGATGCTGACGATGTGAACTCTTGGGTTTTGGACTAGATGAATGATAGTACTCACTATAAAGCACCGTCCTGTGAATTACTTCACGCCCCTACCAATCAGTCCTCCCCTTGAAGGAGCTCGTTGCCTGCACCATGAGCCTGAACTCACTGCCCATTACATGCAAGTGCTAATGAAGCCTCTGAAGCCCGGTCAATCTCCAAGGACCAAATTCCTCGTGAAGGAATTCCTATATGTGCCAATGACAGTTTATCGCATTCTGACGAAGACTTTGAGTCCTATCAAAGGCCACGACTCGACTGATGAAGAAGTCGTTGGCATCATGAAGAATCTGTTGTTCAATATCATGCATGGCGTTCGTGTCAACTATCATGATTTCTTCTTCATGAGGACTCTGGCAAATGTTGCACTCTCTCCATTTGAGTTGAAGCCTTACGCACCTTGGATTATGAGATTCCTCGGAATAAGGTCTTCACTCAACTATAAGGCTGATTTTTAGAATCACCTCAGCTACTTGCCCCCAATTGAAGTCCTCAAGCGGACATATTCCTCAGCTGATGAAAAGGGCAAGGCCACTGTGGTTCTTGATGAAGGCAATCGTCCATTGGATGGTCAGTTTCGCAAAGCTGCATCTTACTCCACCAATGATGATTCTGCTACTCATGATTCTTCCGCAAATGCATCAAAGCCAAATCCTCAAGCCACAACTCCCAGGGTGATGACTGACCGTGAGCTTCTTCTTAGTCTACACCAGAAGGTGGATCGAAACCACAAATGGGTTAAGCGTCAGTTTGGTTCTATTGTTCACAACATGACCGCTACACACAATGCAGTGAAGAAAAACCATTACTACCTCGATGAAGTCTTCGGTCGCACCTGGGCTGTCTTATCACATTTGTATGGCGAAGAAGATCTGAAGCAAATGGGTCTCAAGTAGGATTTTGACTGGTCTGCTCCTCCACCGAAGAAATTCAAGAAGGTCAAGGTTCCTTCCTTGGTGGCCAGCTCATATTCTTCATCACGCGAAACCGATGAGCATGAAGACTTGGACGACACTACGGCAGGCCCTACAACAACAAACGACCCCAACATTGCTGGCGCTCCTCCATCAACTTGATTTTCTTCAGGGGCGTTAGTCCTCATTTTTCAATCCTTTTGGTCATTCGATGAGGGAGAAATTTGGGTTAGTCTTCAAGCAGGTCTACCTATATGGGTGTTTTTTCTAAGTTACAACTCTCGTTCTTTTGAAGACTTTGCTGGATCGAGTTGTAATCTTAAACCCTATGGTGGTCTGATACTTTTGCTGTGTTCTTCTGCATGCTTTTTCCTCATATATGTTAATGCACGCATGCTGAATTACATCAGCCACCATATTTCATCATGCATTTCAAATTCTTCATATTATATGTCAAATACGTGTATGAATTACAATATATAGGGGGAGATCTCCATGATTCTACTCTTCAAGTGTGCATTGCTTCAAAAGAAAATTCCTCACTATGCACATCTTTAGGGGGAGTTCTTCTATATCTTGCAATCAAATTCCTCAATATCAGTATTTACACTTCATATGTTTTATCCCCATTGAAAACTTAACCTATATTGTCATCAATCACCAAAAAGGGGGAGATTGTAAGTGCATCTAGTGCCCTTAGTGATTTTGGTGTATTGAAGACTTATAGGTTAAGGGACCGATGTGTTTATGAGTGTACACAGGTCTATAAGTCTATGAGGAGTTTGATATTTACAGAGAAAGTCGACCCCTAAAATTGAATATCTTCGACTAAAGATTTTGGATTTCTGAAGACTTTCTGAAGACTTTGAAAGTGAAGAAATTGGTGTGACCTTGAAGACTTGGCATTCATTCGAGGAACATGAAGCGTGAAGACTTTTGTTTTCGTAGTTTCTTTTTCTCTTTCTTGAGTCATAGGAAACACCGTACTGTTAAAGGGGGTCGAGGAAATACTAAAGAAAAATTTCCAAGTGATGCTCAACTCAAATCCTACACCTAACAATCCCTTCAAGTGAAGCCATTGGAAATATCATATAGTTCAGTCAATTTCTTGATGTGAGAGGCGAAGTTCTTACGGTCTCGAGAATTTATTTTAGTGAGCGAGTTAGGAATTCGCCAGTCGGATTGCCTACGATGAGAACATGATAGCCACATGGAATTTGATACTCAAAATTCCGACCGTTCTTGTGCTATGCGCCACCTGTCCCAAAATATCTACCCACCTAACGGTCATATCCTTGAAGGGCACTTATGTCTTATCATGTCGGGTTGCTCCTAGGCTATAAATAGCCGCCCCTACAACCACTAGCTAGTTGGCGCTCAGGAAACCGACACTTGTCATTTGAGAGCATCCCATCCTCCAAGGGGACTTTGGCGAAAATCATCAAGTGAGAAAACCCAAACCCAAACACCTACAAACCCAAAGTGATTGAGCATCATGAAGAGATTGATCCTGCGTGGATCCGGCGCTTATTACCTTTGAAGATTGTGCTTCTTCCAGACGGTTAGGCGTCATGGTCTAGAGCATCCAAGAGGAAGCTGTGGATCGCCGAGTGACCGAGTTTGTGAAGGTTTGGAAGTCACTGAAGACTTACCACAGTGATTGGGCGAGTCTGTGTGACCTTAGCTCAAGGAGAATACGGTGAGGACTGTGTGTCCTCGGGTTTAAATACCTAGCCGCTCCAACCAGACGTACAACTGTCACAACAGTTGGAACTGGTCTTCCAAATCATTGTCTTCACCAAGCCTACTGGTTCTATTTCCTCAACTCTTTCATTTCCTCATAACTGTGTTGTGTGCTTGTTCATATCTGTTTGAAGACTTTGACTAAAGACTTTCTCAATTTCCTCAGTTCAATTTCTTCAGTTTGTTTGTCTTCATCCTGTGCTATCCCGTGTTTACGCTTTCTGTACTCTGTATCTGTTTTCATTTCACCATGATGTCCATGTTTATGTTATGTCATGCATACATCTGAGTACTTATTCCGCTGCAAGTAGTTCTTCGCTTAGGAATTTCCTCACCTTGAAATTACCCAGGGAAGAATTCATAAAAATCGCCTATTCACCCCCTCTAGTCGATATAACGCACTTTCAGTGTGGCTGCAGGCGCGCCCGGGCACCTCTCTGTGGTGGGTTTTTTCGCACTCGCGTGCGCCCTCCCGCACGAAGCTTCACGCATGACGGGTGAGGCTGGGTCGCCCTGTCAACATCCACATGCGCCGGGTAGACCCGGTTGGCATGCCGGCCGCCGGGTGAGGGCTCCCGCGTGCGTGGTCTCGCACGCTGCCCCGCGTGCCTCTAGTACGGCCGAGTTGGCCTGTCAGGGTTATTCTCCCCGTGCTATGATGTTTTGCTCACATCAGCCGGGCACGCGCACGCCCGGCTTAGCTTGTGAGGGTCGGTTGCGGCCGACCTAGTTGGGTAGCCTATTGCTTCACATCCGGCTTGGCATGCTACGAAGCGGGTGATGCATGTTTTTTATGCTCATCACATCTTTGTATAAACCGGTTTATCTTATAAAATCTGAGGTATTCCCTCTGATATGGTCACTAATGACTAATGAATGCATGGGATTGTGAAATCCTCTCTTTATTTTTGTTTCCACGGGAAAAGAGGCTATACATGGATAAAATCGTCACTTATACGGAAAGAAGCAAAATGGAGAAAGAAGATATCAGTTGGGAGGTGCACCAGAGGAAACAGAGCGCAAGACGACATCTGTTATGAGCATGTGCGCTTGTACCAGCACTCGTACCAAGTGCGCACGACACCGTGGCGTCCAACACTCCAACTTCTATAAAGGGCTCTGTACTAGCATCGTGAAAGAGCATCGCCAGGAACCTCCATCTCCGCACCAGAAGCCATTCACAAACCCTAGCCGCCACGATTTCCCATCTCATCTCCATAGCCACCACCATCTTCACCACCTCAGCAATCCACATCCAAGTTAGCCATACTTGTAATTGATGGCCTGCAAGTGCACATGGTTTAATTGTAGTCTTTTCGAAGTAAGAGTATCAATCCCACAGGGAGCACCGGAATTAAGTGTTGTCTCTTGTAGTGAATTATGGATTTATGCCTGCAAGTAATTGTAGACTCCAAGCAAAGTGAGGGCAGAAATTGTTGGCGAACGTTGCATGGAAAACAAAAAAAAATCTATGCACACGCAAGATCTATCCATGGAGATGCATAGCAATGAGAGGGAAGAGTGTGTCTACGTACCCTCGCAGATCGTAAGCGGGAGCGTTTGTTAACGCGGTTAATGTAGTCAAACTTCTTCGCGATCCAACCTATCGAGTACCGAACGTACGGCACCTCCGCGTTCAGCACACGTTCAGCTTGGTGACGTCCTCGCCTTCTTGATCCAGCAAGACGGCGAAGTAGTGGATGAGTTCCGACAGCACGACGGCGTGGTGACGGTGGTGGTGATGCTATCTCCGCAGGGCTTCGCCTAAGCACTATGAAAATATGATCGAGGGACTAAACTGTGGAGGGGGGCGCCGCACACGACTAAGCAATTCTCGTGGGTGTGCTAGGCGCCCCCCTCCCACATATATATAGGTGGGGGAGGAGGGAGCAGCCAGGAGCGCCCCCAAGTAGGCTGGATCCTACTTGGGGTCCTTCCCAAGTGGCGCCCCCTTACCATATTTGTCGGAGGGGAGAAGGAAAAGGGCAAGAGGGAGGCCGAACCCCCCTTGCCTTTCCCCCACTTGGGCGGCTGCCATAGGAGGGCACACCAGCCCCTTGTGGGCTGGTGTGCTCCCCTCTAATGGCCGAATGGGCCCATTACCCTCTCGGGGGTGTCCGGTACCCCCTCCGATATTCTGATGACTACCCGGTACACTCCGAAACACTTCCGGTGTCTGAATACCATCGTCCTACATATCAATTCTTGTCCTATAAATTCCCAAATATTCCCAAACGACCAGAAGCGTCCACCAAAATACTTTTCCACCGCCGTAACCTTCTGTTCCTGTGAGATCCCATCTTTGGGCCTTTTCTAGCATCCTGCTGGAGGGGGATTCGATCACGGAGGGCATCTACATCAACTCTATTGCCTTTTCGATGAAGCATGAGTTAGTTTACCACATACCTATGGGTCCATATCTAGTAGGTAGATGGCTTCTTCTCTCTCTTTGATCCTCAAAACAATGTTCTCCTCGATGTTCTTGGAGATCTATTCGATGTAATCTTCTTTTGTGGTGTGTTTGTCGAGATCGATGAATTGTGGATTTATGATCAACTTATCTATGAATATTATTTGAATCTTCTCTGAATTCTTATATGCATGATTTGGTATCTTTGTATTTCTCTTTGAATTATCGGTTTGGTTTGGCCAACTAGATTGGTTTTTCTTGCAATGGGAGAGGTGCTTAGTTTTGGGTTCAATCTTGCGGCGTCCTCACCCAGTGAAAAAGTAGGGGTAGCGAGGCACGTATTTGTATTGTTGCCATCAAGGGTAAAAAATGGGGTTTTCATCATATTGCTTGAGTTTATCCCTCTACATCATGTCATCTTGCTTAAGGTGTTACTCCGTTCTTATGAACTTAATACTCTAGATGCATGCTGGATAATGGTTGATGTGTAGAGTAATAGTAGTAGATGCAGGCAGGAGTCAGTCTACTTGACATGGACGTGGTGCCTATACCATAATCATTGCCTTGGATATCATCATAACTTTGCGCTTTTCTATCAATTGCTCGATAGTAATTTGTTCACCCACCGTATTATTTGCCTTCAAGAGAGAACTCTAGTGAAACATATGGCCCCCGGGTCTATTTTCCATCTTATATTTTCAGATCTATATACCAAAAATACCTTGCTGCAATTTATTTACTTTTATTTTATTTAATGTTTAGTAATCTTTTATATCTATCTCTATCAGATCTCACCTTTGCAAGTGACCATGAAGGGATTGACAACCCCTTTATCGCGTTGGGTGCAAGTGTTTGATTGTTTGTGTAGGTGCATATATTGGGGACTTGCGTGTTTCTCCTACTAGATCGATACCTTGGTTCTTAACTGAGGGAAATACTTATCTCTATTTTGCTGCATCACCCTTTCCTCTTCAAGAGAAAAATCAACACAAGCTCAAGAAGTAGCAGGAAGAATTTCTGGCACCGATGCCAGGGAGGTCTACATCAAGCCTACCAAGTACCCACCATAAACTCTCATTGTCGGGACCCCGATCCTAAGTCACACCGATCTAGCATGTAACACATCATATCACTTTGCGGCCTCACGCACGGTATTCCCACGGGTGTCGCCTTACCATGGCCCGGGACCGTTTGCGCCTTTTGGCTCACGTATATGATAGTGTCGCTAGCATCCATATGACAGAGAACCCGGGCCGACATGACTAGTCGTAAACCCAAAGTGGCACCAACCTATGGGGACAGGCATACATGAATCACAGCGAGCATGTCGGTCATCAACGTATATATTCGGGTTGTAGCACTGGGCTAACAGGACTCCGGTATCCCGGGCTGTAGCAGGCTAGGCAGGACTCGAATAACACCGCATGACATTTCCCGAAGGACAGACATATAGGAAAGTGAAACACATGCCGCCATCAAGTGTCCAAGCGGTAGTCTTTGGGCTAGCAGGACTCGGTGAACCGGGCTGTAGCGGACTACTATCGCTCGAGAAGCACGAGACTACATTTCCCCATAAGAGAGACTACCAAGGATAAACAACTAGATTGTCGGATCCCACATAGCAATACAAGTTACACGTCGCATAACATGCAAGTATGTGCTGTACAACATGGCATCACAACATAGCGCAAACTCATATAGATAAAGGCTCGGAAGAGCCACATAGCAATAAGTACAAACAGGGTCACATGACCCATCATTGAAACATACAAACAACAAGCGGAAGCATTACATGTCTGAGCACAGACAACTACAAAAGAAAAAGGCTGAGAAGCCTGACTATCTACAAGACCCTCCCAAGGGTACAAGATCGTAGCTGAGGTAACAAGCTACTCGTCGAAGTCCAAGCGGAACTACTAGTAAGACCGAAGTCTCCGCTGCAAAACATAAAATAAAGCAACGTGAGTACAAAGGTACTCAGCAAGACTTACATCAGACCCTATCATACATGCATTAGTGTCAAGAAGGTAATGTGGAGTTTAGTTGCAGCAAGCCAGCTTTGACTCTGTGGCTATCCTGTTCTACGACTACAAGAAACTCCTGAGGTGAGACAACGTACACGAGTCCACTAATCACCACATCAATACACTACTACGGATTCATTCCCGTCTCCATACAAGAAGGCCATCCATAGCACTCACACTTGTCTTGAGCATTTTAGAGTATCCACTTCAAGTTGTCTATGTACCACGTAAGCATCCAAGAAGTCCATAACCGAGGACACGGCTATTCGAATAGATCATGATAACCCTGCAAGGGTGTACTTCTTCACACACGCTCTCGCCTCTTACCGCCATATACACGTCATGTATCTCGGCAACCTTCAAGCGGAAGCTTTGGCGAGGTGTCGGCCACGACCGACTAACCACACAAGACTCTAGTCCGGGCTTATCGCCTATTGGGTTCCATCCGCAAGGAGATCCGGCGGGTGTCGCTCCACGGCCCCAAACGATGTGAGCAGGGTTCCCAAGCCCACCATCCGGTGCCACTTGGTACACCGTGCCACTGTGCCTAGTCTGTCCCAAGCCCACCTCGCGGGTGCCACTTGGTAGAAAAATAGCACTACCTACAAACACGAAACTAGTTGCGACTCGGACAGAGATCAAGTTGATTAATAAGTCGAGAGGGTGAGTTACGGAACAATGTGTGGTAGTATCGAGTCATTGGACAACATACATAGGACTCGAGTGCTTAAGGGCGGTTCGGTGAGACAACCCACCATGTACTCCTACATGGCCTCTCACCGCTACCTTTACCAAATCGTGTTCACACACTTCACTCTCAAACATCGGAACATAGAAGCTGTACTCCAATTCATTCCCAATGAATCGGACTGACACAACTCTAAGCAATAGCAGGCATAGCATGGTAGGAACACAACATGGCTCAATCAACTCCTACACATGCTAGTGGGTTTTCAACTAATTCTTGTGGCAATGACGGGTCATGCAGAGGAATGGGTTCAACTACCGCAGCACAAAGTAGCAGATGAATCGTTGTTGTCCTAATGCAATAGCGAGAGCAGGAGCGAGAGAGTAGGATTGTATCGGAATGAACAAGGGGATTTGCTTGCACGGTAAATCAACAAGGAGGCACCGCTTCATAGAGCAGTACTGAACGCGTCTCGAGCGGGACCTATCGAGAAGGAGCAGTGCGGCAATCAATACACAATCATATACAACAATATGATGCATGAACATGGCATGTAGATGTGATGCTGTTTGAGTTAATGCAACTGGTATTCGATTTGAATGAAGTCCATTTGAACCAAAGGTTCAAATGCAATTCCAAAATAAGCTCTTATGAATGCCATTTTAGAGTTTCACTTATACCGCAGGTATAAGTTGGTTTGTCATGCATGAAACTAGTACAGATGGATAGATTGAATTTTTCTGATAATTTTTCATATATAAATTATTTCAATCTGAGCTACGGTTGAATTTCTATGAATTTTGAAGTTTTGAATATATTCGGAATTTCCTAATTTAATTAAATCCAGAAAATATAATATTGCGTCGACCTTCTTAGCAAGCATGGCGTCAACAGGTCAAGCTGCGGCTGGCTGGGTCAAACGGCGTGTGGGGCCACACGTCGGTGTCTCTGATTAGTTAACAGGGGGTTTAATTCTAATCTAATTCAGATTAGTGGCGCTGGGGCCCTTGTCGATGTCGGGGTAGGTTAGTTGGTGATTAGCACTACTTAAGCGGCCACGTCGGCTTGCCGGAGCTTGGTGGCGGCGAAAAAGCGGCGAGGTTCGCCGGAGTTGCTCGGGTTTCTCGTCGCGGGCCACCGTTTGGCGTCTGGGGCACCGGGAGAAGCCCTCGCTCGGCCGCATCGAGCGAGGCAGCAGCAGGCCTGAGGTGGCGGAGCTCGCCGAGCGAGCTCTGGCGGCGCCGGAGTTCAGGCGAGAGGAGAAGAGGGCTACGGTGCACGGCAGGCGGCGGAGTGTGCGCGGCGGCTCCCGAGGGGCCTTGAATGCGGTGGTGCGCTTCGGACGCGTGCTTGCACGGCCGTAGCCACGACGGGCGACATGGCCGGCGGCGAGGGGTGCTTTCGGGATCGAAGGGGCGGTGGCTCTGGCGTGTCGAGCACGGGAGGTAGGGGGCTAGGTAGAGGAGCTCACGCGGATCCGGGAGCTGGTTGGCGGCCTTGGGGAAGCGCGGACGGCGGCGAACAGCGGTGGCGATCTCCGGTGGCGGAGATGGAGAAGATGGCGATGGCGTCGCGATGGTGCCTCCGGGCTCGCGTGGCTTGCAGGGAGGGCGAGGTCGACGACGCGGAGCTCGGGGCGTCTCGAGATGCTCTCGAGGGTGCGGTGGCTACGGCTCTGGCGAGAGCGGCGGCAGTGGCGTTCGGGTTGGAGAGCGAGGGAGAGGAGAGGAGAGGAGAGGAGGGGAGAGGGGGCGGTCGGGCGGCGCGTGGCGTCGTTCAGGTGTCGAGGCGACGAGGAGGAAGCAGGAGGTGGCGGGAGGCGTGTCCCCAGCGACGGCACGTGCGTGGTGTGGTGCGTGCCCCATCCTCTCCTGGCGCGAGGAAGGGGACGGTGGCGCTTGGCGGTCAGGCTGGGCCGACTTCTTTGGGCATTGGGCGAGCCGAGCCGCTGAGAGAACCAGACATGATAAGGTAGGTCGTAAGGGTTTTTCCTATTTTGTTTCTTTTTAAATATTCGACATTTGTTTGATTTATTTAAAATACCAAATCACTTTATTTAATTATGCCAATTTTATATGAGCTAGTGGTAATATTCGAGCTCTTCAACAAAAGGCACAATTATTGGCCATATATAATATATATAGCATATATATATCCAATGCAAATAGGTATGCCTTAATTCCAAATGCCCAAAATATAAATACTTATGAACCCCCAAAATATTGGTTTGATTATTATCTCTGTCCAATATTTTCAGAGGCCACATGAGCATTTTCTTGGACCCTTTGGAGCAATTTTATTTAGGTCATTTCAAAAGTGATTACGAGGGTTTCACAATTCCCCATTTCAAAATTAAATGGAATTTAAACATGATGCACAATGACTAGCTAGCCTTGAGCATACCAGAACTAGGGATGTGACAACTCGCCTCACTTGAAAGAATCTCGTCCGAGATTCGTGGGTCGACGGAAAAAGCGGGTACTCGATCGAAGGCGATCTTCTCGCTCCCGGTAGCTTTCTCTCGGAATGATGAGACCATTGAACCTTGAGAAACTTGATATTACGGCGTCGAGTAACACGTTACGCTTGATCAAGAATGCGAACCGGGTACTCTCGGTATGTGAGGTTATCTTGGAGATCAAGCGCTTCGTGGTCCACTCATGGATAGGATCCGAGAAGCAACGCTGAGTTGAGAGGCGTGGAAGACATCATGAACTCGAGAAAGATGTGGGGCAGTTCAAGCTGGTAGGCAACCTCTCCTCGTTTAGCGAGAATGCGAAAGGGCCAATGTAACGAGGAGCCAACTTGCCCTTGATACCGAAGCGATGGGTACCCTTTAGAGGAGTAACCGAAGGTAAGCCTTGTCGCCAACTTCATAAGCCACTTCCTTATGGCAGCGGTCATATTGGCTCTTTGACGAGATTGGGCTGTTTTCAAATTCTCACGAATGATCGAACTTGCTCTTACGCCTCTGGATCATGTCGGTCCAAAGAATTGTCTTTCACGGTTTCCGACCAGTTCAAAGGTGTTCGACATCTTCGTCCATAGAGAATCTCAAAAGGAGCTTTCTTGAGACTGGATTGATAGCTATTCTTATAAGCAAACTCGGCGAAAGGAAGACATTTCTCCCAATCCATACCGAATGAGATAACGCAAGCTCTAAGCATGTCTTGAGAATTTGGTTGACCCTTTCCACGACCACTTGGTGAGGGTGGAAAGCGGTCTTCAAGAAAAGATGGGTTCCCATGGCAGTTTGGAAACTCTCCGAAATGAGAAGTGAAAAGACTACCACGGTCTGAATTGATCTCTAGTGGAATACCATGGGTGACACTATTAGAAATGTATAAGTCAGCGAGCTGACTAGCGGTGATACTCTCTCGAGCAGGAAGGAAGTGAGCCACTTTGGAAAGGCGATCAGCGACTATGAAGATAGCATTATTCCCTTTCTTGGTCACGGGAAAGCGGTGATGAAATCCATACCAACTTTATCCCATTTCCACTCGGGAATAGCTAAGGGCTGAAGGGTGCGGCAGGCCTTTGATGCTCTGCTTAACGCGACGACAAAGCGTCACGATTAGCAATATCTTGAGCAATTTCTCTCTTCATCCTAGTCCACGGAACCTCTGGCGAGGTCTGATACATCTTAGTACTACCGGGATGAATTGTGAGAGGAGATTCATGCGCCTCCTTAAGAATCGGTTATCGAAGATGTTGCTTCTTGGGGACCACCGGCGGTGCCCAAAAAAGCGACACCTCGATCATCTATAGAGAAACTACCAGCAATACCCTTGGCAGCGTTTCTCTTGATCCGGGTAATCCCGTATCATGCTACAGGCTTCTATGATATGATCCACGAGTAGGTTTCGCCACCAAGGTAGAAAGGAATCCGTGAGGAGCAATGTGAAGGTTAAGCTTACAAAATTCCTCATGGAGAAGTGGTTGGCCTTGCTGCAACATGAGGTTGTTGCAATAGGATTTCTGACTTAACGCATCAGCCATGACATTGGCTTTGCACAGGGTGTAGGTAATCCCTAGATCATAATCTGTGATCAACTCCAACCAACGTCTTTGTCTAAGGTTCAAATCTGGTTGGGTGAAGATATACTTGAGACTACGGTGATCGGTGTAGATCTATAGCGTTTACCAAGAAGGTAATGTCGCCGGTCTTGAGTGCATAGACTACGGCTGCAAGCTCTAGGTCATGTGTAGGATAATTCTCCTCATGTGGATGCAAGCGGCGAGATGCATAGGCAATCACATGAGCGATCCTGCATAAGAATGCAACCTAATCCTGTCGTGAGGCGTCACGATAGATAACAAAGTCTTTAGTGAAATCCGGTGGCACTAGTATGGGAGCAGAAGTCGAGCGTCTTTTAGTTCTGGCTGTACTCACACTGTGGGGACCACTCAAACTTTTATCTTTCTTGAGAAGTTCCGTGAGGGGTTTAGCTACTTTGGAGAAGTTTTCAACAAAGCGGCGACAATAGCTGGCTAGACCAAGGAAACTCCTAACTTGTTTAACGGTTTGGTGGAGTCCAATCAAGAACGGCCTGAACTCTATCGGGATTGACAGCAATGCCCTTACCGGAGATTCGTGGCCTAGGTAGGTCACTTACGGCAACAAAATTCACACTTGGAGAACTTGGCATAAAGGCGGTGCTCTCGAGTTTTTCTAGCACAAGTCTAAGATGTTCGGCATGCTCTTCCTCGTTCTTCGAATAAATAAGAATATCATCGAGGTAAACCACGACAAATTTATCTAAGTACTCCATGAAGATCGAGTTCATCAAGCGGGAGAACGTAGCTGGAGCGTTGGTTAGACCAAAGGACATGACGGTGTACTCATACTGGCCATAACGAGTGACAAAGGCTGTTTTGGGAATGTCTCCATTTCTAATCTTGATTTGGTGGTAGCCTAACCTCAAATCCATCTTAGAAAAGACTGAGGATCCAGCGAGCTGGTCATACAGGTCGTTGATCCTGGGGAGCGGATACTTGTTCTTTATCGTGACCAAATTAACGGGACGATAATCTACAACCATCCGGTCCGTACCATCCTTCTTCTTGACGAAGAGGACGGGGCAAGCCCAAGGAGAAAAACTAGGACGGATGAAACCCTTTTGCAAGGACTCATCAAGTTGTTTCTTAAGCTCGGCTAGTTCTAAGGGTGCCATCTTGTAAGGTCTCCTAGAGATTGGGGCGGTTCACAGGATAAGATCTATAGCGAACTCTACATCTCTGTCGGGTGGAACACTGGCAGTTCCTCTGAAAAACATCCGGAAAGTCACGGACTACGGAATATCTTCAAGGTGCGGAAGAGGGCTGGCATTAAGAGAATAGAGTTGACGCCTTGCAACTCTAGTGGAGCAGTGACTATCTTGCGGATGGGTGTGTAAGCTGAGCAGACTGGTGAAACAATCAATCTTGGCATGATGAGCTGTCATCCGGTCCATACCCAAGATGATGTTAATATCGAAGACTTGAGGGCTATAAGTGAGGCAAGGAATACAAGTCATCAACAAGGATTTCGTTACCATGGCTTACACAAGAAGTTTGCCATTTGGATCCGGAGTTTGAATGACTAGCGGAGAGGGCATATCACAAAATGATATGTCGTGCAAGTTAGCATAGCTTTGAAATGAAGGAATGAGATGCTCGATATCAAATAGAAGCGAGGCGGGATGACAATTGACAAGGAGTGTACCAAGAGCGACATCCGGATCATCATGGCGTCTTTAGCTGAGACATGATGCACACATCCACGTTCAGCGGGGCTGACTTGACACCGATCATCTTGTGTGATGGCTTAACACAGCCAGCAGGCTTCTCGGGCTGGGGTGGAGCATAAGCGGCTTGAGAGCGATCACGTGCATAGTGTCTGGCTCTCCGCATGTGAAGCAAGTCCACGAAGTTGGGCGTGGACCCGCATTGACAAGTGGTCTACCAATAGGCCTGGGTGGAGCATGTAAGCGAAGCTGGGTGAGGCGCCATATGGGATGGCCTCGGTGAATATCCGGGTGGAAGAGCGAGTTGGAATCCAAATTGGCGTTTACGTGAACTAGAACCGGAGGAAGAAACCAATTCACGGTGGTGCTTACGAGACTCCTCGTAAGTGAGCTGAGCTGTCTCTGCATTAATGGCCTTGTTCACAAGAGCACTGGATGTATCACAATGGTGCAGGTGGAGGTCACGGCGCAACTTGGGGTTGAGACCCTTCCGGAACCTAGCCTGCTTCTTGGCGTCCGTGGACACTTCTTCTGTGGCATAACGGGCAAGGTTCTCGAATTCTCTGCTGTAAGCATCAACAACCATCTCACTCTGGGTGAAACTACAGAACTCTTCTCTCTTGCGATCGATGAGGGCTTGGGAATGTGATGCTCGCGAAAAGCCTCGGTGAAATCTCTCGGGTTGGAATCGACCAGTGGAAGCATAGCCTCATAGTTACGCCACCAAAGACTAGCATGACCTTCCGGTGGTATGCAGCATAGGTGACCTTGTCATCTTGAGATCGTTTATGAGCGCAACTTATGAGTGATGCTCTGAAGCCGGTCATACGCATCGAGTGGCTCGATGGAATGATGAAAGGTAGGTGGGTGCAAGCGAATGAAGTCATGAATGGTTGCAAACCCTTTGGACTGATGTGCGGTGTTCTCCTCGACACGTGCCAACAAGCGGTTAGACTCATGCTTTTCCTCTCCATTTCTAACATGAACCCTGTCAATGAAGGCTGGTGGGAGGATCCTCATCCCTTCCATCTCCGTGGTTACGGCTACGAGCAATGAACTTCGCTTAAGCGATGACATCACGAGAAAGCGAAACCAAGGGCGGAATCAACATCACTACATCTTGAAAATGTGGGACACCGATATTAGTAACTCTCGAACTCCCCGGGCAATTCCGGCAGCATAACGGCGGTAAAATGTTCAAAATGAGACATTACGCAAAATGGGGTAGCACCATACTCAACATCATCATCAAAGGTTACGGGATAATACTAAACATGCTACACCGAGGGTACTCGAAAACTGGGGTAAGACTACGATCAACCAATCCTATGGGACTACGGAAATAGTAACACGTGATCACGATGAGCGGAAGAGATAGCCTAGTTCCTTAACCCGTAGGAAGAATGGGACGACTCGGATCGAGGCCATGAGGTAAGGAGTAAAAAAGAGCCTTACGTTCCTCCACAATCAATTCCCTATATAACTAAAGCATTTCTAGACTCAACTTCGATCAGGTTGGCTTGGAAATCCTACAGCGATCAAAGCTCGATACCAAAGCTGTCGGGACCCGATCCTAAGTCACACCGATCTAGCATGTAACACATCATATCACTTTGCGGCCTCACGCACGGTATTCCCACGGTGTCGCCTTACCATGGCCGGGACCGTTTAGCCTTTTGGCTCACGTATATGATAGTGTCGCTAGCATCCATATGATGAGAGAACCGGGCCGACATGACTAGTCGTGAACCCAAAGTGGCACCAACCTATGGGGACAGGCATACATGAATCACAGCGAGCATGTCGGTCATCAATGTATATATTAGGGCTGTAGCTTTGGGCTATGAGGACTCCGGTATCCGGGCTGTAGAGCTAAGCAGGACTCGAATAACACGCGTGACATTTCCCGAAGGACAGACATAAGGCGAAGTGAAACACATGCCGCCAGTCAAGTGTCCAAGCGGTAGTCTTTGGGCTAGCGAGGACTCGTGAACCGGGCTGTAGCGGACTACTATCGCTCAGAAGCACGAGACTACATTTCCCCATAAGAGAGACTACCAAGGATAAACAACTAGATTGTCGGATCCCACACATAGCAATACAAGTTACACGTACGCATAACATGCAAGTATGTGCTGTACAACATGGCATCACAACATAACGCAAACTCATATAGATAAAGGCTCGGAAGAGCCACATAGCAATAAAGTACAAGCAGGGTCACATGACCCATCATTGAAACATACAAACAACAAGCGGAAGCATTACATATACGAGCACAGACAACTACAAAAGAAAAAGGTGAGAAGCGACTATCTACAAGACCCTCCCAAGGGTACAAGATCGTAGCTGAGGTAACAAGCTACTCGTGAAGTCAAGCGGAACTACTAGTAAGACCGAAGTCTCCGCTGCAAAACATAAAATAAAACAACGTGAGTACAAAGGTACTCAGCAAGACTTACATCGAGACCCTATCATACATGCATTAGTGTCAAGAAGGTAATGTGGAGTTTAGTTGCAGCAAGCCAGCTTTGACTCTGTGGCTATCTGTTCTCGACTACAAGAAACTCTTGAGGTGAGACAACGACACGAGTCCACTAATCACCACATCAATACACTACTACGGATTCATTCCGTCTCCATACGAGAAGGCCATCCATAGCACTCACACTTGTCTTGAGCATTTTAGAGTATCCACTTCAAGTTGTCTATGTACCACGTAAGCATCCAAGAAGTCCATAACCAAGGACACGGCTATTGAATAGATCATGATAACCTGCGCAGGGTGTACTTCTTCACACACGCTCTCGCCTCTTACCGCCATATACCGTCATGTATCTCGGCAACCTTCAAGCGGAAGCTTTGGCGAGGGTGTGCGCCACGACGACTAACCACACAAGACTCTAGTCCGGGCTTATCGCCTATTCGGGTTCCATCCGCAAGGAGATCCGGCGGGGTGTCGCTCACGGCCCCAAGCGATGTGAGCAGGGTTCCCAAGCCCACCATCCGGGTGCCACTTGGTACACCGTGCCACTGTGCCTAGTCATCCCAAGCCCACCTGCGGGTGCCACTTGGTAGAAAAATAGCACTACCTACAAACACGAAACTAGTTGCGACTCACGGACAGAGATCAAGTTGATTAATAAGTCGAGAGGGTTGAGTTACGGAACAATGTGTGGTAGTATCGAGTCATTGGACAACATACATAGGACTCGATGCTTAAGGGCGGTTCGGTGAGACAACCCACCATGTACTCCTACATGGCCTCTCACCGCTACCTTTACCAAATCGTGTTCACACACTTCACTCTCGACATCGGAACATAGAAGCTGTACTCCAATTCATTCCCAATGAATCAGACACGACACAACTCTAAGCAATAGCAGGCATAGCATGGTAGGAACACAACATGGCTCAATCAACTCCTACACATGCTAGTGGGTTTTCAACTAATTCTTGTGGCAATGACAGGTCATGCGGAGGAATGGGTTCAACTACCATGACACAAAGTAGCAGATGAATCGTTGTTGTCCTAATGCAATAGCGAGAGCAGGAGGCGAGAGAGTAGGATTGTATCGGAATGAACAAGGGATTTGCTTGCACGGTAAATCAACAAGGAGGCACCGCTTCATAGCAGTACTCTGGAGCGTCTCGGGCGGGACCTATCGAGAAGGAGCAGTGCGGCAATCAATACACAATCATATGCAACAATATGATGCATGAACATGGCATGTAGATGTGATGCTGTTTGAGTTAATGCAAGCTGGTATTCGATTTGAATGAAGTCCATTTGAACCAAAGGTTCAAATGCAATTCAAAATAAGCTCTTATAAATGCCATTTTAGAGTTTCACTTATACAGCAGGTATAAGTTGGTTTATCATGCATGAAACTAGTACAGATGGATAGATTGAATTTTTCTGATAATTTTCATATATAAATTATTTCAATCTGAGCTACGGTTGAATTTCTATGAATTTTGAAGTTTTGAATATATTCGGAATTTCCTAATTTAATTAAATCCAGAAAATATAATATTGCGTCGACCTTTGCTTAAGCATGGCGTCAGCAGGTCAAGCTATGGCTGGCTGAGTCAAACGGCGTGTGGGGCCACACGTCGGTGTCTCTGTTAGTTAACGGGGGTTTAATTCTAATCTAATTCAGATTAGTGGCGCTGGGGCCCTTGTCGATGTCGGGGTAGGTTAGTTGGTGATTAGCACTACTTAAGCGGCGCCACGTCGGCTTGCCGGAGCTTGGTCGGCGGCGACCAAAAACGCGGCGAGGGTTCGCCGGAGTTGCTCGGGTTTCTCGTGCGGGCCACCGTTTGGCGTCTTGGGGGCACCAGGAGGAAGCCCTCGCTCGGCCGCATCGAGCCGAGGCAGCAGCGAGAACGCAGGTGGCGGGCTCGCCGGAGCGAGCTCATGGCGGCGCCGGAGTTCGAGCGGAGAGGAGAAGAGGGCTACGGTGCACGGCGAAGCGGCGGAGTGTCGCGTTAGGCTCCCGAGGGCGCCTTGAATGCGGTGGTGCGCTTCGGACGCGTGCTTGCACGGCCGTAGCCACGACAGCGACATGGCGGCGAGGGTGCTCGGGATCGAAGAGGCGGTGGCTACGCGGCGTGTCGAGCACGGAGGTAGGGGCTAGGTAGAGGAGCTCACGGCGGATCCGGGAGCTGGTTGGCGGCCTTGGGGAAGCGCGGACGGCGGCGAGCGCGGTGGCGATCTCCGGTGGCGGAGATGGAGAAGATGGCGATGGCGTCGCGATGGTGCCTCCGGGCTCGCGTGGCTTGACAGGGAGGCGAGGTCGACGACGCGGAGCTCGGGGGCGTCTTAGATGCTCTCGAGGGTGCGGTGGCTACGGCTCTGGCGAGCAGCGGCGGCGGTGGCGTTCGGGTTGGCGAGAGCGAGAGAGGAGAGAGAGAGAGGACTGGGAGAGGGGGCGGTCGGGCGGCGCGTGGCGTCGTTCCAGGTGTCGAGGCGACGAGGAGGAAGCAGGAGGTGGCGGGAGGCGTGTCCCCAGCCGGACGCAGGTGGCTGTGTGGCGTGCGTGCCCTATCCTCTGGCCGCGAGGAAGGGACGGTGGCGCTTGGCGGTCGGCTGGGCGACTTCTTTGGGCATTGGGCGAACCAGCCGCCGACAGAACCAGACATGATAAGGTAGGTCAGGTGAGGGTTTTTTTCCTATTCTGTTTCTTTTTAAATATTCTGACATTTGTTTGATTTATTTAAAATACCAAATCACTTTATTTAATTATGCCAATTTTTATATGAGCTAGTGGTAATATTCCAGAGCTCTTCAACAAAAGGCACAATTATTGGCCATATATAATATATATAGCATATATATATCCAATGCAAATAGGTATGCCTTAATTCCAAATGCCCAAAATATAAATACTTATGAACCCCCAAAAATATTGGTTTGATTATTATCTCTGTCCAATATTTTCAGAGGGCCACATGAGCATTTTCTTGGACCCTTTGGAGCAATTTTTATTTAGGTCATTTCCAAAAGTGATTCTGAGGGTTTCACAATTCCCCATTTCAAAATTAAATGGAATTTAAACATGATGCACAATGACTAGCTAGCCTTGAGCATACCAGAACTAGGGATGTGACACTCATCTTTTGCATTACATTATTTTCCATTTGCCTCTCATTTTCCTCTCCCCCACTTCTAAAACGTTTTCAGAAAAACACAAAAAGATTTGTCTTTTTATTCACCTTCTTTACGTATGCCTTTTTGCTCGTTTGCTATCTTTGCTTGTGTTGCCATGTGCTTTATATTTGCTTGCATCTTCGCTTGCTAAAATTCTACTGATATGGATCCACTTACAGTTTTCTACTTGGATCATCTTCGATCCATATGTGCTCGTGCTAAAACTCCAACTAGTTTAGTTGAGGGAAAATCTTTAGATGAGCATGCTCATTTTGTCGTCACTGCTTGTCTGGAAAAGGGAGACTCTTATGGAATCAAATAAATTGTTTGCTATTTTATGCTTGGAATATTTGTGAACTTTTTGGTTTTACTTGTTGCTCTAAGAACCCTAAGAAACACCTTCCCTACCTATGTGAGTTTAATGATAATGAAATATTATCTTCTTATGAAAAGGGTGTTTATAGTTACTATGATATCGAACAAATTGAAGAATTTGTTGCTTTTAAGGGTGCTTATGAAGTTGCTTCTTTAATTGAAAAGTATGATATTAATCTCTACAAATATGAAAATTTTGACATACTTAAATATTGCTATGAAAACTATGCTCATAATGCCTATGTTAAGGAATTTATTGAGAGAATGACCGTTGCTTTGGAAGAAAATAATGATATGCATGAATCTATAGATAATTATGATTCCGATGATTTGATTGAAATATCCCTTGATGAACATGATGGTTGCTATTCTTATGGCCATGATGCCAATATTTATAGAGATGAATTTGCTATAGTTCCTTATGTTAAACATGAGATTATTGCTATTGCACCCATACTTGATAGTTCCTTGAATCAAAAGCATGATTGCAATGATGTTATTATGAATTCTATTAATGTCAATTGTGCTAATAATATGCAAAACCCAAAGCTTGGGGATGCAAGTTTTGCTATGTCCGCTACTTATTGCAATGATCATGATTGGGGTGATAATGCTTCTTATGATCTTGAAATTTTATTTAAGCCTCATGATGAATATGTTAGCTATAATATTTAAGGTGGGTTTGGAAGAGTGTCAACTTTAGGAATTAATGGTCCCACTACTTTGGATCTTGATTGATCTTATGAAACTTTTGATAAAAGTGGGCTTAGAGAAGTAATGACTTTATTTTATGTTGATCCCACTATTTTGGAAAAGTGTCAACTTTGCATGCATGAGGATCATAAAGAGAAAATTTTATGTGATAGCTATATTGTTTAATTTTATTATGATCCTACATGTAATTATTACGAGAGAGGAAAATATGGTTGTGGAAATCTTCATGTTACTAAATTACCTCTCGTTATGTTGAGATTGCTATTGTTTCTTTCTTCTTCTTTGCATATGCTAGGATGTGCTTGCCTTGATAATTTGTTTGCCTATAAGATGCCTATGCATAGGAAGTATGTTAGACTTAGATGTGTTTTTCACGTACTATATGATGCTCTCTTTGTGCTTCAATTCTTGTCTTTCATGTGAGCATCATTAAAGTTATCAGCGCCTAGCTAAAAGGCTTTAAAGAAAAGCGCTTGTTGGGAGACAACCCAATATTTTTATTTCCTTTTTTGGATAATTTTGTCATCTAGCCTCTGGTTATATGTATTTTGGAGTTTTAATTTAGTGTTTGAGCCAAGCAAGACCTTTGGGATGGCTTATGGTGATAGTTAATTTGATCTTGCTGAAAAACAGAAATTTTTGCGCCTAGTCATAGAATTGTAAAAAATCACAGAAGCGTGATAAAACTCTGAATGTTTTACACAAGATTGATATATAAATTTCCCAGGTTGTCCTATTTTTTCAGAATTTTTGGAGTTACAAAAGTATTCGAAGTTTTCAGATTGCTACAGACTGTTCTGTTTTTGACAAATTCCGTTTTCTATGTGTTGTTTGCTTATTTTGATGAATCTATGGGTAGTATCGGGGGGTATGAACCATGGATAAGTTCGAATACAGTAGATATTACACCAATATAAATAAAGAATGAGTTCACAATAGTACCAAAAAGTGGTGATTTATTTTCTTATACCAACGAATCTCATGAGTTTTCTTGTTGAGTTTTGTGTTGTGAAGTTTTTAAGTTCTGGGTAAAGATTTGATGGACTACGGAATAAGGAGTGGCAAGAGCCTAAGCTTGGGGATTCCCAAGGCACCCCAAGGTAATATTCAAGGACAACCAAGCATCTAAGCTTGGGGATGCCCCAGATGGCATCCCCTCTTTCGTCTTCTTTTTATAGGTAAACTTACTTGAGGCTATGTTTTTACCACATGATATGTGTTTTGCTTGGAGCGTCTTGTATGATATGAGTCTTTGCTTTTCATTTTGGCACAATCAACCTTGTTGTACAAACCTATTGAGAGGGACACGCATGAATCGTGATTTATTAGAATACTCTATGTTCTTCACTTATATCTTTTGAGCTAGGCAATTTTGCTCTAGTGCTTCACTTATATCTTTTTAGAGCACGGCGGTGGCTTTATTTTATAGAAATTGTTGAACTCTCAGGCTTCACTTATATTATTTTGAGAGTCTTTCTAAACAACATGGTAATTTGCTTTGGTTACGAATTTAGTCCTAATATGATTGGCATCCAAGAGGGATATAATAAAAACTTTCATATAAAGAGCGTTGAATGCTATGAGAAGTTTGATTCCTTATGATTGTATTGAGATATAGAGATGGTGATATTAGAGTCATGCTAGTGAGTAATTGTGTATTGGTAGAAATACTTGTGTCAAAGTTTGTGATTCTCGTAGCATGCACGTATGGTGAACCGTTATGTGACGAAGTCAGAGCATGATTTATTTATTGATTGTCTTCCTTATGAGTGGTGGTCGGGGACGAGCGATGGTCTTTTCCTACCAATCTATCCCCCTAGGAGCATGCGTGTAGTACTTTGTTTTGGTAGCTAATAGACTTTTGCAATAAGTATGTGAGTTCTTTATGACAAATGTTGAGTCCATGGATTATACGCACTCTCACCCTTCCACCATTGCTAGCCTCTCTAGTACAGCGCAACTTTCGCTGGTGCATTAATCCCACCATATACCCTTCCTCACAACATCCACCATACCTACCTATTATGGCATTTCCATAGCCATTCCGAGATATATTGCCATGTAACTTCCACCATTCCGTTTTATTATGACACGTACCATCATTGTCATATTGCTTTGCATGATCGTAGCTAGCATGATGTTTTCATGGCTTGTCTATTTTTTGATGTCATTTGATACGCTAGATCATTGACATCCCGGTACACCACCGGAGGCATTCATATAGAGTTGTATTTTGTTCTAGTATTGAGTTGTAAGTAAATAAAAGTGTGATGATCATCATTATTAGAGCATTGTACCATGTGAGGAAAGGATGATGGAAGCTATGATTCCCTCACAAGTTGGGATGAGTCTCCGGACTTTATAAAAAATAAACAACCAAAGAAGCCCACAAAAAAAGAGGCCAAAGAAGCCCACCAAAAAAATGAGAGAAAAGAGAGAAGGGACAATGTTACTATCCTTTTTCCACACTTGCGCTACAAAGTAGCACCATGATCTTCATGATAGAGAGTCTCCTATGTTGTCACTTTAATATACTAGTGGGAATTTTTTGTTATATAACTTGGCTTGTATATTCCAATGATGGGCTTCCTCAAATTGCCCTAGGTCTTCGTGAGCAAGCGAGTTGGATGCACACTTAATTTCTTTTTGAGCTTCCATAAACTTATAGCTCTAGTGCATCCGTTGCATGGCAATCCCTACTCACTCACATTGATATGCTTGAAGGATCATTATTTTTATGTCAACATTAAACTTTTGTTTTGAATCTTATGGATCTGAACATTCATGCCACAATAAAGAAAATTACATGGATAAATATGTTAGGTAGCATTCCATATCAAAATTTCTGTTTTTATTATTTACCTACTCGAGGACGAGTAGGAATTAAGCATGGGGATGCTTGATACGTCTCCAACATATCTATAATTTTTTACTGTTCCATGCTATTATATTATCTGTTTTGGATGTTTTATATGCATTAATATGCTATTTTATATTATTTTTGGGACTAACTTATTAACCTAGAGCCTAGTACTAGTTTCTGTTTTTCCTTGTTTTGAGTTTTTCAGAAAAGGAATATCAAACGAGTGCAAACGGAATAAAACTTTTGCGATGATTTTTCTTGGACCAGAAGACACACGTAGGACTTGGAGATGAAGTCGGAGGAGTCCCGAGGAGGCCACAAGCCTCCAGGGCGCGCCCTAGGGGGGCGCCCCCAGCCTTGTGGGCCCCTCGGAGCTCCTCTAACCCTAATTCTTGGCCAAATATTCCCAAATGACCGGAAGCGTCCACCAAAATACTTTTCCGCCACCGTAACCTTCTGTTCACGTGAGATCCCATCTTCGGGCCTTTTCCGGCATCCTGCCAGAGGGGGATTCGATCACGGAGGGCATCTACATCAACTCCATTGCCCTTCCAATAAAGCATGAGTAGTTTACCACATACCTACGGGTCCATAGCTAGTAGCTAGATGGCTTCTTCTCTCTCTTTGATCCTCGGTACAATGTTCTCCTCGATGTTCTTGGAGATCTATCCGATGTAATCTTCTTTTGCGGTGTGTTTGTCGAGATCGTTGAATTGTGGATTTATGATCAGCTTATGTATGAATATTATTTGAATCTTCTTTGAATTCTTATATGCATGATTTGATATCTTTGTATTTCTCTTCGAATTATCAGTTTGGTTTAGCCAACTAGATTGGTTTTTCTTGCGATGGGAGAGGTGCTTAGTTTTGGGTTCAATCTTGCGGTGTCCTCACCCAGTGAAAAAGTAGGGGTAGCGAGGCACATATTTGTATGGTTGCCATAAAGGGTAAAAAGATGGGGTTTTCATCATATTGCTTGAGTTTATCCCTCTACATCATGTCATCTTGCTTAAGGCATTACTCCGTTCTTATGAACTTAATACTCTAGATGCATGCTGGATATCGGTCGATGTGTGGAGTAATATTAGTAGATGTAGGCAGGAGTCGGTCTACTGGACATGGACGTGATGCCTATATTCATAATCATTGCCTTCGATATCGTCATAACTTTGCGCTTTTCTATCAATTGCTCGACAGTAATTTGTTCACCCACCATATTATTTGCCTTCAAGAGAGAAGCCTCTAGTGAAACCTATGGCCCTCGGGTCTATTTTCCATCTTATATTTTCAGATCTATATACCAAAAATACCTTATTGCGATTTATTTAATTTTATTTTATTACGTTTTAGTAATCTTTTATATCTACCTCTATCAGATCTCACCTTTGCAAGTGACTGTGAATGGATTGACAACCCCTTTATCGCATTGGGTGCAAGTGTTTGATTGTTTGTGTAGGTGCATATATTGGGGAATTGCGTGTTTCTCCTACTCGATTGATACCTTGGTTCTTATCTGAGGGAAATACTTATCTCTACTTTGCTGCATCACCCTTTCCTCTTCAAGGGAAAAACCAACACAAGCTCAAGAAGTAGCACTAGTCTAGTAGAGGCTTACTAGGGACACGGTCTTTGTTTATGTATTCACACATGTATTTAAGTTTCTGATCAATAAAATTCTAGAATGAATAATAAACCTTTATCATGAATAAGGAAATATTAACTAACAACTTTATTATTGCCTCTTGGGCATTTTTTCTTCAGTCTCCCACTTGCACTAGAGTCAATAATCTAGATTACATTGTAATGAATCTAACACCCATGGAGTCTTGGTGCTGATCATGTTTTGCTCACGGAAGAGGCTTAGTCAATGGGTTTGCCACATTCAGATCCATATGTATTTTGCAAATCTC
Organism: Aegilops longissima; assembly: GCA_021605205.1. NCBI lineage: Eukaryota > Viridiplantae > Streptophyta > Magnoliopsida > Poales > Poaceae > Aegilops > Aegilops longissima. The sequence continues at coordinate 219,100,558 of CM038677.1, read as the reverse complement.
TAGTCTCCATCCTTGACGTTTTCACGAATGGAGTTGAAGCATCTCTTGATGTGTTTGGTTCTCTTGTGAAACCTGGATTCCTTCGCTAAGGAAATTGCTCCAGTGTTGTCACAAAAGATTTTCATTGGACCCGATGCACTGGGTATTACACCCAGGTCGGATATGAACTCCATCCAGACTCCTTCATACGCTGCTTCCAAAGCAGCCATGTACTCCGCTTCACATGTAGATTCCGCCATGACGCTTTGCTTGGAACTGGACCAACTGACAGCTCCACCATTCAATATAAATATGTATCCGGTTTGTGGCTTAGAGTCATCCGGATCAGTGTCAAAGCTAGCATCGACGTAACCATTTACGATGAGCTCTTTGTCACCTCCATAAATGAGAAACATATCCTTGGTCCTTTTCAGGTACTTTAGGATGTTCTTGACCGTTGTCCAGTGATCCACTCCTGGATTACTTTGGTACCTCCTTGCCAGACTTATGGCAAGGCACACATCAGGTCTGGTAGACAACATAGCATACATGATAGAACCTATGGCTGAGGCATAGGGAATGACTTTCATTTTCTCTCTATCTTTTGCAGTGGTTGGGCTTTGAGTCTGATCAAATTCATACCTTGTAACACATGCAAGAACCCTTTCTTTGACTGATCCATTTTGAACTTCTTCAAAACTTTATCAAGGTATGTGCTTTGTGAAAGTACTATCAAGCGTCTTGATCTATCTCTATAGATCTTGATGCCCAAAATATAAGCAGCTTCACCGAGGTCTTTCATTGAAAAATTATTATTCAAGTATCCTTTTATGCTATCCAGAAATTCTATATCATTTCCAATCAACAATATGTCATCCACATATAATATCAGAAACGCTATATAGCTCCCACTCACTTTCTTGTAAATACAGGCTTCACCGTAAGTCTGTATAAATCCATATGCTTTGATCACCTCATCAAAGCGTATATTCCAACTCCCAGATGCTTGCACCAGTCCATAGATGGATCGCTGGAGCTTGCACACTTTGCTAACACCTTTAGGATAGACAAAACCTTCTGGTTGCATCATAAACAACTCTTCTTTAAGAAATCCATTAAGGAATGCAGTTTTGACGTCCATCTGCCAGATTTCATAATCATAAAAAGCGGCAATTGCTAACATGATTCAGATAGACTTAAGCATCGCTACTGGTGAGAAAGTCTCATCGTAGTCAACTCATTGAACTTGTCAAAAACCTTTTGCAACAAGTCAAGCTTTGTAGACAGTAACATTACCATCAGCGTCAGTCTTCTTCTTGAAGATCCATTTATTCTCTATGACTTGCCGATCTTCGGGCAAGTCCACCAAAGTCCATACTTTGTCCTCATACATGGATCCAATCTCAGATTTCATGGCCTCAAGCCATTTATCGGAATCTGGGCTCATCTAGCTTCTTCATAATTTTTAGGTTCGCCTTGGTCTAGTAACATGACTTCCAGGACAGTATTACCGTACCACTCTGGTGCGGATCATGCTCTGGTCGACCTACGAGGTTCAGTAGTAACTTGATTTGAAGTTTCATGATCATTATCATTTGCTTCCTCTCTAGTTGGTGTAGGCATCACAAGAACGGTTTTCTGTGATGTGCTACTCTCAAATTCGAGATAAGGTACAATTACCTCATGAAGTTCTACTTTCCTCCCACTCACTTCTTTCGAGAGACACTCCTTCTCTAGAAAGGACCCATTCTTGGCAACAAAGATCTTGCCTTCGGATCTGTGGTAGAAGGTCTACCCAATTGTTTCCTTAGGGTATCCTATGAAGATGCACTTCTCCAATTTGGGTTCAAGCTTATCAGGCTAAAGCCTTTTGACATAAGTGTCGCAACCCCAAACTATAAGAAACGACAGCTTGGGTTTCTTGCCAAACCAAAGTTCATATGGTGTTGTCTCAACGGATTTAGACGGTGCCCTATTTAATGTGAATGCGGCTATCTCTAATGCATAACCCCAAAATGATAGTAGTAATTCGGTAAGAGACATCATAGATTGCACCATATTTAATAAAGTACGGTTGTGACGTTTCGACACACCATTACGCTGTGGTGTTCCAGGTGGCGTGAGTTGTGAAACAATTCCACATTGTTTTAAATGAAGGCCAAACTCGTAACTCAAATATTCGCCTCCATGATCGGATTATAGAAACTTTATTTTCTTGTTACGATGATTCTCCACTTCACTTTGAAGTTCTATGAACTTTTCAAATGTTTCAGACTTGTGTTTCATCAAGTAGATATGCCCATACCTACTCAAATCATCTGTGAAGGTCGGAAAATAACGATACCCGCCGTGTGCCTCAACACTCATCAGACCGCATACATCGGTATGTATTATTTCCAATAAGTCATTAGCTCGCTCCATTGTTCCAGACAAAGGAGTTTTAGTCATCTTGCCCATGAGGCATGGTTCGCAAGTATCAAATGATTCATAATCAAGTGATTCCAAAAGTCCATCCGCATGGAGTTTCTTCATGCGCTTTACACCAATATGACCTAAAAGGCAGTGCCACAAGTATGTTGCACTATCATTATCAACTTTGCATCTTTTGGCATCAATATTATGAATATGTGTATCACTACGATCGAGATTCAACAAGAATAGACCATTCATCAAGGGTGCATGACCATAAAAGATATTACTCATATAAATAGAATAACCATTATTTTACGATTTAAATGAATAACCGTCTCGCAATAAATAAGATCCAGATATAATGCTCATGCTCAACGCGGGCAACAAATAACATTTATTGAGGTCTAAAATTAATCCCGAAGGTAGATGTAGAGGTAGCATGCCGCGATCACATCGACCTTGGAACCATACCCGACGCGGATCGTCACCTTCTCCTTAGCCAATCTTTGTTTATCCCGCAACTCCTATTTCGAGTTACAAATATGAGCAACCGAACCAGTATTAAATACCTAGGCGCTACTATGAGCATTAGTAAGGTACACATCAATAACATGTATATCAAATATACCTTTGTTCACTTTGCCATCCTTCTTATCCGCCAAGTATTTGGGGCAGTTCCACTTCCAGTGACCATTTCCTTTGCAGTAGAAGCACTTAGTTTCAGGCTTGGGTCCAGCTTTGGGCTTCTTCCCGGGAGTGGCAACTTGCTTGCCATTCTTCTTGAAGTTCCCTTTCTTTTCCCTGCCCTTTTTCTTGAAACTAATGGTCTTGTTAACCATCAACACTTGATGCTCCTTCTTGATTTCTACCTCCGCGGCCTTAAGCATTGCGAAGAGCTCATGAATCATTTTATTCATCCCTTGCATATTATAGTTCATCACAAATCCTTTGTAGCTTGGTGGAAGTGACTGAAGAACTCTGTCAATAACACTATCAACTGGAAGTCAACTCCCAGCTGAGTCAAGTGGTTATGATACCCAGACATTTTGAGTATGTGTTGACTGATAGAACTGTTCTCCTCCATCTTGCAGCTATAGAACTTGTTGGAGACTTCATATCTCTCAACCTGGACATTTGCTTGAAACATTAACTTCAACTCTTGAAACATCTCATATGCTCTATGACTGTCGGATTTCGGGTTCGGCAAACCCTTGAGAGGTTCGAACTCTGGGGTGCGTGCGAAGGGCTCAACCTCCCCAGTCTGCCTCCTCACCAATCTCACGGCCTAGCTCGATGAACTGGAAGGAAACGGGACACAACAGTTTACCCAGGTTCGGGTCACTGTCGTATTTAGGGTTGCGCAGACCCTTGAGAGGTTCGAACTCTGGGGTGCGTACAAAGAACTCTCTCTCTCCAGTCTGCCCGCTCAATGATTCCACAGCCCAGCTCAACGAACCCAAGGAACAAGAGACATAGGGATTTATCCTGGTTCGGGCCACCTTGCGGTGTAATACCCTGCTCCAGCTTTGTGGTGGATTGCCTCGAGGGGCTGAGGATGAACCAATACAATGGTGGAACAGCCTCAGGAGGCGAGGTGTTCTTGAGCTCGATGAGCTGGTGAGGTGGTCAGGGTAGAATGGCCTCGATTCGAGATGCCTCACTATGGTGGTGGCTAAGTCCTATTTATAGTGGCCCTGGTCCTCTTCCCAAATGTAGGCGGGAAGGGATTCCACAACGACCAAATTTCAAGGGAGACAACTAATACAAGCTATCCTGACAAAAGTATTCTTCGCCTGCAAAAGGCTCTGGTGGTGACACTACGGTGGGCCCCGCGATGACCTCCGTCTTGCCGTCCTGGTGGTCTTGGTCTCATTGCACTAATATGGAAACCTTTGCCTGATGCCTTGGGACCCCGCGCCTGCGCTTGCCTCCTTAGCACCAGAGAGGAAACTGGTACACTGCGCCCGCTGGTGCCCACCTAGCCTTGGTCGTCATGGCTCACGTCATGGGAACCTCGAAAGGTGCACTTTGCATAGATATCTGCCGACGTTCTGGGAATGGGGGTCCCCAGACTTGCCTGCCTGCGGCCCATGGCGTGGCTCTGCGAGCGGGCCCGTACGGCCCATCTTCACCAACAAGCACTCAAGACCCTCGCGAGGGGGCCAAGCCTCACGAGGCGGACGACACAAGACCTCCTCAGGAGCGGCCTCACCAGGTTGGCTTGTGAGGGGCGGAGAGATCAAGGCAAGGCAAACCTCACGAGGTTCTCGTGACGTGAGCCATGACGACCGAGACCAGGCGGGCACCAGCGTGCACAGTGTCCTTGTTTCCTCTTTGGTGCTAAGGAGGCAAGTGCAGGCGCGGAGTACCGAGGCGTCAAGCAAAGGTTTCCATATCAGTGCAACGAGACCAAGACCAGCAGGATGACAAGATGGAGGTCACCATGGAGCTCAAGGCGGCGTCATCACCAGAGCCTTTCGCAGGCGAAGACTACTTTTGTCAGGATAAGCAGTACTAGCTATCCCCTTTCAAATTGGCAGTTGTTGGCTCCCTTCCCACTCAATATTTGGGAAGAGGACCAGGGCCTCTATAAATAGGACTAGCAAACACAGTAGGAAGGGACGGGGCCTCAGGCATCTGATCTTTAGCCAACCCTTAGCCACACACCGAGCACAAGAACACCTCAACCTCAGGAGGCTATTCTTCACCTTGTAGTTCATCCTCAGCCCTAGAGGCAATCCACCACCACCACACTGGAGTAGGGTATTACACCACAACGATGGCCCGAACCAGTATAAATCTTGTGTTCTTTGTGTTGCGAGTGCGTCGAGTTAGCCCTTGAGATCTTAGCAAAGCTAGGGCATTGATCGGTAGGGGGAGATCTTCGTGCGCACCCCAGAGTTCAAACCTTAAGGGTTTTGCCGAAACCCGAGATCCGACATTTGGCGCGCCACGTAGGGGTGCGCCGTAGCTTTCCTTCCATCGATCTGCACTCCGCCACCACCGCGCTCCAAACTCATGGCAGGCGTCCCGCTCCCGGCTCCGACGGCTGGCACTGACGAAGGGGCCAAGGGAGCCGCACCAACCAAGAAGAAGCAGCTGTTCACCCAAGATAAGGCGGAAACCAAGCAGGTGCCGGTAGATGAGGACGGGTCCTCAGGAGCCACCTTCACCATAGGTGCCGGCCTCGACCCAGGCCAAGAGGAAGCGTTAGTGAAGTTTTTGCACGCAAACAAGGAGATATTTGCATGGGAACCCAAGCAGCTGGTGGGGGTCCCAAGAGAGGTGATTCAACATCACTTAAGGGTGTGCCCCAATGTACGCCCTGTGAAGCAGCGAGCGAGACGGCGGTCCACGGAAAAGCAAGCCTTCGTTGTCCAAGAAACCCGCAAGTTAGAGGCGATGGGTGCCATTCGCGAGGTTCGGTACCCCAAATGGCTGGCAAACCCTGTCGTTGTGCCAAAGAAAGGCGGGAAGGAGCGAATGTGTGTCGACTTCACCAACCTCAACAAGGCCTGCCCCCAAGATCCATTCCCGCTCCATGCATCGACCAGATCGTCGACTCCACTGCCGAGTGCGACCTGCTATGCTTCCTGGATGCGTTCTCAGGGTATCACCAGATCAAGATGGCGGTAGAAGATGTAGAGAAGACAGCCTTCCTGACCCTGTGTGGGGTGTACTGCTACACTTGCATGCCCTTCAGACTGCGTAACGCGGACGCAACCTTTCAGCGGTTGATGCACATCGCCTTAGGGCGGCAGCTCGGGAGAAACGCGGAGGCCTACATCGACGACATTGTGGTGAAGTCTCGGGAGGCGAGAACCTTGATCCAAGATCTGGAGGAGACTTTCGCGAGCTTGCGCCAGGTGAACTTGCGACTTAACCCGGAGAAGTGCGTGTTTGGTGTCCCTTCCGGCAAGCTGCTGGGTTTCCTCGTGTCCCACAGAGGGATTGAGGCCAACCCAGAAAAGATCAAGGCCATTGAAGACATGAGCCCACCGCAGACCCTCAAGGAAATGCAGAAGCTAGCTGGTCGGGTGACTGCGTTGGGGCGCTTCATCTCCAAGCTGGGGGAGCACGCCCTACCCTTCTTCAAGCTAATGAAGAAGAAGGGCTTGTTCGAGTGGACCCCGGAGGCCGACCGAGATTCTCAAGACCTCAAGAGATACCTGACCAGCCCTCCAGTGATGGTGGCGCCACGGCCCCTCGAGCCCCTAGTGCTTTATCTTGCCGCCACCCCGTACTCTGCCAGCGCGGCTCTGGTGGCAGTTCGGGAAGAGCGCCAAGCCAAGGGCGTGTCACGCCAAGCTACGCCGCCAGCCGAGACGACACAAGATCATGAAGGTGCCGCAAGAGCCATAGCAGCATCCACATTGGACCAAGCTCGGCAGGACGACGCCGCCGAGACCCCAACAAGCAATCAAGCGTCGGGAGCTCCACTACCTCAGGAGACGCCCCGACTCCCGCAAGACATGAGCCTCACCAACACGCCAGCTCTCGTCGAGCACCTAGTGTATTTCGTCAGCACAGTGTTGCGGGACGCAAGGGCATGATATCCCATGCCTCAGAAGCTCTTACTCGCGCTCTTGGTGGCCTCACGCAAGTTGCGGAACTACTTCCAGGGCCACCCCATCAAGGTCGTCTCAGCCTACCCATTGGAGAGAGTGCTCAGGAGCCCCAACTCTGCTGGAAGGGTTGCTGAGTGGAACATTGAGTTGCAGGCATTCCAGTTGGAGTTCAGCACTACCAGGGTCATCAAGGGAGCCACACTCGCTGATTTTGTGGTAGAATGGACGGATGCCCCAACGCTTGAAGTAGGCGAGGACTAGTCCACCTCGCTGGGAAGTGAGGCGCCTGATGGATGGGTCATGTATTTCGATGGCACCTTCGTGCACCAGGGTACGGGGGTTGGAGCAGTACTTATCTCGCCTACCCAAGACAAGCTCTACTACGCCGTGCAGCTCTGCTTTCAGCAGGGCGAGAAGGTCTCCAACAACATCACAGAATACAAAGGCCTCATAGCTGGCCTGAAAGCTGCGGCAGCTCTGGGGGTGAAGCGCCTCACCGTTAGGGGCGACTTGCAGCTCCTCATCAACTTCTCCAACAAGGTATACGAGCTGAAGGGAGAGCACATGGAGGCATACCTCGCGGAGGTGCGCAAGATGGAGAAGCAGTTCCTGGGCCTGGAGTTGCAGCACGTGCCCTGCGACACCAACTAGGAAGCTGACGACATCGCCAGGAGGGCATCCAAGCGGCAGCCCCAAGAGCCTGGCGTATTCGAGGAGGGGCTCTTCAAGCCATCGACGACACCACCACTCTCAAGGACAGCTCAGCCTTGGGAGGAGCTCCCGCAGCCGCCTGCTGCTGGAGCCCCAGCCTGTGGCCCGACTTCGGGAGCGCGCCTACTCTTGGTGCTCGAGCCCCAGGAGGGGTGATGGACCAAGGAATTCAAGGAATACCTGATGCAAGAGGCATTGCCAGAGAAGGAGGAGGACTTGGAGCGCGTGGCCCGGCAAGCCACGACATACTGCATTCGGGATGGTGAGTTGTACAGGAAGCGACCTAATGACGTTTCACTGCATTGCATCTCCAGGGTCGCGGTGTGCTTGCGGGGACGGCCGCGTCCACGCTTGGGCGCCGGGGAGCTGGGCCCCTCGCGAGGGTCCTTCCCCTTCCCCGCGGCAGAGAACCTCTTCGATGGCGCCATTGGTGTCGGAGATGGAGTAGAAGAGGAGAAGCAAGCGGAATGGGAAGAGATGGATGACGGGGGCTCTGCCCCCCTCCCCATTTATAGCAAGAGAAGGCCAACCAGCGCCCCCATGATTAGAGGTAATGATGGTTTTCCCTTGCATGACGAAGGGATTTAACAAGTCGGGCAGTTGCCAAGGCAGCGTGGGGAAGCGGAGATGCCACGTCCAATCAACCGCCACGCGTCGACCAAGGCCGCAGGCTATTGGGGCCCACGGTGCTCCACACTTGGCCTTTGACTTCGCCTCGAAGCCAAGCCCGAGCGTGCCTTGGGCCCGGGGGCTACTATCGGTGTTTTGGGAATGGGGGTCCCCGGACTTGCCTGCCTGCGGCCCATGGTGTGGCTCTGCGAGCAGGCCCGTACGGCCCATCTTCACCAACAAGCACTCAAGACCCTCGCAAGAGGGCCAAGCCTCGTGAGGCGGACGACACAAGACCTCCTCAGGAGCGGCCTCACCAGGTTGGCTCGCGAGGGGCGGAGAGATCAAGGCAAGGCAAACCTCACGAGGTTCTCGTGACGTGAGCCATGATGACCGAGACCAGGCGAGCGCCAGCGCGCACAGTGTCCTTGTTTCCTCTTTGGTGCTAAGGAGGCAAGTGCAGGCGTAGAGTACCAAGGCGTCAAGCAAAGGTTCCCATATCAGTGCAACGAGACCAAGACCAGCAGGATGACAAGACGGAGGTCACCATGGAGCCCAAGACGGCGTCATCACCAGAGCCTTTCGCAGGCGAAGGCTACTTTTGTCAGGATAAGCAGTACTAGTTGTCCCCTTTCAAATTGGCCGTTGTTGGCTCCCTTCCCTCTCAATATTTGGGAAGAGGACCAGGGCCTCTATAAATAGGACTAGCCACCACAGTAGGAAGGGACGGGGCCTCAGGCATCTGATCTTTAGCCAACCCTTAGCCACACACCAAGCACAAGAACACCTCAACCTCAGGAGGCTGTTTTTCCCCTTGTAACTGTTCATCCTCAGCCCTAGAGGCAATCCACCACCACCACACTGGAGTAGGGTATTACACCACAACGGTGGCCCGAACCAGTATAAATCTTGTGTTCTTTGTGTTGCGAGTGTGTCGAGTTAGCCCTTGAGATCTTAGCAATGCTAGGACGTGGATCAGTAGGGGGTGATCTTCGTGCGCACCCCAGAGTTCGAACCTTAAGGGTTTTGCCAAAACCCGAGATCCGACAATATCTCCGCTCCTCGGGAGCTAACCTAGTGAGGCTGCCCCTAGGGAGGTCTTGGTGTCGTCCGCCTCGCGAGGCTTGGCCCCTCGCGAGGGTCTTGAGTTATTCTTCTTGAAGTTGGGCGTCTTGGTCCGTTGATGGAGCCACGCCACGGGCATGACGAGCAAGTCTGGGTACCCCGTTCCCGGGATGCCAGCAGTAGCCCCGGGCCCAAGGGCCTTCGGACTTGGCGAGCGAAGCCAAAGGGCAAAGTCTTGGGCGCCGTGATCCCCAACCACCTGCGGCCTCGGGCAACGTGTGGCGACTGATGGGACGTGGGCGCCTTTGCTTCCCCATGCTGCCTCGTCAACCGTTCTCATCTAACAAAAAGGGCTAGCGCACGCTACAGAGCTTTCATTCTCCTCCTTCATCTTGCTCCAGATCCCCTTCTCTTCTCGCCCGGAGAGACTCCAGATCCATCAAAACTCTTCCCCGAGCCCGCAGCGGATGGCCACCGACAACGCGAAGGCCGCACATTCGCCCTCCTGGTTCGAGCCTGCTCTGAGCGCGTCCACGGTCTCGGAGAAGAACCTCGCCGCCGTGCTCCTAATGACGGCGGACGGTAGCAATGAGGGGGGAGAGGCCGTGCTTTGGGCCGGCTCTGCCAAGCCGGAGGCATCGGGCAGCACCTTCTATCCCTTCTTCATGCACAACGTCTTTGCGGGGCTGGTCCCCCCTTTCTCTGAATTCTTCTATGCCGTCCTCCACCATTACAATCTCCACGCCCTCCATCTTCACCCCAACTCCGTCCTCCTCCTATCGATCTTTGCCTTTTACTGCGAGGCATTCATGGGGGTGATGCTGTCCATGGCGCTGCTTCGCCATTTCTTCTACCTCCGGAACAAGGAGGGCCAGTGCGCCAACTTCATCGCGGCAAACGGAAGCAACGCAATCTCCAGAGCCGGGAAGAAGGTGGAGGGCTTTAGGAACAAGTGGATCCTCATGGATGCCAACAGCTCCTACCCTCGTCTAGTGCTGCCGACGGGGATGCCAGCGTCTCATGGGGGATGGAACAGCGCGAAGCTCACTGACCCCCGGGCGGAGCAGATGATGCGGAGGACGGTGGCCGACCTAAAGCCAGATGACCCGAAGGCAGAGAAGCTGATGGGAGCCATGATCGTCAAGGAGTTTCTGGCGCAGCGGCTGGCTCCACTCCAGGCACGCTCGCGCCCCTTGTGGAAGCTCATGGATGAGGGAGGCGACCTCTGCCTGCGCCCGGATGCCTTGTCCGACGAGGAGCTGGACAAGGCCCCCGCCTCCTGGTCGGGGAGGACCAGGGGTACCCGCCTGATACTCATCTTCCGCTATACTGCCGCCCGGATGGGGCGAAGATCACCGCCACCATGCCCATCTTCAACGAGAGTGGGCTCATGCCGCCGGCGCCCACTGGAGCCCCGGTGGTGTTACCCTCCAGCGAGTCCGGCCAGGAGGAGGGATCGGACTCGAAGGCGACCCGGGAGGGGGCGGGGGAGACTTCTCCCCCGTGCCTGGCAGATCTCCTCCGCACCCTTCCTGACGCTGACGACACCGACGAGCATCCGGTGAGGGAGTCGCCACACCCCGCCGGGGTCACCACGAGGTCCAAGGGCACCCCCCGAAGAAGCCACATGCCAGGGTCCTGAAGAAGAGCAGATCGGCGCTGATCTCCCATTGTGTTTCCTCCGCCGTCGCCCGGCGGTATCTGGCCGGGTCAACTGTCGTACCCTTATCTGCCCCTGGGGCTTGCGCGCGTCCCAGCCTGCGAAGCCTTCGGGCTTGGTGCTTCAGAAGAGGGTGAGGGAGTACGCCGCCATGGACCAGTAAGTGCTCTGCCTTGATCTTTTGTTCCTGTCCTTGCCATAGTTTCTTGATGTCTTCCTCTTGTACTGCCAGGCCAACGCCGGTGGTGAAGAAGAAGAAGGGGGCGACTGCAATCTCCGAGACTCAGCAGCCTGCGGCGGCCGTGCCACCTTCGGCATGGAAGGATGGCGATGGCTCCCGAGCCTCAGCGGCCGGGTCATCCTCACAAGATCCAGAAGCCCGCCCTCAGGAGAAGGCGGTCTCCCTAGCCAAGCCGGCTCCAGAGGCGCCCGCCCGCAGCTCACCTGCTGAGGTCGCGAAGGCTCAGGAGCCCCCGGCCCCTTCTGCTGCTGCTGCTAACCTGCAGGCCTTGGTGCCGACGCTGTCTCTTCCCTCTTCCATCGTACCGCTGGGGCGTGATCCTCCTGCTTCGCTTGATGCTCTAGAGGACGCCCTTTTCGCGCTGACCCAGCTTTGCGATGACCTTCAAGGTGTCGACCGTTGGCTGGCGTCGGGATGACTGGAGTTGGTCTCGGGGTGGCTTCGATCCGATGCGTCCGTGAGGGCGGCATGGAGCCAGGCCGTGGCAGCCTCTGAGGAGGGTAAGAAGACTGCCGACCTGGTCGTGGCCGTGCGCGAGGTGGCATTGAAGGATGCCGAGGCTGCCAAGGAGCGCTGCAGGGTGGCGGAGGCCGAGCTGGAGACCCTACGCAACAACCGCGTCGCCGAGGCTTGTCAGCGTGAGGCGTGGGCGGAGAAGCTGAAGGCTCGAGAAGACGCGGTCACCGGTCATGACACCGAGCTGGAGCAGTCGGTGCAGGCATGCTGTGGAGCATGATCGCATAGAGGAGCTGAAGAAGGAGGTGGAGGGGAAGAAGGTCCTGCTGGAGGCCAAGGCAAACATCCTTGCCAACGATCATGCCGCCTTCGTTTCCCTTGAGGAGATGTCCCACAAGGCATTGCGGGAACTCTACGAAGGGGGTTGAAGGAGCCGTCGGTGACTGCTGAGGAAGGCCCCTCCGAGCTGCTCCCCCAGCTTGTCGAGGCACTCGAGGGCGTTGCTGCTGGAGTCGGCCCCATGGTGGAGGGGGAAGCCCGTGCGCTCTCTGCTTCAGCTATGACGCGCGTCTTCAGCCACCTCCACCATTGCGACTCCAGCATCGACTTGGGGGCCCTGCTTGAGCCTGTGGATGAGGACACTGCACCGCCGCCGCCGAAGCTGTGAAGGACCAAGTGGAGGCCCTACTGAGGAAGTTCCTCACCATCGACCCCGCGCCCCTGACTGACGGCGCCGCCGAACCTGCAGCCACAGTCGCTGGTACGGGCGACAGTGATGTTGTCTATGACGGGGCACCCTTCGCGGGCGATGGCAGTGCCTAAGGCTAAAGAAGAGGCTTGCTGGCAGCGCTTCCTTCTATTTTTATCTTCCTACAACATGCACCATGCCTCATGGAGGCGTTAAAACTTATGTTTGGTATTTTGAGAAACAATATGTCTTGTAGTAATTTGTTAGGATTCCGCAATTTCCTTCCCGTTGTTTTAGTGTTCTATGTCGGCAGGGCCCGGCCCCGCGCATGCCTCAGCCGCCGTTGGGTCATCCGGATCACCAGGACGAGGCCAAGGGTGAGGGGCTACGTGACCAGTTAGGGTCCTGAGTCGCGATGCTTAGGAGTCCCCCTTGACGTACAAACAGACCTCCATACCTGTCCTCGCCGAGGTCCCGCTCAGGATGGGAACGCGACAACCAGGTCTGAGGGACCTGGCAGGGTGGCGTACGCTAGGTGTGACCCGAGCGTAGCCCCCATGCCCAGCCCCCTCGTGCGACTCTCCTGAGGGGAAAGTGTAACGATGAGGCTGGACAATGAGCCTGGTGGCTCCTTGAGGTTGATGCGGCCATGGGGCCGCCCCCAGTTGTTTATCACCAACATGGAGCATAGCGCTTCCACACTTGCACGGGCATAGCCGCTCCTCAACCGTGTCGACTGCTAGCACGGAGCATGGTGCTTCCATTGGTGCGTGGGTGGGGGCTCCCTCTGAGTGGAGCCCCAGGCGTCTCAGCCCATACGACATGTGGCTTGCATGGAAGGATAGGCGAGTGTCTGGGCACTTTCGTGAGCAGTCTTGGGACTCATGAGGCCCTACCTCAAGGCGGGTTACGCTTGAATTTGATTCTTGACAACTTTGGTGGTCCTGCAAGATGGTTAGACAACCTGCGCCGAATGAATCTCCTGAGGTGATCACATGAGAAGGCCAAACACCAACGACCCCAGGAGGTGACGTGAACGGGGCCGGCCCACCCGACAGAGCTTAGTCATTGGGTTTATCGACGCTGCAGGGACAGACCCGAGCACAGACGTCGTGTCCAGTCTTCTCATGCGAAAAATCTTGAAGAAAGACAGCCGGCATGCGACTCCCATGGTGGTGAGGCACCGGGTAGCGCACCCTGGCTCGTCCGTCCGTGATTAGCTCATGCGAGAACAAGGCACCAAGGGCCATGGGAGGTGACGTACATGGGAGCTGGCCCGTGAGCCAGATTTCAGCCTCTTGGGTTTAGCGACACTGCAGGGACGGACCCAAGCACAGACGCCGTGCCAGTCCTTAATCATGAGGCGGTCGTGGGAGGGCTCACAAGGGTGTACGACGTTCATGGTATCGAAGTACCGGACAGACATATAATAACCGTGAAGCAACTCATGGAAGGAGGCAAGCTAGTTCAGGTAAATGCAAGAACGATACATGCTATAGGGACGGACCCATGCGGCCTGGGGATGATGCAACCTGAGGGGCGCCCCCAACTTAATGAACCGGAAAGAGTCACCTGGCACCGTTGTTGGAGGGGTGTTGAAGCAGCTGGAGATGCGCGCTGGAGGAGTTGTTCCTCACGAGCCGCCTGGGTCCTGAACCTCGGGAGGCTCTGGAGGTCTCGGGGGCTCGCGAGGAACCATCGCCATCTCCGCCTGGACTGCCTGGAGCCTGGTGTCCTGAGCCGCCAGAACGCTCTGCAGGCGATGCGAGAAGGTAACAGCCACGTTCGGCAAGCCGAAAGGGCTGCGAACGTAGCTGTGAGGTGGACTCTCGCTGAAGGAAATATGCCCTAGAGGCAATAATAAAGTTGTTATTTATATTTGCTTATATCATGATAAATGTTTATTATTCATGCTAGAATTGTATTAACCGGAAACTTAGTACATATGTGAATACATAGACAAACAGAGTGTCACTAGTATGCCTCTACTTAACTAGCTCGTTGAATCAAAGATGGTTAAGTTTCCTAGCCATAGACATGAGTTGTCATTTGATTAACAGTATCACATCACTAGAGAATGATGTGATTGACTTGACCCATTCCGTTAGCTTAGCACTTGATCATTTAGTATGTTGCTATTGCTTTCTTCACGACTTATACATGTTCCTATGACTATGAGATTATGCAACTCCGAATACGGAGGAACACTTTGTGTGCTACCAAGCGTCTAGCGTAATTGGGTGATAATAAAGGTGCTCTATAGGTGTCTCCGATGGTGTTTGTTGAGTTGGCATAGATCGAGATTAGGATTTGTCACTCCGATTGTCGGAGAGGTATCTCCGGGCCCTCTCGGTAATGCACATCACTATAAGCCTTGCAAGCAATGTGACTAATGAGTTAGTTGCGGGATGATGCATTACGGAACGAGTAAAGAGACTTGCCGGTAATGAGATTGAACTAGGTATTGAGATACCGACGATCGAATCTCGGGCAAGTAACATACCGATAACAAAGGGAATGTTGTTATGCGGTTTGACCGATAAAGATCTTCATAGAATATGTGGGAGCCAATATGAACATCCAGGTTCCTCTATTGGTTATTGACTGGAGACGTATCTTGGTCATGTCTACATAGTTCTCGAACCCGTAGGGTCCGCACGCTTAACATTCAGTGACAATCAGTATTATGAGTTTATGTGTTTTGATGTACCAAAGATAGTTCAGAGTCCTGGATATGATCACGGACATGATGAGGAGTCTCGAAATGGCCGAGACATAAAGATTGATATATTGGATGACTATATTCGGACACCGGATGAGTTCCGGGGGTCACCGGATAATTATCGGAGTGCCGAGGGGTTATCGGAACCCCCCGGGGAACTAATGGGCCAACATGGGCCTTGTGTGTGAGAGAGAGAGGAGGGTCCATAGGGCCGGCCGCGACCCCCCCCTTGAGAGTCCGAATTGGACAAGGAGGGGGAGCGCCCTCTCCTTCCTCCCCCCTTCCTTCTCCTAGTTGGACTAGGAAAGAGGGAGTCCTACTCCTACTAGGAGGAGGACTCCTCCCCTCCTTGGCGCTCCCCAAGGGCCAGCCGGCCTCCCCCTTGCTCCTTTATATATGGGGCAGGGGGGCACCCTAGGACACACAAGTTGATCATTGATCTCTTAGCTGTGTGCGGTGCCCCCCTCCACCATAATCCACCTCGGTCATATCATCATAGTGCTTAGGCAAAGCCCTGCACTGGTAGCTTCATCATCACCGTCATCACGCCGTCGTGCTGACAAAGCTCTCCCTCGACACTCTGCTGGATCGTGAGCTCGTGGGACGTCACCGAGCCGAACGTGTGCAGATCACGGAGGTGTCGTACTTTCGGTACTAGGATCGGTCAATCGTGAAGACGTACGACTACATCAACCGCGTTGTCATAACGCTTCCGCTTATGGTCTACGAGGGTACGTAGACAACACTCTCCCCAGTCGTTGCTATGCATCACCATGATCTTGCATGTGCGTACGAAAATTTTGAAATTACTAAGTTCCCTAACAGTGGCATCCGAGCCAGGTCTATGCGTAGATGTTATATGCACGAGTAGAACATAAAGAGTTGTGGGCGATAAATGTCATACTGCTTACCAACATGTCATACTTTGATTCGGCGGTATTGTTGGATGAAGCGGCCGGACCGACATTACAGCGTGCGCTTCTGTGAGGACTGGTTCTACCGACGTGCTTCGCACACAGGTGGCTGGTGGGTGTCAGTTTCTCCAACTTTAGTTGAATCGAGTGTGGCTACGCTCGGTCCTTGTTGAAGGTTAAAACGACACACTTGATGAAAAATCATTGTGGTTTTGATGCGTAGGTAAGAACGGTTCTTGCTCAGCCCATAGCAGCCACGTAAAACTTGCAACAACAAAGTAGATGATGTCTAACTTGTTTTTGCAGGGCATGTTGTGATGTGATATGGTCAAGACATGATGCTAAATTTTATTGTATGAGATGACCATGTTTTGTAACAAATTTATTGGCAACTGGCAGGAGCCATATGGTTGTCGCTTTATTGTATGAAATGCAATCGCCATGTAATTGCTTTACTTTATCACTAAGCGGTAGCGATAGTCGTAGAAGTAATAATTGGCGAGACGACAACGATGCTACGATGGAGATCAAGGTGTCGCGTCGGTGACGGTGGTGATCATGACGGTGCTTCGGAGATGGAGATCAAAGGCACAAGATGATGATGGCCATATCATATCACTTATATTGATTGCATGTGATGTTTATCCTTTATGCATCTTTTTTCTAGATCGACGGTAGCATTATAAGATGATCACTCACTAAATTTCAAGGTACAAGTGTTCTCCCAGAGTATGCACCATTGCGAAAGTTCGTCGTGCTGAGAGACCACGTGATGATCGGGTGTGATAAGCTCTACGTTCGCATACAATGGGTGCGAGCCAGTTTTGCACACGCAGAATACTCGGGTTAAACTTGACGAGCCTAGCATATGCATATATGGCCTCGGAACATTGAGACCGAAAGGTCGAGCGTGAATCATATAGTAGATATGATCAACATAGTGATGTTCACCATTGAAGACTACTCCATCTCACGTGATGATCGGACAAGGTTTAGTTGATATGGATCACGTGATCACTTAGATGATTAGAGGGATGTCTATCTAAGTGGGAGTTCTTTAGTAATATGATTAATTGAACTTTAATTTATCATGAACTTAGTCCTGATAGTATTTGCAAAACTGTGTTGTAGATCAATAGCTCGCGATGTAGCTCCCCGTTTTTTATATGTTCCTAGAGAAAAACTATGTTGAAAGATGATAGTAGCAATGATGCGGACTAGGTTCGTGATCTAAGGATTATCCTCATTGATGCATAGAAGAATTATGTCCTTGATGCACCGCTAGGTGACAGACCTATTGCAGGAGCAGATGCAGACGTTATGAACGTTTGGCAATGCTCGGTATGATGACTACTTGATAGTTTAGTGCACCATGCTTTACGGCTTAGAACCGGGACTTCAAAAATGTTTTGAAACACCACAGAGCATATAAGATGTTCTAAGAGTTGAAATTGGTATTTCATACTCATGCCCGTGTCGAGAGGTATGAGACCTCTGATAGTACTTTGCCTACAAGATGGAGGAGAATAGCTCAACCAGTGAGCATGTGCTCAGATTGTGTGGGTACTACAATTGCTTGAATCAAGTGGGAGTCAATCTTCTAGATAAAATAGTAATTGACAAGGTTCTCTAGTCACTATCACGAAGTTACTAGAACTTAGTGATGAACTATAATATGCAAGGGATGACGAAAGTAATTCGCAAGCTCTTCGTGATGCTGAAATCAGTGAAGGTAGAAATCAAGAAATAGCATCAAGTGTTGATGGTTAACAAGACCACTAGTTTCAAGAAAGGGCAAAGGGAAAGAAGAGGAACTTCAAGAAGAATAACAAACAAGTTGCTGCTCCCATGAAGAAGCTCAAAGCTAGACCCAAGCACAGGCTGAGTGCTTCTCTTTGGAAAGGAAATGGTCACTGGAAGTGGAACAACCCTAGATACTTGGCGGATAAGAAGGATGGCAAAGTGAACAAAAGTATATTTGATATACATGTTATTGATGTGTACTTTACTAGTGTTTATAGCAACCCCTTAGTATTTGATACTGGTTTAGTTGCTAAGAGTAGTAACTAAAAATAGGAGCTGTAGAATGAACACAGACTAGTTATGGAAAAAGTGACGATGTGTGTTGGAAATGATTCCAAGGTTGATAAGATCACCATCGCACACTCCCTTTACCTTCAGCATTAGTGTTGAATCTAAAATAAATGTTATTTGGTGTTTGCGTTGATCATGAATATGATTGGATCATGTTTATTGCAATACGGTTATTCATTAAAGTCAAAGAATAATTGTTGTTCTATTTACATGAATAAAACCTTCCATGATCATACACTCAATATAAATGGTTTATTGAATCTCGATCGTAGTGATACACATATTCATAATATTGAAACCAAAAGATGCAGAGTTGATAATGATAGTGCAACTTATTTGTGGTACTGCCGTTTGGGTCATATTGGTGTAAAGCGCATGAAGAAACTCCATTCCGATGGACTTTTGGAATCACTTGATTATGAATCACCTGGTACTTGCGAACCATGCCCCATGGGCAAGATGACTAAAACTCCATTCTTCGGAACAATTGAGCGAGCAACAGATTTGTTGGAAATCATACATACTGATGTATGTGGTCCAGTTAATATTGAGGCTCGCGGCGGGTATCATTATTTTCTCACCATCACAGATGATTTGAGCAGATATGGGTATATCTACTTGATGAAGCATAAGTCTGAAACATTTGAAAAGTTTAAAGAATTTCAGAGTGAAGTGGAAAATCATCGTAACAAGAAAATAAAGTTTCTACGATCTGATCGTGGAGGAGAATATTTGAGTTATGAGTTTGGTCTTCATTTGAAACAATGCGGAATAGTTTTGCAACTCACGCCACCCGGAATACCACAGCGTAATGGTGTGTTCAAACGTCGTAATCGTACTTTACTAGATGTGGTGCAATCTATGATGTCTCTTACGGATTTACCGCTATTGTTTTGGGGTTATGCTTTAGAGACGGCTGCATTCATGTTAAATAGGGCACCATCTAAATCCGTTGAGACGACACCTTATGAACTGTGGTTTGGCAAGAAACCCAAGTTGTCGTTTCTTAAAGTTTGGGGCCACGATCCATATGTGAAAAAGCTTCAACCTGATAAGCTCGAACCCAAATCGGAGAAATGTGTCTTCATAGGATACCCAAAGGAGACTTTTGGGTACACCTTCTATCACAGATCCGAAGGCAAGACATTCATTGCTAAGAATGGATCCTTTCTAGAGAAGGAGTTTCTCTCGAAAGAGGTGAGTGGGAGGAAAGTAGAACTTGATGAGGTAACAGTACCTACTCCCTTATTGGAAAGTAGTTCATCACAAAAATCTGTTCCTGTGACTCCTACACCAATTAGTGAGGAAGCTAATGATGATGATCATGTAACTTCAGATCAAGTTACTACCGAACCTCGTAGGTCAAGCAGAGTAAGATCTGCACCAGAGTGGTACGGTAATCCCGTTCTGGAGGTCATGTTACTTGACCATGATGAACCTACGAACTATGAGGAAGCGATGATGAGCCCAGATTCCGCGAAATGGCTTGAGGCCATGAAATCTGAGATGGGATCCATGTATGAGAACAAAGTGTGGACTTTGGTTGACTTGCCCGATGATCGGCAAGCCATCGAGAATAAATGGATCTTCAAGAAGAAGACTGACGCTGATGGTAATGTTACTGTCTACAAAGATCGACTTGTTGCAAAAGGGTTTCGACAAGTTCAAGGAGTTGACTACGATGAGACATTCTTACTCGTAGCGATGCTTAAGTCCGTCTGAATCATGTTAGCAATTGCTGCATTTTATGATTATGAAATTTGGCAAATGGATGTAAAGACTACATTCCTGAATGGATTTCTGGAACAAGAGTTGTATATGATGCAACATGAAGGTTTTATCGATCCAAAGGATGCTAACAAAGTGTGCAAGCTCCAGCGATCCATTTATGGACTGGTGCAAGCATCTCGGAGTTGAAATAAACATTTTGATAGTATGACCAAAGCATATGGTTTTATACAGACTTTTGGAGAAACCTGTATTTACAAGAAAGTGAGTGGGAACTTTGTAGCATTTCTAATATTATATGTGGATGACATATTGTTGATTGGAAATGATATAGAATTTATGGATAGCATAAAAGGATACTTGAACAAGAGTTTTTCAAATTAAGACCTCGGTGAAGCTGCTTATATATTAGGCATCAAGATCTATAGAGATAGATCAAGACGCTTAATTGGACTTTCACAAAGCACATACCTTGATAAAGTTTTGAAGAAGTTCAAAATGGATCAAGCAAAGAAAGGGTTCTTGCCTGTGTTACAAGGTGTGAAGTTGAGTCAGACTCAATGCCCGACTACATGAGAAGATAGAGAGAAAATGAAAGGTGTTCCTATGCTTCATCCATAGGCTCTATCATGTATGCAATGCTGTGTACGGACTGATGTGTGCCTTGCTATCAGTTTAGTAGGGAGGTACCAAAGTAATCCAGGAGTGGATCACTAGACAGCGGTCAAGAACATCCTAAAATACCTGAAAAGGACTAAGGATATGTTTCTCATTTATGGAGGTGACAAAGAGCTCGTCGTAAATGGTTTCGTCGATGCAAGCTTTGACACTGATCCGAATGACTCTAAGTCACAAACCGGACACGTATTTATATTGAACGATGGAGCTGTTAGTTGGTGCAGTTCTAAGCAAAGCGTCATGGCGGGATCTACGTGTGAAGTGGAGTACATAGCTGCTTCGGAAGCAGCAAATGAAGGAGTCTGGGTGAAGGAGTTCATATCCGATCTAGGTGTCATACCTAGTGCATCGGGTCCAATGAAAATCTTTTGTGACAATACTGGTGCAATTGCCTTGGCAAAGGAATCCAGATTTCACAAGAGAACCAAGCACATCAAGAGACGCTTCAATTCCACCCATGATCAAATCAAGGAGGGAGACATAGAGATTTGCAAGATACATACGGATCAGAATGTTGCAGATCCGTTGACTAAGCTTCTCTCACGAGCAAAACATGATCAGCACCAAGACTCCATGGGTGTTAGAATCTTTATTGTGTAATCTAGATTATTGACTCTAGTGCAACCGGGAGACTGAAGGAAATATGTCCTAGAGGCAATAATAAAGTTGTTATTTATATTTCCTTATATCATGATAAATGTTTATTATTCATGCTATAATTGTATTAACCGGAAACTTAGTACATGTGAGTGTCACTAGTATGCCTCTACTTGACTAGCTCGTTGAATCAAAGATGGTTAAGTTTCCTAGCCATAGACATGAGTTGTCATTTGATTAACGGGATCACATCATTAGAGAATGATGTGATTGACTTGACCCATTCCGTTAGCTTAGCACTTGATCGTTTATTATGTTGCTATTGATTTCTTAATGACTTATACATGTTCCTATGACTATGAGATTATGCAACTCCGAATACGGAGGAACACTTTGTGTGCTACCAAATGTCAGCAATAATCTGGGTGATTATAAAGGTGCTCTCTGGTGTCTCCGATGGTGTTTGTTGAGTTGGCATAGATTTAGATTAGGATTTGTCACTCCGATTGTCGGAGAGGTATCTCTGGGCCCTCTCGGTAATGCACATCACTATAAGCCTTGCAAGCAATGTGACTAATGAGTTAGTTGCGGGATGATGCATTACGAAACGAGTAAAGAGACTTTCCGGTAACGAGATTTAACTAGGTATTGAGATACCGACGATCGAATCTCGGGCAAGTAACATACCGATGACAAAGGGGACAACGTATGTTGTTATGCAGTTTGACCGATAAAGATCTTTGTAGAATATGTGGGAGCCAATATGAACATCCAGGTTCCGCTATTGGTTATTCACCGGAGACGTGTCTCGGTCATGTCTACATAGTTCTCGAACCCGTAGGGTCCGCACGCTTAACGTTCGGTGACGATCGGTATTATGAGTTTATGTGTTTTGATATACCGAAGATAATTCGGAGTCCCGGATATGATCACGGACATGAAGAGGAGTCTCGAAATGGTCGAGACATAAAGATTGATATATTGGATGACTATATTCGGACACTGGATGAGTTCCGGGGGTCACCGGATAATTATCAGTCTTGGGGGTTATCGGAACCCCGGGGAACTAATGGGCCAACATGGGCCTTGTGAGGAGAGAGGAGGGCCATAGGGCTGGCAGCCCGCCCCTTGGAATCTGAATTGGACAAGGAGGCGCCCCTCTTTCCCTCCTCTCCCTCTCCTTCCTTCCCCCTTCCTCCTCCTAGTTGGACTAGGAAAGGGGAGTCCTACTCCTACTAGGAGGAGGACTCCTACCCCCTTGGCGCGCCCCAAGGGTCGGCCGGTCTCCCCCCTTGCTCCTTTATATACGGTGGCAGGGGGCACCCTAGGAGACACAAAGTTGATCATTGATCTCTTAGCCGTGTGCGGTGCCCCCCTCCACCATAATCCACCTCGGTCATATCATCGTAGTGCTTAGGCAAAGCCCTGCGCCGCTAGCTTCATCATCACCGTCATCACGCTGTCGTGCTGACAAAGCTCTCCCTCGACACTCTGCTGGATTGTGAGTTCGTGGGACGTCACCGAGCCGAACGTGTGCAGATGAGCAGCGTGCGAATCCGAAGGCTGTAGCATTGGGCTAATGGGACTCAGGAACACAGGCTTTAGCGAGCTAAGCAGGACTCGGATGTCACCGCGTGACATTTCCCGAAGGACAGAACCACGAGGCGAAGTGAATCACATGCGGCCCGATCAAGTGTTAGGAGGCAGTAGTCTTGGGCTAGCAGGACCCGATAAAGCTGGCTACAGCGGACTACCATGGCTCGGTGGAAGCACTAGACTACATTTCCCCATAAGAGAGGCTACCAAGGATAAACAACTAGGTTGTCGGATCCCACATATAGCAATACCGTTACACGTCGCATAACATGCAAGTATGTGTTGTACAACATGGCATCACAACATAGCATAAACTCATATAGATAAAGGCCTAGAAGAGCCACATAGCATTAAATACAACAGGGGTCACATGACCCATCATTGAAGAGCATACAAGCAACAAGCGGAAGCATTACATATGCAGATACGGACAACTACAAAAGAAAAAAGGTGAGAAGCGACTATCTACAAGACCCTCCCAAGGGTACAAGATCGTGGCTGAGGTAACAAGCTACTCGTGAAATCCAAGCGGAACTACTAGTAAGACCGAAATCTCCGCTGCAAAAACATAAATAAAACAGCGTGAGTACAAAGGTACTCAGCAAGACTTACATCAGTTCCTATTATACATGCATTTGTATCAAGAGGGTAATGTGGGGTTTAGTTGCAGACAAGCCAGCTTTGACTCGTGGCTATCACTGTTCTCGACTCGAGAACTTCTTTGAGGTGAAGCGCGCTGCAGGTCCACTAATCACCACATCAATACACTACTATGGATTCATCCCGTCTCCATCGAGAAGGCCATCCATAGCACTCACACTTGTCTTGATCATTTTAGAGTATCCACTTCAAGTTGTCTATGTACCACGTAAGCATCCAAGAAGTCCATAACCGAGGACACAGCTATTGAATAGATCATGATAACCCTGCAGGGTGTACTTCTTCACACGCTCTCACCACTTATCACCATGTACCGTCATGTACCTCGGCAACCTTCAAGCGGAAGCTGGCGAGGTGTCGGCCACCACGACACGACTAACCACGAGACTCTAGCCGGGTTTATCGCCTATTCGGGTTCCATCCGCAAGGAGATCCGGCGGGGTGTCGCTCACGGCCCCAAAGCGATGTGTGCGGGGTTCCCGAGCCCACCATCCGGGTGCCACTCGGTACAGGGCCACATGTGCCTAGTCATCCCAAGCCCACCTGCCGAGTGCCACTTGGTAGAAAAATAGCACTACCTACAAACACGAAACTAGTTGCGACTCACAGGCAGAGATCAAGTTGATTAATAAGTCGAGAGGGGCGAGTTACGGAACCCAATGTGTGGTAGTATCGAGTCATTGGACAACATACATAGAACTCGATTGCTTAGGGCGGTTCTAGTGAGACAACCCACCATGTACTCCTACATGGCCTCTCACCGCTACCTTTACCAAATCGTGTTCACACACTTCACTCTCGACATCGAACATATCTTAACACTCCAATTCATTCCCAATGAATCAGACGACACAACTCTAAGCAATAGCAGGCATAGCATGGTAGGAACACAACATGGCTCAATCAACTCCTACACATGCTAGTGGTTTTCAACTATTCTTGTGGCAGCGATAGGTCATGCAGAGGAATGGGTTCAACTACCGCAGCACAAAGTAGCGGATGAATCGTTGTTGTCCTAATGCGATGGCGAGAACAGGAGGCGAGAGAGTAGGATTGTATCGGAATGAACAAAGGGGTTTGCTTGCTGGTAGATCAACGGGGGGCTTTGCTTCATAGGCAGTACTCTAGAGCGTCTCGGGCAGGACCTATCGAGAAGGAGCAGTGCGGCAATCAATACACAATCATATGCAACAATATGATGCATGAAGATGGCATGAAGATGTGATGTTATTTGAGCTAATGCAACTAGCATTCATTTGCATGAAGTCCATTTGAACCAAAGATTCAAATGCATCTCCAAAATAAGCTCTTTATATAAGCCATTTTAGTGTTTCACTTATACAGCAGGTACAACTTGGCTTTTCATGCATGAAACTTGTACAGATGGATAGATTGCATTTTTCTGATAATTTTTCATATATAAATTATTTCAATTTGAGCTACGGTTGAATTTATATGATTTTTTGAAGTTTTGAACATTTTCTGGAATTTCCTGTTTAGAAATAATTCTAGAAAATGAATAGCTGCGTCAGCATTGCGTCAGCAAGTCAACGGTGCTGACCAGGTCAAATCTGACGTGTGGGAGCCACATGTCAGTGTCTCAATTAGTTAACAGGGAGGTTTATTTGGTCTAATTAGGATTAGAAGGCGCCGGGCCCACTGTCAGTGTCAGGGGTGGTTAGCAAAATGGTGATTAGCCTTAAGCTAATCACACGGCTGGTCGAGCCCGCATGTCAGGCCGGCTAGGGTGCGTCGCGGCGACCTCTCGGGCCTTGTGGCGTCCGCGATTCAAACCTGAGGCGTGTTTGGGAGCACGGGCGTAGCCCGTGCTCTCCCGCATCTAGTGGGGTAGGTGGGAGGAGGCTGGGGAGGCGGGCTCGCCGGAGGAGGCTGGCGGCGACAAGTTCGGCTTGAGCGGGGTGCAGCTCTGGCGCTGCAGGAGACAGAGGAGAGAAGGGGAACCGGCAGGGCTCATAGAGGACCGGAAAAGCAGCTCAGTGAGCTCGAGAGCTGACATGGCCGGGCAGCGACGGAGATCCACGGCGGCGGAGGTGAAGAAAGCGGCAGCGATGGCTCCTGAGGCGTCCGGTGAGCACGGCTTAGCGGAGAAGGACAAGGAAGGTGGTACGGAGCTCGTGGAAGCACGTCGGAGGGGCGAGGGAGGCGGGAGAAGGCGTCGGCGGTGAGCTCTGTGGCAGCAGCGCTCAGTCTGAGGGAGAGGAGAGGTCTAGGGAGGAGGAGAGCAAGAGAGAGTGAGAGAGGTCCGGCTGGCAGCGTGGCGGCGTTCGGTATGGCGAGTCGTCGAGGAGAGGCAGGCAGGCAGGTGGCGTGGCGGACGACAGCGTGGCCTTGGCCGTGTGCCCCCCATCCTCTGGCCTTGAGAAGGGACGACAGCCTTGCCGATCGGTGGCCGACTGTTGTTGCTTGGGCGAAACCAGGCTGCCTGAGGGAGGTAAGTGCAGGTGGGTTTCTTCCCTTTTGCTTCTATTTTGTTTTTGTTTTCTATTTTCTGACATTTGTTTTGATTTAATAAAAATACTAAATCATTTTATTTTCTTGTGCCAATTTTTGCAGGAGCTAGTGGTATTATACGAGAGCTCCCCATCAACTAGCACAATTTTTGGACAACATTGTATATATATAACAATATATATCCAAAGCAAATAATCACTGGATTAATTCCAGATGCCCAAAATAAACATGTGTGAGCTCCTGAAAATATTGGTTTGACTTTTACCTCTGACCAATATTTTCAGAGAGTAACATGAACATTTTTTTGGACCTCTTTGGAGCACTTTTTATCTGGGTCATTTCCAGAAATGATTCTGAGGGTTTCACAAATCCCCATTTCAAAATTAAATGGAATTTAAACATGATGCACAAGTGACTAGCTAGCCTAGGTCATACCAGAACTAGGGATGTGACAACGGAGGTGTCATACTTTTGGTACTAGGATAGGTCGATCGTGAAGACATACGACTACATCAACCGCGTTGCCATGACGCTTCCTCTTACGGTCTACGAGGGTACGTAGACAACACTCTCCCCTCTCGTTGCTATGCATCACCATGATCTTGCATGTGTGTAGGATTTTTTTTTGAAATTACTACGTTCCCCAACACTCGCACCGGCCAACGCGCGAAGGCCAGAAGCGCTCCTGGGACGCGGCCCTATTGAGCCTTGGGATGTTGACACAGACGCGCAGCTTGTCGTCCTTGCCAGGACAAGAAGCTGCACCAGGTTGTGGGCGACGGTCGCCACGCATGGCTCTCGCCTCTTGAAGCTCCTCGGTCGTCTTGGTGATGAACTCCTCAGCACCTGCCACCCCGTGCTTTGTGCCCTCGTGAGGGAAGCGTGCGATGAAGCATGCCTCCATGCGGTGCCTGAGCGCCTTCCTCGTGACGTTGGCCAAGTCAGAGGCCCTCCAGAAGAGAGCCCTCGAGCCCAGCCTGAGGAGGGCGCTGGACACGCCTTCCTATGCAAGAGAGGGAGGCGTCCCATCCGTGGGCGCAGGTCCTGAGGTGGTGCCGCTGGAGACACCGTCTCCTGAGGCTCTTGATGAAGCATCGGATTCTTCTTCTCGGGGACTGCCTCTGGAGGGTAGATGGCACCTTCGTTGTCTGGGTCTTCAATCGCCGCGGCCTGGTAGGCGCGCTCGAGGGAGCAAACCGCGTCCTTTTCCTTGCAAGCGATCGTGATGATGTCACGGTTCCCTGGCATCTTGAGGATGTTGTAGCCGTGGTGGGTCACCGCCATGAACTTAGCCAGGGCCAGATATCCAAGGATGGCATTGTACGGCAGGCGGATGTGGGCTACGTTGAAGTCGATGAGCTTAGTGCGGTAGTTGTCACGCTGGCCGAAGGTGCCTGGGAGGCGGATCTGTCCTATCGGAGTGGTGGAGCCGTCGGCCACTCTTGAGAAGGGCTTGGTGGGCTGCAGCTAATCATATGGCACTTGGAGGCGGTCGACCGTCTCGATGGAAAGAACATTGAGCCCCGCACCACCATCGATGAGGGTCTTGGTGACAAGGACATTGCTTATGACGGGCGAGCAGAGCATCGGGAGGGCGCCGGCAGTTGCCACGCACTTGAGCTGGTCGGACGAGCTGAACGTGATGGTGCACTTGGACCACCTAAGCGGGCGCGTGGCCTCAAGCTTGGGAGGGCCACGTTCACCTCACGAGCGAACTTCTTGAAGATGCGCTGGGAGGCTGGGGCCTGAGCGCCACCCAAGATGCAGGCGATGGCGTGAGGTTCCTGGAAGCCCCCAACCCCCTCATCCTGGTGGTGGTCGCTGTTCCTCGTTGGTGGTGGTGGGAGTGGAGGGAGGCCAGCATTGACCTGAGGACGGTCTTCATGAGGCTGGTCTCTCCAGGCGCCCTTGCGAGGCTGGCCTTGCCAGCGGTCCTCACGAGGCTGGTCGCGCCACTCCTGGCGGGGGCCGCGGTCATCCCAACGCCCCCCGCTTCGACCTCCTCCACGGTCGTAGCCTCGATCGTTGCGCTCGAGGCATCGACCAAAGCATTCGTTGTGGATGGCCCTGAGCTCTTGACAATCACTGGTGTTGTTGCTGTGTACGTTGTGGAAGGCGCAGAATGGGCGGCTAGGCTTGGATGACTCTGGGTGGTCCCAGCCGCGCTTCATCTCCGACTCAGCCGTGAGCACGGCCGCCCACTTGCGCTTCACGTCCTTGGTCTTGGCCTTCTTGTCTTCCGGGTCGGTAGCTAGGAGCTCGAGGAGGGAGAGGCGCCCTTCCTTAGCTCTCGCGCACCTGGTCGCCATGTTGAACATCTCCAGAGCTGTGCACAAGTCCTCGTGGATGGCGAGCTCCTTCTTCATCTTGACATCACGGACACCATCAGAGAACGCTGAGATGATGGCTTCGTCCGAAACCTTGGGGATCTTGAGGCAAACGCTATTGAAACGTTGGATGTACTTCTGCAGGGTCTCCCCTGGCTGCTACTTGATGCGCCGCCGGTCACGGCGGTAGGCGGGCGGTCGCGCGTGCCCTGGAAGTTGGCGATGAAACGCTCGCGTATCTCACCCCAGGAGGAGATCGATCCTGCGGGCAGATTCAGGAGCCACGAGCGCGTGCCATCCTTGAGGGCCATGGGAAACCAATTCGACATGACCTTCTCGTCGCTGCTGGTTGCCTCGATGCTCAGCTCATAGAGCTGCAGGAACTCCGCAGGGGCGAGGGTGCCATCGTAGCATGGAGGCAGGTCAGGCTTGAACTTGCCCGGCCAGACAACACTGCGTAGCTTAGGGGTGAAGGCGCGGCAGCCCGCGGTGGTCACTGGGGCTCGTCGTGGAGGCGGAGCCTGGTCTTGGTACCCACGCGCCACCGGCGCAGGCGGCGCGCGGTCTTCACATGGGGGTGCCGGGAGTGCAGGAGCATCTTCTTGCATCCGCTGGACCTCCTGTCAGCTTTCTTCTTCACGCACAGGCGCCCTGCGCGGCGGGTCACGCCGCGAGGACGCGTGTCTCGGTCCGAGGATGACATCTTGACGGGGAGGTGGTGGAGGCACTCCATGGGCTACGTCGCCCGCAGCGGGAGGCGGGAGAGGTAGCGTGAGGGAAGGTGCAGGAGAGCCCCCGGCGGCGCTGATGAGCTCGGCGATGCGGTCCAGCCAATCCTCGTAGAGGTCGTCGACAGGGCGGTAGCGCAGGAGCTTGCGCACCTTGAGCAGTGCATCCTACGCGTCTGCAGCCCCGCGACGAGCGTGAGATGACGAGCCGGCCAGAGTCAGCGAAGGGGTGGCGGTGCATCCGTCCGCCGCCGCGGAAGGTGCAGCGGCAAGCTTCTTTGCATGTTCCCAGCCGGGCGGTGGCGGCGTTAGCAGCGGTGACGGAGAAGCGGCAGGAGGCCCACCGGCAGGCGCCGTCCGAGGCGCATGGCGGCGAGCGGCTCGGTGCTCAGCACGGGCTCGATGAGCATCAGCCATGGAGATGGTGGAGCCGCAGCGAGTCGGTCGACAGAAGAAAAGCTTTGACGCACCCCTACCTAGCGCGCCAAATGTCGGATTCAGGGTTCCGCAGACCCTTGAGAGGTTCGAACTCTGGGGTGCGTACGAAGAACTCTCTCTCCTCGGTCTGCCCGCTCACTGATTCCACGGCCTAGCTTGACGAACCCAAGGAACAAGAGACATAGGGATTTATCCTGGTTCGGGCTACCTTGTGGTGTAATACCCTACTCCAGCTTTGTGGTGGATTGCCTCAAGGGGCTGAGGATGAAGTAGTACAGTGGTGGAACAGCCTCAGGAGGTGAGGTGTTCTTGAGCTCGATGAGTTGGTAAGGTGGTCAGGGTAGCATGGCCCCGATTCGAGATGCCTCGCTATGGTGGTGGCTAAGTCCTATTTATAGTGGCCCTGGTCCTCTTCCCAAATGTAGGCGGGAAGGGATTCCACAACGGCCAAATTTGAAGGGAGACAACTAATACAAGCTATCCTGACAAAAGTAGTCTTCGCCTGCAAAAGGCTCTGGTGGTGACGCTGTGGTGGGCTCCGCAATGACCTTCGTCCTGCCGTCCTGGCGATCTTGGTCTCGTTGCACTAATATGGAAACCTTTTCCTTATGCCTCGGGACCCCGTGCCTGCGCTTGCCTCCTTAGCACCAAAGAGGAAACTGGTACACTGCGCCCACTGGCGCCCGCCTGGCCTTGGTCGTCATGGCTTACATCATGGGAACCTTGCGAGGTGCACTTTGCGTAGATATCTCCGCTCCTCGGGAGCCAGCCTAGTGAGGCTGCCCCAAGGGCGGTCTTGGTGTCGTCCACCTCGCAAGGCTTGGCCCCTCGCGAGGGTCTTGAGTTGTTGCTGCTGAAGTTGGGCCGTACCGGGCCGTTGATGGAGCCACGCCACGGGCCGCAGACAGGCAAGTCTGGGTACCCCTGTTCCCAGGACGCCGACAGCCACCTTGCGGTGTAAAACCCTACTCCTGCTTTGTGGTGGATTGGCCTCGAGGGGCTGAGGATGAACTAGTACAGTGGGGGAACAACCTCAGGAGGAGGAGTGTTCCTGGGCTCGAGTGAGCTGGTGAGTGTGAGGATAGAGTGGATATGATCCGGTCTCTCCCCCACTATGGTGGTGGCTAGGCCCTATTTAGAGTGGCCTTGGTCCTCTTCCCAAATGAAAGGCGGGAAGGGATCCCACAATGGCCAAATTCGAAGGGAGACAGCTAGTACATGCTATCCTGACAAAAGTAGTCTTCGCCTGGAAAAGCCTCTGGTCATGACGCCGTGGTGGGCTCGGTGGTGACCTCCGTCCTGCTGTCCTGGCGGTCTTGGTCTTGTTGCACCGGAATGGAAACCTTTGGCTGATTCCTCGGGCCTCCGCGCCTGTGCTTGTCTCCTTAGCACCAAAGAGGAAACTGGTACACTACGCTCGTTGGCGCCCGCCTGGCCTTGGTCGTCATGGCTCACGTCATCTGAACCTCGCAAGGTGAGGCTTGCATAGAAATCTCCGCTCCTCGGGAGCTGGCCTGAGGTTGCCGCTCCTCGTGGAGGTCTTGGTGTCATCCGCCTCGCGAGAACAGCCCCTCGCGAGGTCTTGATTGTTGATGCTTGGTGGGCGTACCGGGCCGTCGATGGAAACCACACCGTGGGCGCATGAGCGAGCAAGTCTGGGTACCCCCGTTCCCAGAACACCGACAGTAGCCCCGGGCCCAAGGTGCTCGAACTTGGCTTCGAGGTGAAGACAAAGGGCAAGTGCGGAGCGCCACGGGCCCTAACCGCCTGCGGCCTTGGTCGACGCGTGGCAATTGATGGGACATGGGTGCCTCCACTTCCCCACGCGGCCTCGGCAACCGCTCCCAACTTGACGAGACTCTGCCGCATGCAGAGAAAAACCATCATTGTGTGGGATCGCGGAGGCCGGTGATTGGCTTTCCTCCAGCTATAAATGAGGGAAGGGGCAGAGCCCCCTTTGCTCATCTCCATCTTCTCGCCGCCCGCTCCTTCTCCTTCTTTCTTCGTCTCCCCATCTTGCCGCAGCATCCATGGCGCCGACAAGGAGGTTCTCTATCGCCGAGAAGGGGAAGGCCCCCAAGGAGGGGCCGGGCTCGCCGCTGCCCAAGAGGGGGCGTGGCCGCCCCCGCAAGCATGCTGCAACCCTGGCGGTAGCTCCTCGGGGGCGCGGGCGCACTTCTTCGGGGGCCGGTGTCGCTATGGGCGGCCTCGGCGGCACTTCTTCTCAAGGTGGGGGCCGGCCAAGGGTGAGGCAGCCTCTATGATGAGGGAAGGTGTGCCGTGGTTGCCCGGCCTCCTCGGCCGCGCTTCCACTCGGCGGATGTGCTCCTGGAGTTCATCGTGTGGTCAGAGAGCCTTTCGACACCTGGCTTCCGCTCATGTGCTTCTTCACGGGTAAGATGCCGGTCGCGGGGCTTGACAGCCTCTGGCTGCAGGCTGACGACTGCTGCAGCAAGGCTTCATGGGTTGGGGTCAAAGTCACCGCGACAGGCAGCATGTCCTTGACCCGCGGTTGGAGGCGTTTGCCCGCGTGCGGGGCCTAAGTGGGATGTGCACCCTTCATTTTCGGTACGATGGCCTCGTGACCCTCTACGTGAGGGTGTTCGGGGAGGATGACCGTCGTGCGGGGTGCTGCCCTGAAGGCGACAACGGCGACGATGAGCTTGTCCTTGACGACGGCCGTGACGGCGGCGAGGGTGAGCTTGCCCTTGACGATGGTCGTGCTTCTTCAGCAGTGGCAGCTCCTCCTCCGACGAGAGCACCAGCAGCGGCGGCTATGACCAACCGCCACATCGCCGGGCTCGCATCGGGTAAGGCGACGGGTGTATCTTCGCCGCACTCCGGTGAAGCGGGAGGAAGACTCGAAATGAGCCCGGGGGCCGCTGGAGCCTGGCCTCGGGAGCTGCCGTGGTCATGCGGGCTACTTTTGTTTAACCTTTCCTTTCTCCTGCATTTGAAAAAAGTAGAGGGCCCCGCTGGGGTGTGTAATGAACTATGGCACTTATGCCATTATGCGATGTTTACTATTCTGATGTTATGCCATGATATCTGTGCTCCGAGTAGGGTAACTTGGCTTGATATGCTTGTGGTAGTTTCCCATCTCGCGAGGGCGCGCCCTTCGGCATCTGGCGAAGCTCCCTTCCTGATGACGCATGAGCTGTCGGCCTCAGGAGACATTGTAAAGCTGCAGAGTTGTTAGAAAGCTATCGGGGCACCTTGTTCTTCCTTGCGCGAGCCCCCAGGCATGGGTTAGTTGTGGCTTAGTGCACCGCATCATGCTGCCCAGGGGGCACGGACTTAAGAGGGTGCGCATGTCCACGAGCTCATTCGAGAGTGTCTCGCAAGGATTAAGAAAGACGAAGCACTGGGGCAATGGGGTTTCGGCGAGGTGTGCTTGCATGCGGGCGAACCCAAACATGCACACCTGCCCAGCGTCTGAGGGCCTACGAGGAGGAAGACGGCAGCTGCCGCTCTTCCGGGCCAAGGCCCGAGAGGCGAGCGAAGCAAGAGGAGAAAAATTCCAACTCTGGTGAACAAAATGCGAAAACTCCAAATGCCATTAAGAAGTTGCAAACCAGCTACAGAAAGCAAGCAAAATAACAACCACGTCTAACACCTAGTCTAGTCTTCTCACCAGCGTGGAGCTAAGTGCTGCCACTATGACGTGGGAGGGAGCCCCCGTGAGGCCCACGGGCGACACTCGGGAGACTCCGGGGCGTCTACAGCCCCACTCATTATTACATGAGAGTGTCACAAGTGGAGACCTTCACAGGCACGAGGCCTTGCTTCATGGGTAGAACTTCCGGAGGTGTTGGATGTTCCAGGCGTTCTGGATGGGGATCCCGTCCTGCGTCTCGAGCGCGCCGCCGAACACAGAGACTGCAGGCGATCTGAGCAGGCCCTCCCACATGGGTGTGAGCTTATGCAGCCCCTCCCTGGAGAGCACCCGCCTCAGGACGAGATCACCCACCTCGAGCGTCCTGGAGCGGACATTGCGGCAGTGGTACCGCCGCAGCACCTGCTGGTACCTCGCTACTCGGAGCGAGGCTTGGTGGCGGCGTCCTCCCCCAGCACGATGTCCATCCCCCGCGAGGTGTCCTGGCATGCCTCGTCAAACACCAAGACCCGCGCGGAGCGATGCCTGACCTCATGTGGGAGAATCGCTTCGGCTCCATAGCCGAGGAAGAATGGAGTCTCGCCTGTTGGCTTGGTCGCGTTGGTGCGGATGGACCACAACACGGACTGGAGCTCGTCTAGCCAGCCCCTGCCGCAGGCCTCGAGCTTCTTCTTCAAGGCTCTTTCCTTGAGGCCTCTCAGGACCTCTGCATTGGCGCGCTCAGCTTGGCCGTTGCTCCTGCGGTGTGCCACTGAGGAATAACATATCTGCATGCCAAGGTTAGCATAATATGTTTTGAAAAGGTTGCTAGTGAACTGCGAGCCATTGTCGCTGATGATGCGATTAGGGATTCCAAACCAGCTCACGAGGCCCTTGATGAACTTGACTGCTGAGCCCACTGGGATGGTGCAGACTGCCTCCACCTCCGCCCATTTGGTGAACTTGTCGATGGTGACATAGAGGTAGCGGTAGCCCCCGGGCGCTCGAGGGAATGGGCCCAAGATGTCCAGCCCCGGACCATGACGGCCATGAGGCGGGATGGTCAGGAGACCTGAGGCGGGCTGGTGGATCTGCAGCATGGAATTGGCAGGCCGCATGATCTCACCGGCTCGATAGCGTTGTTGGCGCCGTGGGCGATAGAATCCTGCGGGCATGCCCGCAGGTGCGTGGCGAAAGTGATGCCGCGATCCCCACCGTGTATGTCGGCCGACAGCTTGTGTCCTTGCTCCCTGGAGATGCACTGCAAAGAGATGTCATTTGGCCGCTTTCGATAAAGCTCACCGTCCTAAATGTAGTAGGCAGTGGCCTGGCGAGCCACACGCTCCGCGTATTCCTCCTTCTCCGGCAGGGTCCCCTGAAGCAGGTACGCCTTGAACTCCTCGGTCCAGCACCCCTCCTGAGGCTGAAGCGCGAGGTAGACGTGCTCCCGAGGTTGGGCCGCAGGCGGGGCCCCGAGAGGGAGTCTTTGGGAGAGCTCCTCCTGGGGTGATGTTGGTTTCGCAGCAGGAGGGGCTGATGATGGCTTGAAGATCCGCTCCTCAAAGACGTCAGGCTCCTGTGGCAGGCGCCGGGACACCCTCTTGGCGATGTCGTCTGGTTCCTTGTTTGTGTCGCGTGGCACGTGCTGCAGTTCCAAGCCTAAGAATTGTTTTTCAATTTTGCGTACCTCCACAACGTATGCCTCCATGTGTTCGTCCTTCGGCTCATATACTTTGTTGGATAAGTTGACAAGGAGTTGGGAGTCGCCCTTGATGGTGAGGCGCTTCACTCCCAAGGCTGTCGCAGCCTTGAGACCAGCGATCAGGCCTTCGTACTCCACGATGTTGTTGGAGACCTTCTCGCCCTGCTAGAAGCAGATCTGCATGGCGTAGTAGAGCTTGTCCTGGGTGGGCGAGATGAGCACGGCTCCAGCCACGGCGCCCTGGCGCGCGAATACGCCGTCGAAGTACATAACCAAGTCGTCGGGTGCCTTGCTTCCCGACGAGAGGGGTTGATCCTCGCCCGTTCCTGGGCCCAGGGCGTCCGTCCATTCCGCCACGAAGTCGGCGAGCCCTGCACCCTTGATGACTCTGGTGGTGCTGAACTCCAACTGAAATGCTTGTAGTTCGATGTTCCACTCGGCGACTCTCCCCGCCGCGTTGGGGCTCCTGAGCACTCTCTCCAGTGGGTATGCCGAGACAACCTTGATGGGGTGGCCTTGGAAGTAGTGGAACAACTTACGAGAGGTGACAAGAAGCGCGAGAAAGAGCTTTTGCAGCATGGGGTAGCATGCCCGCGCATCACGCAACATCGTGCTGACGAAGTACACCGGGTGCTTGACGAGGGCGGAAGTGTTGGTGGCGTCTTGTACCTCCTGAGGCCCGAGGGCCTCAGGAGCTTGGTCGCTTGTTGGGGCAGCCGAGGCCTCAGGAGCACCGTCCTGAGGAGCTTGGACATCTCTCGGGGTAGCCGAGGCCTCCGAAGCACCGTCCTGAAGACGCTGCGTTTAAACCGGGCACGGGGCGCTGGCCCACGAGCCCTTGGCCAGGCGCTCCTCCCGGACCGCCACCAGCGCTACGCTGGCGGAGTGAGGCGTGGCGGCCAGATAGAGCACCAAGGGCTCTAGGGGACATGGTGCTACCATCACCGGCGGGCTGGTGAGGTACCTCTTGAGGTCTTGGAATGCCGCATCAGCCACCGGGGTCCACTCGAATGGTCCTTTCTTTTTCATCAGCTTGAAGAATGGGAGGGCGCGCTCTCCCAGCTTGGAGATGAAGCGTCCCAGAGAGGTGACACAACCCTCCAGCTTCTGCATCTCCTTGAGGGTTTGTGGTGGGATCATCCTTTCTATGGCCTTGTGTTAGAGTAATGGGCCACAGGTAGCCTAACCCGAGTCCCTGAGCATTTCAAAACATTGGGCCGGCTGCGCCCCTCAAGCATCAAGGATGAAGCGCTGTCTTCTGGTGGCCGGCTGGCTCATGCGGCCGGCTGCCAGAAGACGGCCAAGCACCAGAAGACGGTCCCAAGATGGGCCGACTCCTAGCAGGCGGCCTCCAGAGAGGCCGACTCCTAGCAGGCGGCCCACGACGCCCTCAAAGTCTGCACCCCCGTTAAGAGGACGAGATGGGATATGGCTACAGTGTAGCCCATCACCCCCATATCCAAGACATGGTGCGGCCACAGTACCCCGTACAGGCGGAGATCTCCGCACGGTGCGACACTGTTGCCACTCCATCCTTGACGTCACCCCTGTCAGGCGGAGCCCTACTCCCACGATGGCCTATCAGTACGGCCCGTAGGCGGCGGGCCCTACCAGGCAGCGAGAGCCCGGAGGGAAGCAGAGCCTGACCAGTCGGACCCAAGGGAGGCTGGCCTCTAAGCAGGCGGCCTACTCCCTCGGGGTCCGTGCACCATTAAGCAGATGAGACATGGTGTGGCTACAACGATCTCCCACCAGACGGCGGGACCGTAGACACGCCTCCCCGACCAAGCGTGCGTCGTTAGCATAACGGCTACAGTAACAAGCAGCCGACAAGACCCGCGAGCGGCGGGAGCGGCCTGTCGGCCCCATACCAGACCAGACGGCGGGGCCCGTTAGGCGGCGGGCCCCAGCAGCCGGCGGAGAAGTCGGCGACCAGAGACGCTGACAGCCGGGTCCTACACCCGGCCGGATTACCATTGTACCCCTGGGGGTAGGCCTATATAAACCCCCCAGGGCACCCATACAAAGGGTTCCCAACCTGTTAGACCTAGACCCATACACAGAGAAGGGAGAGAGCTAGGCCTGTTTTATTCTACCTCTAGCATACAACCCGAGGAGCACCATTGTATTCACTAGTGCCTTAGTGATCTTGCGGAGACCCCGTAGAGCAGGACTAGGGGTATTATCTCCTAGGAGAGCCCGAACCAGGTAAAGTATGGCGTTAGTGTCTCGCCTCATCCGCTTCGGACACCGCGGCGTTCTACTCGCTCCCACCATGATAAGCCATCCCTTGGCATATGTCGCACCCAACCCCCGACATTTGGCGCCCACCGTGGGTCAAGGTGCACCGTCATCCGGAGACCTGTTCTGGACGGGAACCCTGTTCCTTCCTGGCGAGCGCAGCTAGCCCAGCACGCTAAACGGCGCTTTGTGGGCGCTGCGGCTGCCGGCGGAGATCGCTTCTTGGCGAGCTGCCTCACTGATCTTGTTGGCGAGATTTGCCTCTCCGACGTGCCCGTATCTGACGCGGGCACAGATGGCCCTATGAGCCGCCTCGTCAGCCTCCTCGACCAGCTCCACATCGTCAGCGAGCCGACTGTGGACTTGGAGTCGGTTGGTTCTACCGACCCGATGCTTGTCGACTCTGACACGGCGTCGCTCGACGCATTCCCCACCAACGTGGTGGTCTACGGCGAACCACTTCCTCGCGAGGACAGCAGCGGAAGCAACGTCACAGAGGCGCTTGTCAGTAGCCATGGCGAGCGCTCGGGCGGGGACGATGCTCGAGACCCGCTCGCAGCGGTGTTGCAAAACCTTTCTACGCCCATCCCAGAAGACGCCGACGCCGAGACGCTGGAAGCACGCCGCGTCCAGTTTGTCGAAAGCGCCAAGAAGCTAGCCAGCATGAGACACCTTTTGGAGGCTTACCAGCGCGAGATGGACCACGCCGTTGGCGGCACGCCGGCTCCTGGCGGGCCTAGACGCGTCGGCACGGTCCGGCAGCACGGCGCGGCCATTGCCAGCATGTTCGGGGCAGATCGCCCTGTCTACGCCACGCCCACGGAGAACATACGAGCTGCCCAGGCGGCAACAGACGAGCTAGACAAGCTCGAGGGCAACGAGCGTCGCCACATGACGGAGCGCGTCCAGTGGCTCATTGACACAGCTGCTGAGCAGCAAGAAGCCCGCTGCTGCACTGAAGCACTCAACCGGCGGAACAACGACCCGCCTCCTCGCCGAGATCAAGGCGCAACATCCCAGACACCGACTGGTGGCGTCCGTGATGGAAGAGACAAGGAGTCGGCTGCCAGCCGCAGCCGGACTCAAATCACCATCGTGCATGACCAAGACGGCCGCCCAAGAGCAGTGGAACGACGGGACGACTGTCCGCCTCCCCCTCCTTCCCGCAGGGAGAGGCGCGCTTCCCCGCCGCCTGTTGACCACCCAACACTCGGCGACTGCCTTGGACGCTGAGAAGGAGTCGGAGAGAATGATGCCCGCCACCGGATCGGCCGCCTCAACCGGTCCCTGGCGCTAGAAGAAGACGTATTGGGTCTGCATTGTTTTGGCCCCCGCATCCGAGATGAGCCCTTCCCCAAAGGGTTCACGCTCCCAAGAGATACGCCCAAGTACACCGGCTCCGTGAAGCCGGAAGACTGGCTGGTCGACTACTCCACGGCCGTCAGCATATCAAATGGCAACAAGCGAGTTGCTGTGAAGTACATTCTGCTCATGCTCCAGGGCACAGCCCGTACATGGCTGAACAGCCTGAAGCCTCGCAGCATCAACAACTGGGTTGATTTCACTGAAGCCTTCATTCGCAACTTCACCAACGTAACTGAATATGAAGCATTCATACACGGGCTCTGGCTTGCCAAGGAACTCGGCATTCGCCGGATCCTGTGCTATGGAGACTCTGACTTGGTGGTCCAGCAATCGTCAGGCGACTGCGACGCCAAGGATGCAAACATGGCAAGCTACCGCTTCCTCGTCCAGCAACTCAGTGGATACTTTGAAGGGTGCGAGTTCCTCCAACGGCCACGAAACGACAACGAGCAAGCTGATGCTTTGGAATGGATCGGCTCCACCCAGCAAGCAATACCAGCCGGCGTTGCCCTGCAACGCCTCCTCAAGCCGTCTGAAAAGCCGTCACCAGAATCAGACTCCATCTTCGAGCCGGCTCCTCCCAAAGCAGTTGGATCCGACTTGGGGACCCCAGCAGCCGGCTCGGGGACTTCGGTAGGCGGCTCGGGGGCTGCAGCAGTCGCACCCGGCCCGGGGACTTCAGAACCCGGCCCGGGGACTGCAGCAGTCGGCCCGGGGACTTTATCGACACAACGAGTGGTAGTCAGCTCCAACCCGGTGCCTCCCAGCCCAACCGCCCTCATGCATGTCAGATGTGGGGTTCCAGCAAACCCTTAAGGTTCAAACACTGGGGTGCACGCGAAGTCTTTCCCTCCTACCGATCTGCGCCCTAGCTCGCTAAGATCTCGCGGACGAACTCAACGAACTCGCAACACAGAAAGACACGAGGTTTATACTGGTTAGGGCCATGGTTGTGGTGTAATACCCTACTCTAGTGTGGTGGTGGTGGATTGCCTCTTGGGCTGATGATGAACAGTACAAGGGAAGAACAGCCTCTTGAGGTCGAGGTGTTCTTGTGCATACGAGCTTGTGCGCGTCTCTCAATCGGGTTGGGTCAAGCTAAGATGAGATGCCTCTACTATGGTGGCTAGCTCTACTTATATAGGCCCTGGTCCTCTTCCCAAATATCGAGCGGGAAGGGAGCCAACAACGGTGGGCAAATTTGAAGGGGGACAACTAGTACAAGCTATCCTGACAAAAGTGTTCTTCACCTGCGAAAAGCTCTAGTGGTGATGCTATCTTGGGCTCCACGATGACCTTCGTCTTGCCGTCCTCCTGGTCTTGGTCTCGTTGCACCAATATAGCAACCTTTGCCTGATGCCTCGGTACTCCTCGCCTGCGCTGGCCTCCTTAGCACCAAAGAGGAAATAAGGACACTACGCATGCTGGCGCCCGCCTGGTGTTGTTCGTCATGGCTCACGTTACGAGAGCCTCGTGAGGTTTTGCCCTGCCTTGATATCTCCGCTCCTTGTGAGCCTGCCTAGCTAGGCTACTCCAGAGGAGGTCCTGCGTCGTCCGCCTCGCGAGGCTTGGACCCTCGCGAGGGTCTTGGATGCCTTTGATGAAGATGGGCGTGCGCCTGCTGCATTACCACGCCGTGGGCAGCGAGCGAGCAAGTCTGAGGACCCCGTTCCCGAGAACGCCATTGATAGCCCGGGCCCAAGATGCGCTCGGGCTTGGCCATGGCCGAAGCCAAGGGTCAAGATTCCGAGCACCTTGAACCCCAAAGCCTCTGACCTCGGTTGGCTGCGTGGCGGTTGATTGGACGTGGGCGTCTCCGTTTCCCCAAGCTGCCTCGGCAACTGCTTGACCTGGCAAAAGGCTGGTGCAGGCAACACTTGCCTTCATTGCTTCTTCCTTGCCTCGTTCCAGATCCCCTTTCTTGCTCCTTGCCACTGCTACCTCCAGATCCGCTCCAATCTCATCCTGCACCCGCAATCCATGGCGACGCGCAAAGTCAACACTTCCTCGGCGCCGGCTTGGTACGAGCCCGCTCTTGAAGCGCGCACCGTCATGGAGAAGAGCCTTGCCTCCATGCGCCTGCTGACGGCGGGCGAGAGCAATGAGTGGGGGAAGACTGAGCTCCGGCTCGCCTGCGACGAGCCGAAGCCTGAGGGGAGCACCTTCTTCCCCTTCTTCTCGAGCAGCGTCGCCGTTGGGTTGGTCCCTCCTTTCTCTGATTTCTTTTATGAAGTCCTCGACCACTACAGTCTGCAGGGGTTGCATCTCCATCCCAACTCTGTCCTCCTCCTGTCCATCTTCGCCTACTACTGTGAGGCGTACCTAGGCGTGATGCCTTCCATGGCGCTCCTGCGCCATTTCTTTTTCCTCCGTGTCAGCAGCGAGCACACCTCCGGATGTGCTAATTTCATCGCATGCGGCAAGGCCAACTCGATCTCGAGCACCGGGAAGAGGGCCGACAACATCCGATCCAAATGGGTCATGATGGATGCCCAGCGTGCTGATCCGCGCCTGGTGTTGCCCACGGAGGCGCCCCCGCAGGGCAAGGGGTGGCCCAAGGCGGAGCTTGTCGACGAGCGGGCATCGTCAGTGTTGGGGCACATGATGACCGACCTGAAGGCGGGCAACGCGAGGGCGGCCAAGATAACGGGAGTGATGCTCTGAGGAGTTCTTGATGCTACTGGGTTGCCCCACTCTAGGCGTGTCGCCCCTCACAGGAACAGAAGAGGAGAACAAGACCACTTTGAGGCACGAGGACCTTCACAGTGATGAATTGGCGCCGTCCTGCGCCTCATAGTCGGGGACAACCAGGAGTACCCGCCTAAGCGCCGTTCGTTCCCTGTTCCAGCGCGAGGACGGGAGAATTGTCGCCTCGGGCCGACTTTTGATCTTGTGGCTGGTGCCGCCCGGCGCTTGGGGCTCCTGTGGCGGAGGCTGGTGGAGGTGTCTTCTGGCGAGTCCCGCAGAGAGGGGGAAGAGGAGGTGGACTCGGAGAAGACTCTGGAAGAGGTGGGGGAGACATCCCCTCTGAGCAAGGCCGAGATTCTCCGTGCCCTTCCTGATGATGCCGAGGACGACGCCCACCGAGGGGAGAGGGAGCAACCTCTCATCCCGACGAGGAGTAGGTCGTCGCTGGTGGCCTGTGGTGCCGCCTCCGCCCTGGCGCCTCCTAGGGCTGGCTCCGGCTCTGCCTCTGCTCCGCCTGGCGCCGCCGGAGCCCAAACGCCGGCTCCTCAGGTCCCGAAGCTGTCAGGCTTCAAGCTTCCCAAGCGGTCAGTGGAATACATCGCAGTGGATCGGTAAGTGTCTTAAGCTTCGCCTTGTCCTTGTTCGTGCTCACCATTTCCCGATGCTCGCCCTTGGTTGATTAGGCCGACATCTTCGGCGAAGAAGATGAAGGAAGACGCAGCGACCATGCCTCCTGCGGAGAAAGGAGGCAACAGCACCCGCATCTCCCCGGCCCGATCGTCCTCACGAGGCCAAGAGGAGCATCACCGCGTGGAATCAGCCCCCATGGCCCCGCTGGCTCCGGAGGTGCCGGTACTTGGCGTGGCTAACGAGGTCCCAGCCACTCCGAAACCCGCGATCCCTCAGGCCCTGGTGATGATGTCGCCTCCTCCCGCTGCTACACCTCCACTCCCAGGTTCTTCTGCTGCTGTTGCTCTGGAGCATGCTCTTTCGGAGATGACCTAGCTGCGGGCGGATCTCCTGAGCGCGGACCCGTGCCTGGTGGCCGGGCGTCTGGAGTTGGTGTCACAGCCCTAGAGTTTGTTTGTAACTTGTGGCATTGCATCCGTGCATCATGTTTAAATTTGTTTGAAAGTTGAAATGGGGATGTTGAAACCCTAGCACCAAAT
The DNA here is from genome assembly GCA_021605205.1 of Aegilops longissima. Classification (NCBI taxonomy): domain Eukaryota; kingdom Viridiplantae; phylum Streptophyta; class Magnoliopsida; order Poales; family Poaceae; genus Aegilops; species Aegilops longissima. The sequence continues at coordinate 219,058,455 of CM038677.1, read as the reverse complement.
GAATTCAACTAGGTTCATACTTAAAACTTTTCAATGAACCCAAAATGCCTTCATAAATGCTCACCATCTTTGGTCCTGGCTAAACCCTCTGCCAAAAATGGTTTCATATTTTTGGAGGCTATTCTGGATTTTTGAATTAAATCATAAGTATTTGAATTTGGACATTTAAATTCTATAAAATATTTTAAATGTCCAAATAATCTTGAAAGCATTTGAGGGCTATTGGAAATAGTTTCAAAAGTGCCCACAATTATTTTAAGGATTTTACAAAATGAATTAGTATTTTACTAATTCAAAAGCAGAGAAATAAAATAGAAAACAGAAAACAAATAAGTAAGAGAGAGAAAGCCACTGGGCCACTCACCTGGACCTACCTAGCAGCCCACCTAGCTGGCCCAGCTGGTGGCCTAGCCCACCAGGGCCCATGCCAGTCATCCTCTACCTCTGCAAGTAGGCGGAGGAGGAGGCAGCAGCCTTGGCCGTGGCGACACGCCACCTCCTGCTTTGCGTCCCTCGCCACCTTGGCCTTTGAACCGCCTCCCGTCCTCCCTCGACCCTGGACATCGCACTTTCCCCTCTCGCTTCTCTCTGCGTTCCCCACCACAGCCCGGCGCGCTTCGCCTTGTGACCGCCGCAGCCGTGGCCACCACCTTCCCCGCACCTCTCCGACGTGTTCCCGTGCTCCGCCCTGACCTCCTCTTCGTCCTCACCGAGCCGTGCGGCCTGGGAAGCCCTAAACGCTGCCAACACTGTCTTCTTCAACCTTGGTCCGCCGAGATCGCGGTGACCGCACGCGCCACCAACCCTTCCCGAGCCCACCGGCGTCTCTCACGTGACGGCTGTGAGCCATGACCTCCCCATCCTCTTCTTTTCTTTCCCGTGCGTCGTGGCGGCGCACCGCACTCATTCCGACGCCGCGCCGCCGCCCGGGCTCGTCGCCGGCGAAGCCCGGTGACCATTTAGTCGCAGGCGTGCACCGTTGTGCTTGTCGCGACCGTAGAACACCCCGGCACCTCAGCTCGCTTCGTTTGTGAGCAGCAGCACCGATCGAGACCGCTTTGAGCTTGGCTGCCGCTCCACGAGCTTCGCCGTCGTCGATTCCGGCCACAGGCCGGCCACCACCGCCGTTCGGCGCTGGCCTGGCGAGGCTCTCGAGCCAAGCACACCTCAAACCGAGCCACGTGGGCGATTCTGAGCACCTCCGCCCACGTCTGTCCATGGCGGTGGCTAACTCCGGCCAGCGCCATTAGGCACTAACCTAATGACCCCCTGGGTCCATGACAGGTGGGGCCAGCTTCTATTAAGTTTTGGATTAGTTTAAATCTAAGCTTAATCAGCACAGTGACATGGAATGTGGGACCCACGGCTCAGGTTTGACCCCGGTCAGCTGTGTTGACCTGATGACGTCATCTTGACGTCATGCTAACGCTGTAACTATTTTCTGAAATTTGAATAAATCAGAAAAGGTTTAGAAAATTCCAAAAAATAGTTAAAACTTCTAAAATTCATATAAATTCAACCGTAACTCAGAATGAGATAAATTATATATGAAAAATGATCAGAAAAATCCAATCTATCCATCTGTCCCATTTTCATGCATGTTAGAATAACTTATAGCTGCTGTTTAGTACAAATCATATAAATGGCATTTAAATATCCACATATGGAGTTTGAAATTGAATCTTGTATTCAAACCAACTTCATTTAACTTGCTGCTAGATGCATTAGCTCAATCAACAGCATATTGCCATGTCACATTCATGCATCATATTGCTGCATTGCATTGATTGTGTTCTTTCTTGTTTGCCGGTTATCCCCTCCGGTGAGGGCGTTCGACGGCGTGTTCGATGACACCGATGGAGAACTATACTATCTTCGGATGTGTCGGGCAAGCAAAACCCCTTGTTCATTCGATACAATCCCACTCTCTCGCTCCTGCTCTCTTTTCTGCATTAGGACAACAACGTTTCATTGTTACATGCTGCGGTAGCTGAACCCTTTCCTCTGCATGACTGTCATTGCCACGGTAAATAGATGAAACCCACTAGCATGAGTAGGAGTTGTTTGAGCCACGATGTGCCTACTCATTCATGCTTGTTTGTCATGCACTGCTATTGCTTAGAGTTGTGTCGTCTGATTCATGGGGAATGAATTGGAAAGTGGTGAACATGTCCCTCGTGTGTGAGCTAAGTGTGTGAACACGATTTGGTAAAAGGTAGCGGTGAGAGGCCATGTAGGAGTACATGGTGGGTTGTCTCATTATAGCCGTCCTCGGGAACTAAGTTCTGTGTTTGTGATCCATGAGCAGTTACTACCACACATTGGGTTCCGTAACTCGACCCTCTCGACTTATTAATCAACTTGATCTCTGTCCGGGAGTTGCAACTAGTTTGGTGTTTGTAGGTAGTGTTAGTAGTCTACCAAGTGGCACCCGTACAGTGGGCTTAGGACAGACTAAACCTGATGGCATGGTGTACCAAGTGGCACCGGTTGGTGGGCTTGGAACCCTGCTCACATCGTTTGGGGCCGTGGCGACACCCGGCGGATCTCCTTGCGGATGGAACCCGAATAGGCGATAAACTGGGACGAGAGACTTGTGTGGTTAGTCGGTCGTGGCCGACTCCCTCGCCCGCTTCCGCTTGAAGGTTGCGAGGTACATGGCGATGTCTGAGGCGATAAGTGGCGAGCGTGTGTGAAGAAGTACACCCTGCGAGGTTATCATTATCTATTGAATAGCAGTTCCTCGGATATGGAAACTTGGACCTTGCATAGTTCATAGACAAGTGAAAGTGGATACTCTAAAACTGCATAAGATAAGCATGAGTGCTATGGATGGCGTTCTCGTAGGTAGGCGGGGCGGATCCATAGTGGTGTATTGGTATGGTGAATATGTGGACTCGTATGCGCCACCTCAAAGAGTTACTGCGATCGTAGTTCATGATAGCGAGTCAGTGGCTGGCTTGCTGCGGTCAAACTCCACCACCCACTTTGTTGATAATGATGCATATGTAGTTAGTTCGATGTAAGTCTTGCTTGAGTACATTTGTACTCACGTTTGCTTATTTTATGTTTTGCGAGAGAGATGTCGGTCTTGCTAGTAGTTCAGCGTGGACTTGACGTTTATCTTGTTGCCTCAGCTACGATCTTGTGCCCTCAGCGAGGATCTGGTAGATAGTCGGGCTTCTCGCCTTTTTCATTTGTAGATGTCGTACTTTCGGACATGTTAAGCTTCGCTTGTGCTTGTTGCTTGTATGCTCGTGTGTTGGGTCATGAGACCCATGTACGTAATATCTCGCTCCTCGGAGCCTAATGAATAAATACTTGAGTCGTAGAGTTATGATGTGATGCCTTGTTGTATTTACACATATCGAGCATATTGTGTGTATGTTTGAAATGCTTGGTATGTGTGGGATCCGACAATCTAGTTGTTTATCCTTGGCAGCCTCTCATATAGGAAATGTAGTCTAGTGCTTCTGGCGATAGTAATTCTTCTGACCGGTTCACGGAGTCCTGCTAGCCCAGCACTCTTTGCTCAGGACACTTTGGGCAACATGTGTTTCACTTTGTTCTGTATGCTCCCCGGGAAATGTCACGCAGTGACATCCGAGTCTGCCTAACTTGCTACAGCCGGGTTACGGAGTCTGTTAGCCAGTGCTACAGCCAGATTCACACACGCTTTGCCCGACATGCTCGATGTGATTCATGTATGCCTGTCCCCATGGGTTAGTGCGCTTTGGGTTCACGACTAGCCATGTCGGCCCGGGTTCTCTGTCATATGGATGCTAGCAACACTATCATATCGTGGCGAAAAAGCATAAGCGGTCCGGGCCATGGTAAGCGACACCGTGGGAATACCGTGCGTGAGGGCATAAAGTGATATGAGGTGTTACCGGCTAGATCGATGTGACTTGGAATTGGGGTCTGACGGTGGCCTCTGGCTGGCTTCACTCCGACTGGCGGTTTCGTAGCCTTTGGGCAGCTGCTGCGGCTTCAGAAGGAAGCGAGAATGCATATGCAACCCGATCGTGAGGTGGCGCTGAAGGGCCTTGAGGCCGCCCGTGACGCTGCGGGTGCTTGAGGACGAGTTAGCGAGCTGCGTGACAAACACGCCAAGAAACTGCGCTGCTGCTAAGCGAAGGGAGGAGGAGGTAAAGGCCGGGGAGGGCGCCGTGAAGAACGCGATCTTGGCTGGCGGAGCTAGGGAAGAAGCAGGCCGCTGGCGCAGCGGCTGGAAGAGTTGGAGCGAAGATGGGGACGAGGAGGGCGATCTTGATGCCAAAGCGCGAGTCTGGTGAAGACGCAGCCTTTGCCTATCTCGAGAAGAGATCTGCAAAGCGCGAAGAAGCTTCTGAGCACGGCACGGAGAAGCCTCACGGACACCGGCGAGGACGGTCCCCCAGCTACTTCCTCTCGTGGTGAAGGCGCTTGAGGAGGTCGTTGATGTTCTCGGTCCCATGGCGGAGGCGGACGCTTCGTGTCCGGTCTTGACCTTGGCTGACTTCGCGTCTTTATCCACCTGCACCTTCGCGACCCCAACGCTTGACTTGACGAGCTGCTAGAGCCTGTAGCTGAAGATCAATACGAGGCGGCCGCCGCGGCCGTACAAGGTCAGGTGGGGGCCTTGCTGAGGAAGTTCCACGGCTTTGTCTCCGCTTATCCGTCCGGCGATGTCGTCGACCTTGTAGCTGGTGGTAAAGGTGAAGACAAAATTTCTCACGGGGGAGCACCTTCCGCAGGCGACGGTGACGTCTAGAGGTGACCCGTGCCCATTCTTCCCATTCCGTTCCTGCGACATTATCAGGCCTCGTGGAGGCATTTAGACTTTTCATTTGGTATCGTGAGGACAATATGCTTGTAATATTTGCTTCGAGATTTTGCGATTTCCTTCCTATTTGCTTTGATTTCTGCGTTGGCAGAGCCCGGCCCCATGCATACCTCAACCGCCATTGGGCCGATCGGAGACGGACCAAGGAGTGAGGGGCTATGTGACCAGTTAGGCTCCTGAGTTGCGATGCTCAAGAGTCCCCCTTGATGCGCAAACAACATATAGGGAGAGTTCGTGAGGATAGAATAATGTTCTCGTCGGCGAGCCCATTGCATACCTCAGCATTTGTTGGGCCGACCCGAGACCGGGGCCGGACCAAGAGTGAGGGGCTACGTGACCAGTTAGGCTCCTGAGTCGCGATGCTCAGGAGTCCCCCTTGACATGCAAACAATTTCCATACCTGCCCCTAGCCGAGGCCTCGGGAGGGCCTTGCGACGCCAGTCCGGGGACCTGGTTGGAGTCGTCTTGGCTGGGCGTGACCCAGTGCAGCCCTCGTGCCCAGCCCCTTGTGCGGCTCTCCCAGGGGATGCGTTGTGGTGAGGCTGGGCGATGAGCTCTGGGCTCCCACGAGGTTGGAAATGCGACCGTGGGGCCGCCCTCGATTGTTTATCACCAGTAGCGAGACATAGTGCTTCCGCTTGTTCACCGGGCATAGCCGCTCCTCGGCAGTGTCGACAGCCCACACAGAGCATGGTGCTTCCACTTGGGCGTGGGATGGGCGCCCCCCTCGAGGAGCCCAGGCGTGTACAACCCCATACGACCGTGGCTTGCGCTAGGGCAGCGAGGTGTGTCTGGGCACTCGTGAGCCAGTAGCGGGACTCACGAGGCCCTACCTCAAGGCGGGTTGCGCCTGGTCTTGAGTATTGGTGATTGTATGTTCCTGCAAGGCGGTTAGATGCAAGCACTCTACGTCCTCAGGTCCCGGCGCTCGAGCGAGCTCAGCCGCCGCTCGTATGCCAGGTCGCTATGCCGTGGTCAAGGCCAGGGGGTGAGGGCTGGAGAGCCAGTAAGAGCTCTTGAGTCGCGATGCTCAGAAGCCCCCCTTTTAACGTGCAAGTGAATTACATAGGATGAACATACCCGTGGCGGGCGGCAATCGAGCGGGCGATAGCCGTTGGCAGGTTAAGCATGGAGAGCGGATCAACTTGGATAAATGCAGGAAGATGCATGCCACTTGGTCCAGCCCAAGCGGCTTGGGGATGATGCAGCCCGAGGGGCGCCCCCAACAAGGTAAGCTAAAGACATAAGCAAAAGGGATACATGCCACATGGACGGACCCACGTGGCCTGGGAATAATGCAGCCCGAGGGGCGCTTGCAGCTAAACGAGCTTGGAAGGTGTCACGGTTACGTAGGCAAGTAGAGTTGGTGCACTGAAAGGCGTGCATTGAAGAAACGACTCCTCATGAGCCACCGGGACCCTGAGCCTCGGGAGGCTCGGGAGGCTCCTTGAAGACCGTCTCCATCTCCTCCAGGACGGCGTGGTACCTGGCCTCCTGAGCCGCCAGGACACGCTGCATGTTGTGTTGATAGGCTGACGCCACGCTCGGCAGGCTGAAAGGCATCTGACGTAGGGCTGCGGCGGACCCTCATGGCCAGCCCACCTGCGATGGCGAAGCGCTCCTGAGATGTGGCCCTGTTAAGCCCTAGGGCGTCGACGCAGACACGCAGCCTGGCATCCTCGCCTGGATGGGAGCTGCGCCTTGTGAGCGGCTGTTGCCGCGCATGGCCATTGCATCTTGCAGTTCCTGAATGGTCTTGGTGATGAACTCCTGAGTGGTTGGCACTCCTTGCCCTGTGCTCTCCCGAGGGTCACGTGCCGCAAAGCACGCCTCCAAGTGGTGCCCAAGCGCCTCCCTCATGAGGTTGGCAAGGTCTGAGGCCCTCTAGAAGAGAGCCCCCGAGCCCTGCCCAAGGAGGGTGCCGGGCGCTCCTTCCTATGCAATGGAGGGAGGCGCCCCTGGAGCGGGCGCTGATCCTGATGAGGCTCCTGCCGCAACGCCATCCTCGTGAGGTCCTGCACGGCGCAACTGCTTCTTCTTGGGGACGGCCTCCGGAGGGCCCTCGCTTCTGCTGTCGGGGTCGTTGATTGCTGCAGCTTGAAAGGCGCGCTCGAGGGAGCACACCGCATCCCTCTCCTCACACGGGACCGTGATGATTCCTCCGCTTTCCCGGCATCTTGAGAACGTTGTAGCCGTAATGAGTGACTGCCATGAACTTGGCCAGGGCTGGATACCCGAGGATAGCATTGTACGGCAGGCGGATGTGCGCGACGTCAAAGTCGATGAGCTCGGTGCGGTAGTTCTTGTGCTCCCCAAAGGTGAGAGGCAGGCAGACCTGCCCTATCGGCGTGGTGGAACCGTCGGTCACTCCTGAGAAAGGCTTGGTGGGCTGGAGCTGTTCATATGACACTTGGAGGTTGTCGAACGTGTCGACGGACAGGACGTTGAGCCCTGCGCCGCCGTTGATGAGGGTCTTGGTGACTTGCACATTACTGACGATTGCGGAACACAGCATAGGGAGGGCGCCAGCGGTGGCTGCGCACTTGAGCTGATCCGCCGAGTTGAAAGTGATTGCACATTGGGACCACCTGAGCGGGCGCGTGGCCTCGAGCTTGGGGAGCACCGCGTTCACCTCGCGAGCGAACTGTTTGAAGATGCGCAGAGATGCTGGGGCCTGGGCACCGCCCAAGATGCAGGCGATCGCACGCGGCTCTTGGAAGCCCCTAGCCCCCTCGTCCTGGTGGTGGTCGTTGTTCCTTCTTGGTGGCGGCAGCGGGGGAAGACCAGTGTTGCCCTGGGGGCGATCCTCACGAGGCGGGTCCCTGCAGGCGCCCTTGTGAGGTTGTGTAGGCCTTGAAGTATGTCTAGAGGGGGGGTGATTAGACCACTTGACCAATTAAAAACTTAACCTTTTCCCAATTTTAGACTTTGGTAGATTTTAGTTATCTTTGAGCAAGTCAAGCAATCTTCACGCAATTCAAGCAAGCATGCAAAGAGTATATAGGCAGAGGAAAATAAAGCATGCAACTTGCAAGAATGTAAAGGGAAGGGTTTGGAGGATTCAAACGCAATTGGAGACACGGATGTTTTTGTCGTGGTTCCGATAGGTGGTGCTATCGTACATCCACATTGATGGAGACTTCAACCCACGAAGGGTAACGGTTGCGCGATTCCACGGAGGGCTCCACCCACGAAGGGTCCACGAAGAAGCAACCTTGTCTATCCCACCATGGCCGTCGCCCACGAAGGACTTGCCTCACGATTCGCTCTTTCGGTGGGACCGAAAAGTTATGAAAGGGAAACAGAGAGTTTACATTGCAATCTCGGTGGGACCGATCGCTCACTTTGGTTAGACCGAAACGTTATGAAGGGAAACAGAGAGATTACAATCCCATCTCGGTGAGACCGAGATCCCTATCGGTGAGACCGATTTGCCTAGGGTTTGTGGCAGTGGCTATGACATTTGAACTCGGTGGCGCCGGATAGAGAGAATCGGTAGGGCCGAGTTTGACTTTAGGTTTAGGTCATATGTGGATGTGAGAAAGTAGTGGAGGGTTTTGGAGCATATCACTAAGCACATGAAGCAAGAGGCTCATTAAGCAACACCTCATCCCTCCTTGATAGTATTGGCTTTTCCTATAGACTCAATGTGATCTTGGATCACTAAAATGTAAAATGTAGAGTCTTGAGCTTTTGAGCTTGAGCCAATCCTTTGTCCTTGATATTTTGAGGGATCCACTTTCATCATCCATGCCATGCCATTCATTGAGATTTCCTGAAATATTTGTCTTGGAATAGCATTAGCTCAATGAGCTATATGTTGTTATGAATTACCAAAACCACCTAGGATAGTTGCACTTTCAATCTCCCCTTTTGGTAATTGATGACAACATATAGATCAAAGCTTCGACAAATGATAATAAAATTGAAAAACATCGTCGCTTTGAGAAGTATGTGATAAGCAAGAGCTCCCCCTAAATTTGTGCATATTAAGATTTGCTTTGGACTGCAAATGCACAAGGAATTAGGCTCATGGGTTACTCTTCCATGTCACATACATCTTGGTGGAGCGCTCAAAATAATAAAGATTGAATACATGCACTCATCACCAAGCAAAGTGAATGATCATATAAGGATAAGTAAGATGATATCATAACAAGCATAAGTGTAGCTTATGATCAAACACATGATCATCAATGTCTCACGGTAAAAGCATAGTATCTCAAGCAATCAAAGCAAACAAAGTTCAACCAAGAAGACAAGAGAGAACAAAAGCAAATCTCTCTCTCTAAAGCCTATGATCTATACATTTTTCTCCCTTTGGCAACAAGTTACCAAAAGTTCCTAGAAAATGCATAGGACTATATCGTCTCTCAGGCTTGGTCTTGGTGGTGGTGTCAGGAGAACTCCAAGAACGAAGGCTTGGTCGATGTAGAAGGAGCTGAAGGAGTTGGTGGTGGAGCTGGTGGCTTTGGAGCTGTAGCTGGAGCCGATGAAGTGACTCGTGGCTGGCTCTGCAGCTGATCTCCGAGCTCGTGGCAAATGCATCGTCGTTGTCCTGCCCTTCCTCTCTGCATGTCATCCTGTAGCTGCTCCACACTGGTGAATCTCGATTACTTTGACATCAAGATCATAGAATTTTTGTTCCATGATTCTTTCCGGGCTCTCCTGGTTTTGAGTTAGGGTGGCCAACCCTTCTCAATCCATGAGTTGATGCTATCAAGTAACCAAGCTGCTCCTGCTTGTTCTTGAAAGTATGTCAGATGCCTCTGCTTGAGTTGGCATCTTGGCAGCCTTCTCTTTCCTTGCTTTCTCCTTCTTCTCTTGAGCTTGTACTGATGATGGTTCATTCTCAGTCATGACAACTTGATTGTCCTCAAAGTCAGAATAGAGAACCATGTGTTCCTTATCCAACAAATACTTTCCTGTGCCCATCTTTGAGTTAATCAGCTCCTGAATCTGTGGGGCATATCCACAGCTCCTCTTCTGGTCTGTTGTTGTTCTCTTGATAGTTTCAACTATGAGGCTCATGACCTTGAATTTCTGGGGCACATAAAAAATGTGAAGCAAATTGATTGCATGCCCTCTGATCATGTTGTGGTCACCTGATTTGGGCAACAGAGTGTGCCTTAGGATCCAGTTGATCGTAGGCAGCCCTGACAAAAGAAAATGAACTGATCCAAACTTGAAAGTCTCAAGTGCATCATCTGGGATCTCCTTGTACATCTGTGACATTGAGTTGTGACCCATCTTCTTCTTGGCATAAATGTCCAAGTCATCTTCACTTTCCTTGGGGGCATTGATCAGACTTGCCCATTCCTCTATGGTTGATTGGTATCTTGTTCCTTCAGACATCCAAACTATCCTGCCATCTGGATAGAAATGTGTTGTGGAGTAGAATTGCATAATGAGCTCGTCATTCCAGTTTGTGAGCTTCTGCCCAACAAAATCTGCAACTCCACACGCACTGAAGCTATCATACACTCCAGGATAGTGTTCTGCATTCTCCTGAATGTAGGTCCAGTCGACCCACCTCATATCACAAACTACGGGCTTCTTATCCAATAAGATGGTCTCATAGAAGTCCTGTTGCTCCTTGGTGTGGAACCTGTAATCTACAGCAGTCCTTCTTGTGGTGGCATATGGATCTGTCTCTCTCCATAGCCTCAACCCTCATTCTCTCCTGGTCTTCATGTTCTCAGCCACAGGATGAGCTTCCTTAGGACCTGCCCTTCTTCATCTTCCTCAGCATCAACTTTAGGCATTGGGGCCTTGTTCTTCTCAGCTGCTGGTATACTCCTGGTATTCCTCTTTGGTGCACTCTTGGGCTTGGGGGCAGCTTTGGGCTTTGAAGCTGCAGCCCCTGATTTTATGGCATTACCCATCAGCTTTTGTGCCTTGGGTGCTGGTTCAGCAACCTCTTCTTCTTCTTCCTCCATCATAGAAGGCTTCCCAATCACTCTAGCCATGTTCTTCTTGACCCTTTCCTTTCTTTTTTCTCCTCCTTGACAGCAGGTTCTTTGGGTTGGGATTCCAAAGAAGCTTGAGTGGAGACTCGGCTTTGGACATTGGTTGTCTACCTGCTGGCCTTTTGATCTTCATTCGGGCTTAAGCTGCTGTTGAGTGTACTCCTTCTTGAGCACTTTCTTCTTTGAACTGGCCTCATCCTCAAATGCCACATAATCCTCATCCTCAGACCCTGAGGTCTTCTTCTTTCTTGTCCTTGTGGCATCCTTGTGCAAATTGCTGGGAGTGCTTCTGCTCCCCTCATCTGAGCTGCTAGAGGGACTAGTGCCCTCACTCATGTGAATCTGCTCTTGACTGCTCGCTACCACTTTGGTGCGACATGCTGCTCACCTTGTTGCTGACCACGTGAATAGTTATAGATGAGGTAGAGTGGATGAGCATCACAAAATGCAGAGATTTTTGCAAAAGAATGATTCAAAAACTTAGTTTTAGTTTTCCATAGAAAGCATTTCGGATCTACCGATTTTTAAACTCGGTGATACCGAAGCAGTTTTGGAACCTAAACTAGTGAACTCGGTCAGACCGAGTCACAGTTCGGTGGCACCGAGACTGCTAGGGTTTCACAAAGTTCTAAAATCGGTCACACCGATTTGTAATTCTCGGTCAGACCGAGACTTACTAGTGCAATGGCGTTAGCCAAATCGGTGGGACCGAGTTTTTCAACTTGGTGGGTCCGAGATGGTTTCGACGGAAACTAACCCTAAATTTTCGAATCACACCTATTCTAAGGATTGTTTTGATTGGATAGAGGTGTTTCAATAGTGGCAAGATGCATTACGAACACAATGTGCTGAGAATCAGACGAGGATATCACTGTGATCGAGTTCATACCCTAGTTTGGCAGTGAACTCGCTACGGCGGCAACGACGGAGAAGAATTCCATTGACGGCGGCGGAGACCAGCGACTGGAGGCAGCTGGCGACGAAGTCGACGATCCGTAGACCCAGTAGGCAGAGCGAGCTATGCGTGGGCGAGGAGTTTCGGAGAAAGTTTTCCAAAATTTTCCCGTGAGAATATTTAGCCCGACACTGTCGGTGTGGCCGAGTGGAACAACTCGGTGGCACCGAGATGCATAACTGTTAACAGTTACAGCAACTCGGTGTGACCGAAAAGTTCAAATCGGTTGCACCGAGATTGAAAACCTAGATCGACTTAGTAATCTCGGTATGACCGAAATGGAGGAATCGGTCAGACCGAAAATTACAAAGAAGTTTTGGAAGTTTAAGTCTATGACGAATCGGGGACTCCAAGTGCTCCTCACACAGAGTGGTTCGAATCTGACTTGATCAAATTTTGTGATGTAGCATGAATAGAGTTTGAGACGAGAAAAGCATAGATAGCTAGAGAAGGTTCTTAGGCATTCTTGTCCATCCACTTGGCCAAAGAGAAAGAAACCAATCAATCAAAACAACAAGTGGATGTCCTCGAATGAGTAAAATATGCAACCAACATGCTCACACAATAAAATGACAAATGAAATATGTGACAAAGCATGCACAACCAATTCTAGCATCTATCAAACAATTGGCGATGACTAGGTCATCTATATATGAGTATATTGACTTAGGAGTCAAATGAGAACATTTGATCATAGGTCATACTCATCGTTTAAGCTCAAGTGGGGTTACCACTTTTACATAAAGCATTTATGTGTTCACATCATTAGAGTTGCTTTGACTCAATTCTTAGAGTTAAGCTCCCCCTAGATGTGAGATCCCCCTTAGAGGATAAACTAACCTTGGGTTTTGTCGATGATGACTTCATGTAGGTGTTGAAGATGTGGATGCTCAATGTTGATGTAGATCTTTTGGAGCAATCCTTTGGAGTGAGTTGCACTTTCAATACCTACATGGGTTAGTCCCACAAGGAACAAACAAGAATATCCATAGACATAGAGTGATGCACACACAAAATGATGTCCATGAAAACATTAGGTTACCTTGTCCCTTGCCTTACCAACATGAGGGTTTGTGACTCCTTGAACTAGTGCAAGATATGGAAGTTGATTGCACTTGTCCTTGCCATAATGATATGAGTGAAAAATGTTGGCGGAGTCACCCTCAAGAACTCTCTAGTTCTTCTTCTTCTGGATCCACATCATCTTGATGGGAATCCTTGGTGTAGTAGTTGTGCTTGATGAAGTAGAACTTGACGTAGTCTTGGGAACCCACTAGACCAGGGCCTTAGGTGCTTCTTCAAATGCATCAATCTCCTCTTGAAGCTTGTCCTTGCCTTTGTTCTTGTGGTCTTGTGGTCTTGTGGTGGAAGATCATCTTGTGCTTATGTTCCCTTGAAGGAAGTAGGATCATACTTCTCTTGTTGAGGAGAAAACTTTGTCTTGGGGTATTGATCTTCTTCCCACTCAACTCCATTGGCATTGAAATTTCGTTCAAAACCAACACCTTGATTCTTCCGGTGCCTTCCTTGCTTGCGTACAATTTCCTCAAATTGCTTACTCCGGCAAGGCTCTTGTATACACCTTTCTCTATAATTCCCTTCAATAAGCTGTTTTCTTGCTCAAGTTTAACTTGGCTAAGAGAATCATTAGTGGAATCAAGAGAACTACTAGAAGCAACAATATTGGGTTTAGCATTGTTATTGTTACTACTAGAAGAAGAATCTTTCTTGTTCTTGTTACTAGACTTGACTTGAGGCATGTAAGTAGATAAGAGTAAACGCTTGGCAATATAAGAAGAACTTTTCTTACGGAGATCATCCTTGATCGCTTTTAGGAACTCATGCTCTTGCTCAAGATTGAGCTTTTCAAAGCGTAACTTCTCATGAGCCCTTAAAAGTTCTCGATGATCTTCAAAGAGAGTTTCATGAGCTAACTTAAGAGTGTTTAGTTCTTTAGTTAGACGCTCAATCTTCTCCTTATCATTGTCATTCGTTTCATCTTGATTAGCATGATTAATCGATGCTCCATCATAGTATTCATCACTAGAGTTGTCAACAAGTAAATCATCATCACCTAGCAAGTCATCTTCATCATTATTAAAATCAACATACTCGGGGTGTGTTACCTTAGGACCTTTGGCCATGAAGCATCTTCCAATTCCTTCATTTGGTGATTCAAATATGTCGTAGGAGTTGGTTGACACAAGTGCTAAACCGGCAACACCTTCATCTTGAGTGTATTCGAGTCGGAGTGATAGCTTCTCTCGGAGTGATTGTCGAGTCGAGCGGATACCCATTCACCAACATGAGCTTGATGTCTTTGTTTTGTGTAGCTCTTTGATGACTTGTCCTTCCTTTCCGAATCCTTGCTTCTCCGTGAGGGTCTTCGTTCATAACGATCATCTCTACTCCTTCTCTCTCTTGGTGGTGATTCTTCTCTTCTACTTCTTCTCTTGGAGAATCTTCTCTTCTTTGTAGGGTGCCGTACACTCATTGGAATAGTGTCGGGTCTCCCACAATTGTAGCAATTTCGCTCTCGACTAGAAGATCTTTTGTCATTGTAGGACCTTGACTTGGAGCTTCTTTCTTTGCTTCTACTCTTGTAGAATTTGTTGAAGTTCTTCACCATTAAGCTCAATTCTTCATTGAAGGTTTGTTTCTCACTTGATGATGTGGGGGCTTCACATGAGGCTTTGTAAGCACCACTTGACTTGTTGTGAAGTTCCTCCTTATCCTTGAGTGACATCTCATGAGCAACAATTCTTCCAATGACTTCCGTTGGCTTGAGATCTTTGTAATTTGGCATCATTTGGATCAATGTGCACATGGTATCGTATTTTCCATCCAATGCTCTTAGGATCTTCTTGATGATGAATATGTCGGTCATTTCTTCACTTCCTAAGCCGGCAATCTCATTTGTGATAAGAGCAAGCCTAGAGTACATTTCAGCGACACCTTCACCATCCTTCATTTTGAACTTGTCAAGCTGACTTTGGAGCACATCCAACTTGGATTCCTTGACGGAGTCGGTACCTTCATGCATATCAATCAAAGTATCCCAAATTTCCTTTGCATTCTCAAGACGGCTGATTTTGTTGAATTCTTCGGGGCACAATCCATTGAAGAGGATATCACAAGCTTGAGCGTTGTATTGCAACATCTTCAACTCTTCCGCACTAGCTTCACGGTTCGGTTCTCTCCCATCAAAGAATTCACCTTGCAAGCCAATACACACAATAGCCCAAACGGCGGGGTTATGTCCGAGAATATGCATTTTCATCTTATGCTTCCAACTAGCAAAATTAGTGCCATCAAAGTAAGGACCTCTATGGTGATAATTTCCCTCGCTAGGCGCCATACTCTCCTAGGTTGTGAAACCAAGGCTATGACCACCAAAAGCTATGGAAATCAAAGCAAATGGAGACCAAAGCTCGATACCACTTGTAGGACCTTGAAGTATGTCTAGAGGGGGTGATTAGACTACTTGACCAATTAAAACTTAACCTTTTCCCAATTTTAGACTTTGGCAGATTTTAGCTATCTTTGAGCAAGTCAAGCAATCTTCACGCAATTCAAGCAAGCATGCAAAGAGTATATAGGCAGCGGAAAATAAAGCATGCAACTTGCAAGAATGTAAAGGGAAGGGTTTGGAGGATTCAAACGCAATTGGAGACACGGATGTTTTTGTCGTGGTTCCGATAGGTGGTGCTATCGTACATCCACGTTGATGGAGACTTCAACCCACGAAGGGTAACGGTTGCGCGAGTCCACGAAGGGCTCCACCCACGAAGGGTCCACGAAGAAGCAACCTTGTCTATCCCACCATGGTCGTCGCCGACGAAGGACTTGCCTCACTAGCGGTAGTTCTTCGCGAAGTAGGCGATCTCCTTGCCCTTACAAACTCCTTGGTTCAACTCCACAATCTTGTCGGAGGCTCCCAAGTGACACCTAGCCAATCTAGGAGACACCACTCTCCAAGAAGTAACAAATGGTGTGTTGATGATGAACTCCTTGCTCTTGTGCTTCAAATGATAGTCTCCCCAACACTCAACTCTCTCTCACAGGATTTGGATTTGGTGGAAAGAAGATTTGAGTGGAAAGCAACTTGGGGAAGGCTAGAGATCAAGATTCATATGGTTGGAATGGAATATCTTGGCCTCAACACATGAGTAGGTGGTTCTCTCTCAGGCTGGTAAGTTGGAAGTGTAGGTTTGTTCGATGGCTCTCTCCACGAATGAAGAGGAGGTGGAGGGTATATATAGCCTCCACACAAAATCTAACCTTTACACACAATTTACCAAACTCGGTGGGACCGAATCATCAAACTCGGTCGGACCGATTTAGTAAACCTAGTGACCGTTAGGGTTTTCGGTGGGACTGACATGCAACTCGGTAGGACCGATATGGTTAGGGTTAGGGCATAACGTAATCTCGGTGAGACCGATTACACAAACTCGGTGAGACCGAATTTGGTAATTAGCTAACCAGAGAGTTGGTCAGGTAAACTCGGTGGGACCGATTCGCTCTTTCGGTGAGACCGAAAAGTTACGAAAGGGAAACAGAGAGTTTACATTGCAATCTCGGTGGGACCGATCGCTCACTTTGGTTAGACCAAAACGTTACGGAGGGAAACATAGAGATTACAGTCCCATCTCGGTGAGACCGAGATCCCTATCGATGAGACCGATTTGCCTACGGTTTGTGGCAGTGGCTATGATGTTTGAACTCGGTGGCGCCGGATAGAAAGAATCGGTAGGGCCGAGTTTGACTTTAGGTTTAGGTCATATGTGGATGTGAGAAAGTAGTGGAGGGTTTTCGAGCATATCACTAAGCACATGAAGCAAGAGGCTCATTAAGCAACACCTCATCCCTCCTTGATAGTGTTGGCTTTTCCTATAGACTCAATGTGATCTTGGATCACTAAAATGTAAAATGTAGAGTCTTGAGCTTTTGAGCTTGAGCCGATCCTTTGTCCTTGATATTTTGAGGGATCCACTTTCATCATCCATGCCATGCCATTCATTGAGCTTTCCTGAAATATTTGTCTTGGAATAGCATTTGCTCAATGAGCTATATGTTGTTATGAATTACCAAAACCACCTAGGGATAGTTGCACTTTCAGGTTGGTCCTCCAGCGGTCCTCACGAGGCCGATCGCGCCACTCCTGGCGCCGGCCACGGTCGTCCCAACATCCGCCTCCACGTCCTCCTCCGCGGCCGTAGCCCCGGTCGTTGCGCTCGGGGCGTCGACCGTAGCGTCCTTCCTGTATGGCCCTGAGCTCTTGACAGTCGCTGGTGTTGTGGGTGTTCAAGTTATGGAAGGCGCAGAACGATCGACCATTCTTGGATGACTCGGGTTGATCTCTGCCCCGCTTGGTGTCGGGCTCCGCTGCGAGCACCACTGTCTCCTTGCACTTCACGTCCTTGGCCTTGGCCTTCTTCTCCTCCGCTCCTGCGGCTGGCAGCTCAAGGAGAGAGAGGCGCCCCTCCTCAGCTCTTGCGCACTTGGTCGCCAGGTTGAACAGCTCCTGAGATGTGCAGTGCTCCTCATGGATGGCAAGCTCTTCCTTCATTTTGACGTCACGGACGCCGTCAGAGAACGCGGAGATGATGGCTTCGTCCGTGACCTTGGGGATCTTGAGGCGGGTGTTATTGAAGCGTTGGATGTACTTCTGGAGGGTCTCTCCTTGTTGCTGCTTGATGCGGCGCAGGTCACCTGCGGCCGGCGGGCGGTCGCGAGTGCCCTGGAAGCTGGCGACGAAGCGGTCGCGCATCTTGTCCCAGGAGGAGATCGAGCCGTGCTGCAGGTTCAGGAGCCAGGAGCGGGCTCCATCCTTGAGAGCCATGGGGAACCAGTTCGCCATGACCTTTTCGTCACCGTTGGCCGCTTCGATGCTCAGCTCATAGAGCTGCAGGAACTCCGCGGGGTCGGCGGTGCCGTCGTAGCGAGGAGGCAGATCCGGCTTGAACTTGCCTGGCCAGGTGACGCTACACAGCTCGGGGGTGAAGGCGCGGCAGCCGGCCGTGGTTGCCGGGGCTCGCTTCAGAGGTGGAGCTTGGTCTTGACGAGGTTCGCGCTGCGCCGCTACGGGTGGTGCACGGTCTTGATGAGGTGGCGCGGGGAGCACAGGCGCAGCTTCTCGCGGCCGCGGGATTTCTTGGTAGCTTCTCTCTTCGCGCGCGGGCACCGGGCTCGGTGGATCACGCCACGGAGCCGCGCGCCTTGGTGCCAAGGCGCCGTCTTGGGGCTGAGGTCGTGGAGGCACGCCATGAGCCTCGTCGCCCGTGGCTGGTTGAGGGGGAGGCAGAGAGTGGGATGGCGCCGGAGAGCCCTCAGTGGCGCGGACGAGCTCGGCGACGCGGTCGAGCCACACTTCATAGAGGTCGTCAACGGGGCGGTAACGCAGGAGTTCGTTCACCGCGAGGAGCGCGGCCCGTGCCTCCAGGGAAGCGCGGCGCACGTGAGACAAAGAACCGTCAGGGGTCAGCGATGGAGTGACGGTGCAGCCGTCCTGCCGCACCGAAGGGTGCAGCGAGGATGCTTGCTGCTTGTTCCCTCCCGGGCCGGTGGCAGCGTTGGTGGCGGGAGACGGAGAACGGCGATGTGACCCGCCGACGGGAGCCGTCTGAGCGATGCGGGCGGTGTGGGCAGCCCGACGCTCAGCTCGAGCACGGCGAGCGTCCGCCATGGGGACGACGGAGCGACGGAGGCGGCGGCGATGGAAGGAAGCTGGCGACACCTACCGGCGCGCCAAATGTCAGATGTGGGGTCCCGGCAAAACCTTAAGGTTCGAACACTGGGGTGCGCGCGAAGTCTTTCCCTCCTATCTATCTACGCCCTAGCTCGCTAATATCTGGCGGACGAACTCGACGAACTCGCAACACAGAAAGAGACGAGGTTTATACTTGTTCGGGCCACCATTGTGGTGTAATACCCTACTCCAGTGTGGTGGTGGTGGATTGCCTCTTGGGCTGATGATGAATAGTACAAGGGAAGAACAGCCTCCTGAGGTCGAGGTGTTCTTGTGCGTACGAGCTTGTGCACGTCTCTCGATCGGGTTGGGTCAAGCTAAGATGAGATGCCTCTACTCTGGTGGCTAGCTCTACTTATATAGTCCCTGGTCCTCTTCCCAAATATCGAGCGGGAAGAGAGCCAACAACGGCGGGCAAATTTGAAGGGGGGCAGCTAGTACAAGCTATCCTGACAAAAGTGGTCTTCGCCTGCGAAAAGATCTAGTGGTGATGCTGTCTTGGGCTCCATGATGACCTCCGTCTTGCCGTCCTCCTGGTCTTGGTCTCGTTGCACCAATATAGCAACCTTTTCCTGATGCCTCGGTACTCCTCGCCTGCGCTGGCCTCCTTAGCACCAAAGAGGAAATAAGGACGCTGCGCGCGCTGGCGCCCGCCTGGTGCCGTTCGTCATGGCTCACATCATGAGAGCCTCGTGAGGTTTTGCCCTGCCTTGATATCTCCGCTCCTCGTGAGCCTGCCTGGCTAGGCTACTCCAGATGAGGTCTTGTGTCGTCCGCCTCGCGAGGCTTGGACCCTCGCGAGGGTCTCGGATGCCTTGTTGATGAAGATGGGCCGTGCGGCCTGCTGCCTTAGCCACGCCGTGGGCCGCAGGCAGGCAAGTCTGGGGACCCCCATTACCAGAACGCCGACAATGCAAGTAGTAGTCCGGGCAGTTGAAGAAATAGCAGCACCTTCGTGGGCGCAACCCATCCTCAACTTTCTGTTGAATAAGGAGCTGCCGACCGATGAGATCTCAGCCCGACAAGTGCAACGTCGGGCAGCAGCATACACCATTGTCAACAGAGAACTTGTGAGGTGCAATGTCACTGGTGTGTACTAGCGCTGCGTGGAGCCGGAGAAAGGCCAAGCAATCCTCAAGGATATCCACCCAGGCGAGCATGGTCACCACACGGCTTCAAGATCACTTGTTGCCAAAGCTTTCTGCCATGGTTTTTTCTGGCCGACTGCCTTAGAAGACGCTAAAGACCTGGTCCAAAAATGTAAGGGATGCCAGAAGTTCCGCCCCAAGCCACATTTGCCGGCTTCTGCACTCAAGAATATCCCCATTGCCTGGCCCTTTGCCGTCTGGGGGCTGGACATGGTGGGACCATTCAAGACAGCACGCGGCGGCATGACTCATCTGCTTGTCGCCGTGGACAAATTCACCAAGTGGATAGAAGAAAATCCAATCAAGAAGTTGAACGGTCCGACTGCTGTGACTTTCATCACTGACATCACCATTCGGTGCGGCATACCACACAGCATCATCACCGACAACGGCACAAACTTTGCCAAAGGCGCCTTGGCTCATTTCTGCACGACGCAAGGCATCCGACTGGACTTAGCGTCTGTTGCCCATCCACAGTCAAACGACCAAGTGGAGCGAGCAAACGGCCTCATTTTGTCCGGCATCAAGCCCCGACTGGTCGAGCCTCTGGAATGATCGGGTGGCTATTGGCTCGATGAGCCGCCGGCCGTCCTCTGGAGCTTGCGCACAACCCGAAACAAGTCAACCGGCTTCACGCCTTTCTTCCTCGTCTATGGTGCCGAAGCGGTCATCCCGACGGACATAGAATTCAACTCCCCTCGAGTCACCATGTACACCGAGGAGGAGGCCAAAGAAGCATGGGAAGACGGTGTCGATCTGCTGGAAGAGGGCCGGCTGTTGGCACTCAGACGGCCCACCATCTACCAGCAGAGTCTACATCGATACTACAATCGGAAGGTCAAGCCAAGATCCTACCAAGAGGGAGACCTTGTGCTCCGGCTGATCCAGTGAACAGCCGGCCAGCACAAGCTCTCGGCACCTTGGGAAGGCCCCTTCATCATCAGCAAAGTTTCGGGAAACGGCTCCTACTACCTGATCCATGGTCAGAAGCCTAGAGCACGCAAAAGAGACGACTCGGGCAAGGAGACAAAGCGGCCGTGGAATGCAAACCTCCTCCGAAGATTTTACAGTTGATGCAGTATGTACCATGCTACCTTTCGTATTAAGTACGAAGACTCCGGGTCCCCCGAGAAGAGCTCGGGGGCTACCCTCTTTTATCTATGATAAGTATTATGCCTATGAATGTGTTATTTCATTATTCCGCCTGGCACCGGGTTCAACCAGTCGGCCCGGGGGCTTGCCGCCTTGTACTATGGGGTGCTTCCCGCAGTCGGACAAGTAGTGTGTTGGCACCTAAACCTTCTCCTGCCAGAATCCGCAGCTCGCAGAGCGATTGTCTGGTGGGCAGGAGTTAAAGGCAGAGAAGGGTGTCCACATGAAAAATGGCTAAGGACCCAAAGCATGCACGTAGTGCAGGACGGCTTCCTGCCTCATCGACCGGCTGCTGAGCGGTTGGTCGGCCGACTTCTACTTAACTTGCTAACACTCTGGGCGGCTAAGTACTTGCTCGCCCGAAAGTAGCTAAGTACTTGACCCAGTCGCAGTTCGCAGAGCGGCTGTTTGGCTGGCAAGACGGCAACCAAGGGAGGGCGGCAAAGGAAAAAAGCCAAGGAGCAGAAAGCAAGAAAAGTCAGAACTCGGCAAAAGCACAACTTGTGTGGAAGAATATTTACATGTCAAAAGGCCCTTGGGTAGCATTCAACAGAGTTCGAAATACACCCCGCGGGTGGAATTGTGCAAATTTAACAAAGTTTGTCGAGACTGATAAAACAGGAAAAATAAAGATAAGTCGGCGGCCTAGGGAGCAGCAGAGGAGTCCGGCTGGTTGGCGGAGTCGACGGTGCCGGTTGGTCGAGTGGACGGCTGGTCAGTCTCCGCTTGGTCGCCTCCAGCATTAGTCGGCGCACTCGAGCACGGCTCGTTGTTTGAGGCACGGTCAAGCTGAGGTTGGCCGTCTGCTCTGACCTCCGGCACACCTTCTTCGCCTTCCTCATCCTCCTCATCTTCTCCCTCGTCGCTGGAGTCGATCATCTCAGCCGAGTCTTCGTCGTCCTCCGGGTTCAGCCCGAACCACTCTGGTGGCGGCTCGGCACCGTTCTCGGCCAGCTCAGGAACAAAGACGCTGGTGTTGGTGTACTCGGCAATCGCCGCCGCCCGCTTGATAAGACCGCGCTCCATCGGCACCTGCTCCTCCTAGGCCTCCTGCCGAAACATGGTCAACTAGGCTAGATTTAGCCCAGGATACCACGCCTTGACGAACTCCAAAGCCCGGCGCGCTCCAGCCTGGGCCGAGGAACCCTTCCAAGCCTCATGTCGGCCGGCCGCCACCTCCAGCCAGTTGGCAGTCCGACTGGGAGTGCGTGGAGCCGGCATGTCTGGCCACAGGGCAGAGATCGCTTGGGCCCCGACAAGCTGAAGACGGCATAGCTTCCGGTGAGCCGGCCGAAGGCGGGCCTGGATGCTGTGAAGTTGTTCGCTAAGGGTCCGGGGGCGTCGGCAGCGATCTGCATGCCTTCCGCCCTCCGTTCTTCACGATAAGCCTCAATAGCCTGCTTGGCGGCGTCAAAGTGGCCAGGAAAGAAGTATGCTCAGGCAGAAAGCAAAGAAATCAAAATTCAGAAGTCAGAAGATAGAAGCCGGCTCGATCGGCAGCGGGCAGCTCGAAGAAAGAAAAAGAAGGAAGCTCACCATCAACTATGTCTTCAATCCTGCCGAAGCCGGATTTTAGCAGCGCCTCCTTGTCGGTCCAGGTGGAGCGTTCGGTCTCGAACTCGGCGAGGAGATTGGACTCTTTCACCTCCGCCTCCTTTCGGGCCTTCTGGAGAAGCTCCGCCAATTGCTTGGCCAGTCGGTCATGCTCCTGGGCCAGCTCGTTGCACTCATCCTCCTTGGCACACATCGCGGTGTTGGCTTCGCCCAGCTGTTGCCGCAAGGCAGCGTTGGCCTCTGCAAGAATAGAGAAAGGAAAAAAACGTCAACAATCACCAAAGAAGAAGTGCAGTTGCCAGGAAGATCCGGCCCGACTACTCAGCAGCTGGCCCGAATCTCGGGGGCTATAGCCCGTGAGTGCACTATCGCGCCCCCGCAGAGAAAGAAGTTATCAACAATCAACAAAGAGGAAGTGTAGTTGCCGGGGAGATCCGGCCCGACTGCTCAGCAGTTGGCCCGAATCTCGGGGGTTACAGCCCACGAGTGCGCTGGTGCGCCCCCACTGAGAAAGAAAATGAAGACTTACTCCGGCTTTCCGACAAGTCGGCGGTCCGTTGGTCCAGATCTCGGACGTTGGAGTTAAAGGTGGCCGCGTGAAGGTTATGATAATCCTACAATGAAGATATCAGATAAAGTTAGCACTCGGAGCTGGCCAATTAAAGTTCCAAGCCGTCTGCTCAGCAGCCAGCTCAAAACTTGGGGTTACACCCTCAGCAGGTTGGATACGGCTCGACACGTCTCCATCGTATCTACTTTTCCAAACACTTTTGCCCTTGTTTTGGACTCTAACTTGCATGATTTGAATGGAACTAACCCGGACTGATGTTGTTTTCAGCAGAATTTTCATGGTGTTATTTTTGTGCAGAAATAAAAGTTCTCGGAATGACCTGAAACTTCACGGAGATTATTTTTGGAAATAATAAAAAATACTGGTGAAAGAATCAAGGCCAGGGGGCCCACACCTTGTCCACGAGGGTGGGGGGCGCGCCCCCTGCCTCGTGGGCCCCCTGGTGCTCCACCGACCTCAACTTCAACTCTACATATTCGTGTTCGGGGAGAAAAAAATCAGAGAGAAGGATTCATCGCGTTTTACGATACAGAGCCGCCGCCAAGCCCTAATCTCTCTCGGGAGGGCTGATCTGGAGTCCATTCGGGGCTCCGGAGAGGGGAATCCGTCGCCATCGTCATCACCAATCATCCTCCATCACCAATTTCATGATGCTCACCGTCGTGCGTGAGTAATTCCATCGTAGGCTTGCTGGACGGTGATGAGTTTGTCGGCGTTCTGGGAACGGGGGTACCTAGACTTGCCTGCCTGCGGCCTGCGGCGTGGCTCAAGGGGTGGCCCAGCACGGCCCATCTTCACCAACACAAGCTCAAGACCCTCACAAGGGGCCAAGCCTCGCGGGGCGGATGACAGGAAGCTTCCTCAGGCACGGCCTCGTCAGGCTGGCTCGCGAGGAGGCAGAGAGATCAAGGCGGGGTACCTCACGAGGTGCCCATGACGCAAGCCATGACGACCAAGGGCGCCAGGTGGGCGCCAGCCCGCGCAGTGTCCTCCTATCCTCTTTGGTGCAAAGGGGGCAAGCGCAGGCGAGAGCATCAAGCAAAGGCATCCGTTTCGGTGCAACAAGACCAAGACCGTCGCAACGGCAGGAAGGAGGTCATCGTGGAGCCCAAGCCGGCGTCACCACCAGAGCCTTTGATAGGCGAGGACCAACTTTAGTCAGGATAAGTGTACCAGATGTTCCCCTTCAAAATGGCAATTGTTGGCGCCCTTCCCGCTCAATATTTGGGAAGAGGCCCAGGGCCTTTGCCTATAAATAGGACTAGCCACCCACAGGGTAGAGGCATCTAGAAATCTTGGAATCAGAGAGGGAGAGAAGCGACTGAACTCCCCCTAGCAGTTCATCGCACCAGCTAAGAACAGACCCTCGCGAGGATGTTCTTCCTTGTATTGTTCATCATCAGCCCAAGAGGCAATCCACCACACCACAAACTAGAGTAGGGTATTACACCACAATGGTGGCCCGAACTAGTATAAACCCTGTGTCTCTTGTATTGTTCCTTTCATAGTTTAGATCCTAGCGAGGCGGCGAGGTGCGTGTAGGTAGAGGCGAGATCTCCGCGCACCCTGTAGTTCGAACCTAGAGGGTCTCGCGGAACCGAAATCCGACATTTAGCACGCCGGGTAGGGGTGCACGGAATCCACCTTCGCGCCGCGTCCCGTCGTCAGATCGTCATCATCATGTCCGCGACTAGGCGGGCAACCCCGATCCTCGGGCGGCTGGCCCGCCCACGCAGAGCCGCCGCCCGGGCGACCCCATGCCCAGGCAGCTCGCGGTCCGCAGGGAGCGCCAGAAGTCATGGGCGACGCGGACAGTAACGACAGCTCTCACGCCCTTGGCAGCGCGGTCGGCGGTGAGGGCCTCCAACCACGCCCTGCCTCGACGTCAGACACCCGACAGAGCAGCGAACTCAAGGGCGCGCTCACGGTGGCTCGAGAGCTACTGCAATGCAAAGGCTGGAAGGCGGTCGCGACGTCTTTGCTAGAGCGGGTGGCGAGCTCTCGGCTTCGCCGCCTCGGTGCTCACCCCTTCGCACCCAACTCCCACCTCAGTCAGGGGTGGCCCGCGGAGGCTCCACGCACGCCGCGCAACTCCAAGCGGACTGTGGCCACCCCTAACGCCAGGCTGGTTGTCAAGACGGGCCGGCAGCGGTGCTGCCTCCGCCCCTAGCCAGCGAAGAAGGACTCGCCACGACCCACGGCCCCAGTGGGCCGCCGCGCTACCACCCCTAGGTGGGCGCCTCAAGCAGAGCTGCATGGTACATGGAGCACTACGGCACAACCTTCGGGATGGCGGCCCCAGAGGAGTACGTGCCCCACATGATGGATCCAGGGCACGCGCGTGAGGATGAACATGACTCGCTCCTCGGCCCAAAATGGGGGACGAGGCACTGAGCGAGCTCTTCCAGAGCCCCGGGAAGCCCGTCGGCCACGCTGAAGCAACGATTATCGGTACCGCTAATTCCTCAGAGCAGGCATACGCTAACCATGGATCGCAGGAGGTACAGGTCGCGCAGCAGACGGCTGCCCCACTCCCGCATTTCCTACCCCTCAGAGGAGGGCGCGGGGGGGCTGCGGGGAGAGGGCCGAGATCCGCATCACCACCACGGCATTCGGAGCAAGGCGTCCTCAGGGGTAGGCCCTCTGCCGGGAGGTGCCTCGTGGCCTACCTGGCAGAGGACACGTGGTCGTCGGGGAACTGGCTGGCGACCGCTCTACCCCATCGGGCGGCGCCACGGTTTCGGTCGTCGTCGGTGGCACTAGAGTGTGGCGCAAGGCGGGGCCCTCGTCTGGGCGCGATATGAAGCAAGGCGGTACTGTGAAGAAGGCCCGGTGCTCGTGAAGCTCGCCGCCCGTGACACTCTCACGTAATAACGAGTGGGGCTGTACACGCCCGAGTCTCAGGGTGCCGGCCTCAGGCCCTGGGGCTCCCTCCCACGCCCAGTGGCAGCACTTAGCTCCGCGCTGGTGAGAAGATGTCCAAGACTAGACTAGGTGCCGGACGCGGCCTTTTTCTGCTTTCATTGCTTTTCCCTTGGCTGTCATTTTCCCCCGTTGGATTTAAGTTGGATTTGATCTTGAGATTTGCGTGTGTTCGGGAAGGGTGTTTAGTCTCGCTCGAGCAATCTCGCGCTCGTTACCACTTTGCCTCACCTGCCTCCCCTCGTGAGCCCCTCATGAGCCGGGCCAGCCTAGCTTGCGTGCAGCCCAAACTGCTGCCGCCGCGCCCTCTCGGGAGGTCTTCATTACAGGTTCAATGGGCTCGCTCAGAGACCCTCGGGACACCACAGCCCTCCGCAGTTATCTCGGGCCCACGCGGTGAAGGTAAAACAAACCAGCCAGCTCGTCAAAAGCCACCACTTGGCGCAGGCGTCACGGTGATATCGCATCTACTAATACGCTGAATGCAAGTGTTTACATGAGGGGATCCCCTCCCAAAATGCTCTTACAACCTTCAGGGCAAAGCCCGAACTCTATCTGCGCAGGGTAAGGAAGCAGGGACAACACGCGGTCAGTCGGATAAATCCCCCAATGCATCCTCAGGGCACCTCCTGAATCGTCGCTGGCCTCGCCATCGCTCTCCGCGTTGCCATCAGCGGCGTCAGGGCCGTTCACCACACCGCCTTCATCAACAGCCACGACCACGCCGTCGTTATTAGAAGTGAAGGCCCTGACGAGGGCATCCACGTTGTCTTCCAGCCAGGCGCCAGTCGCCCTCGGACGGCACGGGCGATGGCGCGCCAAAATCAAGTTGGGGTCCATGTTCAAGATGGTGAAGACACGAGAAAAGGCGCGCCCGAGCAGGGCGCGGCTCCTCTCCTCCACCAACATGTTGGCTCTGACCGACCGCACCTCCACCTACGTCACCACGTCGGTGAAGAACTGAAGGTTGCCAGCATAGTTGACTGCATGGGGCTCGCCAACGGCCGCCTCGCAGATGTTACCCAAGGCTGTATTGGCTCTCTCCCGGAGCATGGTGAGCATGGGGCCGTGCTCATGCTCCAGGATCCGCCGCTGGCCTATCTTGTCCTCGTTCTGCCGTGCAAAGGCCTCGGCCTCGTTCACCCGTTGACGGAGAAGAAGCGCCTCGGTGCGGGAGGTAGTCAACTCCTCCTGCGCCACGCCGAGGGCGGCCCGGGAAGCGTCGGCCCGCCGCGTCACTTCATCCAGCTTGGCCCTCAGGGCGGTGGTCCTGCCTTCAGCCTTGACCCGGATCAACCCCAGCCTCTCCTTGAACTCGCGCTCAAGGTTCAAGCGGGCCGTCACCACCCTGCGTTCAACCTCTTCCAGGACTCGGGCTCGTGACGCAGCGACGCCATCCTCCGCTGCGCCACCAAGCGCCTCTCGTCTCTAGACGCCAAGATCGCGTCGGCGTTCGGCAGCTTCGGCGTCGGTGCCTCCTCACGCCTCGAGCTCTGCCTCGGTCGATCAAGCCACCTTCATCGACGCAAGGGCCGTCTCACGCAGCTCCACCTGCTGCTCCAGGGAATGGCACCAGGCCTGGAGTTCCCGCGCCCGCTCCTCCGCCGCCTCACGCCGCTGGCCAGCCTCTCGGGCCACCTCGACGACCTGGGAATGGGCCTCCCGAGAGGCCGCCAGCGACGCCTCGGCTTCCTCATTGTCGAGGTCACGCTGGTGGCGCGCGAGGGCAACAACCACCTTCAGCTTGCACCTCTCTTCAGCCAGGCGCAGGCCCTCAGCCTCAAGGCGCGCGTCTTCATCAGCAAGCTCTTCACCAAGCTGGCTCACCGCGTCAGCCGCCCTCCGGAGAAACCCTTGGCGAAGAGCGCGGCGCTCCCGGGCGCTTCGAGCACGTCTTCTGCGTCATCATCCGCCACAAGTAAGCGTGGGGGCATGAATCAGCACTCCCCTCCGGGGGGGCTGGGGCTGGCGCCCTCGCGATGGCCGGGCACGCCCGCCAAGCCCGGCCTCGAACCAGCCCATCCCCAAATGAAGAGCGCAGGCTGACCTCAGCCAATCGCCATCCACGACTGCACGAGAAGCCCAAGGCAGGCTGGCTATGCCCGAGAAGGCTCGCGAAGGAGGGTCGCGAGGCGCGCAGAGCGATGCGCCACAGATGGCTCACCTCCCGACCGACTTCACCACAAGGGCTCGCTTGAGCTCGAGCGCCAAGGCGGTGGAGAGGGCGAAGCCTGGGGGTTGGATCCTCAGCCGTCTCCGTGAGCTCGGCAGGAAGGCCCTGCAAAGCAAGGATCAGCCAAAGCCATGGGAAGATAAGGAACTAGGAAAGTGGAAGGCTTACTCATCAATGGCAAAATACTTCTGGCACTTCAACAGGCGGCAAGGGTAGTAATCACCCAAGGCCTCCCTTCTCTTCCGGAGAGCCTCGAAGTCCACGCGGAAGCGGCCCAGGAGTTTAGCGCAGGGGTCAGCCTGCTACGAGGAGGAAGCGTCAAGGCGACCAGCGTCAGGGGCATCGTCCTGGCGCGCGCCGCCGGTCGCCTCACCAAGAAGGATAGCTGAGGCTCCAGGGGCCTCGGCCACAGGAGCCGTGGGCCACGGCTCAACGCCTTCAGCCGCAGCAGTGCGGGCCTCAGGAGCTGCCACCTTAGGAGTGCCGCCTAGCATCGTCATCCTGGCGAAGGCCCCCTCAGCCTCCGGTGGCCCATGCCTCCCTGCTCCACCACTCGAGGAAGGACCGCCGAGGGCGACTGGAAGGGCAGTCACCACCACTGGTTTCTCGCGAGGCCCCATGAGGCCTGCGGGGCGCAGCCCCCATTCGTCGAAGCTGGGCATCTGATTCACAAAGTCGCCCCTGTTCGAGCCAAAGTACAGCAAAGCCCCCCTTGCCGGACGCTGCCGGGGGAAGGGTCCCCAGTCAAGACCAAGAGCACCTTCCTCAGCGCTTCAGGCGTCAGGTCCTCCTCCTGGAGTCTCATGCGATCTTCACGCCCACTGAAGGCCCACATCTGGCGGGAGTGGCGCTGGAGAGGGGCAATGCGGCATAGCAGGAACTCCTTCACCACCTTGGGCACCGTCACGGTGAGCGCCCTCAGGAACGCGAAGCGACGCCAGACGAAGCCGAGCCGGGGGCTCGTGAGCATCTCCTGGCCCCAGCCTGAATTGGGGACAGCGGGCGATATTGGCTCCGAAAGCAGGGGGATGGGCACCCCTACATCCACGTACAGCCACCGCTCGCGGAACCCAGACGCGGGCGGAGGAAGGCTGAAATCAATCCCTGAAGCCTCCGTTTCTGGTGCGGCGATGAAGCTCACGCACCCCGAGCATTGGGTGGAGTCGGCGAGGCTCAAAGAAAAGAAGTGACGCAGCAAGGCAACTGAAGGAGGGATGCCCATCATTTCCTCACAGACAAAGGCGAAGACGGCAAGAAGAGTAACGGATTTAGGACCCAAATGCATCATATGGATCTGGTAATGGGAAAGCACAACATTGAACAAATTGGAAAAGGGGGGAACCAGTCCCGCCTACAGGGCGTCGGCGAAGTACCGGACCTCAGTGACTATTCTGTCAATGGAGAAGTGAGACGCGGGCTAGGCCGTCGTCCTCCCGCACTCGTTGAAGATAGTGGCCAGAGCAGAGCTGACCTTGTTCAAGCCCTCTCGGTTGAGTATGATCGACTTATCGATGGCAGGAGCCGTCGACGATGGCGAGCGAGGCGTAGGCACATGTTTCTTCCCTTTTCCCTTCTTCGTCGGAGCCATGGCAACGGGAAGGGGGAGGATTCGAGATTGGATTGGAAGTGGAGACTGGAGCTCGAGAGGAGGAAGAGCAGGAGACGGTCGAGCAGCGAAAAGAGGAACGATTGTGTGCAACCATGGGTCCGCCTAGCTGGGCGCAAAATAAGGAGGCGTGGGGGAACAGGGCCGCCCACGTCCAATCAACCGCCACACGGCGCCCGAGGCCGCAGGCTGTTAGGGCCCGCGGCGCTTCGCACTTGCCCCTTCGCTTCTCTGCTCAGCCAAGTCCAGGCGCGCCTTGGGCCCGGGGGCTACTGTCGGCGTTCTGGGAATGGGGGTACCCAGACTTGCCTGCCTGCGGCCTGCGGCATGGCTCAAGGGGTGGCCCAGCACGGCCCATCTTCACCAACACAAGCTCAATACCCTCGCGAGGGGCCAAGCCTCACGGGGCGGACGACAGGAAGCTTCCTCAGGCACGGCCTCATCAGGCTGGCTCGCGAGGAGGCGGAGAGATCAAGGCGGGGTACCTCACGAGGTGCCCATGACGCAAGCCATGACGACCAAGGGCGCCAGGCGGGCGCCAGCCCGCATGATGTCCTCCTTTCCTCTTTGGTGCAAAGGGGCAAGCGCAGCGAGAGCATCAAGCAAAGGCATCCGTTTGGTGCAACAAGACCAAGACTGCCATGAACGGCAGGAAGGAGGTCATCGTGGAGCCCAAGCCGGCGTCACCACCAGAGCTTTTGACAGGCGAGGACCAACTTTAGTCAGGATAAGTGTACCAGATGTTCCCCTTCAAAATGGCCAATTGTTGGCGCCCTTCCCGCTCAATATTTGGGAAGAGGCCCAGGGCCTTTGCCTATAAATAGGACTAGCCACCCACAGGGTAGAGGCATCTAGAAATCTTTGAATCAGAGAGGGAGAGAAGCGACTGAACTCCCCCTAGCAGTTCATCGCACCACCCAAGAACAGACCCTCGCGAGGCTGTTCTTCCTTGTATTGTTCATCATCAGCCCAAGAGGCAATCCACCACACCACAAACTAGAGTAGGGTATTACACCACAATGGTGGCCTGAACTAGTATAAACCCTGTGTCTCTTGTGTTGTTCCTTTCATAGTTTAGATCCTAGCGAGGCGGCGAGGTGTAGGTAGGTAGAGGGCGAGATCTCCGCACGCACCCCAGAGTTCGAACCTAGAGGGTCTGCCGGAACCCGAAATCCGACAGGGTTAGATGAGATTTATCATGTAATCGAGTCAGTTTTGTTAGGGTTTGATCCCTAGTATCCACTATGTTCTGATATTGATGTTGCTATGACTTTGCTATGCTTAATGCTTGTCACTAGGGCCTGAGTGCCATGATTTCAGATCTAAACCTATTATGTTTTCATGAATATATGTGAGTTCTAGAACCTATCTTGCCAGTCAATAGTCACCTACTATGTGTTATGATCCGGCACCCCGAAGTGACAATAATCGGGACCACTCCCGGTGATGACCGTAGTTTGAGGAGTTCATGTATTCACTATGTGTTAATGCTTTGGTCCGGTACTCTTAATATCCCTTAGTTTCCAGTAGGACCCCGCTGCCACGGGAGGGTAGGACAAAAGATGGCATGCAAGTTCTTTCCCATAAGCATGTATGACTATATTCGGAATACATGCCTACATTACATTGATGAATTGGAGCTAGTTCTGTGTCACCCTATGTTATAGCTGTTGCATGAATAATCACATCCGGCATAATTCTCCACCACTGATCCAATGCCTACGAGCTTTTTTCACATATTGTTCTTCGCTTATTTACTTTTCCGTTGCTACTGTTACAATTACTACAAAACTGCTATCGTTACTTTTGCTACCGTTACCGTTACTTCCATACTGCTTTGCTACTAAATATTTTGCTGCAGATATTAAGTTATCCAGGCGTGGTTGAATTGACAACTCAACTGCTAATACTTGAGAATATTCTTTGGCTCCCCTTGTGTCGAATCAACTGTTGCGATCCCCTATACTTGTGGGTTATGATGACTATTTTCCGGCGCCGTTGCCGGGGAGCATAGCTCTATTCTTTGAGTAATTGGGATTTATATCTGCTGGTCACTATGAGGAACTTGAAAGATGAGAAAACCAAAATTTACCCCTCAACTACGAGGGGAGGTAAGGAACTGCCATCTAGCTCTGCACTTGATTCACCTTCTGTTTTGAGTAAGCTTGCGACACCTAAACCTGCTTTTGCTATTAATTATGATATGTCGCATGTTATTGATGATGCCACTTCTGCTATGCATGATACTTATGATGAAACTACTTCTATGCTTGATACTACTGTGCCACTAGGTGAATTTCTTGATGAACAACTTGCTAGGGCTAGAGAGAATGAAATTATTGAAACTGATAATATTGACGAAAGTGATGATGAAGATTCTCCCCCTAGATATGAATTGCCTGTTGTGCCTGAGGGTTATGTTATGGATGAAGAAACTTCTAGAGACTTTCTTGCTTGCAATGATAGGAGTGATCTTAAGAAATTATTAGTTAAGCTTAAAGAAAAATCTCTGAATGCTAGAATGAAATATGACCCTGCTTATGCTACTTCACCTATCTTTGTTACTGATAAGGATTATGATTTCTCTGTTGATCCTGAGATAATTACTCTGGTTGAATCTGATCCTTTCTATGGTTATGAATCTGAAACTGTTGTGGCACATCTTACTAAATTAAATGATATAGTCACCCTATTCACTAATGATGAGAAAACTCGTTACTACTATATCCTTAAATTATTTCCGTTCTCATTAAAGGGTGATTCTAAAACTTGGTCTAATTCTCTTGATCCTGGTTGTGTGCGTAGTCCCCAGGATATGATTTATTAGTTCTCTGCTAAATATTTCCCTGCTCATAAGAAACAAGCTCCTTTAAGGGATATATATAATTTTGTGCAAATTGAAGAAGAGAGTCTCCCACAAGCTTGGGGGATGCTTCTCCAATTACTTAATGCTTTGCCTGATCATCCTCTCAAGAAAAATGAAATACTTGATATCTTTTATAATGGACTAACCGATGCTTCCAGAGACCACCTGGATAGTTGTGCTGGTTGTGTTTTCAGGGAAAGAACTATTGATGAAGCTGAAATTCTATTGAATAATATGTTGACGAATGAAAACAATTGGACACTCCCTGAACCAACACCTAAGCCAACTCCAAAGAAAAGGGGTATTCTATTCCTCAGTCCTGAAGATATGCAAGAGGCAAAGAAACCTATGAAAGAAAAAGGCATAAAAGCTGAAGATGTCAAGAATTTACCTCCTGTTGAAGAAATACATGGCCTTAATTTACCACCTATCAAAGAAATACATGGCCTTGATAACCCGACACAAGTAGTAAAGGTAAATTCTCTCTATAGATATGATAAAGCTGAAATCCCGCCTACTAAGTTTGCTAGCCAATGCTTAGATGAGTTTGATAATTTTATGGTTAAGCAAGAAGATTTCAATGCTTATTTTGGTATACAACTAAAACGCAATGCTTATATGATTGAACACTTGAGTGATTATATGTCTAGAGTTAAAGGTGAACTTAAACTCATTAGTAAACATGCTTCTATGGTTACCACTCAAGTAGAACAAGTACTTAAAGCTCAGAATGATTTGCTCAATGAATTAAATAATAAGAAGAATGATAATGATGTTAGAGTTATGACTAGAGGGGGTAAAATGACTCAGGAACCTTTGTATCCTGAGGGCCACCCTAAGAGAATTGAGCAGGATTCTCAGCGAACTAATGTTGATGTGCCTAGTCCTTCTAAAAGGAAGAAAAAGAAAAATGATAGGACTTTGCATGCTTCTAGTGAACCTGTTATTGGCACACCTGAGAATCCCAATGATATTTCTATTTCTAATGCTGAAACACAATCTGGTAATGAACATGAACCTAGTGATAATGTTAATGATGATGTTCATGTTGATGCTCAACCTAGTAATGACAATGATGTAGAGATTGAACCTGCTGGTGATCTTGATAACCCACAATCAAAGAATCAACGTTATGATAAGAGAGACTTTGTTGCTAGGAAGCATGGTAAAGAAAGAGAACCATGGGTTCGTAAACCCATGCCTTTTCCTCCCCAAGAAAAAGGATGATGAGGATTTTGAGCGCTTTGCTGAAATGGTTAGACCTATCTTTTTGCGTATGCGTCTTACTGATATGATTAAAATGAATCCTTATGCCAAGTATATGAAGGATATTGTTACAAATAAAATAAAGATATCGGAAGCTGAAATTTCCACCATACTTGCTAATTATACTTTTAAGGGTGGAATACGTAAGAAACTTGGGGATCCAGGAGTACCAACTATACCATGCTCAATTAAAAGAAACTATGTTAGAATTGCTTTATGTGATCTTGGAGCTGGCGTTAGTGTTATGTCTCTCTCTTTATATCGTAGACTTGATTTGAATAAGTTGACACCTACTGAAATATCTTTGCAAATAGCCGATAAATCAACTGCTATACCTGTCGGTATTTGTGAGGACGTGCCTGTTGTGGTTGCAAACGTCACTATTTTAAGGGACTTTGTTATTCTTGATATTCCCGAGGATGATAGTATGTCTATTATTCTTGGAAGACCCTTTTTGAATACTGCAGGGGCTGTTATTGATTGCAACAAAGGCAATGTCACTTTTCATGTCAATGGTAATGATCATACGGTACACTTTCCGAGGAAACAACCTCAAGTCCACAATATCAATTCTATTGGAAAAATTTCAACTATTACTATTGGGAGTTTTGAATTTCCTCTTCCTACTGTCAAAAAGAGTTATGATATTCTTATTGTTGGGGATGTGCATATCCCCGTTGAGGTAACATAGTGTTATTTGAAATTTCTCCTGTTCCATGTTATTCGGAATGAGTTTTTTAACAAGACTTGATCAACCTTGTTAGTGGATTCCTTTTGATGAGCATGAGATGGATGAAGTTAGAAGGCACAACCTTCTATACCCTCCTTTTACTTTATGTTATTTAGATTAAGTAAAGCGAAAATAGTATATTCTATCAGTTTTCTGATTTATCCGTGCAATAAAAAATACCCCAAAAAAAAGTTCTCCAAATGCCCCGAAAGTGGAATATAATTTTTTCAGGAATATTTGAGAATATCTGGCACTGAGAACACAGCAGGGGAGCAAGCACCTGGCCATGAGGGTCCAGGGCGCGCCCACCCCCTGGGCGCCCCCTGCCTCGTGGGCCCATGGTGGCTCCCCTCCACTTATCCCAGCCACCACACACTCTTTCTTCCTCCCAAAAAATCACCAACCAGCTCAAGCACGAGTTCTAGCTCATTTTGCTACGATTTTCGATCTCCTAGCTCAAAGCCCCACTCACAAAACTGCTTTGGGGGATTGTTCTTCGGTATGTGACTCCTCCAATGGTCCAATTAGTTTTTGTTCTAGTGCTTTATTCATTGCCAATTTTTGCTGCCTAGGTGACCCTGTTCTTGAGCTTGCACATCAAATTTATATGGTCCCAAGTAATTCTAATGCATGATATAGTCTCTAGGCCCTTGCGGGAGTAGTTACTATTAATTTTTGTTGAGTTTGGTTCACTTTATTTGAAGTCACCAAAAATTTCAGTTTTTCAGAAAATGATGAAGAGATTATTGAGGGGCTCTTCAAGCCGAAGCTCGAGGGTTAAGCAAAGTGAGGAGGATTGGAGGCCCAAATATAATCTCCCTCGCACCACGGAAGTTCGGCCGTGTGAATGGCCTTGTGATGAGTTCTTAACAGCAGCCGGAACCACAATTTGATCCATGGATGTAACACCCCAGATTCGATGCGCCAGGTGTCTTCCAGTTATTCGCCCTCGTTGCCATGTCATTTGCTTGCGTGTTGCACTTTGCCATGTCATCATCTGCATTTTATATCATGTCATCATGTGCATCGCATTGGCGTACGTGTTCGTCTCATGCATCCGAGCATTTTCCCCGTTGTCCGTTTTCCAATCCGGCACTCCTATGTCTCCCGGCGCCCTCTTTTACCTCTTTTCGTGTGCGGGTGTTAAACGGTCTCGGAATGGACCGAGGTTTGCCAAGCGGCCTTGGTATAGCACCGGTAGACCGCCTGTCAAGTTTCGTGCCATTTGTAGTTCGTTTGATACTCCAACGGTTAACCGGGTAACCGCAAAAGCCTCCTTCTCCTTGCAGCCCAACACCCCTTCCAAAGTGGCCCAAAACTCAGCAAACTCCTCTCCATGCTCTCGGTCGTTCGATCACGATCGCGTGGCCGAAAACCGCTCCTCATTTGGACTCTCCTAGCTCCCTCTACCTATAAATATGCCCTCTCCCCCGAAAAATCGCGGATGAAACCACCCCTAACCCTAGATCCCACCTCCTCTGCGCGCCGGACATGTCCGCCGCCGTCCGGACAAATCCCGCTGTCGGGCCCGGCCAACCGGGTCGCGCCACGTGGCGACCGCGCGCGGCCATGCGCTTGGCGCTTGCCCGCCCGTGCGTGGCGGCTGCCCGCATCTCCGCCCCGCCGCCGCCCATCCGCCCTCGCCTTCCCGGTGCCGCTCCGTCCGCCGTCGTCGGCCGCCGCCCAGCGTGTCTCCCTCGCCGCTGCCGCCGCCTCCTCACCTCCGGCCGCCGGCCGCCCCGCCGCCTCCGATCGCCCGCCCAGGCTCCGCACCTCCGCGCCCGCCCGTCGCCTCGCCGCCCGGCCGGCCGCCGCCGCCGCCCGGCGGCAGATCCGGCCCCTCCCGAGCTCCCTCGGCCTCCTCCGACCCCTCCCGCGGCCATCTCCGGCGAGATCCGCCGCCGCCTCGTGATGCGTGCCCGGTCAACCCTAGATCCGGAGTGGTAATTTCTGCTAAGTCCCGAGTATTTTATATTATCATGCCATTTTCATCATGTTGTATCTCTGCATCCGTAGCTCCATTTCGTGCGTGTAATATGTCAAATTGTTCGCCTCGACGATTAAATCATTTCATCTCATTGCATCATTTACATTTGAGCTCATCTGGATGCCTGAATCATCGTTGCAAGAGGGCTATGTGATGTTAGTTTCAGATTCTTATCAGAACATGCACTTTTGTCATTTTTGCCATGATTGATGTATGCACCCTATGGACTTGAGTCCTACATGTGTTTTGTAATATGCCATGCCATCTTTACAGGGGTGTATGCCATGTATTTTTGTGATCTCTGTGGTGACTAGCACAAGCATGCAAACTAGGCTTCATGATATTGCTGATTTCAGCCCTGCTCATTGATATTTTTATGCCATGTAAACTTGATGCTACTGAGAGATCCATGCATATTTTGAGATACTTCAGTAAGGATGTTTTGAACATATGGTTATTCTCTATCCATCCATGCCCTTTTTTGCAATTATGGAGTGCCATAGCTTGAGTCAATCGAGCTCTACTTTGGCTATAAAATGTTTCCTGGCAGGTTGTTTACATGTTATTCAATTTTGCCAAGGTTGTTGTAGTTGATCCGTGTATGCTATGATGTTCTTCTTGCCATGTATATCTTCTATGCCATGTCTCCTTACTGTTGATTGCCTTGCCATGCCATTTATTGCTCTGTAGTGAGTGGTTCAAGCTCACTAACATGCCTACTTATTGTTGTTCCTGCCATGTTTAAATCTGTAATATAACATGCCATGTTTACATGGGTGCCATCATATTTTCTGATCTTTTTTGGCTCATGGTCAGTAAGGGACTTTTGTTCTATGCAATTATTTGATTCACGCCATGCCTTTTTTTGCCATTATAAGTTCCTGTAACATGTTGTTTGATAGCTCTAAAATTGCAACCTGATGTTATTTTCTGCAAAGTCTGAAACTGTTATTATTTGCAATCTTGCCATGTGTTTTTGAGCATGTTCTAGTGATTTCTGGAGATAGCTCAGTGTTCATGTTTTGTCATGCTTTACCTGTACATCATGCCCATGCCTTTTATTTTCTTGTTGAGGTCCTGTAGCATGTTGTTTTGATGCTTGCAATATGCCTAGTTGCTGTTTTGGACAGATTGTTGTCTGTCTTGTATAGTGTGTATGTGTTGAACCGTTGCTCCGTTTTGAGTGTGCTCTACATAAAACTTGCTTAGAACTGCATGTAGTTTCATATTATCATGTTGCATCCTTTTTTTGAGGTGTTTTCTTGATGTTTGTATGCATTTTGCATCAATGCCATGTTTATCTTGTTTTGCTCATATCTTCTAGGCCGTAGCTCCGAATTAAATGAACTTTATATGTAACTTGACTAGAATTTCGTGTAGATCATAGTGGTGCATATTAACTTGCTGTTTAACAACTTGAACATAAGGTTTATTCAGATCTGGACCAATTTCGAAATTTGCATATGAGGACTTACCGGAATTGTCATATGTTGTTCCCGGCCTCATTTAAACTTGCTTTGATGTGTTGCTCTTGTTTGCATCATCTCTTGCCATGAGTAGCCTCATCTAGTCTTGTCATGCATCATGCTTGATTGTGCATCATGTCTTTGTTCATGTGTGGTGTGTTTAGCATGTTGTGTGCTTCTTCTCGATAGTTCCCGTTTCGTTGCGATCGTGAGGACTCGTTCGTCTACGCTTGGTTCGTCTTCGTGGCTTCATCTTCTTCATGGACTCATTCTTCTTCCTTGCGGGACTTCAGGCAAGATGACCGCTACCCTGGATCTCACTACTATCATTGCTATGCTAGTTGTTTCGTTCTATCGCTATGATGCGCTACCTATCACTTGCTGCTCAAGCCTCCCAAATTGCCATGTCAGCCTCTAACCTTTTGCACCCGTCCTAGCAAACCGTTGTTTGGCTATGTTACCGCTTTGCTCAGCCCCTCTTATAGCGTTGTTAGTTGCAGGTGAAGATGAAGTTTGTTCCTTGTTGGAACATGGAGATGTTGTTCCTTGTTGGAACATGTTTACTTGTTGGGATATCACAATATATCTTATTTAATTAATGCATCTATATACTTGGTAAAGGGTGGAAGGCTCGGCATTATGCCTGGTGTTTTGTTCCACTCTTGCCGCCCTAGTTTCCGTCATATCGGTATTATGTTCCCGGATTTTGCGTCCCTAACGCGGTCGGGTGATTTATGGGACCCCCTTGACAGTTCGCTTTGAATAAGACTCCTCCTGCAAGGCCCAACATTGGTTTTACCATTTGCCTCACCTAGCCCTTTTTCCCTTGGGCTTCCGGAGCCCAAGGGTCATCTTTATTTTAGCCCCCGTGCAGTGCTTCTCTAAGTGTTGGCTGAACCGAAGCTTCTGCGGGGCCCCTCGAGCAACTCGAGGTCTGGTTTTACTCGTAGCTAGTCTCATCCGGTGTTGCCCTGAGAACGAGATATGTGCAGCTCCTATCGGGATTGTCGGCTCATCGGGCGGCTTTGCTGGTCTTGTTTATTCTTGTCGAAATGTCTTGTAGCCGGATTCGAGACTGATCGGGTCTTCCGGGAGAAGGAATATCCTTCGTTGATCGCGAGAGCTTATCATGGGCTAAGTTGGGACACCCTGCAGGTATAAACTTTCGAGAGCCGTGCCCCGGTTATGTGGCAGATGAGAATTTGTTAATATCCGGTTGTAGTAAACTCGAAGCAAACTCTTCTAAAATACACCAACCGTGTGCGTAATCGTGAGTTTCTCTTTTCGGGTTGATCGAGAGGAGAACACGGTTTCGGGTTATGTTTGGCGTGGCGGGAGTTCAGGATCACTTCTTGATCATTACTAGTTGACGACCGTTCCTTTGTTTCTCTTCTCGCTCTCTTTTGCGTATGTTAGCCACCATATATGCTTAGTCGCTGCTGCAACCTCACCACCTTACCCCTTCCTTTCCCTTTAAGCTTTGCTAGTCTTGATACCCATGGTAATGGGATTCTTTGAGTCCTCGTGGCTCACTGATTACTACACCAACAGTTGCAGGTACAGGTTGTGCGATGATCATGGCCGAGATCGATGTTTGCTTGTATTGGAGTTCTTCTTACGCTTCTTCTTCGATCGGGGATAGGTTCGGTCGGCAGCCTGGGCTAGCGAGGTGGATGTCGTTTGAGCTTTGTTTATGTTTCATCCGTAGTCGGATGTTGATCTTGTATATGATGTTGATGTATTCTTGTGACATTGTATGTCTTGTATGTATCCCCATCTATTATGTAATGTTGATGTAATGATATCCACCTTGCAAAAGCGTTTCAATATGCGGGTCTATCCTTGGTGGGACCTTCGAGTTCCTTTTGGATAGGGTCGCATATTGGGCGTGACAATGGACATAGACCAACTTAGGCCAAAAGCCTAATCTTGGGGGAGTACGTATTTCTCACCGACATTACATTCATATTCACACACTCATGCTAGTTGTCGGTGCTCATACTTTTTCACTGTAATATCCATGCTAGTTTATTATCCTTTTTTATGCTTTCTTCTTGTGTGTTCGAAAAACCTTAAGAAAAATAAAAAAATTAGTTGTAGCTTTTAGCTAGTTTACTTTTCATGTTGTAGTAGTAATAATTAAAAGAAAACCCAAAAAGATTTCATGTTCTTCTTTTGTTTGTTGGGAGCTATCCCGTGTAAATAGTTTTATTTCTTTTCTTTTCTTTGGGGGTCGATAGGAGAAGACCATAATGAAAATGTTGAAGTGGCTCTTATATACATTATTGTTGATTTAACCAAGAGCCCATATTACCTTGTCTTCTCCTTTGTCTTAAATGCTTGCAGATTCCAGCTTGGTCCAAAGCACGTGCACTATTATTATTTTCATTGTTCGGTCGTGCAAGTTAAAGGCAATTATGATGATATATGATGGACTGATTGAGATGAGAGAAGCTGGTATGAACTCGACCTCTCTTGTTTTTGTAAATATGATTAGTTCATCGTTCCTGATTTATCCTATTAAGAAGAAACATATTTGCAATGACAATTAGAGATTTTAGTTGCTTATGCCATGCTTAATTAGCTAGGAATTTATAATGGTTTATCTTGTGTGCCAACATGCTATTAAAATGGTTGTGATGTGGTATAGTAGGGTGGTATCCTCCTTAGAATGATTCAAGTGGCTTGACTTGGCACATGTTCGCGCATGTAGTTGAAACGAAACCAACATAGCCTCCACGATATTTATGTTCATGGTGGATTATATCCTACTCATGCTTGCACTCAATGTTTGTTAATTTTAATGCATGTTCATGACTGTTGTCGCTCTCTAGTTGGTCGCTTTCCAGTCTCTTTCTAGCCTTCACTTGTACTAAGCGGGAATACTGCTTATGCATACAATCCCTTAAACCCCAAAGTTATTCCATATGAGTCCACCATACCTTCCTATGTGCGGTATCTACCTGCCGTTCCAAGTAAATTTGTATGTGCCAAACTCTAAACCTTCAAATGAAATTCTGTTTTGCATGCTCGAATAGCTCATGTATCAACTAGGGTTGTCTGTATCTTCCATGCTAGGCGGGTTATTCTCAAGAGGAGTGGACTCCACTCCTCACTCACGAGAAAATGGCTGGTCACCGGGATGCCCAGTCCCATGCTTTAAGCAAATCAAATCAAAATAATTTCAAACAAAACTCCCCCAGGAGTGTTGTTAGTTGGAGGCACCCATTGTTTTGGGCAAGCCATGGATTGATGCTTGTTGGTGGAGGGGGAGTATAAACTTTACCATTCTATTTGGGAACCGCCTATAATGTGAGTATCATGGAAGATATCGAGATCTCTCGGTTGTTATGTTGACAATGAAAGTATGCTGCTCAAAATATTATTCATCTCTATTTCAAAAATCGAGCTCTGGCACCTCTACAAATCCTTGCTTCCCTCTGCGAAGGGCCTATCTATACTTTTATGTTGAGTCGTCACCCTCTTATTAAAAAGCACCAGCTGGAGATCACCGCTGTCATTTGCATCCATTACTATTAGTTTATATTGAGTATGACTATGACTGGATCTCTTTTCCCATGAATTACAATGTTTAGTCAGTCCTTGATCTTCAAAGGTGCTCTGCATTTATGTTTTGCGGTCTCAGAAAGGGCTAGTGAGATACCATCTTGTTATATCATATTATGATTGTTTTGAGAAAGTGTTGTCATCCGAGATTTATTATTATTGCTCGCTAGTTGATTATGCCATTGAAATGAGTAAACATGAGACCTAAATGTTATTGTGAATATGGTTAGTCATAATCTTTCTGAAAACTTGAATGCTGGCTTTACGTATTTACAACAACAAGAGCAAACATAGTATGTAAAAGTTTTTCTTTATCACTTTCAGTTTAGCAACTGAATTGCTTGAGGACAAGCAAAGGTTTAAGCATGGGGGAGTAGATACGTCTCCATTGTATCTACTTTTCCAAACACTTTTGCCCTTGTTTTGGACTCTAACTTGCATGATTTGAATGGAACTAACCCGGACTGGCGCTGTTTTCAACAGAATTGCCACGGTGTTATTTTTGTGCAGAAATAAAAGTTCTCGGAATGACCTGAAACTTCACGGAGATTATTTTTGGAAATAATAAAAAATACTGGCGAAAAAATCAAGGCCAGGGGGCCCACACCCTGTCCACGAGGGTGGGGGCGCGCCTACCCCCTGGGCGCGCCCCCTGCCCCGTGGGCCCCCTAGTGCTCCACCGACCTCAACTCCAACTCTATATATTCGTGTTCGGGGAGAAAAAAAAGGAGAGAAGGATTCATCGCTTTTTACGATACAGAGCCGCCGCCAAGCCC
Organism: Aegilops longissima; assembly: GCA_021605205.1. Taxonomy (NCBI): domain Eukaryota; kingdom Viridiplantae; phylum Streptophyta; class Magnoliopsida; order Poales; family Poaceae; genus Aegilops; species Aegilops longissima. The sequence continues at coordinate 219,016,171 of CM038677.1, read as the reverse complement.
TAATCTCTCTCGGGAGGGCTGATCTGGAGTTCGTTCATCCATCGTAGGCTTGCTGGACGGTGATGGGTTGGATGAGATTTATTATGTAATCGAGTTAGTTTTGTTAGGGTTTGATCCCTAGTATCCACTATGTTCTGAGATTGATGTTGCTATGAATTTGCTATGCTTAATGCTTGTCACTGGGGCCCGAGTGCCATGATTTTAGATATGAACCTATTATGTTTTCATGAATATATGTGAGTTCTAGATCCTATCTTGCTAGTCAATAGTCACCTACTATGTGTTATGATCCGGCAACCCTGAAGTGACAATAATCGGGACCACTCCTAGTGATGACTGTCGGATTTCGGGTTCCGGCAGACCCTTTAGGTTCGAACTCTGGGGTGCACGCGGAGATCTCACCTCCAACCTACCTACACCTCGTCGCCTCGCAAGGATCAAACTACGCAAAGAGCAACACAAGGGACACAAGGTTTATACTGGTTCGGGCCACCATTGTGGTGTAATACCCTACTCCAGTGTGTGGTGTGGTGGATTGCCTCAGGGGCTGATGATGAACAGTACAAGGAAGAACAACCTCGCGAGGGTCTGTTCTTGGCCGTGTGACAAACTGATAGGGGGAGTTCGCTCGCTTCTCTCTCTCTCTCTGGATTCGAGATTGATCTCTAGCTCTATTCCAGATTTTTTTCTACCCTGTGGGTGGCTAGTCCTATTTATAGGTAGAGGCCCTGGGCCTCTTCCCAAATATTGAGCGGGAAGGGCGCCAACAATTGGCCATTTTGAAGGGAACATCTAGTACACTTATCCTCGACTAAAGTTGGTCCTCGCTTTGCCAAAGGCTCGGCGATGGCGCCGGCTTGGGCTCCATGATGACCTCCTTCCTACCATTGTGTTGGTCTTGGTCTCGTTGCACCGAAATGGTTGCCTTTGCTTGATGCTCTCGCATGCGCTTGCCTCCTTTGCACCAAAGAGGAAATGAGGGACCTTCTTGGGCTGGCGCCCGCCTGGCGCCCTTGGTCGTCATGGCTTGCGTCATGGGCACCTCGTGAGGTACCCCGCCTTGATCTCTCCGCCTCCTCGCGAGCCAGCCTGACGAGGTCGTGCCTGAGGAAGCTTCCTGCCGTCCGCCCTGCAAGGCTTGGCCCCTCGCGAGGGTCTTGAGCTTGTGCTGACGAAGATGGGCCGTACTGGGCTACCCTTGAGCCACGTCGCAGGCCGCAGGCAGGCAAGTCTGGGTACCCCCGTTCCCAGAACACCAACAGTAGCCACCGGGCCCAAGGCGCGCCTGGACTTGGCTTAGCAGAGAAGTGAAGGGCAAGTCGCGCGCGCGCTGGGCCCTAACAACATCTTGACCTTAGGCGCCACATGGCAGTTGATTGGACGTGGGTGTCTCCACTTCCCCATGACACCTCGGCAACTGCACGAATTGACAAGTCCCTGCATGCAAAGCGGGTCATGATTACCTGTGATCGTGGAGGTCGACGGTTGGCCTTCCCCGGCTATAAGCACGGAACGGCGCATGCCCTTCCAGTCCATCTCTTCTTGCTTCTCCTTCTTCTCCATCCTTGCCCTTGCTCCACATTGTGGCGATGGCTCCGATCCGCCGGTTCTCCATGAAGGAAAGGAAAGCCCCGAGAGGGTCCCGATCCGCTTCCGCCAAGAAAGCGGCTAGCCCTCTGCCGTCGAGATGAGGCGCCCGGCATGAGTGTCGAGGCCCTGCACGAGCGGCCACCGCCAGGTTCCGCTGCCCTTATGCGCCCGCATTGAGGGCCCCTGAAGGAGTCGATGCGGCGCCATGGGACGACGCCCGCGTCGGCGCCGGGCGGATCGGCGGTGCGCGTTGTTCCTCCGGAGTCCATGCCAAGGGCTCCTCTCGAGTTGTGCTCCACGCCTCCATGCCTCCTCGTCTTGGATTCGCCTTCCTCCTCCTTCGCCTTCGTGATTCCGTGAGAGGGATCTCGGAGCTCTGGTTGCAGCCGCCGGCTCAGACACCCTTGCGGCCGGGCGGAGGTTGCGATCGTCGCCCGGGCAAGGTCTTCATGACTTCGAGGCTGGGGCGAGATCGCCTGAAGTCTGCGGGGACGAGGCGCCCTCGTGATCCACACGGAGTGCAGCGATGCTTCCGTGATGTTCTTCAAGGTCTTTGACACGGAAGGGCGCTTGGCTGAGTGCTGCCTTGAGAGAGGTGGTGGGGCCTGCCGCTGGCGAGGACTAGGCTCGCCGACCGCTCCCCAGCAGCTCCTCGCGGGCGGAGGCGTCGGAGGATCCAGCGACTCCGCCGAGCTCTTCACGACCCCGAGAGGCGGCGGCAGCGGCTCGAGCCCCGAGCTGCGTCGCTCTCGGGCAGGCGGGCTCGTCGAGCCGCCGCCGCCGCGATCTGGATGGGGTTAGCGCCCGGTGCTGACGCCCCTTGTTGATGATGGCGTCTTTTTCAGAGGCGCGTGTAGTTAGCGTTCCTTAGGATCTGCTCCCTTTGTTCCCTGCGAGGAATCAAAAAACGCGCCCCGTGGGGGCTTGTAAGGTGCATGTGGTTCTGTTTGTTAATATGATCCTCGTCGTGAAGTGGTGCGAGATGCTCATCCCATCTTATCTTAGTTCCTCCTTTCGAACCTCACGAGGGCTCGATGCTCTGTGCCAACAGGTCCCGGTCCCAAGGCAGGCTTCAGCCATCACTGGTATGCCAGGTCGCGATGTCGTGGTCAAGGCCAGGAGGTGAGCGGCCCGGGTTCCAGTAAGAGCCCCTGAGTCACGATGCTCAGGAGGTCCCCTTTAGCGCTCAAGCAGCCATCGTTCGGTGAGAAAGGAGCGCGACGTTTCTAAGACGGGATTGCCTTAGGTGCGAGGTCGGTGCTGCGATAGCTAGTATTTCTGGAGGAGGACTTATCTCGGGGGTCAGGAACCGCTTCTTGGTGCGGCGTTAGGTCCGCGCATCGGCAGAGGAGGAGTTGCCTGGCGAGGTCCCCGCGTGCCTCTTCCCTCTCGCCTTTACTCCCCTTTCTGCTCTACGTCCTCGGGTCCCGGCCCTCGAGCGAGCTCAGCCGTCGCTGGTATGCCAGGTCGCGATGCCGTGGACAAGGCTAGAGGGTGAGGGCTGGAGAGCCAGTAGGAGCGCATGAGTCGTGATGCTCAGGTACCCCCCCCCCTTTAACGTGCAAGCGGTTCGCACGGAGGAGAGTGAAGGAGACGCCGTGAGGGCCTCGCCTGACACTGCTCCTTGAAGAGATCCTGCAGGCTCATCACAAGAAGAACAAGAGTTCGCCATGACAATCGACAGTCAGCCGTTGGTTGCTCTGGAGGGGTGACGAGGCACTGAAGGCTTGACAAGGTGGCGCCATGCGGGGCTGTCGCGGCCAGAGCTCAGCCATTCAGGTTTGTCGGCGTTGCAGGGACGGACCCATGCGCTAGCGTCGTGCCGTTAGGGAGCAGCTCCATCAGTTGGTGTCAATCGAGCGGGCGACTAGGTCAAACACGTTAATCACGAAGGAGCAAGTTCATTTGGATAGGTGCTGGGAAGGCAAACATCGCTGGGTCTGGCCCGAGCCACTTGGGGATGATGCAGCCCGAGGGGCGCCCCTAATAAAGTAAACTAGAAACATGAATCAAAAGGGATACATGCCGCCGGGACGGACCCACGCGGCCTGGGAATGATGCAGCCCTGGGGGGCGCTCCCAGCTGAAAATGAAACTCGAAGGATGTCACCTGATAATGTTGAAGATAAAGAGGTGCCGAAGTAGCGGACGTCGTGCGCTGCAGAAGCCGATCTTCACGAGCCCCCAGGCCCAGGAGCCTCAGGGGGGCTCCGGAGGCGCTGGTGGCTCCTCGCGGACCATCTCCATCTCCGCCAGGACTGTGGAACGCCTGGCCACTTGAGCCTCCAAGATGCTCCTCATGAGGTGCTGGCGCGTGGCAGCCGCGTTCGGCAAGTCGTAAGGCATGCGAATATAGCTGTGGGGTGGACCTTCACAGCACCCCACGCGTGAGGGCCAGAGGTGCTCCTGAGAGGCGGCTCGATTGAGCCCTGGTATGTCGATGCAGACGCGCAGCCCACCATCCTCGCCTGGATAGGGAGCTACGGCGGGTAAGCGGCGGCAGCCACTCATGACTCTTGACTCCTGCAGCTCCTGAATGATCTTGCTGACGAACTCCTGAGGGTTTGGCCCTCCTTGCCTCGCTCCTTCCTGAGGGAAATGTTCTTTGAAACACGCCTCCAAGTGGTGCCCAAGCGCCTCCCTCGTGATCTTAGCAATGTCGGTGGCTCTCCAGGAGAGAGCCCCCGAGCCTTGCTCAAGGAGGGCGCCGGGCGCGCCTTCCTATACGACAGAAGGAGGTGCCCCCTGAACAGGCACGGACCCTGAGGGGCCTGCCTCCCGAGGGGTCGGGCCAGGAGATGTCTTCTTCTTCTTAGGAGCAGCCTCGGGGAGCCTCCCGCTCCTGTGATCTGGGTCTTCAATTGATGCGGCTTGAAAAGCATGCTCCAGGGAACACACTGCGTCTCTCTCTTCACAAGGCATCGTGATGACTCCACCGCTTCCTGGCATCTTGAGGACATTGTAGCCGTGATGAGTCACGGCCATGAATTTTGCTAGAGCTGGGTACCCGAGGATGGCATTGTATGGCAGGCGAATGTGGGCGACGCCGAAGTCAATGAGCTCGGTGCGGTAGTTGTCGCGCGCCCCGAAGGTGACAGGGAGGCAGACCTGCCCTATCGGAACTGTGGAGCCATCAGTGACTCTGGAGAAAGGCTTGGTCGGCTGAAGCTGATTGTACGGCACTTGGAGATTGTTGAATGTCTCGACGGACAGGACATTGAGCCCTGCTCCGCCATCGATGAGGGTCCTGGTGACTTGCACGTTGCTGATGATTGGGAAACAAAGCATCGGGAGGACTCCGGCTGTGGCTGCGCACTTGAGCTGATCCGCTGAGCTGAACGTGATGGCGCATCTTGACCACGAGAGGCGCGTGGCCTTGCACAGGGAGGACTGCATTCACTTGCGGATGAACTGCTTGAAGATGCGCTGAGAGGTGGGGCTTGAGCTCCACCCGGGATGCAAGCGATTGCGGCGGCTCTGAAGCCCCAGCCCCCTCGTCCTGATAATGGTCTTCATTTCTCCTTGGTGGCAGTGGCAAAGGAGGGAGGCCTGCGTTGCCTTGTGGGTGATCCTCGTGAGGCTGATCCCTCCAACCTCCCTCGCGAGGCTGATCCTGCCAGCGGTCCCCGCGAGGTCGGTCACGCCACCCTTGGCGAGGGCCGCGGTCTTCCCAACGTCCTGTGCTTCTTCCTCCTCCTCGGCCGTAGCCTCGATCATTGCGGTCGGGGCGTCGACCGATTCGCCCTTCTCGCACGGCCCTGAGCTCTTGGCATTTGTTGGTGTTGTGGGTGTGGAGGTCGTGGTACAATAAAAAATACCCCGAAAATAAAAGTTCTCCAAATGCCCCGAAAGTGGAATATATTTTTTTCAGGAATATTTGAGAATATCTGGCACTGAGAACACAAGAGGGGAGCAAGCACCTGGCCACGAGGGTCCAGGGTGCGCCCACCCCCTGGGCGCCCCCCTGCCTCGTAGGCCCATGGTCGGGGATTTTTTCTACCCTGTAGGTGGCTAGTCCTATTTATAGGCAAAGGCCCTCGGCCTCTTCCCAAATATTGAGGGGGAAGGGCGCCAACAATTGGCCATTTTGAAGGGAACATCTAGTACACTTATCTGACTAAAGTTGGTCCTCGCTTTGCCAAAGGCTCAGCGATGACGCCTGGCTTGGGCTCCACGATGACCTCCTTCCTGCCGTTGTGTTGGTCTTGGTCTCGTTGCACTGAAATGGTTGCCTTTGCTTGATGCTCTCGCCCGCGCTTGCCTCCTTTGCACCAAAGAGGAAATGAGGACACTGCGTGGGCTGGCGCCCGCCTGGCGTCCTTGGTCGTCATGGATTGCGTCATGGGCACCTCGTGAGGTACCCCGCCTTGATCTATCTACCTCCTCGCGAGCCAGCCTGACGAGGCCGTGCCTGAGGAAGCTTCCTGTCGTCCGCCCCGTGAGGCTTGGCCCCTCGCGAGGGTGTTGAGCTTGTGCTGACGAAGATGGGCCGTACTGGGCCACCCCTTGAGCCACGCCGCAGGCCGAAGGCAGGCAAGTCTGGGTACCCCCGTTCCCAGAACATAGACAATGACCGTAGTTTGAGGAGTTCATGTATTCACTATGTGTTAATGCTTTGGTCCGGTACTCTATTAAAAGGAGGCCTTAATATCCCTTAGTTTCCAGTAGGACCCCGCTGCCACGGGAGGATAGGACAAAAGTTGTCATGCAAGTTCTTTCCCATAAGCACGTATGACTATATTCAGAATACATGCCTACATTACATTGATGAATTGGAGCTAGTTCTGTGTCACCCCCACAGAGAAATACAAGAATCAAAGATGAAGAAGTAAGAAACATACTCGAATGGCGGCTCGTGAATCCAAGAACGCGCTGTGGCACTGCTGAAGAGCAGTGGCCTCAGCTCGGAGTTTGGCCTGGACGTCTAGGACCGCTCGATTTAAAGCGTCTGTCTCGCCTCCACGCACCCATTCAGTGGGCGCGACACTGGTTGCTTCGGCATCCGGGACTGACGAGCTCGCAACGCCGGCTTCTAGCGGTCGTGGCACCGAAGTCGCCTTCGCACCTCGGCCGCGCAATGGTGTGCGGGCCTCAGAAGTCGGGCCCATCACCACCTCGTTTCCGGCTGGCGGCACCAGTGGGGCAGCTGGCTGTTTGTCCCACGCTCCTCCAGACGGCGGTGGCGGAGGCACGACTACCTCTGGCATGACGACATCACCGCCTTCCCTCTCCATAACCGGATGCTCGTCGTTGGCTCCCCTAGTCGGCGCCATGAACTCTGTTGGTGGCGGCGCGGAGTTCAAGGGGACGACGAATAGCGGCGCCTGACGGTGCGCGGCTTCTTCAGCCAGCTTCTTCACCGCAGCATCGGCCTCAGCCTCCGCCAGCTTCTTCAACGCGGCGGCCTCCGCCTTGTTCACCTTCGCCTTCTCCCTGCGGGCGGCTTCCTGCTCCTCGCGCGCCTCCCACAAGTTTCGTTCCTGCGCCTCCCGAAGGTCTGCTGCAGGGTCGATTCGCCGAGTGGTGGTAGAGGTCTCCGCCAACCCAATGACGGAGGCGGCGGACGACTTCTCAAGAGAGAGCGGGGCCCTAAGTCAAGAAAAATAAAGCAAGGAAGCTTAGATAGAATCGACAAAGAAGGAAAGCACAAGAAAAAGATACATACGCCGACACCATAGGAGGCACCTTCGGAAGCTTCTGAAACTTGGTCGCCTTTGCGGCGGCCTCCTTCCGCTTGGTCGCAGCAGTCAGGTTCTTGGTCTTCTTCGGCACGCTGCCAAACAAGATGACGCCTTGTTTGCGCTTGCGCGTGCCGCCTCGAGCAGCCGGCTCGGCGGAAGGGCTCACGTCCGCCCTGCCGGCGCCTCGCGCATGGTGCGGCTCATCCTCTTCATCATCATCATCTGGCCAGGTCTCGAGGCCGCCTCCATCTTCGGAGCCGCCTGCTCCGTCGCCGCCGCCTATGGCATCGTCCTCCAGGGTGGCCGCCCCCAAGTCGGGGTCGTCCACATCGCTCACCTCCCGGTCCGGCTGGTAGTTTTCACCTGGCCCCACGATGGCGGCCGTCGCCGGAGACATATAGATCTGCGTCCAAAGGACCGACTATTCAAGACCAAGATTAGTACTACACAGAAATGAGTTGAGGAACTTACAGCAGGCGGCGGGTTGGCACGGGAGTATGGCCGCTTGCCGAACTGCCAAGACCCTTCTGACTGCTTGAGGTTAGAGATCTCATTCACCATATGGGCAACCTCGGCAGTCGACATGTCCCTCGTGCACATCCGGCTCGGGTCATGGTGCCCGCTCATCCGACAGATCATATGAGGCCGGCCTTGGAGCGAGAGAACCCGGCGCTCGACGAAGGCAACCAGCAGGTCGGACACCTTGAGGCCTTCTGCGTCCGTCAGCACCCGGAGCCGGTTGACGGTGGCGGTGGCGTCGGCCGACATGATGCCAGGGCGTCGGCCAACCTGCTCCGGGTGCTAACGGATGCAGAAAGCCTCAAGGCGTCCGACCTTCTGGTTTCCTTCGTCGAGCGCCGGCTTTGTAGGGCGGCAAGTTGATGAAGTCGATTGCCGGATCGATGTTCTCCACGTAAAAATATGTTTTCTGCCACAGTTTGACCGACTGTGATAGCTTGATGGCGGGGAAGGCATTCTTCACCGACGGACGGCGCACCGCGATGAAGGCACCGCACTGGGCCGCCTTCTCCCTGGCGGAGGTGCCCAGTTTGGTGTAGAAGAATGCTCCCCACAACTCGATGGTGGGGAGGATGCCAAGATAGCCCTCGCACATCGTGACGAAGGCGGACAGCAGCGTCACGGTGTTGGGCGTCAGATGATGCGGCTGAAGGTGGTAGAAGTCAAGGAAGGAACGGAAGAATCCACTAGCCGGCAGGCCGAAGCCGCGGAGGAAGTGCCGGCGGAAGATAACCTGCTCGCCTCCTTGCGGCACCGGCGAAATCTCCTTCTCCGGCAGCACGCGCACCTTGACGAAGCCCGCGCCGGGCAACCGCCATGTGGCACGAAGGAAGGTGAGGTGGTCGTCAATCACGATCGAGCCATCCCAGTCCCCTCCCTTCTCGCGCCCCATGGAGACCGAGCTAGACGGAGAAATGGCGCGACGGCGGAGGCGAAGGCCGCGACGAAGCAAGAGGCTTGGGCCGAAGGAGAGCGACGGCGGCGAGCTGCGGCGGCGCCTTGGCGGAGCACAGAGGTGAGATGGCAGCAAGGAGAGGAGAAGGACGAAAATGGCAAAGGGAGAGGAGGGCGCGCGTGCTCTGCCGCACCCCCTCCTCCCCCTACTTATAGCCCCTGGGCTACGAAGCCGAGGGGGCGGGGCGTGGGATCATGGGATTAATTGTGCCCATGACCCGGCGGCCCCACGGTTATTGCGTGAGTTATTGCGCGTAGTAAATCCGCACGGAATCACAACCGTCTACCTCGGCCGCATCGGATCCGCCCGCGCGCCGAGGCCCGGTAGTGGTGGGCCCAGCCCGCTATCGCATCCCATCGCACGTGGGCTGGCAGGCTGGCCCGACCGGCTGGCGCCGCATGGCGTGCTCGCAGCGGGCGGCGGGCCTGGAGGCTTAGCAAGCACGCCACTTGGTTCCCGCTTTGGCGTTTCGAAATTATCAGATGAAGCCCGCCTAGTCACGACCGACTCCCAGCAAGCGGCACACCAGGAGACGGACAAAAGCATTCAGCAAGAGCATTCAGAGAAGGAAACTGCTGAGGCTTCTCGACTTATCAGCCGCGACGCCTCACCAGCTTCGGGGACTACTATCGGAGTATTGGGACACAGGTAGCCTAACCCGAGTCCCTGAGCATTTCAAGACATTTGGCCGGCTGCGCCCCTCAAGCATCAAGGATAAAGCGCCGCCTTCTGGTGGCCAGCTGGCTCATGCGGCCGGCTGCCAGAAGATGGCCAAGCACCAGAAAACGGTCCCAAGACGGGCCGACTCCTAGCAGGCGGCCTCCATAGAGGCCGGCTCCTAGCAGGCGGCCCACGACGCCCTCAAAGTCTGCACCCCCGTTAAGAGGACGAGATGGGACATGGCTAGAGTGTAGCCCATCACCCCCATTTCCAAGATGTGGTGCCGCCATAGTACCCCATATAGGCGGAGATCTCCGCACGGCGCGGCACTGTTGCCACTCCATCCTTGACGTCACCCCTGTCAGGCGGAGCCCTGCTCCCACGACGGCCTGTCGGTACGGCCCGCGGGCGGCGGGCCCTACTAGGTAGCGAGATCCCGGAGGGCGGCAGAGCCTGACCAGTCGGACCCGAGGGAGGCTGGCCTCTAAGCAGGCGGCCTACTCCTCCCTCGGGGTCCGTGCACCATTAACCAGATGAGACATGGTGTGGCTACAGCGATCTCCCACCAGACAGCGGGACTGTAGCCACGCCTCCCCGACCAAGCGTGCGTCGTTAGCATAATGGCTACAGTAACAAGCAGCCGGCAAGACCCGCGAGCGGCGGGAGCGGCCTGTCGGCCCCATACCAGACCAGGCGGCGGGCCCCAATAGTCGGCGGAGAAGCCGGCGACCAGAGACGCTGATAGCCGGGTCCTACACCCGACCAGATTACCATTGTACCCCTGGGGGGTAGGCCTATATAACCCCCCCAGGGCGCCCATGCAAAGGGTTCCCAACCTGTTAGACCTAGACCCATACATAGAGAAGGGAGAGAGCTAGCCCTGCTTTCTTCTACCTCTAACATACAGCTCGAGGAGCACCATTGTATTCACTAGTGCCTTAGTGATCATGTGGAGACCCCGCAGAGCAGGACTAGGGGTATTATCTCCTAGGAGAGCCCCGAACCTGGGTAAAGTACGCCGGCGTTCGTGTCTACGCCTCATCCCGCTTCCGGGCACCAGCGACGTTCTACTCGCTCCCACCATGATAAGCCATCCCTTGGCATATGTCGCACCCAACCCCCGACACCTTGACCTTCTCTAGGTTGGCCTTGATGCCCTTGTGCGACACCAGAAAGCCCAGCAGCTTGCCGGAAAGGACTCCAAACACACACTTGTCTAGATTGAGCCGCAGATCCACCTTGCGCAGGCTGGCAAATGTTTCCTCTAGGTCTTCAATAAGGGTTCCTTGCCTCCCGAGATTTTACCACTATGTCATCGACATAGGCCTCAACGTTCCTCCCGAGCTGCTGGCCTAGGGCGATGTGCATCAGCCGCTAAAAAGTTGCTCCGGCATTGTGCAACCCAAACGGCATGCAGGTGTAGCAGTACACCCCGCATGGACTCGGGAAGGCTGTCTTCTCAACATCCTGCACCACCATCTTGATTGGGTGATAGCCCGAGAAGGCGTCCAGAAAGCACAACAGGTCACACTCGACGGTGGAGTCGATGATCTGGTCGATGCGCGAAAGCGAAAAGGGGACTTGAGGGCAAGCCTTGTTGAGGTTGGCGAAATCGACGCACATACGCTCTTTCCCACCTTTCTTGGGAACAATAACCGGGTTCGCCAGCCATTCCGGGTACCGCACCTCCCGAATCACTCCAGCCTCTTGCAACTTGCGGGTCTCTTGAACGATAAATGACTGCTTCTCGGTGGACTGACGACGCACCCTCTGCTTCACTGGGCGCATGTTAGGACACACCCTCAGATGATGCTCGATTATCCCCCTCGGGATTCCGACCAGGTCCTTAGGCTCCCAGGCGAACACATTCTTGTTCTTGCGCAAGAAGCTAACCAACGCCTCCTCTTGATCTGGAGGGAGGCCGACACCTATGGTGAAGGTGGCGCCCGATGCCCCGTCTTCATTAACCAGCACCTGCTTCGTCTCGACGCGATCTTGGGAGAACAATTGCTTCTTCTTTGCTGGCGCAACCCTTGAAGCCTCTGGGGCTCCTTCCTCACTTGGTCGCGCAGCAGCCGCGGCCCTGAAGGCAAGCTTGAGGGCCAACAAGGCTTCCTTGGTGTCTCCTGCCACAGTGAGGATGCCGCTGCTCCCTGACATCTTCATGAGATTGTAGGCAGGGTGAGTTGCTGCCATGAACTTGGCCAAGGCCGGGTACCCGAGGATGGCGTTGTACGGGAGGCCGATGCGGGCGATGTCGAAGTCGATAAGCTCAGTGAGGTAGTTGTCACGGGTGCCAAAGGTGACGGGGAGGCGGATCTGCCCCAGGGGGCAGGTGGAGCCGTCGACAACTCCGGAAAAAGGGCATGGTGGGGCGAAGCTGGCCATGGGGCACGTGAAGCAAGTCGAAAGCTTCCACAGAGAGCACATTGAGGCCGGCTCCACCATCGATTAGGGTCTTGGTGACTGCCACGTTACAGATGGTGGGGGTGTAGAGCATTGGGAGCGCGCCGGCACCCGCGGTGGTCGCGGGGTGGTCTGCTACCTCTTGAGCATGCGTTGGTTTTCCCTTGAAGAGGAAAGGGTGATGCAGCAAAGTAGCGTAAGTATTTCCCTCAGTTTTTGAGAACCAAGGTATCAATCCAGTAGGAGACAACGCACAAGTCACCTAGTACCTGCACAAACAATCAAGAACCTTGCAACCAATGCGATAAAGGGGTTGTCAATCCCTTCACGGTCACTCGCAAAAGTGAGATCTAATAAAGAGAGTAAAGTAAATATTTTGGTATTTTTGTTGTATAGATTAGAAAGTAAAGATTGCAAAATAGTAAACGAGATGCGATGTAAATAAAAGAGATGCAATATAATAAGAAAGAGACCCGGGAGCCATAGGTTTCACTAGTGGCTTATCTCAAGATAGCATGTACTACGATGGGTGAACAAATTACTGCCGATCAATTGATAGAAAAGAGCATGGTTATGAAGATATCTAAGGCAATGATCATGAATATAGGCATCACATCCGTGTCAAGTAGACCGAAACGATTCTGCATCTACTACTATTACTCCACACATCAACCGCTGTCGGTGTCAAAACCGGCGGATCTCGGGTAGGGGGTCCCGAACTGTGCGTCTAGGCGGATGGTAACAGGAGACAAGGGACACGATGTTTTTACCCAGGTTCGGGCCCTCTCGATGGAGGTAATACCCTACTCCTGCTTGATTAATATTGATGATATGGGTAGTACAAGAGTAGATCTACCACGAGATCAGAGAGGCTAAACCCTAGAAGCTAGCCTATGGTATGATTGTTGTTCGTCCTAGGGACTAAAACCCTTCGGTTTATATAAACACCGAATAGGGTTAGAGTTACACAGAGTCGGTTACAATGGTAGGAGATCTACATATCCGTATCGCCAAGCTTGCCTTCCACGCCAAGGAAAGTCCCATCCGGACACGGGACGAAGTCTTCAATCTTGTATCTTCATAGTCCAGGAGTCCGGCCAACGATGATAGTTCGGCTATCCAGACACCCCCTAATCCAGGACTCCCTCAGTAGCCCCCGAACCTGGCTCCAATGGCGATGAGTCCGGCGCGTAGGTTGTCTTCGGCATTGCGAGGCGGGTTCTTCTCCAAATTCCATATACTTGTCGAATAGTGTCCGGCTTCTGATAAATGCTGTGCTCCTTAGCTTCCACGCCCAATAATGGCCATCTTCCACGTGTTTGAATGAATGCGAAAAGCCAGGGTATTTTTACACTTATCCCCCTAGCTGCGCAAATGAGCCGCCTATAAAAGTGACGGGGATCTAGATCTGATTCACACCAACCCCCCTCCGTGAGCTTTCATTGGAGCGCCTTCGACAAAAATCCATTCCATCATGGACAGTTGACGCGGCTCCTCCTCTCGCGCTCCCAGCCCTCAGCCTGGAAATTAGGAGAGATGCTCAGTCCCGCACAGCGAGCTAGTGACACTCCAAACCAAGGGATTTCTTCCCCCGGCCTTCATGGTTCCGGTTCGAGCCGGACTTGCCACCTACAAGGGCGGAAAGCAAGCGGAGAGTGTCCCCGATCCCTCTAAAGGAGAGCGGGTATGCTTTATCTCTTATCTAGTAAGAGGACTCGGATTTCCAATTCATCCGTTTCTCCGGGGGCTCTTGGAGTTCTACGGCCTCCAGTTGCACCACCTTACACCTGCCTCCATTTTGCACATCGCGGGCTTCGTGGCCCTTTGCGAACTGTTCTTGGGCGTCGAGGCTCATTTTGCGCTATCGAAGAGATTATTCTGCCTTGTACCTCGTTCTCATGAGGGGTCAATATATCAAGTGGGCGGAGCCGAACTATGGCGCATCGCCGGGACCGGATATCTATCCGGAACCCCGAAAAAGGCGTCCGAAGACTGGCCTTAGGAATGGTTTTACATGGAGGGCGTCCGCTGCGGATCTGTTCGGATCGGCCTTCCGGAGTTTAGCAACGCCCTCGAAGAAGCGCCTAAGCTGGCACCCGGAGCCCCGTGAGGGAAAATGACCGGGGCGTCCTTTACTTGACGAGGCGAATAAGATTATTGGCTCATGCGGATTGACCATGATTGGAGTCATGGCAATCTGCATTATGGGGAGTGCAGCCGCCCAATATAGGGGCCACCCATGTGGGACTTCAACGGGAGGACGATGCCACCCGCCATGGCCGCAAAGGGCGGGATCGGTCACCGAACTGGTGAAGACCTTGTCCGCCATGTACAAAGGGAGGAGGAGGATCTTCTCGCGTCAGTCCATCGAACAGGTTTTCTTGAATAATCCTCGAAGTTGGGTAAGCAAACATCTTTGTGGCATGTCCGATCCATGTTCCCGTGGTAAAATATCTCATTTCATGGTTTCTACGCAGAACCGCGCCGGGCCGTGGAGAAGATACACAGCCCGCCCCACAACCCGAGGATCCGGGCGGTCCTCAATCCTGCCTCCAAGAGGACCCGGATATAAAGGTGGAGCTGATCGACGGGTGTTCCACCAACTTAGCATCGACAATGCTTTGGTTGCCATTACGGCCGACTACCCCGGATTATTTCCGGCCTCCCAGGTAACCGTGACCGAAGTCCGGATACCATGACCCACCCGTGCTTTACTTCTAATCACCACGTATTTGATGGTGTTTCGCAGGGGGTGCCTTCAGAACAGGAAGCCGAGCCTGCCGCGGCCGTCCAACAAGGGGCAGCTCGGCCCAGCAGGCGGAAAAGAAGTGCGGTACGACTCGAGACGTCGCCGCAATGGTATGATGTGCCATCGTGTTTTAAGGAGAGGTTCACAGGAGGCACACCGACGTTCGTGGTTTTTTCAGGAAAAAGCGCCGCCGGACTAAGTCGGAGAAGTTATAATCGGACCTCCGCCAACCAGGCTCAAAAGCTGAGTCCGGAAGGGGGTACAAACACGAGGTGTGCGTCGGATGCTCCTCCAACGGAGGATGCCGACAGACTGTCCGCCACCAAGTCGGAGGTGGAGAGCGCCATGAATCATAGGCGCCGCCAGACTATTCTACGTGACGCATGTTCTCCCAAGAGGCATTGGACGCCTTTAGTTCGGGAGAAGCGCACCTCCGTTCCACTCAAGATGGCCTAGCCAGAGCCACGGAGCAGTATGTGAAAGCCATACAGGTAAGGAATTTTGGCAGTTATATATGCCAGTAGCCCCCGAGACTTAAAATAGTTAGGATAACTGATTTAAGGATCATTTGGAATGCAGGTTCTTACCGAAAAGAATACTCGTTTGTCCCAGGAGCTTGAAGAGTGCAAGGCCCAACTTGAGGCCGCACTTGCCGCGATCGGGGAAGCCATGAAGACTCCCTCTGGTAATATATGCCCTTTTAAAGTAGAAGTAGTTTCGCAGAGTGCGGCGCGTGCATAAATCTGACATTAACATTGCAAATAGCGCCGGGATGGATCCGGACAAGCAACAGCTCCTGCGCCAGCTAAAGGCTGGCGAGAGCGTGCTTACGAGGTGCGGCAGGAGAAAAATAACCTCCAAGATGCCAACACCCAACTAGGTGAGGAACTAAAGGGTGTTCGTGCCCAGTTGGCTAACTCCGTAAAGGAGAATCGACGGCTTCGTCGCGGCATTTTCAGTAAGTGCTTAAACAAACCTTGAAAGAGTTCGGCGAGGAAGGCGACTAACATAAACATGTATGTAGGTTTGCTCACTGTGTCGCCCCGAGGAGGAGATGCCCATTCTTGGGTGATCTTCTTCCCGAATCGTCGGCTACCTGCACGAACGAAGTTCGACAGTGATGAAAGGCGTCGCCGTGCCTTGTGGCCATCTATCTCCCCGCCTCAAGGCATTGGGGAGCTGGCAGAGCGGCTTTAAGGAGCACGGCGGCGCTTCCGACTATGGAAGATATCGGCCTGCCGTCAAAGGCGCCAGGAGGCTGGGCCATGGTAAAGACGCAGACACGAAGGCTGACCCAAACCACATGGCGAGGTCGGACCGGTGGGGCCTGATGGGAAGGAGATCCTCAGTAAGTTAGTGTACGGCCAAGTAGAATTGGCCGCCAAGTATTCCCAACAAGATTGTAAATTAGATAGCCTATTAGATGGCATTGAGGAGGAATACAATTAGTCGAGTTGACTATGTAATTGAATATGACATGAAAAATGTCTTCTAGCCGGATTGTAGATCGTTTGTCATAGCGGACCTTTTCGCCGACCTCGGGACCCGATAGTCCTGGTGTGTCCGAATACCCTCGCGGTTATGTAAGAATCGGGCATGCATGGAGACAAGGCGAGGGGTCATTATTGCTGTATCGACAAGTGCCCAACTAGTTATGTTATATTACATGGATAGTAAGAAACATATTCCGGGAGAATAGTTCCGTTAAGGGTTCCTTTCTCGGGAGGCATGCCCTAAAGTGCATGTCCAAACTGCTAACAAAGCAGAAAATCATCCGGGGCAGATGGATAAATAGTTAAAAATCATCTTTCAGTTCACCGACCGAATATTCCCTTAAGAACGCTAGCTTTCGGCTTCACCCAGTCTGAGGTACACATCCGGCTGACTCGGCAATAACAATAGCAGAGGTGCTCCCTTTACCACCTAGCCGAACAATCGGGAACGTAGTGGTAAGCACAGGAGCCAGGCAACCCAGCTTGGCCAAAACTTAAGTCATATCGATGCATATAATGGTGAGTAAAAGCTACATGCGGAAGTTTGACACATGTGTTGGGCATGAAGCCCGTATAAATAAGCTTTTGTTAAAGAAGCCCCCAGGTATAATGAGCACGGACGGTGCGTCAAGTATGTGCGAACAAAGCGCAAACGAGCCTCTAAAGGCTTCAAGAAGAAGGAGGAGGAAGGAGAGAAATAAAAGATAGCAAAAATAGAAAATGTGGACGGAGGAAGGAGACGAACTCGGAGTCCAGCGCTTAGGCATAGAATCTTCGTAGACGGGCTGCATTCCATGGGTTCGGCTCGAGTCGGTTATCCGATGCGTTTCGCAGACGGTATGCTCCGCCAGTCAGGACCTGGTCGATGATGAAGGGACCTTCCCATTTGGGCTTGAGTTTATCCTTTTACTTGTCCGGCAGGCGTAGAACTAGTTCGCCAACATTGTAAGCTTTGGCCCGTACTTCCCTGCTTTGATATCTTCGAGCCTGCTATTGATAAAATGCGGAACGAGCTTTTGCCACGTCGCGCTCCTCCTCCAATGCGTCCAAACTGTCCTGCCGATCGAGCTCGGCTTCTCTTTCTTCATACATGCGCACGCGACGTGAGTCATGCATTATGTCGCAGGGCAAGACTGCCTCTGCGCCGTACACCATAAAAAATGGTGCGAATCCGGTAGTACGATTAGGCGTGGTCCGCAGCCCCAGTACGGGTCGAGCTCCTCAACCCAAAGGCGTGTTAGATTCCTTGAGGACTGCACTAGTCTGGGTTTAATGCCGCTCATGATTAGACCGTTTGCTCGCTCGACTTGACCGTTGGTTTGAGGGTGATAGACTGAGGCATAATCGGGCTTGATGCCCATGTTTTTGCACCATAATTTGACCTCTTTGGCCGTGAAGTTGGTGCCGTTATCAGTGATGATACTGTGGGGGACGCCGTAACGGTGCACTACCCCTAATATGAAGTCTATCACCGGCCCGGATTCGGCCGTTTTAATAGGCTTGGCCTCTATCCATTTGGTGAATTTATCCACCATGACCAATAGGTATTTTTGCTTGTGGGTTCCTCCCTTAAGGGGTCCAACCATGTCAAGCCCCTAGACCGCGAACGGCCAGGTGATGGGTATAGTTTTGAGGGCGGTGGGTGGCATGTGGCTTTGGTTAGCAAAAAGCTGGCAACCGACGATCGTTGGACTAAATCCTGCGATCTGCCGGGCCGTCGGCCAATAAAATCCTGACGGAAGGCCTTGCCTACAAGGGCCGGGCTGCGGCGTGGTGCCCACCCAGTCCGGCATGAATTTCAGCCAGGAGGTTTCGCCCTTCCTCTTCGGAGATACACCTTTGAAGGACTCCTGTTGTGCTTTTCTTATAGAGCTCTCCCTCAAGGACTTTATAGGCTTTTGATCGCCGTACTATGCAGCGAGCCTCATTTTGGTCTTCGGGGAGTTCATGCCTAGTTAGGTAGGCTAGGAATGGTTCCGTCCACGGGGCGATAACCGCCATTATTTCGTGGCCGAAGGGTGTTATCTCGTTGGCAGAGCCTCCGATTGTGTCAGAGTGTTCGGTGTCAGGCAGTGCGGCTGGGTCCGGATTGTTATTTCCGGACTCCCCTTCCCATAGTACGGATGGCTTGAATAGCCGTTCCAGGAAGATGTTGGGCGGGACGGCCTCGCGTTTTGCGCCGATGTGTGCCAATACGTCCGCCGCCTGGTTGTTGTCCCGGGCTATATGATGAAATTCGAGCCCTTCGAACCGTGCTGACATTTTTAGGACCGCATTGCGGTACGCTGCCATTTTAGGATATTTGGCATCAAAGTCTCCCTTTATTTGAGATATCGCGAGGTTCAATCGCGCACCTCTAGGCGTTTAATGCCCATGGAGATCGCCATCCGGAGGCCGTGCGAAGGGCCTCGTATTCGCCGCGTTGTTGGAGTCCGTATACATTATCGAAGGACGTATTGGACTGTGTCCCGGTTGGGGACGTCAGACGACGCCACCCCGTGCCGCCAACATTTTGGAGCCGTCAAAGTGCATGATCAATTGGAGTATCGCCGTACTCTTTAGGGAG
Organism: Aegilops longissima; assembly: GCA_021605205.1. Lineage (NCBI taxonomy): Eukaryota > Viridiplantae > Streptophyta > Magnoliopsida > Poales > Poaceae > Aegilops > Aegilops longissima. The sequence goes on along the minus strand of CM038677.1, from coordinate 218,997,553 downwards.
TTCAGCTCGGTCCATTCGCCATGAAGTCGGCCAAAACCTGCGACTTAATAGCTCGTCGTGGCTTATAGGTTATGTCGAATGGAAGGAGCTCTATGGCCCATTTAGCAATCCGCCCGTCGCGTCGCGTTGTTTATAATGTCGTTAAGAGGTACTTCGGAGGCTACCGTTATCGAACACTCTTGAAAGTAGTGTCGCAACTTCCGGGATGCCATGAACACGCGTATGCTATCTTTTGATAATGTGGGTACGGGACTTGCATGGAGTTAGGACAATGGACACATAGTAAACCGGTTTTTGAAGAGGGAACTGTGTCCGTCCGTTTCTCGTTCGACGACGAGCACCGCACTGACAACTTGATGTGTTGCGGCGATATATAATAGCATTGGTTCACCCATGTTGGGCGCGGCCAGGACCGGATTTTTGCCAATATGGCTTTTATTTCTTCGAGTCCGGCCGTGGCGTGCATCCGCCCACTCAAGTGTTGGTGCACGGAGGAGGCGGTAAAGGGTAACGCCTTTTCTCCCAAACGGGAAATAAAGCGGCTTAGAGCCGCTACGCATCCAGTCAATTTTTGTGTTTGTTTGAGGTCTTTTGGAATATCCAATTGTGAAAGAGCTCGGATCTTGGCTGGGTTTGCTTCAATTCCTCTACTAGATACAATGAAGGCCAAGAGCTTTCCGGCTGGAATGCCGAAGGCGCATTTTTCCGGATTGAGCATAATGTCGTATTTTCAGAGATTGTCGAATGGGAGCTTCAAGTCGTCTACTAGAGTTTCGACATGCTTGGATTTGACGACCACGTCATCTACATATGCTTCCACTGTTTTGCCGATCTGGTTTGCGGACATGTACGAATCATGCTGCTGATATGTTGCTTGGCGCTTTTGAGCCCGAAGGGCATTGTGTTGAAGCGAGAATGGGCCATATGGAGTGATGAATGTTGTTGCGGCTTGGTGCGGCTCCGCCATCTTGATTTGGTGGTAGCGAGTACGCGTCGAGGAAGCACAATGAGTCGTGTCTGTTGTAGCGTCGATAATTTGATCACGCGAGGAGGAAAGGGATCCTTTGGGCAAGCCTTATTAAGGTCTTTGAAATCAACACATAGGCGCCGAGATTTATCCTTCTTTGGTACCATCACTAGATTTGCTAGCCAGTCCGGATGTTTTATATCTCTCGATGAATCCGGCTTCGTAAGTTTGGCTAGCTCTCTCTCATGGCTTGTCTCTTGGGTTCGAAAAGCGTCGAAGAGCCTGTTTGGTGGCTTGAATCCTTTAGGCTGTGCTCGCCAGCCGACGGGATTCTGGCATGTCGAAGGGTGCCGAGCAAAATGTCCCGATTTTCTCATAGAAATTCTCGTAGTGCGGCGTCTACATCAGGGTTTAATTGTGCCCCAATGGAGGCCGTCTTTGCAGGGTCCGTTGGGTGGACTTGGAATTTGACTATTTCATCCGCTGGTTTAAAAGAGGTGGACTTGAATCTTTTATCAAGTATCACATCGTCCCTGTTCACCGTGGAGCGCATCACAGTGAGTTCCTCGGCCGCTAGGGCTTCGGATAGTGCCTCGAGGGCTAGTGCGGCTGTCTTGTTTTCGGCGCGGAGTGCTATGTTCGCATCACTAGCGAGAGTGATGATTCCATTAGGTCCGGGCATTTTAAGCTTCATGTACCCATAATGGGGTATAGCTTGAAAAATTGTGAATGCCTCTCGCCCTAATAAAGCATGATATCCGCTGCTGAACAGGGCCACTTGAAATGTGACCTCCTCGGACCTGTAATTGTCCGGCGAGCCGAACACTACGTCCAGTGTGATTTTTCCAGTGCAACATGCTTCCCGGCTAGGGATTATTCCTCTAATGGTTGTGCTGCTTCGCTCAATGCGGTTCCAGTCTATTTCCATTTTTCGGAGGGTTTCCTCGTAGATGAGGTCTAGTCCGCTGCCGCCATCCATGAGTACCTTAGTAAGGCGAAAGCCGTCCACTATTGGACTGAGGACCAATGCGGCTGGTGCTCGGGCTGTTCGAATTTGGGTTAAATCACGGCATTAAAGGAAATAGCCGTGTCACTCCATGGATTTATTGTTGCTACTTGGTAGACTTCGCAAGGTTGGAGTGTTCGCTTCCGCATGTTATTTGATCGAAAGTCCCAAGACTGTTAATACCGTACTAGTGTTCTTTGGGCTGGGATTACGAGGCTAGAAGCTCTTCGCCACTTTTGGCCACCTGCCGTAGTATCCAACATGCTCGGAGGCTATGAGTTGGAGTGGCGCCCTCTGTGCTATGAATTTTGCAGGGTCCGTTTAGCCAACCCTCCAATACGGTTCCATGCCCTTTAGGGGGTTTTTGTTTTTTGATGTATAACCCAGGTGCTTGGTGATGATGCACCCTTTTATTTTGGACTAGGGCTGTATTCGGGGCCGGATTATCCCAAAATTTACTTTCGGTTTTCCAAGCACTCTCCATCGCACAGTACTTTTGTACTATGGTCACCAAGTCAGCAAAGCATGTAATTTCGCGACGACTTATGGCGTTTAGGATTCCCTTGTCTGTGCAATTATTGCAGAAAAGTGAGATTACGTCCTCCTCTCGGCAGTCCTTTATCCTGTCCATAACCAGGAGGAATCTGGCCCAGTAATGATGTACTGTTTCAGCAGGCTCTTGCCGAAATCGGGATAGATCGCTAATGTTTGGGTGGGCGGGTGGAACTAGATCCGGAACCCCGTCCAATTTAAGACTCAGGGGCCGAGAAGTTTCCGAACTTGGAAGTTTGGATTTTTGAATGCTATCCAATGAATCCAACCCACCGCCTGACTTTAAGTTCAGGGCTTGATCAACATCCGTCCCTCTGCGGGAATCCGGCATGGAGGGATCGGGAATCCGGACGTAGCTAGTCCTTAAGATAGAAGAAGAATCGTCGTATTGCTCCTCTATCACAGCAACATGATGGGTAGCCTGGGGAGAGTTGATCTCTCTCAGATCGGTTTTAGGCCCGATCTGGTCGTAGTCTGTGGCGACTCCCAGGGCGGCGATGCGATCCAAGAGCTCGTTTACGGAGGAGAGCTCGATCGGATCTAACTGCTCGGCAAGTTCCGAGTTAACGTGAAGATTGGTTTTGATGACCGAGAAGTCATCGTCGGTAGATGGTATTTAACCGGCGGTCATAAGAAACCACCTAACCAAGAGTATGACCAGTGGCCAAGGCTCCTTTGGCGATAGTATCGTCTTTTAAAGACGGATGAGGCATCCTTCCGACGGCGACGCAGAGGAACTCTCAATGAAAGCACCAATGTCGGTGTCAAAACCGGCGGATCTCGGTAGGGGTCCTGAAGCGTGCGTCTAGGCGGATGGTAACAGGAGACAAGGGACACGATGTTTTACCCAGGTTGGGCCCTCTCGATGGAGGTAATACCCTACTCCTGCTTGATTAATATTGATAATATGGGTAGTACAAGAGTAGATCTACCACGAGATCGAGAGGCTAAACCCTAGAAGCTAGCCTATGGTATGATTGTTGTTCGCCCCACGGACTAAAACCCTTCGGTTTATATAAACACCGAATAGGGTTAGGGTTATCTGAGTCGTCGGTTACAATGGGCAGGAGATCTACATATCCGTATCGCCAAGCTTGCCTTCCACGCCAAGGAAAGTCCCATCCGGACACGGGACGAAGTCTTCAATCTTGTATCTCCATAGTCCAGGAGTCCGGCCAACGATGATAGTTCGGCTATCCGGACACCCCCTAATCCAGGACTCCCTCAACCGCTATCCAGCATGCATCTAGAGTATTAAGTTCATAAGAACGGAGTAACGCATTAAGCAAGATGACATGATGTAGAGGGATAAACTCAAGCAATATGATATAAACCCCATCTTTTTATCCTCGATGGCAACAATACAATACGTGCCTTGCTGCCCCTACTGTCACTGGGAAAGGACACCACATGATTGAACCCAAAGCTAAGCACTTCTCCCATTGCAAGAAAGATCAATCTAGTAGGCCAAACTAAACCGATAATTCGAAGAGACATGCGAAGATATCAAATCATGCATATAAGAATTCGGAGAAGAACCAAATAATATTCATAGATAATCTTATTCATAAATCCACAATTCATTGGATCTCGACAAACACACCGGAAAAGAGTATTACATCGAATAGATCTCCAAGAACATAGAGGAGAACTTTGTATTGAGAATCAAAGAGAGATAAGAAGCCATCTAACTAATAACTATGGAGCCGAAGGTCTGTGGTAAACTACTCACGCTTCATCAGATAGGCAATGGTGTTGATGTAGAAGCCCTCCATGATCGATTCCCCCTCCGGCAGATCACCGGAAAAGGCCCCAAGATGGGATCTCACGGGTACAGAAGGTTGCGGCGGTGGAAAAGTGGTTTCGTGGCTCTCTATGATCGATCTAGGGTATAAGAGTATATATAGGCGAAAGAAGTACGTCGGCGGAGGTACGAGGGGCACACAAGGGTGGGGGCGCGCCTACCCCCCTGGGCGCGCCCTCCTGCCTCGTGGTCGCCTCGTGGCGTTCCATACTTCAACTCCAAGTCTTCTGGATTGCTTTCGGTCTAAGAAAGATCATCACGAAGGTTTCATTCCGTTTGGATTCCGTTTGGTATTCCTTTTCTGCGAAATACTAAAATAGGCAAAAAACAGAAACTGGCACCGGGCCTCCGGTTAATAGGTTAGTCCCAAAAATAATATAAAAGAGCATATTAAAGCCCATTAAACATCCAAAATAGATAATATAATAGCATGAAACAATCAAAAATTATAGATACGTTGGAGACATGTCAAGCATCCCCAAGCTTAATTCCTGCTCGTCCTCGAGTAGGTAAGTGATAAAAATAGAATTTTTGATGTGGAATGCTACCTATCATAATTATCAATGTAATTTTCTTTATTGTGGCATGAATGTTCATATCTGAAAGATTCAAAACAAAAGTTTAATATTGACATAAAAATAATAGTACTTCAAGCATACTAATAAAGCAATCATGTCTTCTCAAAATAACATGGCCAAAGAAAGCTATCCCTACAAAATCATATAGGCTGGCTATGCTCTATCTTCATCACACAAAATATTTAAATCATGCACAACCCCGATGACAAGCCAAGCAATTGTTTCATACTTTTGATGTTCTCAAACTTTTTCAATCTTCACGCAATACATGAGTGTGAGCCATGGACATAGCACTATAGGTGGAATAGAATGGTGGTTGTGGAGAAGACAAAAAGGAGAAGATAGTCTCACATCAACTATGCATATCAACGGGCTATGGAGATGACCATCAATAGATATCAATGTGAGCGAGTAGGGATTGCCATGCAACGGATGCACTAGAGCTATAAGTGTATGAAAGCTCAAAAATAAAACAAGTGGGTGTGCATCCAACCCGCTTGCTCACGAAGACCTATGGCATTTTGAGGAAGCCCATCATTGGAATATACAAGCCAAGTTCTTATAATGAAAATTCCCACTAGTATATGAAAGTGACAACATAAGAGACTCTCTATCATGAAGATCATGGTGCTACTTTGAAGCACAAGTGTGGAAAAAGGATAGTAGCATTGTCCCTTCTCTCGTTTTCTCTCATTTTTTTATTTGGGCCTTTCTCTTTTTTTATGGCCTCATTTTTTCTCTTTTTTTATTTTTTGTCTGGAGTCTCATCCCGACTTGTGGGGGAATCATAGTCTCCATCATCCTTTCCTCACTGGGACAATGCTCTAATAATGATGATCATCACACTTTTATTTACTTACAACTCAAGAATTACAACTCAATACTTAGAACAAAATATGACTCTATGTGAATGCCTCCGGCAGTGTACCGGGATGTGCAATGAATCAAGAGTGACAAGTATGAAAGAATTATGAAGGTGGCTTTGCCACAAATGTGATGTCAACTACATGATCATGCAAAGCAATATGACAATGATGAAGCATGTCATAATAAACGAAACGGTGGAAAGTTGCATGGCAATATATCTCAGAATGGCTATGGAAATGCAATAATAGGTAGGTGTGGTGGCTGTTTTGAGGAAGGTAAATGGTGGGTTTATGGTACCGGTGAAAGTTGCGCGGTACTAGAGAGGCTAGCAATGGTGGAAGGGTGAGAGTGCGTATAATCCATGGACCCAACATTAGTCATAAAGAACTCACATACTTATTGCAAAAATCTATTAGTTATTGAAACGAAGTACTACGCGCATGCTCCTAGGGGGGTAGATTGGTAGGAAAATACCATCGCTCGTCCCCGACCTCCACTCATAAGGAGACAATCAAAAAATAAATCATGCTCCGACTTCATCACGTAACGGTTCACCATACGTGCATGCTACGGGAATCACAAACTTTAACACAAGTATCTCTCAAATTCACAACTACTCAACTAGTATGACTCTAATATCACCATATTCATATCTCAAAACAATCATAAGGAATCAAACTTCTCATAGTATTCATGCACTTTATATGAAAGTTTTTATTATACCCATCTTGGATGCCCATCATATTAGGACTAATTTTAAAGCCAAAGCAAATTACCATGCTATTATAAAGGACTATCAAAATAATATAAGTGAAGCATGAGAAATCAATCATTTCTATAAAATAAAACCACCACCGTGCTCTAAAAAGATATAACTGAAGCACTAGAGCAAAATTATCTAGCTCAAAAGATATAAGTGAAGCACATAGAGTATTCTAATAAATTCCGATTCATGTGTGTCTCTCACAAAAGGTGTGTAAAGCAAGTATGATTGTGGTAAACTAAAAAACAAAGACTCAAATCATACAAGACGCTCCAAGCAAAACACATATCATGTGGTGAATAAAAATATAGCCTCAAGTAAAGTTACCGATAGATGAAGACGAAAGAGGGGATGCCTTCCGGGGCATCCCCAAGCTTAGGATTTTGGTTGTCCTTGAATTTTAACTTGGGGTGCCTTGGGCATCCCTAATTTAGGCTCTTTCCACTCCTTATTCCAAAATCCATCAAATCTTTACCCAAAAACTTGAAAACTATACAACACAAAACTTCAACAGAAAATCTCATGAGCTTCGTTAGTATAAGAAAATAAACCACCACTTTAAGGTACTGTAATGAACTCATTGTTTATTTATATTGGTGTTAAACCTACTGTATTCCAACTTCTCTATGGTTCATACCCCCCGATACTACTCATAGATTCATCAAAATAACCAAACAACACACGAAAAACAGAATCTGTCAAAACAGAACAGTCTGTAGTAATATGACTTGTTCGAATACTTCTGGAACTCCAAAAATTCTGAAATAAATTGGTGGACGTGAGGAATTTTTATATTAATCTTCTGCAAAAAGAATCAACCTAAAAGCACTCTCCAGTAAAAATTTACAGCTAATCTCGTGAGCGCAAAAGTTTCTGTTTTTTACAGCAAGATCGCAAAGACTTCACCCAAGTCTTCCCAAAGGTTCCACTTGGCACAAACACTAATTAAAACATAAAACCACATCTAAACAGAGGCTAGATGAATTATTTTTTACTAAACAGGAACAAAAAGAAAATAACAAAAATAAAATTGGGTTGCCTCCCAACAAGCGCTATCGTTTAACGCCCCTAGCTAGGCATTGGTAATTTTAATGATGCTCACATGAGAAGATAGCAATTGAAACACAAAGAGACCATCATAAAACATGTAATAAACAAGTTTAAGTCTAACATGCTTCCTATGCATAGGGATTTTATAAGCAAACAAAGTATTATAGCAAGCAAAAACTATCATATGCAAGGAAGAAGAAAGAAACAATAGCAATCTCAACGTAACGAGAGGTAATTTAGTAACATGAAAATGTCTACAACCATATTTTCCTCTCTCATAATAATTATATGTAGGATCATAATCAAATTCAGAAATATAGCTATCACATAAAATTTTCTCTTCATGATCCACATGCATGCAAAGTTGATACTCTTCAGAAATAGTGGGATTATCATAAAATAAAGTCATGACTTCTCCGAACCCACTTTTGTCAAAAACTTTATAAGATTGAATCCAAATATGTAGGATCTAAAGTTGACACTCTTCCAAACCCACTTTCAGTATTATTGCAAACATTATTATCAATCTCATATGCATCATGGGGCTTAAATAAATTTTCAAGATTGTAAGAAAAATCACCCCAATCATGATCATTGCAACAAGTAGTGGACATAGCAAAACTAGCATCCCCAAGCTTAGGGTATTGCATATTATTAGCACAATTGACATTAACAGAATTTATAATAATATCATTGCAATAATGCTTTTCATTCAAGGAGCTATCGTGAATCACTTCATAAATTTCTTCTTTCGAAACTTCATCATAATTTTCAGATTCACGAATTTCAAGCAAAACCTCATAAAGATAATCTAGTGCACTCAACTCACTAGCAATTGGATCTTTTAAAAATATTAGCAAGGGGATGAGGATCCATAACAATAGATTTTTAGCAAGCGAAGATACAAGCAAATAGCAGGCACATGGCAACACAAGCAAACATAAGATCGAACGGAAGAAGGGTGAAGAAAAGGGCAAATCTTTGTGAAGTGGGGCAGATGAAAACGAGAGGCGAATGGCAAATAATGTAATGCGAGGGAGAAGAGTTTATGATGGGTACTTGGTATGTCTTGACTTGCCGTAGATCTCCTCGGCAACGGCGCCAGAAATCCTTCTTGCTACCTCTTGAGCATGCATTGGTTTTCCCTTGAAGAGGAAAGGGTGATGCAGCAAAGTAGCGTAAGTATTTCCCTCGGTTTTTTAGAACCAAGGTATCAATTCAGTAGAAGACGACGCACAAGCCACCTAGTACATGCACAAACAATCAAGAACCTTGCAACCAACGCGATAAAGGGGTTGTCAATCCCTTCACGGTCACTCGCAAAAGTGAGGTCTAATAAAGAGAGTAAAGTAAATATTTTTGGTATTTTTGTTGTATAGATTGGAAAGTAAAGATTGCAAAATAGTAAACGAGATGCAATGTAAATAAAAGAGATGCAATATAATAAGAAAGAGACCCGGGGGCCATAGGTTTCACTAGTGGCTTCTCTCAAGATAGCATGTATTACGGTGGGTGAATAAATTACTGCCGAGCAATTGATAGAAAAGAGCATAGTTATGAAGATATCTAAGGCAATGATAATGAATATAGGCATCACGTCCGTGTCAAGTAGACCAAAACAATTATGCATCTACTACTATTACTCCATAGATCAACCGCTATCCAGCATGCATCTAGAGTATTAAATTCATAAGAACGGAGTAACGCATTAAGCAATATGACATGATGTAGAGGGGTAACCTCAAGCAATATGATATAAACCCCATCTTTTTATCCTCGATGGCAACAATACAATACGTGCCTTGCTGCCCCTACTATCACTAGGAAAGGACACCGCATGATTGAACCCAAAGCTAAGCACTTCTCCCATTGCAAGAAAGATCAATCTAGTAGGCCAAACTAAACCGATAATTCGAAGAGACTTGCAAAGATATCAAATCATGCATATAAGAATTCGGAGAAGAACCAAATAATATTCATAGATAATCTTGTTCATAAATCCACAATTCATCGGATCTCGGCAAACACACCACGAAAGAGTATTACATCGAATAGATCTCAAAGAACATAGAGGAGAACTTTGTATTGAGAATCAAAGAGAGAGAAGAAGCCATATAGCTAATATTTATGGACCTGAAGGTCTGTGGTAAACTACTCACGCTTCATCAGATAGGCAATGGTGTTGATGTAGAAGCCCTCTGGGATCGATTCCCCCTCCGGCAGATCGCCGGAAAAGGCCCCAAGATGGGATCTCATAGGTACAGAAGGTTGCGGAGGTGGAAAAGTGGTTTCCTGGCTCTCTATGATCGATCTAGGGTATAAGAGTATATATAGGCGAAAGAAGTACGTCGGCGGAGGTACGAGGAACCCACAAGGGTGGGGGCGTGCCTACCCCCCTGGGTGCGCCCTCCTGCCTCGTGGCCGCCTCGTGGTGTTCCATACTTCAACTCCAAGTCTTCTGGATTACTTTCAGTCCGAGAAAGATCATCGTGAAGGTTTCATTCCGTTTGGTATTCCTTTTCCGGTTAACAGGTTAGTCCCAAAAATAATATAAAAGAGCATATTAAAGCCCATTAAATATCGAAAACTGATAATATAATAGCATGAAACAATAAAAAATTATAGATACGTTGGAGACGTATCATGGTCTCTCGAGTCGAAGGTGAGGTCGGCCTTAGGCGCCGCCCAGCCTGGAGGAGCTCCCTACTGCACGTGGGGGGCACCCACCTGGTGGAAGAACTTCTTGACGTGGCGGTCCGAGGGCGGCGCGTGCGAACCACCGAGCAAGGCTGTGATGGCGTGGGGCGCCGACGCCGCGAAGCGCGTGATGAAGAGGCCGCGCAACTCCTCCCAGGAGGCCACAGAATATCCCGGCAAGCTAAGAAGCTAGGCGCGCGGCGTGCCTGCAAGGGCCATGGGGAACCAGTTGTCCATGACCTTGTCGTCACCGCCGGCTGCCAACACCGCCTCCTCGTATGCCTGGAGAAAACCTGCCGGATCTGCCGCCCCATCGTATCGGGGCGGCAGCTCCGGCCTGAACTTAGGTGGCCACTGCACCTGCCGCAGGGCGGGGGTGAAAGCTCGTAGGCCCTCGGCTCCCCCGAAAGCACGCGTTGATCCGGTCGATGGAGGAGCGTCCGCCATGAGGGCCAAGCACCGAGCACAGCGCACGGAGAGGTGACCTTTGATGCACCCCTACCTGGCGCGCCAAACGGTGGATTTTGGGTTCCGCAGACCCTTGAGAGGTTCAAACTCTGGGGTGCGTGCGAAGGACTCAACCTCCCCAGTCTGCCTACTCGCCAATCCCACGGCCTAGCTCGATGAATTGGATGGAAACGGGATACAGCGGTTTACCTAGGTTCGGGCCACCTTGCGGTGTAAAACCCTACTCCTGCTTTGTGGTGGATTGGCCTCGAGGGGCTGAGGATGAATTAGTATAGTGGGGGAACAACCTCAGGAGGAGGAGTGTTCTTGGCTCGAGTGAGCTGGTGAGTGTGAGGATGGAATGGATCAGATCCAGTCTCTCCCCCACTTTGGTGGTGGATAGGCCCTATTTATAGTGGCCTTGGTCCTCTACCCATATGAAAGGCGGGAAGGGATCCCACAACGGCCAAATTCGAAGGGAGAGAGCTAGTACATGTTATCCTGACAAAAGTAGTCTTCGCCTGCAAAAGCCTCTGGTCGTGACGCTGCGGTGGGCTCGGTGGTGACCTCCATCCTGCTGTCCTGGCGGTCATGGTCTTGTTGCACCGGAATGGAAACCTTTGGCTGATTCCTCGGGACTCTGCGCTTGCGCTTGCCTCCTTAGCACCAAAGAGGAAACTGGTACATTGCGCCTGCTGGCGGCCTCCTGGCCTTGGTCGTCATGGATCACGTCATCCGAACCTCACGAGGTGAGGCTTGCATAGAAATCTTCGCTCCTCGGGAGCCAGCATGAGGAGGCCGCCCCTCGCGAGGTCTTGGTGTCATTCGCTTCGCGAGGCTTGGCCCCTCACTAGGGTCTTGATATGTTGACGCTTGAAGCTGGGCCATACCAGGCCGTTGACGAAGCCACGCCGTGGGCCGGAGGAAGGCAAGTCTGGGTACCCCCGTTCCCAGAATGCCGACAAAAACTTTCAAAACACCTTTGAAGTCCCAGTTCTAAGCTGTAAAGCATGGCACACTGAACTATCGAGTAGTCATCAGATTGAGATTGCCAGACGTTCATAACATCTGCTTCAGCTCCTGCAGCAGGTCTGTCACCTAGCGGTGCATCAAGGACATAATTCTTCTATGCAACAATGAGGATAATCCTCAAGTTACGGACCCAGTCCGTGTAGTTGCTACCATTATCTTCCAACTTAGCTTTCTCTAGGAACGCATTAAAATTCAGGGGAATGGTAGCTCGGGCCATTGCTCTACAACATAGATACGAAAAAATATAAGACTAAGTTCATGATAAATTAAGTTCAGTTAATCAAATTACTAATGAACTCCCACTTAAATAAACATCCCTCAAGTTATCTAAGTGAAACATGATCCAAATCAACTAACCCATATCCGATCATCACGTGAGATGGGGTAGTCATCAATGGTGAACATCTCTGTGTTGATCATATCTACTATATGACTCACGTACGACCTTTCGGTCTCCAGTGTTCCGAGACCATGTCTGTACATGCTAGGCTCGTCAAGTTTAACCCAAGTATTATGCATGTGCAAAACTGTCTTACACCCGTTGTATGTGAACGTAGAGTCTATCACACCTGATCATCACAAGGTGCTTCGAAACGACGAACTTTTGCAACGGTGCATACTCGGGGAGAACACTTTTATCTTGAAATTTAGTGAAGGGATCATCTTATAATGCTACTACCGTTCTAAGCAAAATAAGATGCATAAAGGATAAACATCACATGCAATCAAAATATGTGACATGATATGGCCATCATCATCTTGTGCTTTTGATCTCCATCTCCAAAGCATCGTCATGCTCTCCATCGTCACCGGCTCGACACCTTGATCTCTATCGTTGCGTCGGGGTCGTCTCGCCAACTATTGCTAACGCATAGCGATAAAGTAAAGCAATTACATGGCGCTTGCACTTCATACAATAAAGAGACAACCCTAAGGCTCCTGCCGGTTGTCGATATTACAAAACATGATCATCTCATACATCAACATATATCACATCATATTTTGACCGTATCACATCACAACATGCCCTGCTAAAATAACACTACAAAAAAATACACATCCGTGACATTTTGGGCCGAACGAATTTTTTTCCTGTCATGCTTATGACACTTCTATGACGATAATTATGACCAAACTCGGTATCATCATAGATGTGGTGGGCTCCTATTTCTGTGACAAAAAACATGATAGAAAATGGGCTTTTTGTCCTGGGCGGGGCGGAGACGCACCTGCATGAAATTCTTTGGGCCGTCCATGACGGAGAAAATCATGGTAGAAGCGAGGGCAAGGAAAATATCAGGGACTTCCCAGTTACGGTGGGTGGTCGAAGCCGTGCGATGCAGTGTGGTTTGCATGTTTCTCTCGTACGCGCGTGTGGTGTGAGCCGGGTCGCTATAACCGAACCCGAGCAATCTCCTGCTGCTACGTACTGAAGCCAATCGATCGATCCCTTTGCTCCTAACTGAACCTGACTGAAGCCAATCGATCGCTGCTGTAGCATGCTTACTGAAGCCGATCGAACCCCCATGCGAGACGTAGCTAGCCAGTTGGGTCACCTCTGGATGAACAGTGCCAGTTGCTGCCGCGCGCTCGATACGTAGAACGAGTCGAGACATGGTGTGAGTCGAGCCGGTTGGGTTGGCTGTGGATGAACAGTTCCCGGTGGGGGTTGGATGAACAGGACCCCGGCCGTGTGTATAGGCGATTGCCACTAGATGAACAGGACCCCGTGGTATATAGTACGCGGTTGCCGCTGGATGAACATGACCCCAAGGAGGCCGCTACACACCCCAGCCGGTTGGGGTGGATGAACAAGACCCCGTGGAGGCTGGTTGAACTGAAGTCGGTGGAGGCTAGATGAATAGTAGCCCTTGGATGAACAGTGTCTGGTGGAGGCTGGAAACGGTGGATGAACAGTAGCAGGTGGAGGTTGGAGGAAGTCGACGGTGGATGAACAGTAGCCCGTGGAGTCCCGTTTTGCGGTACGCCACATCCCTCCTGATGAAAAAAAAACTTGTTTCGATCGTAGGAGGTCAAAGAGGAGTCTATTTCCTCCGTTTTGCGGTGCGCCACACCCCTCCCAGTCAACAGGACCCCGTTTCAACCGCAGGGGCTCGAATAGAAGTCTGTTTCCACCGTTTGTAGGTACGCCAGACCCTTCCCAATGAACAGGACCCCATTTTGACCGTACGCGGTCGAACAGAAGGCATGTTTCCTCCGTTCTGCGGTACGCCAAACCTCGTTTCGGCTGTTTCGTCCAAGCCGGTTGGCTCCCGATGAACAGGACGCGTTCCGACCCAGTGGCTTCGCTCCCAATGAACAGGACGCGCTCCGACCCAATCACTTGGCTCTCGGTGAAGACGACGTTGTTTCCTCCATTCCGACCCAACCGGTTAGCTGCTGGTGAACAGGACAACGTCGCTGCCGTCCGTTGCCTCTCCATGTACACAAGCCCTAGCCGTACATATGCGCGAGTACGCATTCGAGACCTCGCCCTTATGTTCGTACGTAGCCGTATTTAATTTCTTGCAGCGTGGATGTACGTACGTGTACATGATATATATATAGATGGGACTGCGTGACATGCTACGTCTGCACGCTCTACTACGACACGTGCATCTCCTTACTCGGACACGATTCATCACTACAGAGAGACCGATCGACTAGTATGTACGTACACGATCACGACCAGACAGACAACCCGACGAACGGTTCGACCCGGTGGGACCCAACTATGAGGGAGGATAAGGAGGCACTTCCTTCCGTGCAAATATATAGCTAGTGGGTCCCAGCTGTCAGGGAGGATAAGGAGGCACTTCCTTCCATGTGAAATATAGCTGGTGGGTCCCAGCTGTCAGGGGGAAGAATCTTTTTTTGCCCGTAATACGGACGCACTTCCTTGCGTACGAAGATGTAGCTAGTGGGTCCCAGCTGGCAGGGGAAACGTTTTTTTTTGAGGCCCTTCCAGTAGGTCCCGCTGTTAGGTGGAGGAATCATTATTTTGCGCATAATAAGGAGGCACTTCCTTGTTGCGGCCGTGGACCCAGTTGTCAGCCTCTCCACCTACAGTCCTCTTCTGATGGAAGGCGTTCCTTGACCATGTTGACCACGCCGCACTGAGAGCACCAAGGCGGTGGACGTCGGCAAGGCCTAGAATGGGAACGATCTAGAGTCATGGAACAAGGGGCACTAGAGTCCCTGGCGGAGGGGAGTATGAGGGACTGGTTCGGCTGCCGGGTGAGGCTGCCTTTGCCAGAGAATAACAGAAGGTGTGGGTGAGTACAGGTATGACCTTGCCACCGTTGGGAGTAGAGTGGGGCGGCGAGGCCTGTGCGGCAGCACAGCCGGCCACGGGAGGCAGATGCAGGTGCTCCAGCCAGCGATGGTTTTGGCGGCTGGAGCAAGAGTTACTAGATCAGAGATTCAATAAGAAGGATCGCCATTGGATGTCAATCCAACGACTACAGATGTCAGAATATTTGTTGACTCTTTGTATTAGACCATTAAATCAATTTGTTCACTAATTGGACAACACCTTGCGCAGGCTTTGTCTAGTGGGCCAACAAAGTCAGCTTCGAAAGCTGTGTCAGAATGCAGCCCATTTATTTAGGTTTTAGAGTCCATTTCATTTTGTTTGCCAATCCATCTATTTCTTGGGCTTTGAATCAAAAAAATATCTATTTCCTAGGCTGGTTAAAAAAAATAGCCGATTTACTATTTATGATAATTGTTTCTAAAAAACTATTTATGATAATTTACAGCTCATTTGATTATTTATTTGAATACACCTATTTAATGAGCTGAATCAAAATAATATTGCATACTGATACGTCTCCAATGTATCTATAATTTTTTATTGTTCCATGCTATTATATTATCTGTTTTGGATGTTTTATATTCATTAATATGCTATTTTATATTATTCTTGGGACTAACCTATTAACCTGGAGCCCAGTGTCAGTTCCTGTTTTTTCCCTGTTTTTGAGTTTTGCAGAAAAGGAATACCAAACGGAGTCCAAAGGAATAAAACCTTCGCGATGATTTTTCTTAGACCAGAAGACACCCAGGAGACTTGAAGATGAAGTCAAAAGAGCCACGAGGCGGCCACAAGGACGGAGGGTGTTCCTAGGGGGGTAGGGCGCGCCCCCCACCCTTGTGGGCCCCTCGTGCACCCCCTGACCTAATTTCTTCACCTATATGTTCCCATATATCCCCAAACCAACAGAGGCATCCACGAAAACACTTTTCCACCATCGCAACCTTCTGTACCCGTGAGATCTGATACGTCTCCAACGTATCTATAATTTTTGATTGTTCCATGTTGTTATATGATCATTCTTGGATGTTTTATGATCATTTTATAGTCATTTTATATCATTTTTTGGTACTAACCTATTGACTTAGTGCCAAGTTCCAGTTACTGTTTTCTGCATGTTTTTTACATCACAGGAAATCAATACCAAATGGAGTCCAAATGCAGCGAAACTTTTTGTGGAATTTTTATGGACCATATGACATCCAGTGGGCCGGAGAAGCACCTGGGGGTGCCCCGAGGGGGGCACAACCCACCAGGGCGTGCCTGGGCCCCCAGGCGTGCCCAGGTGGGTTGTGCCCTCCTCGGTGGCCTCCCAAACCGCTTCTTTACACTATAAATACCCTAATATTCCAGAAACCCTAGAGGAGTCGACGAAAATCAATTCCAGCCGCCGCAAGTTCCAGAACCACCAGATCCAATCTAGACACCATCACGGAGGGGTTCATCATGTCCATTGGTGCCTCTCGGATGATGCATGAGTAGTCTTTTGTAGACCTACGGGTCCGTAGTTAGTAGATAGATGGCTTCCTCTCTCTCTCTCTCTCTCTCTCTCTCTCTCTCTCTCTCTCTCTCTCTCTCTCTCTCTCTCTCTCTCTCTTTGATTCTCAATACAATGGTCTCTTGGAGATCCATATGATGTAACTCTTTTTGCGGTGTGTTTGTTGGGATCTAATGAACTTTGAGTTTATGATCAGATCTATCTTTTTATCCATGAAAGTTGTTTGAGTCTTCTTTGATCTCTTATATGCATGATTGCTTATAACCTCATATTTTCTCTCCAACATTTGGGTTTTGTTTGGCCAAGAGGATCTATTTATCTTGCAATGGGAAAAGGTTCTTTGTGATGGGTTCGATCTTACGGTGCTTGATCACAGTGACAGGAGGGGAACCGACACGTATGTGTCGTTGCTATTAAGGATAACAAGATGGGGTCTATTTCTACATAAATAGATCTTATCTACATCATGTCATCGTTCTTATTGCATTACTCTGTTTCTCCATGAACTTAATACACTAGATGCATGCTGGATAGCGGTCGATGTGTGGAGTAATAGTAGTAGATGCAGGCAGGAGTCGGTCTACTAATCTTGGACGTGATGCCTATATAATGATCATTGCCTGGATATCATCATGATTATTTGAAGTTTTATAAATTGCCCAATAGTAATTCGTTTACCCACCGTTTGCTATTTTTTCTCGAGAGAAGCCACTAGTGAAATCTACGGCCCCCGGGTCTCTTCCTTATTTTGCCTTTGTGGTCTATTTTATTTTCTTTTATTTTCAGATCTATTAAACCAAAAATACAAAAATACCTTGATGCACTTTATTTTATTTGGCGTTCGATCTATCAATTATAGCAAATCTCTCATGTCCTTTTGCCAATTTCTGGCGCCGTTACCCGAAAGGGATTGACAACCCCTTTAACACGTCGGGTTGCCAGTATTTGTTATTTGTGTGCAGGTGTTGTTCATGTAGTGTTGCATGATTCTCCTACTGGTTCGATAACCTTGTTCTCATCACTGAGGAAAATACCTACCGTTGATGTGCTTCATCATCCCTTCCTCTTTGGGGAAATACCGACGTAGTTCTAGCAGACATCAAAAGGAATTTCTGGCACCGTTGCCAAGGAGACATCATCAACATCTACCAGGTTCCTAATCACAAATCTCATCTCCTTGCAATTTACATTATTTTCCATTTGCCTCTCGTTTTCCTCTCCCCCACTTCACAAAAATTTGCCGTTTTATTCGCCCTCTTTTTCCTTCGCTGTTTTCTTGTCAGATCTACCCTTTGTTTGCAATCATGAGTGACTTTGGTATGGCAGAAACAGACAATGGCCTGAATCCTAAAATTGGACGATCTGGCAATCCGTGTGCTAAAACTTTTGTTTTGGGGCAAGGGAATGTTATAGGAAAAGAACCTATCCAAAAAAAAATTCAATTGCGTTGGAAATTTAAGTCTTGATGATGTTCCTACACTTAAGAGGACTAAATCTTATGCGGAAACTATTTCACCACTTGTTCTGAAACTTGAAACTAAATTTATCCGTACTCATCCTACTTTGCAAAGATTGTTTTTTGAGCTACCCGTTATAAAGAATCCCAAGGCTAAAAAGTTGGCCACTCTTGTTCTTATGAATGAATTTGCCTACATAATACAGGAAGCTAGGGAAATCTTTGACTTTTGTGGTATGAATCGTGAAAAGCCGGTGATAGATGAAATTCTTTATAATAGTGATTATCCGTTAAGACATTTGCTTGGGCATAATCAAATTTTTGATGACAATCTTAAAAAGGAAGTCCCTATTCTAGATATAATCCAACAAGTTTTTAATAATGTTAATCAACATTATTCTTGGATTGTTGCCGAAAATCAAAGAGGTTATGATGATAAGCAACTTGATAGTGCTAAGATTTCCATGGATAATATATTTTATGTTTTTTTTACAAAACCTCATCACAAAAATACCTCTAAGGAAATTAAGGAGAAAGAACAAAACGTAGATCCTTGCTTTATGCCTAGCTAGGGGCATAAAACGATAGCGCTTGTTGGGAGGCAACTATACCTGGCCATGGGCCGGGCCGGGCCTAAAAATAGCCCACGGCAAAAAACTGAGGCCCAGACCCTCCCATCGGGCCTACTTTTCAAGCCCAAGCCCGACCCATCTGGTAAGAAGCCCTCAAAAGTCCTTAGGGCTTAGGGCCGTGGGCCGGGCCTCTTCTTTAAAATGCCAATATGCCAAGCCCAAGCCCAAGCCCATCCAGGCCCTGCTGGTGGGCTCAAAACTCAGGCCCAAGCCCAGCCCATGGGCAATTCCATCGGGCCTAGTCCCTGGATTTTAGGGCCGGGTCTGGGCGGGCCGACAGGGCCAGGCCGGAGATGGCCACGACTAGAGGCAACCCAATGAATGAAATTTATTTTTGTCTTTTGCTTTATGGTTTGGGTGTTTGCATAATTATGCTACTGTTATGATTATGTTTTCTGTGTTTTAGTTAGTGTTTGTGCCAAGCAAAGCCTTTAGGATCTTCTTGGGTGATAGTTGCTTTGATCTTGCTGAATTACAAAAACTTTTGCGTCCAGAGTTACAATTTTTAAAAATCACAGAAGCGACGAAAAAACCTGAATTTTTTACAGTAGATTTATATACAAATTGCCCAGGTTGTCCTAATTTTTAAGAACTTTTGGAGTTACAGAAGTATTCAAAATATTCAGTTGCTACAGACTGTTCTGTTTTTGGCAGATTCTATTTTCTTTGCGTTGTGTGCTTGTTTTGATGATTCTACAGTTTTCTTTGAAGAGTTTTTGCCATAGAAAAGTTGGAATATAGTAGATATAATGCAAGAATAAAATATGAATGGTTTTGCAAAAGTACTTATAGTAGTGATTTGCTTTCTTATACTAACGGATCTCGTGAAGGTTTTGTTGAGTTTTGTGTGATTGAAGTTTTCAAGTTTTGGGTGATGTCATGAGGGATGAAGGAATAAGGAGTAAGAAGAGCCTATTTGGGGATGCCCATGCCATCCCAAGCTATCATCCAAAGATAAGCAAGCAACTATGCTTGGGGATGCAAGAGTGGCATCCCCTCTTTCTTCTAACGACCATCGGTATTTTACTCGAAGCTATATTTTTATTCGTCACATACTATGAGTTTTGCTTGGAGCATCTTGTACGATATGAGTCTTTGCTTGATTTTCTTTTTGTTTTAAATCTTGAATTCTTGCTGGACACACCTATTTGAGAGAGCCAAAATTATGATATGACTTGTTAGAATTGCTCTCTATGCTTCACTTAAATCCTTATGAGCTATGGAATTGCTCTAGTGCTTCACTTATATCTTTTTTAGCATGGTGTGCTTTAGTATTTTTGAAGAATGCTCTCTTGCTTCAATTAGATTTATTTGTGAGTTAGTAATTTTTTTAGAAATTCTCCCTTGCTTCACTTAAATTAATTTGAGAGAAAGAAATATTATCCTCATGATCTTCACTTATATTTGTTTGAGCTTATCAAAAGCAATATATGAAAATTAGTTCCAAAGTGATAGATATCCAAGAAGGATATAATAAAACTTTCATGAAGATCATTGGACAAAATAAACATGATTCTTTGTAATAGTTTTGAGATATGATGATGAGATATGTGAGTCATGTTGATGAGTAATTATGCTTTAGTAAGAATATTGGTGTTAAGGTTTGTGATTCCCTATGCAAGCACGAAAGTCAGTAGTTATGCAATGAAATTACATCCTACTTGTGGTGCATTATTCGGTGTTAATTATGCTCAATGCTCGCTTATGAGATTTTTTGTTTCTT
Organism: Aegilops longissima; assembly: GCA_021605205.1. NCBI lineage: Eukaryota > Viridiplantae > Streptophyta > Magnoliopsida > Poales > Poaceae > Aegilops > Aegilops longissima. The sequence goes on along the minus strand of CM038677.1, from coordinate 218,977,165 downwards.
GGTTGGTCGCTTCTCAATCTTTAGCTAGCCTTCATTTTGCACTAAGTATGATCACTACTTGTGCATCCAAAATCCTTTAAACCAGTTTTGCCACATGAGTCCACCATACCTACCTACATGCGGTATTGTTTTGCCATTCTAAGCAAATTTGCATGTGCCATATCTAATTTTCAAAATAAACTTCTCTTTTGTGTGCTCGTACCGCTCATGAAGCGGTAGGGGGTGGCTAACATATTTCCATGCTAGATATGTTATTCTCACGATGAGTGTTTATTAACTTGTCATTGCACGAGAGTAAGGCAAAGGTATAAGGGATGCCTAGTCCCGAAATGAAAAATGAATTTACTTTATGTTGTCAAATAATAAATTCCTTGGAAAGTGTTGGTATGGAAGGCACACGTGGATACGGCTAGCCATGGAAAGTGAAAGTATGGTTGAAAAAGGAATAAATTTTAATTTCTATTTGGGAACCGCCTATGATATATCTACCATGGAAAGTATTGGGAACTACTCGATCGTTCTCGTTGACAGGAAAAGCATGCCTCCCAAAATGTTTTTATCTCTATATTTTTTTGCTTTGAGCTCTAGCACCTCTACAAATCCCTACTTCCCTCTACGAAGGGACTTTCTTTTACTTTATGCAATTTTTTTATTTGAGTCTCCATCTTCTCTTATAAAGCACCAACTATGGGGCACTGCGATCGTACTTGAGCATTGGGTGTAGCTAATATGCGAGTGTGTTTCATGAATGGATCAATGATTGAGCATAATGGGCTAGGGATAACTTATTTTAGTGTTGATATTTTGAAAGACATGGTTGGTTGTTGGTATGCTTGAGTACTAAAGTCCTCGTGTCAAAACTAGACTGCTTTGAACCATATAAAAGTCCAAATGTCCATGCTATAAAGAAAAGAATATGAGATGAACATGTTAGGCAGCATTCCACATCAAAAGTTTTGTTTTTATCATTTACCTACTCGAGGACGAGCAGGAATTAAGCTTGGGATGCTGATACGTCTGCAATGTATCTATAAATTTTTATTTTTCCATGCTATTATATGATCATTCTTGGATGTTTTGCAATCATTTTATACTCATTTTATATCATTTTATGGTACTAACCTATTGACATAGTGCCAAGTGCCAGTTGCTGTTTTTTGCATGTTTTTTACATCGCAGGAAATCAATACCAAACGGAGTCCAAACGCAGCGAAACTTTTTGTGGAATTTTTATGGACTAGAAGACATCCAGTGGGCTGGAGAAGTACCTGGGGGTGCCCCAAGGGGGGCACAACCCAACCACCTGGGTGTGCCCTGGTGGGTTGTGCCCACCTCGGTGGCCTCCCAAACCGTCTCTTTACTCTATAAATAACCCAATATTCCAGAAACCCTAGAGGAGTTGACAAAAACCAATTCCAGTCGCCGCAAGTTCCAGAACCACCAGATCCAATCTAGACACCATCACGGAGGGGTTCATCATGTCCATTGGTGCCTCTCCGATGATGCGCGAGTAGTCTTTTGTAGACCTACGGGTCAGTAGTTAGTAGCTAGATGGCTTCCTCTCTCTCTTTTGATTCTCAATACAATGGTCTCTTGGAGATCCATATGATGTAACTCTTTTTGTGGTGTGTTTGTTGGGATCTGATGAACTTTGAGTTTATGATCAGATCTATCTTTTTATCCATGAAAGTTATTTGAGTCTTCGTTGATCTCTTATATGCATGATTGCTTATAGCCTCGTATTTCTTCTCCGATATTTGGGTTTTGTTTGGCCAACTTGATCTATTTATATTGCAATGGGAAGAGGTGCTTTGTGATGGGTTCGATCTTACGGTGCTTGATCACTACAAAAAAAACACTTCTGTGATGATACGTTTTTGTCACAGTAGGTCACCTTTTCTGTCATGTATGTAAATCCATGACGATTTTATGATAGAATCAGGATAGTCATACCTGTGTTGTCGTAGAAGTGTTCCATGAAATTACCAAAATTATCGTCACAGAAGTGTCCAATTCCATGATTAAAAATCACGCGTCATAGAAGTGCTTTCGTCAAGGGTGACCAACATGTGGCATCCACCGTAACATGTCGTCGTTAAGCTATCGGGTTCGGTTTTGGATCCGATAACCCGTTAATATCCCAGACAAATGGCGATTTTCCACGTGTAAAATTCTCATTGGCCGAAGGAAACACGTGTCAGCTCGTCATTGGGTCAGATAGGCGCCTATGATATGTCGACACGTGCGACGTCCCACCACTGGCCCATTTAGCTTACAAAGGCCGCCCCGTTTGACTTGGTCAAAAGTTAGCGGGCCGGCCCATGAAAAGCCTGTTAACGGTCTGTTCGCAAATAGTGAAGGAAATATGCCCTAGAGGCAATAATAAAGTTATTATTTATTTCCTTATACCATGATAAATGATAGAATTGTATTAACCGGAAACATAATACATGTGTGAATACATAGACAAACAGATAGTCACTAGTATGCCTCTACTGGACTAGCTCATTAATCAAAGATGGTTGTGTTTCCTAACCATAGACATGTGTTGTCATTTGATTAATGCGATCACCTCATTAGGAGAATGATGTGATTGACATGACCCATTCCGTTAGCTTAGCACTTGATCGTTTAGTATATTGCTAATGCTTTCTTCATGACCTATACATGTTCTCGTAACTATGAGATTATGCAACTCCGTTTACGGAGGAACACTTTGGTACTACCAAACGTCACAACGAATCGGGTGATTATAAAGGAGTACTACAGGTGTCTCCAAAGGTACTTGTTGGGTTGGCGATTTCGAGATTAGGTTTTGTCACTCCGATTGTCGGAGAGGTATCTCTGGCCTTCTCGGTAATACACATCACTTAAGCCTTGCAAGCATTACAACTAATGAGTTAGTTGTGAGATGATGTATTACGGAACGAGTAAAGAGACTTACGAAGAACTAGATTGAACTAGGTATTGGATACCGACGATCGAATCTAGGGTAAGTAACATACCGATGACAAAGGGAACAACGATGTCGTTATGCGGTTTGACCGATAAAGATCTTCGAGAATATGTAGGAACCAATATGAGCATCCAGGTTCCGCTATTGGTTATTGACCGAGAATGATTCTAGGTCATGTCTACATAGTTCTCGAACCCGTAGGGTCCGCACGCTTAACATTTCGATGACATTCATTATGAGTTTATAAGTATTGATGTACGAAGGTTGTTCGAGTCCCGGATATGATCACGGACATGACGAGGAGTCTCGAAATGGTCGAGACATAAAGATTGATATATTGGAAGCCTATGTTTGACTTGGAAGAGTTCAATGAAAACAGGAAGTTATCGGAACACCGGGGTTACGGAACCCCGGGGTATATGGGCCTTAATGGGCCACAAGGGAGAAGAGGAAGGGCCGGCCAGGGCAGGTCGCGCCCCCTCCCCTCTAGTCCGAATAGGACAGGAGAGGGGGGCGCCCTTCCCTCTTCCCTCCCCAATCCTACTCCAACTAGGAGAGGGGAGTCCTACTCCGGTGGGAGTAGGACTCCTCCAGCGCCTCCCTAGGGCCGGCCGCACCCCTTTGCTCCTTTATATACGGGGGCAAGGGGCACCCATGACACACAAGTTGATCTACGGATCTTTCCTTAGCCGCAGCGGTGCCCCTTCCACCATATTCCACTTCGGTCATATCGTCATGAGCTTAGGCGAAGCCCTGCGTCGGTGGAACATCATCATCGCCACCACGCCGTCGGTTGACGGAACTCATCCCCGACACTTTGCTGGATCGAGTCCGGGATCGCCATCGAGCTAAACGTGTGCGTAACTCGGAGGTGCTGTACGCTCGGTGCTTGGATCGGTCGGATCGTGAAGACGCACGACTACATCAACAGCGTTGTTATAACGCTTCGCTTTCGGTCACGAGGGTACGTGGACGGACACTCTCCCTCGTTGCTATGCCATCACCATGGTCTTGCGTGATCGTAGGAAAATTTTTGAAATTACTACGTTCCCCAACAAGTGGCATCCGAGCCTGGTTTTGTGCGTTGATGTCATATGCACGAGTAGAACACAAGTGAGTTGTGGGCGATATAAGTCATATCGCTTACCAGCATGTCATACTTTGGTTCAGTGGTATTGTAAGATGAAGCCGCCGGACCGACATTACGCCAGACGCTTACGCGAGACTGGTTTCACCGCCCGAGCACTCGTTGCTTAAAGGTGACGGCGGGTATCTGTCTCTCTCACTTTAGTTGAACCGAGTGTGGCTACGCCCGGTCCTTGCGAAGGTTAAAACAGCACCAACTTGACAAACTATCGCTGTGGTTTTGATGCGAGGTAAGAACGGTTCTTGCTCAGCCCGTAGCAGCCACGTAAAACTTGCAACAACAAAGTAGAGGACGCCTAACTTGTTTTTGCAGGGCATGTTGTGATGTGATGTGGTCAAGACGTGATGCTATATTTTATTGTATGAGATGATCATGTTTTGTAACCGAGTTATCGGCAATCGGCAGGAGCCATATGGTTGTCGCTTATTGTATGAAATGCAAACGCCATGTAATTGCTTTACTTTATCACTAAGCAAGAGCGATAGTCGAGAAGCAATAGTTGGCGAGACGACAACAATGCTACGATGGAGATCAAGGTGTCGCGCCAAAGGGCGATGGTGATCATGACGGTGCTTGGCGATGGAGATCACAAGCACAAGATGATGATGACCATATCATATCACTTATATTGATTGCATGTGATGTTTATCCTTTATGCATCTTATCTTGCTTTGATTGACGGTAGCATTATAATATGATCTCTCACTTAAATTATCAAGAAGTGTTCTCCCGAGTATGCACCGTTGCCAAAGTTAAGTAGTACCCGGACACCACGTGATGATCGGTGTGATAAGTTCTACGTCCATCTACAACGGGTGCAAAACAGTTGCCTGCATGAATACTCAAAGTTAAACTTGACGAGCCTTGCATATAACAGATATGGCCTCGAACACGGAGACCGAAGGTCGAACGTGAATCATATAGTAGATATGATCAACATAGTGATGTTCACCATTGAAACTACTCCATCTCACGTGATGATCGGACATGGTTTAGTTGATTTGGATCACATAATCACTTAGATAACTAGAGAGATGTCTGCCTAAGTGGGAGTTTTAATATGATTAATTAAACTTAAATTTATCATGAGCTTAGTACCTGATAGTATTTTGCTTGTCTATGTTTATCGTAGATAGATGGCTCGTGTTGTTGTTCCGTTGAATTTTAATGCGTTCCTTGAGAAAGCAAAGTTGAAAGATGATGGTAGCAATTACACGGACTGGGTCCAGAATTTGAGGATTATCCTCATTGCTGCACGTAAAAATTACGCCTGGAAGCACCGCTGGGTGACAGAGCCTCTGCCGCAGGGCTGAGCCGAAGTTGTGAACGTCTCGCAAAGCAAAGCGATGACTACTCAATAGTTCATGTGCCATGCTTTACGGCTTAGAACCGGGTCTTCAACGACGTTTTGAACGTCATGGAGCATATGAGATGTTCCAGAGTTGAAGTTAATATTTCAAGCAAATGCCCGGATTGAGAGATATGAAGTCTCCAATAAGTTCTATAGCTGCAAGACGGAGGAGAATAGTTCGTCGGTGAACATATACTCAAAATGTCCGGGTATAATAATCACTTGATTCAACTGGGAGTTACTCTTCCGGATGATAGTGTCATTGATGAATTCTCCAATCACGCCACCAAGCTACAAGAGCTTCGTGATGAACTATAATATGCAAGGAATGACTAAGACAATTCTCGAGCTCTTCGCAATGCTAAAAGCGGAGGTAGAAATCAAGAAAGAGCATCAAGTGTTGATGGTCAACAAGACCACTAGTTTCAAGAAAAGGGCAAAGGGAAGAAGAAGGAAACTTCAAAAGAACAGCAAGAAAGTTGCTGATCAAGAGAAGAAACCCAAGTCTGGACCTAAACCTGAAATCGAGTGTTTTACCGCAAGCGATCGACACCGGAAGCGAACTGCCCCAAGTATTTGGCGGATAAAAGGATGGCAAGGTGAACAAAGGTATATGTGATATACATGTTATTGATGTGTACCTTACTAGAGCTCGTAGTAGCACTGGTATTTGATATTGGTTCATTGCTAATATTTGCAACTCAAAGCAGGACTACGGAATAGACGAACACCGGCAAAGGACGAGGTGACGATGCGCGTGGGAAACGGTTCCAAAGTCAATGTGATCGCGGTCGGCACGCTACCTCTACATCTACCTTGGGATTAGTTTTAGACCTAAATAATTGTTATTTGGTGCCGCGTTGAGCATGAACATTATATCTGGATCTTGTTTGATGCGAGACGGTTATTCATTTAAATCATAGAATAATGGTTGTTCTATTTATATGAGTAATATCTTTATGGTCATGCACCCTTGAAGAATGGTCTATTCTTGTTGAATCTCGACAGTAGTGATACACATATTCATAATGTCGAAGCCAAAAGATGCAGAGTTGATAATGATAGTGCGACTTATTTGTGGCATCGCCGCTTAGGTCATATCGGTATAAAGCGCATGAAGAAACTCCATCTTGATGGACTTTAGGAGTCACTTGATTATGAATCACTTGGCACTTGCGAACCGTGCCTCATGGGCAAGATGACTAAAACCCGCTTCTCCGGTACTATGGAGAGAGCAACAGATTTGTTGGAAATCATACATGTGATGTATGTGGTCCGATGAATGTTGAAGCTCGTGGCGGATATCGTTATTTTCTCACCTTCACAGATGATTTGAGTAGATATGGGTATATCTACTTAATGAAACACAAATCTGAAACATTTGAAAAGTTCAAAGAATTTCAGAGTGAAGTGGAAAATCATCGTAACAAGAAAATAAAGTTTCTACGATCGATCGTGGAGGAGAATATTTGAGTTACGAGTTTGGTTTACATTTGAAACAATGTGGAATAGTTTAGCAACTCACGCCACCCGAACACCACAGAGAAATGGTGTGTCCGAACGTCGTAATCGTATTTTACTTGATATGGTGCGATCTATGATGTCTCTTACTGATTTACCGCTATCGTTTTGGGGATATGCTTTAGAGACGGCCGCATTCACGTTAAATAGGGCACCATCAAAATCCGTTGAGATGACACCATATGAACTGTGGTTTGGCAAGAAACCGAAGTTGTCGTTTCTTAAAGTTTGGGGCTGCGATATGAAGAAACTTCAACCAGATAAGCTCGAACCCAAATCGGAAAAATGTGTCTTCATAGGATACCCAAAGGAGACTGTTGGGTACACCTTCTATCACAGATCTAAAGGCAAGATTTTCGTTGCTAAATTCGGGTCCTTTCTAGAGAAGGAGTTTCTCTCGAAAGAAGTGAGTGGGAGGAAAGTAGAACTTGATGAGATAATCAGATCTGCTCCTTATTGAAAGTAGTTCATCACAAGAAATGGTTCCGTGACAACTACACCAATTAGTGAGGAAACTAATGATGATGATCATGAAGCTTCAGATCAAGTTACTACTGAACTCAGAGGTCAACCAGAGTAAAATACGCACTGAGTGGTACGGTAATCCTATTCGAAGTCATGTTACTTGACCATGGCGAACCTACAAACTATGAAGAAGCGATGGTGAGCCCAGATTCGCAAAATGGCTGGAAGCCATGAAATCTGAGATGGGATCCATGTATGAGAACAAAGTATGGACTTTGGTTGACTTGCCCGATGATCGGCAAGCCATTGAGAATAAATGGATCTTTAAGAAGAAGACTGACGCCGATGGTAATGTAATCGTTTACAAAGCTCGACTTGTTGCGAAAGGTTTTCGACAAGTTCAAGGGGTTGACTACGATGAGACTTTCTCACCAGAGCGATGCTTAAGTCTGTCCGAATCATGTTAGCAATTGCCGATTTTATGATTATGAAATTTGGCAAATGGATGTAAAAACTGCATTCTTGAATGGATTTCTAGAAGAAGAGTTGTATATGATGCAACCGAAGGTTTTGTCGATCCTAAGGGTACTAACAAGTGTGCAAGCTCCAGCGATCAATTTATGGTCAGTGCAAGCCTCTCGGAGTTGGAATAAACGCTTTGATAGTGTGATCAAAGATATGGGTTTATATGAGACTTTTGGAGAAGCCTGTATTTACAAGAAAGTGAGTGGGAGCTCAGTAGCATTTCTAATATTATATGTGGACGACATATTATTGATTGGAAATGATATAGAATTTCTGGATAGCATAAAAGGATACTTGAATAAAAGTTTTTCAATGAAAGACCTCGTGAAGCTGCTTACATATTGGGCATCAAGATCTATAGAGATAGATCAAGACGCTTAATTGACTTTCACAAAGCACATACCTTGATAAAGTTTTGAAGAAGTTCAAAATGGATCGTGCAAAGAAAGGTTTTTACCAGACATAAGGTGTAAGATTGAGTCGACTCAATGCCCCACCACAGCAGAAGATAGAGAGAAAATGAAAGATGTTCCTATGCTTCAGCCATAGGCTCTATCATGTATGCAATGCTGTGTACTGCACTGATGTATGCTTAGCTGTAAGCTTGGCAGAAGGTACCAAAGTAATCCAGAGTGGATCATCGGACAGCGGTCAAGAACATCCTGAAATACCGAAAAGGACTAAGGATATGTTTCTCGATATGGAGGTGACAAAGAGCTAGTCGTAAATGGTTACGCCGATGCAAGCTTTGACACCGATCCGGACGATTCTAAATCGCAAACCGGATACGTATTTTATTAAACGGTGGAGCTGCGGTTGGTGCAGTTCTAAACAAAGCGCCGTGGCGGGATCTACATGTGAAGCGGAGTACATAGCTGCTTCGGAAGCAGCAAATGAAGGAGTGCGGATGAAAGAGTTCATTTCCGATCTAGGTGTTATACCTAGTGCATCGGGACCAATGAAGATCTTCGTGACAATATGGTGCAATTGCCTTGGCAAAGGAATCCAGATTTCACAAGAGGACCAAGCATATCAAGAGACGCTTCAATTCCATTCGGGACCAAGTCCAAGTGGGAGACATAGAGATTTGCAAAATACATACGGATCTGAATGTTGCGCACCGCTGACTAAGCCTCTTCCACGAGCAAAACATGATCAGCACCAAGACTCCATGGGTGTTAGAATCATTTTGTGTAATCTAGATTATTGACTCTAGTGCAAGTGGGAGACTGAAGGAAATATGCCCTAGAGGCAATAATAAAGTTATTATTTATTTCCTTATACCATGATAAATGCTAGAATTGTATTAATCGGAAACATAATACATGTGTGAATACATAGACAAACAGATAGTCACTAGTATGCCTCTACTGGACTAGCTCATTAATCAAAGATGGTTGTGTTTCCTAACCATAGACATGTGTTGTCATTTGATTAATGGAATCACCTCATTAGGAGAATGATGTGATTGACATGACCCATTCCGTTAGCTTAGCACTTGATCGTTTAGTATATTGCTAATGCTTTCTTCATGACCTATACATGTTCCTGTAACTATGAGATTATGCAACTCCGTTTACCGGAGGAACACTTTGGTACTACCAAACGCCACAACGAATCGGGTGATTATAAAGGAGTACTACGTGTGTCTCCAAAGGTACTTGTTGGGTTGGCGATTTGAGATTAGGTTTTGTCACTCCGATTGTCGGAGAGGTATCTCTGGGCCTTCTCGGTAATACACATCACTTAAGCCTTGCAAGCATTACAACTAATGAGTTAGTTGTGAGATGATGTATTACGGAACGAGTAAAGAGACTTACCGTAACGAGATTGAACTAGGTATTGGATACCGACGATCGAATCTAGGGTAAGTAACATACCGATGACAAAGGGAACAACGATGTCGTTATGCGGTTTGACCGATAAAGATCTTCGTAGAATATGTAGGAACCAATATGAGCATCCAGGTTCCGCTATTGGTTATTGACCGAGAATGATTCTAGGTCATGTCTACATAGTTCTCGAACCCGTAGGGTCCGCACGCTTAACGCTTCGATGATGAGTTCATTATGAGTTTATAAGTATTGATGTACGAAGGTTGTTCGAGTCCCGGATATGATCACGGACATGACGAGGAGTCTCGAAATGGTCGAGACATAAAGATTGATATATTGGAAGCCTATGTTTGGACTTGGAAGGGTTCCAATGAAAACAGGAAGTTATCTGAACACCGGGGTTACGGAACCCCGGGGGTATATGGGCCTTAATGGGCCACAAGGGAGAAGAGGAAGGGCCGGCCGGGGCAGGCCGCGCCCCCTCCCCTCTAGTCCGAATAGGACAAGGAGAGGGGGCGCCCCTTCCCTCTTCCCTCCCCAATCCTACTCCAACTAGGAGAGGGGGTCCTACTCCGGTGGGAGTAGGACTCCTCCAGCGCGCCTCCCTAGGGCCGGCCGCACCCCTTTGCTCCTTTATATACGGGGCAAGGGGCACCCATGACACACAAGTTGATCTACGGATCTTTCCTTAGCTGTGCGGTGCCCCTTCCACCATATTCCACTTCGTCATATCGTCATGAGCTTAGGCGAAGCCCTGCGCCGGAGAAGTCATATCGTCATGAGCTTAGGCGAAGCCCTGCGTCGGTGGAACATCATCATCGTCACCACGCCGTCATGTCGTGTAACTCATCCCCGACACTTTGCTGGATCGGAGTCCGGGATCGCCATCGAGCTGAACGTGTGCGTAACTCGGAGGTGCCGACGCTCGGTGCTTGGATCGGTCGGATCGTGAAGACGCACGACTACATCAACCGCGTTGTTATAACGCTCGCTTTTGGTCTCACGAGGGTACGTGGACGGACACTCTCCCTCTCGTTGCTATGCCATCACCATGGTCTTGCGTGATCGTAGGAAATTTTTTGAAATTACTACGTTCCCCAACAAATAGCCCATTTTACGGCCCGGTAACTCATGGCCCGTTATGGCCTTCCCGAAATCGACCCAATAGCGTCATGTGGGCCGTCGAATATAACACCGGCCCATTTCACTTTCGGCCCATGTATGGCCCATGACGTCTTTCGGCCCATATGAGGCCTTTCGTATCTTTAGGCCCTTTAATGGCCCACGGTGACTTTAGCCCATAATGTACAATAAATACCTTTGTACCCATTAATGGCTCATGATTCACATGGGCCGTTTCCAGCCCGTGTTAGCTTTCGGCCTACTGACGGCCCATACATTCTTGGGCTCCTTTCCGGCCATCGATTACTTCCGGCTCATTACTCGCCTGTTCCACTAATGGGCCAAATTCGGCTCGTGGCTAGAATCAGCCCGTTTGTGGCCTGTTAACTCGTTGCGCCGTTTCCAGCCCGTCCTATATTCTGGCCCATTAAAGACCTGTTATTCCTATGATAGAATTAAGCCTTTGTTGTCTTCTGGCTTGTTAACGGCCCATTACCATGTTGGCCAGATACCAATTACGCCCGACTACGGCCCATGTGGACCCATTTATCCGATGGCCCAAGTCCGACCGATTCTACGGCCCGTTGGAGGCCCATTTATCCAATGGCCCATAGGAGGCCCATGGATCCTACGGCCTGTAGCAGGGTCAAGGATACTATAGGTGTCAAAACTGGCAGATCTCGGGTAGGGGGTTCCAAACTATGTGTCTAAGGATCGAAGGTAATAGGAGCCAGGGGACACGATGTTTTACCCAGGTTCGGGCCCTCTTAATGGAGGTAATACCCTACTTCCTACTTGATTGACTTTGATGAGCATAGGGGTACAAGAGTTGATCTACCTCGAGATCATAATGGCTAAACCCTAGATGTCTAGCATGTATGATTATGATTGCCTCTACGGACTAAACCCTCCGGTTTATATAGACACCGGAGGGAGCTAGGGTTATAAAGAGTCGGTTTACAAGGGAAGGAAACTATACATCTGGTCGTCAAGCTTGCCTTCCACGCAAAGGAGAGTCCCATCCGGACACGAGAGAAGGTCCTCGATCTTGTATCTTCATGACCCATCAATCCAGCCCACATCACACAGCCCAGATTCCCAAGGACCCCCTAGTACATGACTCCCTCAGTAGCCCCCGAACTAGGCTTCAATGACGACGTGTCCGGCGCGCAGATCGTCTTTGGCATTGCAAGGCGGGTTCCTCCTCCGAATACTCCAGAGCAATTTGAACAAAAAGAACTGCATTCGACCCTTCGACGATGATGCAGTATCCGGCTTTTACATCCTCGGTCTTGCTGGGTAGGCCCTCCATGATACTCCGGACGGCTTCGGCTTTGCATTAAACATCATATCCTTCGGCTTCCGCGCCTCCGTCGCCTCGGCTTCCACGTGTCAGACGAATACGAAAGTTCCAAGCATTCTTACAGATAACGCCTTGACAGCGTATGGAAGGCGTCTATTTAAGGAGAATATATCTCAGATGCCATTTCACACCAGGCGAAAATCTTAGAACTTGCCATAAGAGACCACGCAAACATGGCCAGCGCTCCCAGTTCTTCCTCCCGTCCCCACGGTCCTCAAAAAGGCGATTGGGAGAGCTGCTCGATATCCCATGCCCAACTGACTAAGCTCCAGGTGCAGGGATATCTCCCTCCCGCGGATTTAGTCCCTGTTCGAGCGGGATTAACTTCTTTCAATGGCTAAGCCCTGGCGGAAAATTTCCCCAATCCCTCAGAAGGGGAGCGAGTGTGCTTCGTTTCCTTTCTCTCAAGAGGCATTGGATTTCCAATCCACCCTTTCCTCCGAGGTCTCCTGGAGTACTATAGACTCCAGCTACACAATCTCACGCTGGGCTCCATACTGCACATCTCGGGCTTCGTGGCTCTTTGTGAGCTGTTCCTAGGCTGCGAGGCCCATTTTGAATTATGGAGGAAGCCTTTCTGCCTCGTCCCCCACTCCCAAAAGGGATCCATATTCGAGGTGGGTGGTGATGAAGTATGGCGCGTAGCCGGGACAGGATACCTGCCCGGCACTCTGAAGAAGGCATCCGAAGAGTGGCCCTCGGAGTGCTTTTATATTGAAGACGTCGTTCTCCCAGACCCAATCTAATGAGGCCTACCCGAGTTTTCCAACACTCCGTTAAAGAAACGCCACAGCTGGCGCCCCCGAAGCCTCAAGGAGGAAGATAGTGCGGAGGTTAAGAAGTTAATGGACAGGATAAAGACACTTGCCCAATCCGGACTGTCCATCATTGAGGTAATGGTGATTTCAATAAAGCGAGGTGTTCAACCACTCCAATCCAGAGGACTCCCCATGTGGCATTACAACGGGGAAGACGACGCATCACGTTGCGGGCGCAAGGGTCCGGACAACTTTGTCGCCTTGGTTGCCATGCTGGCTGATCTTTATAAAGGGGAGAAAGAAGTGTTCACTCGCCTTAAGTGCCGAGAGGGATTTTCCATGTACAACCCTCCCAGCTGGGTAAGCCTTCGCTCCATAATTTCACTCCATCCTCTTCCTGAGCCGTATCCAGTTGAACTTAGTCCGACCATTTTTCAATAGGAATGGAGGAAGGTTGTCGCGGGGATCTACAGCCCCGCTCCGCAGCCGGAGGACCATGTTCGGGACCTGGATCCTGAATTTGAAGAGGATTCGGATATATTCGTAGAGCTCAAGGAGGGGGTCTTCTATCATGCGAGTTACGACAGCACGGAAGTGGCCATTATAGCCGATTACCCCGGCCTTCTCCCCTCCTCCCACATAAGTACCTAGGATACATCTCCTCCAAGAGAGTTTTCTCATTGCGCCTCACCTACCGCATTGTCTCATGCTTCAAAGGGGCGGCGCTCGTCTCGCCACGCCGCATCAGAAGTGTCCCTTAAGAAGGTGACGCCTACACGGGGCAGGTCTTCGAAAAGAAAGGCGGACGGCGATACTGCCAAGCCCCCACCCTCATCAAAAAGGTATGGTTTTTTAATATGCCCATGGCAGAGGTACCGAATTTTGACGTTTCCTGCTGCGCCAAATTTTTAGGAAAAACATACGCCGGACTGTGTCTGGGGACCTTGCCGGTCATGCCTCCCAATCCGACCCCGGATCCCGCCCCAAGGGCTGGGGTTGATACAGGTGAAATGCCGGATTGTCCTCTCCCTGAGGATTCGGATGATGTATCCGTTACCCACTCCGAAGTGGAGAGTGCAATGAACCATCGGCGCCGGAGAGCGGCTATGCGCGACTCAACCTTCACCGAAGAGGCATTTAATGCCTTCAGCTCAGCGGATGCATACATCCGAGCTGCTCGGGATGGGCTTGTTGGAGCCACTCAACAGCTTTCCAAGGACATGCGGGTAAGATCATGTGTGAGTAGCCCCCGAGACTTAAAGCAGTTGAGGCAACTGATTTAAGGATCATTGCATAATCAGGTACTCACGGAGAGAAACAACATGCTGTCTCAGGAGCTGGAAAAATGTCGGACCCAGCTAACTGCTGTCATTGCCGAACTAGCGAAGTCCAAGGAGGCACCGACTGGTAATGTCTACTACTGTCCGGAAAATATAATCATGAACCAGCAATGCTTTCTGAAATAAACGATGATGTATTTACGATGGCAGTATCGCCGAGTCCACTGGAAGAGAGACTGAGGACCGCGTAGGCAGATAAACAACATGCCGAAAGGCAAGAGGCCGCTGGTCAGCGTATACTAACGCGGACCAGGGATGAGAAGAACAAGCTACAAGATGCCAATGTCAAGCAGGCCGAGGAGCAGAAGGATATATGAGCCCAACTAGCAGATGCCCTGAAAGGGAACAGAGGGCTGAAAGGCGGCATATTCAGTATGCTTTTTAACCTTACTTCCATACAGTCTTCTAATGGGAAGTGTAACAAGTTTGTTGCTATAGGTGTGCTGACTGGGCGGCCCGAAGGAGAGGTGTCCGGATTCCAGGGCGGCCTGCTACAAGAGCTGTCCAAAGTGCACGAGCGAGCCCGGAAGGCAATGAGGAACATTGCTAAGGCTTTATGGCCGGCCGATTCTCCTCCCAGGAGCATGGAAGAGCTCGTGAATTTATTCAAGGGAGCTTGGTGCTGCTTTGGACCATGGAAGATATCAGCATGCCGGGAAGGGGCACGAGAGGCCTGGGCCATGGTAAAAACATGGTACACCGGACTTGATCCAAATCATATGGCCCGGGTCGGGCCTCGAGGATGAGATGGACAATAGATTCCTGTTGGCTTGGTATATGACCAAGTAAAGATAGCCGCCAAGTTTTCGCAACAGGATTGTAGGCTAGACAACTTATTAGATGGTCTACAGGAGGAGGAAGTTTGCGAGTCCAAGTAGTAATTTACCTTTATCGACAAACATATCCCCGGCCAAATTATAAAACTATTCTCATGGCAGACCTTCCGCTTGAACCTTCGAAATCCAAAGTTTTGGAGTGTTTCTGAATATTGTACTGGTGGGAAGCACCGAAGTATGTGTGGAAACCAGGCAGTTCGTTCACAGTTGCTTGAACAGACAAGTTGTATGTCACGACCGGTTTTCCGGGTACTTATTTCCAGAAAATGGCCGTTGTGCTCACCAGCCCCAGGATTACTGTTAGCTGATGAGGCACCAACTTGATACAGAAATTCCAAGCAAAAATACATAATATGTAGTACAAGACCACTCTGGCCTGTGAGTACAACAAATGGTTTCTAGTGGTTTGGTGGCGGAAGCGGTTTGTGGTTCACCACGGTCTATGGGACTCCATTTCCACAGAACAGCCTGACTGTGTTAACTCCTATCTTGGCGGGCTGCTACCACCATTGCTTAGGTTCCGGGCGATCATTGCAACGCCTCTCCATGCAAGAAATCTGGCCAAGACAATAGCGAGGACAAGCCGGTGAGTACTTTGAATGTACTGCAAACATTATGAACACGGGTATAATATAAATGATAATCATGCGCTGAAACATTCTATGATCACATCGTCAAGAAAAAATAAAATCTCGGTGCATGCAAGCAGGTTATTTATATGCAACATGGATATGCAATAATGGGGTAGAAATAACATGCACCGATCGGGTGGTGAAGCGACGCCGAAGGGCCATGATATGAAGCATGCTTTACTTCGGCGCCTAAGCGACACCACATAAAGGGCTTGTATGGTAAATAAATAACAAGCATGCCACGATAAGGCGTCGTGCGACGCCACATAAAGGGCCTATAAAATAAATATCAAACATGCCACAGTCGGGCGTTTGTGCGAGGCCACATAAAGGGCTTATAAAATAAATATCAAACATGCCTCAGTCGGGCGTCTGTGTGACGCCACATAAAGGGCTTATAAAATAAATATCAAACATGCCACAGTCGGGTGTCTGTGCGACGCCACATAAAGGGCTTATAAAATAAATATCAAACATGCCACAGTCGGGCGTCTGCGCGACACCACATAAAGGGCTTATAAAGAAAACGATTATGGTGAATATCCAGGAGGTAGAACCGTCCCAGGGATAATCAATGAATCAAGTAATGGCAATAGTTAGTCCACGATAAAAATAATCATAATCATCATAATCAACACAAGTCACATATCATGATCCATGTTCTGGTTTAGCAGTTTCTCCTCCGAAGACCGACACTAAGACCGACACTTGACCCGACCCAGATTGTAGCCCTTAACCATGGACACGGCTTTTCGAATAGGTTTAAGCTCTGCAGAGGGTGTACTCTTTACCCACGAGTAACGGATTCCTTTAGTCCATCGGGACTAATTCCGTCTACGGTCTTTTAATTGAAAACACACCTGACTTGCACACACCAGCTTAACTTACCGGTGTGTGGAATCACCCACGACACCTGTCAAGCAAAACTCTAAGTGGGGAGGCTACAACCTCGCGTAGCATGGGATCAAATTTCTATCGCGCACTCTAAGGGGTGCCCCCCTCTCGGTCCCAACCGGAAACACCCATGCTCCCGGACCAGGTGGCATGCCTACTGGATGCAGCCGGTATCTTCCACCATGGCCCCTCTGTACGGTGTGTGCCAAGACAAGGGTTGACAACTTACTGAACCATACCCTACCTACGGCAGGGACAAGTGGCAGCACGAAACAAGTATAGGGTTACTAGAACAAGACTCGATCTACGGCCGACTCAGGAGGCTTAAGTATTACCTGCATGATATGTAAAACAAACATTTTTCAATCAACAGGATCACCGCTCATTATACCTTACTATGCCATACCGGACATAACCGTCCCAACGGAGACCGGCGACAAGCTCACGCCTACCCAAGGCAGAGGCCTTCCCGGATTCCTTTCCGGCATGCATGCAAGGCACATGAGGATGATCACCATCACAAGTATATTCATTTCCAACAGCAAGGAAAATCACTAATATGCATTCATGCAAAAGATCACATATCCACATAAAATAACGAAGTTTTCCAAGTAAGGTGGTGTTATAACGCGCCAACTAACACACCAAAAATATTATGCCATGGTTCAGGATGCTTGCCTTCAAGGTGTGGAGAGGTGGGGTGCTCTCCAAAACTTTTGAAAGTTTTCTCCTCTCTCCAACAAATCCTATTTTGAAAATATTGGAATTAACACACAAATTCAAAACAGCACAAAAAAGTTGCTTGGAAAATTTTGAAATAAATATGAAAATAAATTAGACAATATTTGGGAGATGTAGGAAAAAGAATCAATTCATTTGGAGTTATATTTAAAAAGTTATAGCCAGTCAAAGATTTGGTCAAAATCTGTTTTTAAAAAAGAAATATAAAAGAAAACGCTTCAGACAGGAATACATTTTCGGAGCGGAGGAAACGTACTGGGGTGGTTTACGCTTTCACTAAAAGCATGTGGCGGCGGGGTGGGTCGCTGACAGTGGGTCCAGGGGCCCCACTGGTCAGGTTTAACCAGTCCCCTTCCCTCTTCTTCCTCCGGCCGAACGGGATGCGGGACTCCGGCGGTCGTCGCCGGCGATTGGCGGCACCTCTCGAGAAACGGAGGCCACCGCGGGCTCGAGGGGTCGAGGCGGTCCCTCCGGTGGTCGGCATGGCCCTGGATGGATGGAGCTGCCGTGGCGAAGCTTCTCGTGGGCGGTGGCCGTCGGGCAAAGTGAGTTCTCGCCTGCGGCGAGTCCCGAGCAAAATTGAGTGGGGTTTTGGACTCATGAGAGGGAGAGGGAGTTCCTGGTGAAGAGAGTGGAGAGGAGGAGGTCCTGGTGGCGCAGGAATGGCCATGGCAGTGGCGGCGGCAGGAGTTGCCGGAGAGGAAGAAGACGGCCTCCTCGGGTCGATTGGCTGTCATGGGGGAAACTGGAGGAGTGGACTGAGGCCGCCTGAGTGCCCAGATGAGCTCGAGTCTCCTATTTATAGTGTATCCATGGCGGTTCCGTGGCCGAGGATAAGGTCGCCGGCGAACCGACGTTCTGTAGCTTGCAGGGCGACGTGCAGGCGACGAGAGCTAAGCGACACACTTGTGGATGAGCTCGCGAAGCTCCAGGGGGCAGGTGGCGAGAGCTGGTGGCTCGGGCGGCGCCGACACGGCCGGGGCATGTATGCGGCCGTCAGCTAGCCGCCACGGCCAACCTGACGGTGGCACTGTGGGGTGCCAAGGGTGGTCGGGGTGGCGTTGTGGTGTAGGAGGATACGTGGCGCGCTGGCTGCGGATGGCCAAGTGTCAAGGGGCACGGAGTACGCGCGACACGGCGGCTCGGGTGCTTGTTGCTGCTGATTGCGCCTCTGGCGCGCCAAGGCACCCCCACCAGCTGCTCGACGAATGCCATGGCACTCCGAGTGCTTGGGCGAGGTTGGAAAGCAACATGACTAGGTTATTGATAGAGGGAGATCAAGGGACAAGGTGGTTAGGTCAGAGACCAAGTTCATAATGCAAACAAAACTCATGCCAATCCTGCCCATGCACCTGTGTGTTTGACAAAATGCCACAGCACCTAGGCTTTTCTTGGAGTGGCCAAATCTTCCAGATCCTAGTCTCTTTAGATGCACAAGAGGGTGGTGAGGTTAGTTTGTACAGAGCACAAACTTGTTAGTGCAAGTTTTGCAAAACTTCAATTCTGGATAGGAGGTAAATGGCATCATCTCATGAACCAAAAGCATTCCAATGGTTGCATGCTCCTGGACTTAGGGGTTTTGTAGGGTGGTCTACAAGCAGGGGAAAGAATCAAGGGCCAAAGAGCAAGCAAGAATATGGATGTTGTACAAACCATCAAGTTGGACCAGAATGAAAATGAGGTTGATTCACTCAAAATTTTCAAAGAACATCACTGGGTTTTTGCATAAAGTGGAATAATATTCCACTACTGACATCCCAAAATTTTGGTAGAAGCTTTAAAGAAATATTTAAATAGGTTGTAGTGCAAAATTGCCCACTGGACCAGATTTGAAAATTTGATGTAGAGCTCAAAATATCCAAAGAATGAAATATATTTTTGCATAAAAGTGACTTAAAAACATGACATGACATCCCCATATTTTGGTGGTATTTTTAAATAAATTAATCAAAGGGTTGTAGTGCAAATGGGACCCTAAACTTATGAAAAACCAATTTAGAGAAATAAAGCTCAGGAAAATAGTTATATAGATAATCCCACTGATAAAAGAATTGTTTTATTTGAGAGGTTAAACAAGCCCAAATATAATTGGAAAGTTTTTACCAGGGTGAAAACTCCACAACTAGGGAAAAATAGAGGCTCTGAAATCAAGAATAAATCCAGAAAAATAAAATAAAAATCCTGGCAAAATTTTAATTAATAAAACAAGGTTAAAATTTTGGGGTGTCACATTGTATTCGGGGAGTTATGTTATATTACATTTGATTGTAGGAAATATCTTCCAGAGAGAATAGTTTCGTTAAGGGTTCCTCTCCCCGGCAGCATGCGTTGTGCATGCCCGAGCTGTGATAAAAAATCACAATACTCATTGTATGTTGGGGGCTTGTATAGCAACGAGGGCATTTCATCTTATGTCTGCCGACCTATTATTCCCTTAAGAATGCTAGCTTTCGGCTTCACCCGTCTGAGGTACACGTCCGGATGACCCGGCTGTAACAATCGCAGAAGTGCTCCCTTTATGCCCTAGACGCTAGGAACGGGAACATAGGGCATAAGCACAGGAGCCAGGCAACCCATCTTGGCAAAAACTTAAGTCATAAAGGTTCATATAATGGCGAAGAAAAGACATGTATGAGAAGACGATACATATATACGTTGAGCTTGATGCTCGAAAAATTATAATAAGCTTCTGTGACAAGAAGCCCCCAAGTATTGGGGGGTATGTACATTTAAGGATGTATACCCCTTAAGTGTGCGGTTTATCCAAACACGGGCTAGTAGTCGTATAAAAAAGAAAAGAAGAAACAGAAAAAATAGAAAAAGGTAACGAACAATGAGTCCGGACTTAGGCGTAGAATCTTCGGAGTCTGGCAGCATTCCATGGGTTCGGCTCTAAGCGATTGTCTGATGCATTACGAAGGCGATAGGCTCCTCCGTGAGAACTTCATCTATAATGAAGGGACCCTCCCATTTGGGCTTGAGCTTGTCCTTTTTCTTCTCTGGTAGGCGTAGAACAAGTTCACCGACATTGTAAGCCTTGGCCCACATTTCTCTGCTTTGGTATCTTCGAGCTTGTTGTTGGTAGAATGCTGAGCGAGATTTTGTGCATCGCGCTCCTCCTCCAGGTCATCTAAGTCATCTTGATGATCGATCTTGGCCTCTATCTCCTCGTACATGCGTACTCGAGGTGAGTCGTGAATAATATCACAGGGCAAGACGGCCTCCACGCCGTACACCATGAAGAACGGTGTGTGTCCGGTCATGCGATTGGGCGTGGTCCGCAGCCCCCAGAGTACGGAGTCAAGCTCCTCAACCCAGTGTTTATCTGACTCCTTTAAGGACCGCACTAGTCTGGGTTTAATGCCGCTCAATATCAGGCCATTAGCCCGCTCGACTTTACCATTTGTTTGAGGGTGATAGACGGAGGCATAATCGAGCTTGATGCCTAGATTAGCGCACCAAGTTTTTACTTCGTCGGCTATGAAGTTAGAGTCGTTATCGGTGATGATGCTGTGTGGGACATCATAACGGTGTACGACACCAGATATGAAATCTATCACTGGTCCAGCTTCGGCCGTTTTAACTGGTTTGGCCTCTATCCACTTAGTGAATTTATCTACCATGACCAACTGATTTTTTTTTCTTATGGCTTCCCCCTTTAAGGGGTCCGACCATGTCAAGCCTCCAGACCGCAAAAGGCCAAGTAATGGGGATTGTTTGTAGGGCGGTAGGCGGCATATGGCTTTGATTGGCGAAAAGCTGGCATCCTACACAACGCTAGACGAGGTCTTGCGCGTTTGCTCGGGCCGTAGGCCAGAAAAATCCGGTTCGGAAGGCCTTACTTACAAGGGCCCGGGCTGCGGCATGATGACCGCCAAGACCAGCATGGATTTCGGCCAAGAGCTCCCGCCCCTCTTCTTTGGAGATACACCTTTGAAGGACTCCGGTAGTACTTTTCTTGTAGAGCTCTTCTTCATGAACCTTGTAGGCTTTCGAGCATCGAACGATGCATCGAGCCTCATTCTGGTCCTCGGGGAGCTCTCGCCTATTAAGGTAGGCTAAGAAGGGTTCGGTCCATGGGGCGATTACTGCCATGATTACATGGGCCGATGGTGTTATTTCGGTGGCCGAGCCCCCGATGATATCAGGATTATGTTCGGAATCTGGGGGTATGATCGAAACCGGACTGTCATTGCTGCTCTCGTCTTGCCATACCACGGATGGCTTGAAGAGCCTTTCCACAAAGGTATTGGGTGGGACGGGATCGCGCTTAGTGCCCATGCAAGAAAGGATGGCTGCTGCTTGGTTACTCTGTCGGGCCACGTGATGAAACTCGAGCCCCTCAAACCGAGCTGATATTTTAAGTACGGCGTTGTGGTGCCATCTTCGGATCTTTGGCATCAAACTCTCCGTTTATTTAGGATATTGCAAGGTTTGAATCCCCACGCACCTCGAGGCGTTGTATGCCCATAGAGACGGCCATCCGAAGAACATGCAATAAGGCCCCATATTCGACTGCGTTATTAGAGTCTGCATACAGTATTTGGAGCACATAATGGACTGTATCTCCTGTGGGGGATGTCAGGATGACGCCAGCCCCAAGTCTGGCTAGCATTTTAAAGCCGTCGAAGTGCATCACCAGTTGGAATATGTGTCGTACTCTTTAGGGAGTTTGGCTTTTGTCCATTCGGCGACGAAGTCAGCCAATACCTGAGATTTAATGGCTCGACGTGGCTTATATGTTATTTCAAACGGTAAGAGCTCAATGGCCCATTTGGCAATCCGGACGGTGGCATCCCGGTTGTTTATGATATCATTAAGTGGTACCTCGGAAGCTACCGTGATCGAACACTCTTGAAAGTAGAGTCGCAGCTTCCGGGATGCCATGAAGACCGCATACGCTATCTTTTGATAATGCGGGTATCGGGATTTGCATGGTGTGAGGACCGTTGACACATAGTATACTGGTTTTTGAAGTGGGAATTTATGCCCCTCTTCCTCTCATTCGACGACAAGCAGCACACTCACCACCTGATGTGTTGCAGATATGTACAGTAACATGGGTTCGCTGATGTTTGGCGCGGCCAGGATTGGGTTGCTTGCTAACAAAGCTTTTATTTCTTCTAGTCCGGCTGTGCAGCATCTGTCCATGCAAAGTGGTCGGTGCATTGGAGTAGGCGATACAATTGCAGCGCCTTTTCTCCTAATCTGGAGATAAAGCGGCTCAAAGTTGCTACGCACCCGGCTAGTTTTTGGACCTGCTTGAGATATGTTGGTGTAGCCAACTCTGACAGGGCTCGAATTTTGGCTGGGTTTTGCTTCAATTTCCCTATTGGAAACAATGAACCCAAGCAGTTTTCCGGCAGGACGCCAAAAACGCACTTTTCCGGATTGAGCCGTATGTCATATCTTCGGAGGTTGTCGAATGTAAGGCGTAAATCGTCCACCAATGATTCGACATGCTTAGTTTTGATGACTACATCATCCACATATGCCTCTACTGTCTTGCCGATTTTATTTCCCAGGCACGTTGGTATGTGGCGCCAGCGTTTTTGAGCCCGAAGGTCATGGTGTTGAAGCAGAAGGGCCCGTATGGGGTGATGAATGCCGTTGTGGCTTGGTCGGATTCCTTCATCTTGATTTGATGGTATCCGGAGTATGCGTCGAGGAAGCACAGTGAGTCGTGTCCTGTGGTTGCATCAATAATCTGGTCAATGCGAGGTAGTGGGAAGGGATCCTTAGGGCAGGCTTTATTAAGGTCCTTGAAGTCGACACACAAGCGCCAGGATTTATCCTTCTTTGGCACCATGACCAGATTTGCTAGCCAATCCGGATGTTTGATCTCTCTGATAAACCCGGCTTCGATTAGCTTGGCTAGCTCCTCCCCCATAGCCTGTTGTTTGGGTTCGGAAAATCGCCGCAACGTTTGCTTGACTGGTTTGTATCCCTTCAGTGTGTTGAGACTATGTTCGGCCAGCGCATGTGGGATTCCCGGCATATCCGAGGGGTGCCAGGCGAAGATGTCCCGGTTCTCGCGCAAGAACGCACGCAATGCGGCGTCGACCGCCGGATCCAGCTGTGCCCCAATGGAAGCTGTCTTCTTGGGGTCCGTCGGGTGAACTTGAAATTTGACTATCTCGTCTGCTGGCTTGAAAGAAGTGGATTTAGGCCTTTTATCAATAATTACGTTGTCTCTATCCACTGTGGAACACAGAGCGGTGAGCTCCTCGGCCGCCAGGGCTTCGAACAGTGCCTCGAGAGCTAGGGATGCGGTTTTGTTTTCAGCGCGGAGTGCTATGTCCGGATCACTGGCGATAGTGACAACACCGTTGGGCCCGTGCATCTTGAGCTTCATGTACCCGTAATGAGGTATGGCTTGAAAGCGTGTGAATGCGTCACGCCCTAATAGGGCATGATATCTGGTGTTGGAAGGGGCCACCTGGAAGATTATCTCTTCGGACCTATAATTCTCTGGCGTGCCGGATACCACATCTAGTTTAATTCTCCCTGAGCATCTTGCTTCCCGACTGGGGATGATTCCTCGAAAGGATGTATTACTTTGCTCAATGCGACTCCTGTCCATTTGCATTTTATTGAGCGTGTCTTTGTGGATGAGGTTCAGTCCGCTGCCGCCGTCCATGAGCACTTTAGTGCGGCAAAAGCCGTCTACAATTGGGTTTAGAACCAAAGCGGCTGGTGCTCGGACTGATCGGGCCCTTGGCTCGTCATTGGCGTTGAAGGTTATCGCCATATCGTTCCAAGGATTTATTGCGGCTACGTGATTGACTTCGGCGAGGTCGCAGAGCGCCCTTTTGCGTCGGTTCTTTGAAGAAAAGGTCTCGAAGACCGTAAACACATCGAGGTCGTTATTCTCGGGGGAATGCCTTATCGGGGTAGTGTTGGTGAGAATAGTCTTCTCGCTTTTAGCCACCTGCCGGAGTATCCAACATGCCCGAAGGTTATGAGCTGGCTCGGAATTTGGCATCGCGTGTATCTGACAGGGCTTGTCGAGCCATCCATCAAGGACAGTTCTATGTCCCGGTAAGGGCTGAATTTTTATTTTCGTGGAAGAATGATCAGGTGCCCCGTAAGGGTGCATCCTTTTTGTCAGGCCGGTGGGTGGCTTAAAGGCCGGTGGCTCCCACCGAGCTGTCTGGGCTTTCCAAGCGCTTTCCATTGCACAATACTTCTGTACTATGTGTGCCAAATCTACAAAGTGCAGAATGTGGCGCCGATTGGGGGCGTTGAGGATGCCCTCGTCCGTACAGTTGCGGCAAAAGACTGATACCGCTCGTCGTCGCAGCAATCTTTGATCTTGTTTTTAACAAGAGATGGATTGTTTCCAGAGATTGATGTCGTATATACATTAAGTCGCATATGTCCAGGGGACCAGAATTGCTTGGAGAGTATTGATTGTGGTGGGTGGGTGGGCTTGAATCCGAACCCTGACCCACTGTGGAATCCGGATTTTGAAAATTTTCTGAGGTCAATGGCCCAGGGTCCGGAGGGTTTTAGACTCAGTGTCGGATTCTATGTTTGGGAGACATACGATCCCTTCTCGAAGATGAGTGTCCGGATCATAGGGCTCGGAGATCAGAACATTGTTTGTTTTTAGCATAGGAGGAGCGGTATCCTCAACTTGTTCTTCCACAACAGTCATCAGGCGGGTGACAGGTGGAGACCTGATTTCCCTCTGATCGGGTTTAAGCCCAACCAGATCGTAATATGTTGCGGCCCCAAGGGCGGCGATGCGATCTAGCAGTTTGTTTAAAGACGAAACATCTGTCGGATCCATCTTATCGACGCCTTCGGGGTTGATGCGGAGATGATTTTTGGCAATCTGGGGGACCGCCTTGGGCTTAATGGCCGGACGAGCGCCTATGGTGAAATTGCCGATCTGGAGTATCTGCCCAGGAACTAGGGCTCTTCCAGAGGTGATTTTGTTGTTGACGACGAGGCGAGCCATCGATCCTTCTATCGACAACACAGAGGAACTCTCAATGAAAGCACCAATGTCGGTGTCAAAACCGGCAGATCTCGGGTAGGGGGTCCCGAACTATGTGTCTAAGGATCCAAGGTAACAGGAGGCAGGGAACACAATGTTTTACCTAGGTTCGGGCCCTCTTAATGGAGGTAATACCCTACTTCCTGTTTGATTGACTTTGATTAGTATAGGGGTTACAAGAGTTGATCTACCTCGAGATCGTAATGGCTAAACCCTAGATGTCTAGCCTGTATGATTATGATTGCCTCTACGGACTAAACCCTCCGGTTTATATAGACACCGGAAGGAGCTAGGGTTATACAGAGTCAGTTTACAAGGGAAGGAAACTATACATCCGGTCGTCAAGCTTGCCTTCCACGCAAAGGAGAGTCCCATCCGGACACAAGAGAAGGTCCTCGATCTTGTATCTTCACGGCCCATCAATCCAGCCCACATCACACAGCCCGGATCCCTGAGGACCCCCTAGTTCAGGACTCCCTCAGTTACCACGGTCCGTATACGGCCCATGGTTGTTGCGGGCACTAGAAAATGAGGGAAAAAGAAGACTAGGAAATAAATAAGCCTGAAACTAACGCTAGGCTGAAAGTGCGTTATATCGACTAGAGGGGGGGTGAATAGGCGATTTTTAGAGAATTTTACAAATTCTTCACTGAGGAATTTGCTGGTGAGGAAATTCCTTAGCGAAGAAATACTTGCAGCGGAATAAGTACTCAGAAGTAAGCATAACAGATTACACGCATTGTCATCATGAGGAAATGAAGACAATCACGAGCCTGAAAGCGTAATCACAGGATAACACAAGATGAAGACAAACAGATCAAGAAATTGAACGAGGAAATTGAGAAAGTCTTGATCAAAGTCTTCAAACACAGATATGAACAAACACTCAACACAAGAATGAGGAAATGAAAGGGTTGAGGAAATAGAACCGATTAGGTTGGTGAAGACAATGATTTGGTAGACCAGTTCCAACTGCTGTCTCGGTTATGCGTCTGTTGGAGCGGTGAGTATTTAAACTCGAGGACACACAGTCCGGACACCCGATCCGAGCACGCAGCTCGGGACACCAAGTCCTCACCGTATTCTCCTTGAACTAAGGTCACGCAGACCTCGCCCAATCACTCGTGGTAAGTCTTGAGCGACTTCCAAACCTTCACATACTTGGTCACTCGGCGATCCACAATTCCTCTTGGATGCTCTAGACCTTGACGCCTAACCGTCTGGAAGAAGCACAGTCTTCAAAGGTAAAAGCGTCGGATCCACGCAGGATCAATTTCTTGATGATGCTCAATCACTTTGGGTTTGTTGGGGTTTGGTTTTGGGTTTTCCTCACTTGATGATTTTCGCTCAAAGTCCTCAGAGGATGGGTTGCTCTCACATGACAAGTGTCAAGTTCTCTCGAGCAGCCAACCAACTAGTGGTTGTAGGGGCGACTATTTATAGCCTAGGAGCAGCCCGACATGATAAGACATAAATGCCCTTCAATGATATGACCGTTAGGTGGATAAGATATTTGGGACAGTGGCGCAAGAAGATAAAGAACGGTCGGAAATTTGAACATCAAATTCCTCGGGGCTATCATGTTCCTTCATGTGTAGGAAATTCGACTGGCGAATTCCTAACTCCTCGGTCGAACAAATTCTCGTGACCGTAAGAGCTTCGTCTCATCCATCAAGAAATTGACTGAATCTGTATGAGATTTCAAAAGCTTCACTCAAGGGATTGGTAGGTGTAGGATTTTGAGTTGAGCATCACATGGAAATTTTTCCTTAGTATTTCCTCGACCCCTTTAACAAAGACGGTGTTTCCTATGACTCAAGAAAGAGAAAATGAAACTACGAAAACAAAAGTCTTCACGCTTCATGTTCCTCAAATGAATACCAAGTCTTCAAGGTCACACCAATTTCTTCACTTTCAAAGTCTTGAAAGTCTTGAATATCAAATTCTTGAGTTGAAGAACTTCATTTTAGGGTCGACTTTCTTTGTAAATATCAAACTCCTCATAGACTTATAGACTGTGTACACTCACAAGCGCATTAGTTACTTACCTATAAGTCTTCAATACACCAAAATCACTAAGGGCACTAGATGCACTTACAATCTCCCCTTTTGGTGATTGATGACAACATAGGTTAAGTTCTCAACGGGGATAAACATATGAAGTGTAAATACTGATAATGAGAAATTTGATTGCAAGATATAGAAGAACTCCCCCTGAAGATGTGCATGGTGAGGAATTTGCTTTTGAGGCAATGCACATTTGAAGAATTGAATCATGGAGATCTCCCCCTATATCTTGTAATTCATACACACATTTAACATATAGTATGAAGAATTTGAAATGCATGATGAAATATGGTGCTTGATGTTATGCAAAGTAACTCATCAAGAGTATCAGAGCCCAAATCGTTTTGCTATGAAGATTTTCAATGAGCTCACGAGGATCAGAGCATAACAAATATCAAAACTACTGTAATCAAAGCATAGAGCAAAAGCATAATGCATCAAAAGTATCAAAGCACCATCAGGTTTAAGATTACAACTCGATCCAATAAAAGGTTTCGGAAGAACGAGAGTTGTAACTTAATAAAATACTGTATATAGACAAAAACTAGACCCGCTTGAAGACTAACTCAAATTTCTCCCCCTTTGTCATCAAATGACCAAAAGGATCGAAACTGAGGACTAATGCTCTTGAAGAATTTCAAGTTGAAGAAGGAGCGCCAGCATTGTTGGGGTCGGTTGTCGAAGTAGGACCAGCAGCAGTGTCTTCCAAATCTTCATTTTCATCAGTGTCGCGAGATGAAGAATAGGAGCTGGCCACTAAGGAAGGAACTTTGACTTTCTTGAATTTCTTCGGAGGAGGTGCAGACCAGTCAAATTCTTCCTTGAGTCCCATTGATTGCAGTTCTTCTTCATTGTATACATGTGAAAGAACAGCCCAGTGCGCTTGAAGGTTTCATGAAGATAGTAGTGGTTTTCTTCCTTTGCATTGTGTGTTGAGGTCAAATTGTAAAGAAGAGTACCAAACCGACGTTTGACCCACTTATGATTGCGATCAACCTTCCGATGAAGACCGAGGAGTAACTCACGATCGGTCATCACCACAGGTTGAGAGCTTGAGGACTTTGCTTGACCGAGGTATTTGTTTCTTTGAGTCATGTGTGGCGAGTCATCATTGGTGGAGTAGGATGCTGCTTGTAAACTGTCCATCCAATGGACGAGTGCCTTCATCTATCACAGCGATAGCCTTGCCCTTTTCATCAGTGAGGTAATTGTCCGTTTGAGGACTTCAATCGAGGCAGGTAGCTGCAGTGGTTCAAAGTATCGCCTTGTAATTGGTGAAGATCTTGACTGATGAATCTCATAATCCAAGGTGCATAAGGCTTGACTCAAAAGGTGACATGGCAATGTTAGCGAGTCCTCATGAAGAAATCATGGAAATTGACAGAACGCCATGGATGATGTTGAAAAGCATATTCTTCATGATGCCAACGACTTCTTCATCGTTCGAGTCATGGCCTTTGATAGGACTCATAGTCTTCGTCGTAATCCGATAGACTATTCGAGGCACATATAATAATTCCTTGACGAGAATTTGGTCCTTGGGGCTTGCCTTGGCTTCAAAGGCTTCATCAAGACTTGCATATAGTGATTTGAAAGTTCTTTTCTTCATAGATGCGACGTGCACCATCAATCGGAGGATCGAGTGGGAGGGCACGAAGCAATTCACTTCTTTGGTGCCTTGTAGTGAGTATTTTCGGTCATCAATCCAAGACCCATGAATTGACATCTTGGCGTCTCCGGTGATGTGCGGGGTTGCATAGAATGAAGAATTAGCTCTTCGTTCGATCCACAAATATCAGCAGAAATTTAGAAGTCTGCGTCGTGAAGAACACCGAGGACTGGTTCAAAGCGGCAGTGACTCCATATCCACATGAGGAATATGAGCATGATCAAGATTTTGTCCTTGTTGAAAAGCACCGAGGAATAGAAGTTTGCTTGGTGGCAGTCGTAAGCGCCTCTTCCTAATTCGAGCGAGAATCATAAGGATTATATTCGATGAAGAACACATGCTCGGCAAAGAAATCTTCACCTTGAACTTTTGCTTGGTTGAGAACGGATTCTTTTGCTTTGGGAGAGGGTGTCGATGAGTTGCATTACCACCTCAGGAATCACAAGTTCAGGTTCCTCAGCCTGAGGAATTTCTTGTTCCTCAACAGGTGCAGTCTGAGGATTAGCAGCAGCAGCAGCTTCATCAGCACTAGCGGCTGGAATTTCTTCATGCACTTCCTCAGTGGGTTGATTTTCTTCAAAGTCCATTTGGACTGTTTGTGCAGGGGAGTGAGGAACTTGTTGGAGCAGGGTGAAGAGAGGAGTATTGGGATGCTGACTTTCCCAAAAGTCATCATTTATCACTGGAGTGGTGCAGCCAATATCCACATCTTCATTTTCAATTTCCTCGATACCAGCTTGAGGAATTTCATGGTCGATGAGGAAATAAGCGGGGTTGAAGGGATTGCTTCCACTTCAATTTCTTCATCAATTTTCTCTGATGAAGCAGCAGATTGATGTTCTTCATCAGATCCGATTGGGATCTCATATTCTTCTCCAAAAGGAACAACTTCCTTTGAAGGTATGGAGGTGATTGGAACAGCATCAATTGGGTTTTCAAATGAGCTGGTCATTGGCTTCATTTTCTTCGCAGCCGAAGAATCTGACGCAGTGATGCTTTCCTTTTCTTCACAAAGCAGCTCGTTCAAGCAGCCTTGGTTTTCTTCACATCGAAGCAGATGGAAGAATTGGAGTTGAAGTTGGCGCAGGAGGAGCCGAGGAATTTGGTGCAGTTTCTTGAGAGCAAGCGATGCAGTTCCCTGTCTTGAGTAGTTTCTTGAGCGCACCACTAGTGGGTGCCTGGCAGTTTTTCAAAGAGGCTGAGCGGAGGCTCGGCTGAGGAATTTCATGTTGCTTTGGGGCAGCAACACTTGTGAATTTCTTCGTCGAGGTTGTGAATCTGGTCTTGACTCCTTGCCAGTCAGCATAGTGGGTATCGAAACTTTTGTTGAGGTTTTGAATTTCAGTTTGGACTTGGAGAAGTTCCTCAGGTGTCATCTTGACAACGTTTTTCTTCAGGAACTTGTCCTTCCTGTATTGAGCCTTTTTGATTTCCCTCGCCTTCTCAAACTTCCATTTTTCTTCAGCTATGAAGTGAGTCAGTGCATGACTTTGACCATGTGTCAGATGAAGATCAGGCAGAGGGGTGTTGGGATCCTTGTGCCAGAGATCGATAAAGTCGAGGACTTTCTTCGGATCCAATAGCAGTGGCATAGTTGTACCTTTGGCTCTAGCAGCCTTAACTTCGCGGTCTCTGATGATTTCTTCAAGTTCTTCATCAGATGCCTCATCATCAGATGGCACGTGAACTACAAGCTGTTTCTTCCTTGGGCTAGGCCGAGGACCACGTCCAGCTGTTGCTTTTGTCTTCAGCAGAGCCAGGCCAGATGAAGAATTGGGGGCAGATGAGGATCTTGCAGAGATGCCTGAGGCAATTGAGAAACCAGCAGTCCTTTGACATGTAGCTAGGTGCACAGGAACTGAAGGTTTGGACGGAGCTGTTGAGGACTTTGGAGGAACGGCAGCAGT
This sequence comes from Aegilops longissima, assembly GCA_021605205.1. Lineage (NCBI taxonomy): Eukaryota > Viridiplantae > Streptophyta > Magnoliopsida > Poales > Poaceae > Aegilops > Aegilops longissima. The sequence continues at coordinate 218,946,031 of CM038677.1, read as the reverse complement.
GTGAGAATTTGGCTTGGAAGGTGCTGCTGAGGAACTTGGCCGTGAGGGCACAGATGATGAAGCACTTGGCTTATGAGCAGGCTTCTTTGCATTGATTTCCTCGGTTTGACCGAGACTTCAATGGCGATGCAGCAGCAGAATCCTCATTGAATTTCTTCTTTGCTTCCTTTGCTTGCTTTGCAATTTTGCTTGGCGTTTAGCCCATTCATCGTGAAAGTCCTCACGCGTTTGATGCTAGTGGGATCAGCTACTTGGCCGGTGCCAAAGGAGCTCTTGGGCATGGAGGATTTAGGCGAATTTCTTCATGTACTTAGGAGTTAAATATCTGTATTCCTTCCATTCCGTGCCCACCTCCGTTCAATCTTACGAATCGCACCTTGCGTTGATTTTTGCTTTCTTCATCCGAGTGCAATAGTCAGCATATATTTCCTCGTGGATTTCAAACGCTGTCATAACCTCGGTTTCTTTCCTCCCTTCTGCGGCTTCTTACCAAATCGCCATTTTCTTGGTGAGGAAATTGAACAATTGAGTTCTCGAAGAAGTGTGCAGTTTTTCTTCGAGGAACGCTGCAAATGAGTTAAGTTGATGAGAACCTAGGGATTCAGCAGCGGACATTTGTACCTGTGAACAGAGTATAGGTGCGAGGAATTTTGGAGAGGTCATATGCGTTCTCAGAAGGTTTTTTTTAAAAAAAAATTGAGGATTTTGACCAGATGAGCCTTGAAGAATTTCACTAAGTGTTCTTTGTCTTAGGTTCCAGAGTTGTATAGATCAAGGATCCACACAATTGAGGAATCTTGAAGAAAATCATTGCTTAGAAAAATGAGTCAAGAGATTTGAGGTGTTCATATGTGTGAAGAATTTGAAGAATAAACACCTTTGAAGAATTTGAAGAAGATTTGAGAATCAAAGCGAGTAATAAAAGTAACTTTTAATTACCCGAAGTGAAGAACACGATGAACTGAGAAGAACAGTTGGGAAGTTCGTCCGTTCAGATCTTCCACGCCCTAACTTGGCAGAGGAAATCAGCTACGGCGACGGCGGAGTGAAGATTTTCCACGGTCGGCGCGAGTACGTCGCCGAAGAGGTCAAGGCAGTGAAGCTTTTCCTCACCGGCGACGATGGAGTAGCGGCGGCGCTAGGGTTTCGAGGAGCTCGGCGGAGAGAGAGGTCGGCGAAGTAAAAGAGTGAGGAAGGAGAGAGGGTATTTATAGACACGGTGAAAAGCGGATCGTCAGAAGATTTAGGACGAACGTGCCTGACCGCTTCCCTTCTCACGACATGTGTCACACACGTCATGTGTAGTGGAGATCGTACGATCGTGGGTGAATAAAGTAATGCATCGTGGGATGCGGAACGGTTTGAGCGGTAAAAATGAAGGTTTGAATAAGATTCGTTTTAAAAGTTCCGTTGCAATTTCTTCAGCTGTCAAGGACACAGTGAAGAATTTGAACGAGTTTCAAAGTAGAACGCACATGAAGAATTTGTGAATAGATTGGGTTGAGTATAGCATAGAGGGGAAAGGATCCGATCACATTCACTTAGCAGAAAAAAGCGACTTGAGGAAATAGCCATAAGTGAATGTTGTAGAGGACATAAACCCATATATATATATAGCCAATGAAGAAAGACGACGGAAACAGTGAAGATTTTGCAAAGTTGAAGAATTTGAAAAACTGAAGAATTTCAAAACTGAGGAAAAACTCAAATTGAAGATTTTCAACTTTGGTGGTGGCGTGACCCATCGTATAAGAATGATGATTTCAGACACAGCGTACAATTGTCGAGGGTTACGAGAATCAAATTTTCATTAATTTCTTCACACTTAGAGTGTTATTCTTCATTGATTGAAGAAAACGTTTCTTCATGTGTTGCACATCTAAGTCATCAATTTTGCATAAGTGTTAGGATGTGTGCCTTTTCAAAGAACATTGAAGATTCTAAGATATTTAGCTCACACCGCAACTTGCTAAATCTCTTCTCATCCAAGGGCTTAGTGAAGATATCAGCTAGCTGTTCTTGATCTTCACGTGCTCGATGGAGATGTCGCCCTTCAACACATGATCACGAAGAAAATGATGACGAATTTGAATGTGCTTTGTCTTGAGTGCTGAACTGGGTTGTGAGCAATCTTGATGGCACTCTCATTGTCACAAGATGAGAGGCACATTTTTCACGTTGATGCCGTAGTCCTTGAGGGTTTGCTTCATCCATAGTAATTGAGCACAACACGAGCCAGCAGCAATGTATTCAGCTTCCGCGATGGATAGTGATACGCGATTCTGTTTCTTCAGGACCAACGGACCAAAGATCGTCCGAGGAAATGACAAGTACCAGATGTTGACTTGCGATCCACACGATCACCAGCATAGTCAGAGTCAGAATATCCAATGAGATCAAAAGTAGAGCCCTTGGGGTACCATAATCCTAGTGTTGGTGTGTGAGCTAGATATCGAAGAATATGCTTCACAGCCTTATGGTGTGATTCCTTCGGTGTAGCTTGAAATCGGGCACACATGCAAACACTAAGCATTATATCTGGCCTAGATGCACATAAGTACAATAAAGAACCAATCATGGAGCGGTATACCTTGTGATCGAAGTCAATACCATTTTCATCAGTGCATAGATGGCCATTTGTGGGCATAGGAATTTTGACGCCTTTGCAATCTTGCATGTCGAATTTCTTCAGGACATCTTTGAGGTATTTCTCCTGAGATATGAATATGCCATTGTGTTGTTGACGAATTTGAAGACCTAAGAAGAATTTCAACTCTCCCATCATAGACATTTGATATTCTTCACTCATCATATAGGCAAATTCATCACTATAACGTTGGTCAGTACAGCCAAAGATAATATCATCAACATATATTTGGCACACAAGCAGTTCACCATCATAAGATTTAGTAAAGAGAGTAGGGTCGAGTGAACCGGGTGTGAAGCCATTCTTCACGAAGAATTCCTTCAATGTATCATACCACGCCCGAGGGGCTTGCTTGAGGCCATAGAGGGCCTTATTTAGTCTGAAGACTTTGTCAGGATTCTTTGGATCTTCAAAACACAGGGGTTGAGCAACATATACTTCTTCCTCAAGCTTACCATTGAGGAATGCACTTTTCACATCCATTTGATATAAAGTGATATTGTGATGGTTAGCGTAGGCGAGTAATATCTTGAATAGACTCAAGTCTAGCAACAGTGCAAAAGTTTCATCGAAATCAATTCCTTCAACTGCGTGTAGCCTTGAGCTACTAGTCGTGCCTTATTCCTCACCACAAGACCATTTTCATCTTGCTTGTTGCGATAGATCCACTTTGTGCCAATGATATTATGCTTGCGAGGATCTGGACGTTTGACCAGTTCCCTGACGTTGTTGAGCTCGAATCGATGTAATTCTTCTTGCATGGCCTGAATCCACTCCGGCTCGAAATGCTTCATCTACCTTAGTGGGCTCTATGATAGAGACAAAAGCATAGTGCCCACAAAAGTTAGATAAGTGTGAAGCTTTTGAGCGAGTGAGAGGACCTGGCGCTTCAATATCATCGATGATCTTGTCAACTTGCACTTCTTTTGCAACGCGAGGATGAGTTGGTTGTCGTCGAGGAATTTGATCATTTTCCTCGGCACCATTTTCTTCAACATTATCTTCAGTGCATCGGTTCGGCGTTCTTGGCGTCTGAGGATGAATTCTTCACAGTTTCTTGAGAGGAATGACATCCTCGGTTGCCTTGAACCTGATGGAATCCTCGGTGCTGGTTAAATCTAACACGAAGGTAGGTGCTCTCTTTGCGAGCCATTAGTTTCATCGAACCGCACATCTCTGATGTCAACAATCTTGTGAAGTGCGATGTTGAAGACTCAGAGGTGTGCGAGTCCTTTCCGTAACCAAGCATAAAACCCTCATGTGCTTTCGGTGCAAATTTGGAGGTGTGGTGAGGATCTCTAATCCAGCATTTAGCATCAAGACTTTGAAATAACTTACATTAGGTTTCTTGTCGTGAGGAGTTCATAGGCAGTCTTTTGAAGAATTTGTGAAGATATATACTGTTGATGATGTGGCACGCAGTGTCAATTGCTTCAATCCGGAAACGACTAGGCGTTTTGTATTCATCAAGCATAGTGCGAGCCATCTCAACAAGAGTTCTGTTCTTGCGCTCCACGACGCCATTTTGCTGCGGAGTATAGGGAGCAGATAACTCATGAGTAATACCAAGTTCATCAAGATAATCCTCAAGTCCGGAATTCTTGAACTCAGTTCCATTGTCACTCCTGATGTGCTTGATCTTCACACCAAAGTTGGTTGAAGCCCTCGAGGAAAATCGTTTGAAGATTTCCTGCACTTGATTTTTGTAAGTAACAATGTGTACCCATGTGTAACGAGAGTAATCATCAACAATAACAAAGCCATATAGTGATGCTTCATTAACGATACTGAGTAATGATTGGGACCAAAGAGGTCCATGTGAAGCAATTCGAAGGACGAGTAGTGGTCATGATAGTCTTATTTGGATGCTTGGCCTTGGTCATTTTTCCAGCTTCACAAGCTCGCATAGGTGATCCTTGAGGAATTTGACATTCTCAATGCCGATGACATGCTTCTTCTTCGCAAGCGTGTGCAAATTCCTCATGCTGCGTGACCAAGTCGTCGATGCCATAGCCAGCCTTCGAAGCTTTTGCAAGTAGGCACACGGCTGGTTGTGGACATGTTGAGAAATCAACAATATACAAGTCTCCTCTCCTAAAGCCTTCGAAGACTTTGGAATTGTCAGCTTCCATAATCACAACACAACGATACTTGCCAAAGATAACTACCATATCAAGATCACAAAGCATTGAGACCGACATGAGGTTATATCCTAAAGACTCAACAAGCATGACTTTGTCCATGTGCATGTCCTTAGAGATAGCAACCTTACCAAGTCCCAATACGACTTTTGCCTTTGTCGGCAAAGATGATATGCTTGAGATGTGGCGGTGATAAGGAGCATCCATCAATAGATTCTTGTCACCGGTCATGTGATTTGTACATCCACTATCGAGAACCCACTCGGTGGCTTTGGGTTGATCATCCTGCAGATGAATTATTACAACTTACGATCTCATATACTTCATCGGTGAAGAATATGATATCAAGTTCATCGATGAATTTCATCGATCAATTATCAATCGATAAGTAGTATGAGGGCGTGTGAAATGAAAATTCATTTCATCATGATTAGCTGCGTCCTTCGGGCATTTTGTCGGGCCCCAACAAATTCTTGAGACGTTGAGGCACGCCGGAGACTGACCTGCAGAAGAGATTAGTTCTTTTCTTCACCACCCACATCGAAGGGGTGGCAAAGAGTTCATCATTCTGCGAGCACCATACGAGAATGGTGGCATAGAAGCCAATCCATTTCGTTTCACATAAGAGGGGTTAGGGTAAGCATATGAATAAGCGAGAAATTCTTGAGGACTTATGAACATATTGGTTTGAAGAATAATGCACATATTCATAGCCCTTAGCTCTACCTGCGAAACAGAGTTGTTAGCACGATGATAATCATATGAGGACTTTGATCCTTTTGAGGAATTTGATCCACGTGAGGACTTTGGTTCGTATGAGGACTTGGATCCATATGAAGAATTTGGTCCATATGAAGAGTTTGATCTGGGGTTCCTTTTCTTCTTTGGTGGTGTCATGAGGACATTCACTGAAGACTTTCAAGGCACTTCTTGGGAACCCAGATTTTCTTCATAGGGAACCGTTCTGCAGATTAGTGCCAACATATCTAGCAAATACTTCACCATTCTGATTTTTGAACAGTTTATAGTTGAGTCAAATGACTCATCAGCGAGAATGAGGAAATTAGCATGTGAAGCCAGATAAGGTAGATGGATCAAGCTGGAGGTCCCTTTGCAGCAACCCATGAGGTTTTGGGATCTGCTCGGGCTTCCAATATGTTCCATCAGCATTGAGTTTCCTCTCAAAGGCAATACCCTCTTTCCTAGGGTTCTGTTGAGGATCTGCTTTTAAGCACATCACAAAGAGTCGATGCCCTTTGAGGCTTTTGTACATGCTGTCATGTACAATTCCTTCAATCCTGCATCGTCAGTGATACTAGCAATGTCCTCAGATGAGGAATTAGTGATAGCAGAGGCAGGTGAAGAATTTGTAACAGTTGAAGCATTTGAACATTCAGGTGAAGAATTAGCAGATTCACGTTCAATGCACTTTAAGCATGGAGGAACAAATTCTTCTTAAGAAGCGCTGATTTGTTGAGCAAGTAATGAATCGTGCTCCTTCTGAAGATCCTCATAACTCGCCCTTAGCTTCTCAAGATCTTGCTTTCTTTGAAGAAATTCATAAGAAAGTTTCTCATGATCAGATAAGAGAGTGTTATGATGACCTTGAAGGTTGTCAAGCCTAGGTGAACTCTCGAAGATTTTCGATCGGGGCTTGAGTGCGATCCATTTCTTCACCTAACATATCATCACTCTTATCTAGCATGTTTTGAACCTTTTCAAAAGCCCTTTGTTGTTTTATAGCAATCTTAGCAAGTTTAGAGTAGCTGGGCTTGAGATCCTCATCGATTCATTTTCACTAGATTCAGAGGAGGTGAAATTGAGTACCTTGGCACCTTTTGCCATGAAGCAATAGGTGGGGCGTAGTCATCATTTTCCTCATCGGGTTTGTCGGCGGAGTCGGTTTCTTGATGTTGAAGATGGACTTGCTAACATAAGCGATAGCAAGAGCCGGACTAGCCACACCAGATTCGGATTCTTGGACTCCTCCTCTTCCTCATTTTCCTCGATTCAGCTTCAGAGTCCATTTCCTTGCCAATGAATGCCCGAGCCTTTTGGAGCTGCTCCTCTTGTGAGAAGAAGGTTTTGATGATGAAGATTTTGATGATTTCTTCTTCTTCTTCATGTCATCGTAGGCTGTAATCCTTGTGCTTCTTCATCTTTAATTCCTTTTCCCATCGAGGACAATCTTGGATGTAGTGACCAGGTTTCTTGCATTTGTGGCAAAGTCTTCTCTTATAGTCACTAGATGAGGAATCACTTTGCTTCTTGAGGATTTTCCAAAGCGACCACGTCTTGTGAATTTCTGGAATTTCTTCACGAAAGTGCTAGCTCTCGCCAAATTCTTCAGGATCTCCAAGGCTACTACCGAGTCTTCACTCTCGATTCAGATCAGCCTTGGCCTTGTGGCACGTGTTTTCCATAGCGTAACCATAGAGATCTCTCTTTTCAACAAGCTGGAACTCGTGAGTATTTAGCCTTCGAGGATATCGGCAGGATCAAGAGACTTGTAATCAGCTCGTTCTTGTATCATCGGTGCGAGTATCAAATGAGGAATCAAGCGATCTTAGCAATTTCTTCACCACCTCATGGTCGGTGATGTCGGTGGCACCAGTGCTTGAAGCTCATTTGAGATGTCGGTGAGGCGATCGAAGGTTTGTTGAACATTTTCGTTGTCGAGTCTTTTGAAGCGGTTGAAGAGATTCCGAAGAACATCGACTCGAGAGTCACGCTGAGTTGAAACGCCTTCATTTACTTTGGACAGCCTGTCCCGGATGAGTTTGGCGATTCCAAAGCACTCACTCTTCCATATTGACCTTTGCTCAAATGGCCACATATGATATTCTTCGCTTGAGAATCGAGTTGCTTGAATCTCTTCACATCAGCATCATTCGAGAGGGTGTGGTGAGGAAACACCTTTTGTCACAACATACCGTAGATCGTTGTCAATTGCTTCAAGATGCATTCGCATTTTGTTCTTCGAAGAGGGGTAGTCCGTCCCATCGAAGGTAGGACACCCGCTGAGACCTTGATCATACTGCGGTCGACATAACTAAAACTCCGGTGGTTAAACCAAAATCACACAGAACAAGGGAGTACCTCGCTCTGATACCAATTGAAAGTGCGTTATATCGACTAGAGGGGGGTGAATAGGCGATTTTTAGAGAATTTTACAAATTCGAGCAAATTCCTTAGCGAAGAAATACTTGCAGCGGAATAAGTACTCAGAAGTAAGCATAACAGATTACACGCATTGTCATCATGAGGAAATGAAGACAATCACAGAGCACAGAAAGCGTAATCACAGGATAACACAAGATGAAGACAAGCAGATGAAGAAATTGAAGCGAGGAAATTGAGAAACTCTTGATCAAAGTCTTCAAACACAGATATGAACAAACACTCAACACAAAGAATGAGGAAATGAAAGGGTTGAGGAAATAGAACCGATTAGGTTGGTGAAGACAATGATTTGGTAGACCAGTTCCAACTGCTGTCTCGGTTATGCGTCTGGTTGGAGCGGGTGAGTATTTAAACTCGAGGACACACAGTCCGGACACCCGATCATCGAGCACGCAGCTCGGGACACCAAGTCCTCACCGTATTCTCCTTGAACTAAGGTCACGCAGACCTCGTCCAATCACTCGTGGTAAGTCTTGAGCGACTTCCAAACCTTCACATACTTGGTCACTCGGTGATCCACAATTCCTCTTGGATGCTCTAGACCTTGGCGCCTAACCGTCTGGAAGAAGCACAGTCTTCAAAGGTAAAAGCGTCGGATCCACGCAGGATCAATTTCTTGATGATGCTCAATCACTTTGGGTTTGTTGGGGTTTGGTTTTGGGTTTTCCTCACTTGATGATTTTCGCTCAAAGTCCTCGGAGGATGGGTTGCTCTCACATGACAAGTGTCAAGTTCTCTCGGAGCAGCCAACCAACTAGTGGTTGTAGGGGCGGCTATTTATAGCCTAGGGAGCAGCCCGACATGATAAGACATAAATGCCCTTCAATGATATGACCGTTAGGTGGATAAGATATTTGGGACAGGTGGCAAGAAGATAAAGAACGGTCGGAAATTTGAACATCAAATTCCTCGGGGCTATCATGTTCCTTCTTGTGTAGGCAATTCACACTTTGGCGAATTCCTAACTCCTCGGTCGAGAACAAATTCCTCGTGACGGAAGAGCTTCGTCTCATCCATGAAGAAATTGAGTGAAGCTGTATGAGATTTCAAAAGCTTCACTCGAAGGGATTGGTAGGTGTAGGATTTTGAGTTGAGCATCACATGGAAATTTTTCCTTAGTATTTCCTCGACCCCCTTTAACAAAGACGGTGTTTCCTATGACTCAAGAAAGAGAAAATGAAACTACGAAAACAAAAGTCTTCACGCTTCATGTTCCTCAAATGAATACCAAGTCTTCAAGGTCACACCAATTTCTTCACTTTCAAAGTCTTGTAAAGTCTTGAATATCAAATTCTTGATTGAAGAACTTCATTTTTAGGGTCGACTTTCCTTGTAAATATCAAACTCCTCATAGACTTATAGACCTGTGTACACTCACAAACGCATTAGTTACTTAACCTATAAGTCTTCAATACACCAAAATCACTAAGGGGCACTAGATGCACTTACATAGGCTATTAAGGCGATTGCACAGATTAAATCCACTGGGTATCAAAGTTCGCCACCAGTGCAAATATAGGGAACACCCTACACTATACAAAAATGGCTTGCACTTTTCTTCAGCCGGTGGCTGCACGTTAAGAACAAATTTTGTATGGCAACAAAACAAATTACAACCATAAAACAAAAGGAAGGTTGGCATAAAAGTTAACAATCTGGCAGATAAATGCACCACCAGAAGTTCAGAAGCTCAGTCCATTTGACCTGACTGTTACGTTTTCATGTTGTATTGCCCGATGGAGCACCATAACCTTTGCCTTCATTTCTCCTAGGCTCCTGAACAACATAGCAAATGTCTGGTAGTCTGGTTTCAAAACCATGCATATCTTGATGAAATCGAACAATGTCTGTCCTTGTTTCACAATGGGTCTCTATTAGGGAATGGACTTGTGTCTGGAGCGCGGATATAACATTGTTTTGAGCTTGCATATCTTGATCATGAGGCAGTTTGGACGAGATTGCCTTAACAACCAACCCTTTATTACGTAGGAACGTGCTTTTGGCACTGTTAGTGGACACGTACTGACCCACTTCAGCAAGAGGTGACATTGCGGTTATAGTCGCCTCATCACCTTCAGAAGGTGGCGGTTCCACCATTTTTTCCATAGCTTCCTAAAAATTTGAGTTTTTTACATTAGTAGTACCAGAACAGAAGATATTAAGGAGGCAGCAAAACCAAACAAAATCGCTTTGGTCTATATACATAACTTATTCTAGTGAACCCGTGTAAAATATTAGTCGTATTTTACTGCAAAGTACATAATAAAACTAGGTTCCAAACATATGACCATGTACCATGGCTAATGTATTGCCTATTTCTTCACATTGTATTGACAGCTGAGGATAAAGAGACAAAGTTTATGATACGGTAAGCATAGTATGACATCATCCATATCACAAAACAACTGAGAACATACAAACAGGCAATTGTAATGTTATGTGGGCAAGTCCAACACGGAACTAGATTACATATCAAGATCAAAGGAACATCACTCCTCTCTTTTAAACGTTGTAAGGTGCAATGATACACTAAGACAATTGTGTATAAATTTGAAAAGAGTAATAGACATTGGCAGCAAACCATGCAGTTCAATGCACAAGTCAGAGTAAGTACTAGTTAAAAGGCATGAGGATTAAGGACTTATAACAGCGGCTTTGACTGGTGTAGTCATGCCCTTCGTCTTGCTGGCGTGACTGTCCTTGAAGATTTCCACAACATTTGGTTCAGTTACTTTTTGGTCCTTGCGGGCTTTCCTCTGCATTTTGAACAAGTCTATATAGATATGATAATATGGCACAAAGAAAAGAGTGAAACAACAGCTAATTACAAGAGCCTCGCAGTGTGCAATATAGCTACAAGATCCTGTCGTCTGCTGGAATTTCACTTTCATACGGTTGGCCTTGTTCTTTGAACAGTTCACCTACAAGAAGATAGATTTGTGAGGCACATGCGTAAATAGGAGTTCAACATGTGATCTGATCACATACATATAACGTACCTGATACTTTGGATCAGACCAGTGTTTAACGAGGCCTCTCTAGACCTCATCTAATATATTTTCCACTGGAGATGTTTGGGCAAGTTCACTATTAGCCTTGCCTTCAAAGTGAGTTTTCCTCAAGTTATACCGATACTGTCGCTGAGCAGACTTGAAAACATGGGTGCAAGCTTGTATGGTTACATCATCTTGTCTATCCAACTTGAACCTCATCAGTTGAAAATTATGGTAGACTCATTATCAGCAACCTAGAAAGTATGGGACAGAGCAAGACGATATTACTAGTTTCCATACATAACCATACTTACAGATAAATGGTCGAGGAAGGTGTCGAACTGGGTTTCGTCTTTTTCATTCCTATACTGAATCCATGTTGGGAGGATACGTGCATTACACCTAACGGCAACCGCTACCTCTAATACTAACTTGGCTGACTCTGTAGCATCACGTGGCCTTTTTAGACCTGCCTCAAAACGGATCGCCATTCTTCCTCTTCTAGATTTAGTTAACCTATCGAGCATTATCCATGATGTTTGTTTCCTCTTGAGCCTAGGTGCTAGTCCAACAACGAACATAGGAAGTGTTAGTGTACATCAAACTGTGAGACTACATATGAAGAAGCATGCAACTCTAACTTGACTCCAGCAACTACCTTCTTGCTGTTGAAGCTCACAAAGTTCATCTGATCTTGACAACTCGTCTTGCGTCAAGAGTGCTTGGAAAGTAGTGTCAGGTGGCAAGGGAGCTTGGGAACGTGCTGCTAGCTGAGTTGAAAAATGAGTAACTCGTGCAGCTGGTGGTACTGTGGAAGGTGTTGCAACAACTAGGGCTGTCTCTGCTTGTTTGGTGGTAGCTATTGGTTTCTGTTTGGCTTGTTTTGCAGCTCGTGTAGCACGGGATTCCCCATTTGTACAATTTTCCACTAGACTTTGACCTTCTATTGCACCATCAGTACCAGCAGAATCTTCAGGATTCATCTGCTTCCCTTTCTGTGTGTCCTTAGTACTAACACCATCCCCCGTCATTCTGTGTTCCTTCCTCTTTCTCTGTGCCATGTTAAGTCAAGCCGACAAGAAAAAGGAATAACAATTTAGTTCTTCAGAACAAATTGATGCATGATACATATGAAATGAACTTTGATGTTAGACAACCACATGATAGGAGGATGTAATATGTACGAAAAACAGGACATCATGAGATAATCAGAACTATGATGTGTAAAGCAGAAGACATTTCACTAAATTAGGAGCAATGCAATGGAAGGTAGACACCATATGAAAGATGCTACAAATATCGCTCTGCCAAGTTAATAGTGTCTCGTCATAACTCGCATTTAAACAAATGTGAAGCAGTACAAGAAATAAATCATATGCAAGATGCAAACAACATCACACTACCAAGTTAAAGTTCTCTCGTCATTAGTGCCATTGCATATTCACAACTTATGATCTGTAAACTAAGCATAAGGCATTTCAACAAATTAGAAGCAATGAAAGCTAGACACCATATGAAAGATGCAACGAATATCACTCTACCAAGTTAAAATTGTCTCGTCATAAGTTCCATTTCAACAAATTAGAAGTAGTACAAGCTAGAAAAGAATGCGAGATGTAAGGCAAACACATGATACCAGGATGGAATATGTACGAAAAACAGGACGACATGGCATATTCACAACTATTTGTGTAAACTAAGCAGAAGCCACTTCAACAAATAAGAAGCAATGCAAGCTAGACACCGTATGCAATATGCAAGACAATATCACACTGCCAAGCTAGAGAAAGCACCTGGGATGCAGGTTTTGCCGGAAGACCACCATCAGTTCCTGGCTTATTTTTTTCCTTCCTCTTTCTTAATTGTATTGCATGGTCAAGTCAAACCCACAATAAAAATGAATAAAAATTCGCTTTTCAGAACTCATTGATGCAGGATGCTGACGAGCACTACTTTAATGTAAGGCAACCGCGTGATAGGTCGATTAAATGTGTAAGAAAAAAGGACAAATTGCATATTCGCAGCTATGATGTGTAAACTAAGCAGAAGGCACTTCAACAAATTAGAAGCAATGAAAGCTAGACACCATATGAAAGATGCAACGAATATCACTCTACCAAGTTAAAACTGTCTCGTCTAAGTGCCATTTCAACAAATTAGAAATAGTACAAGCTAGAAAAGAAAGCGAGATGTAACCTATATCACACTCCCAAGTCAAACGTGTCTTATGATAAGTGATTGTTGCAGGTTACACAACAGTAGTACTTTGATGTAAGAACATGGTGTGGTAGACAGATATTGTATGTTCTAAAAATAGGAACACGTGTCTTATTCACAAGTATAATGTGTAAAGTAAGCAGATGGAATTCAACAAAATTAGAAGCAATACAAGCTAGACATCATACATAAACTGCAACCACATATAACAGTGCCAAATTAGAGGGAGCACTTGTGATGGTGCACTAGGGGAGACATGCTCATCATCAACACAGAAACGTTGAGTGTCTATGCATGTGTTGTCTTGCAAATCTTCTTGGGTGTGGCGGAGTAGAATCTGTAGAGGCCCTCCGTTTGGAAGGAGCACCTTTATCCGCTACCTTGCTATTTTTCTTCCGCTTTATTGATTTTGAATTGTCAAGTAAAACCGACAAGAAAAAGCAATAAAATTCACTCTTCAGAACTCACTCGTGCATGATACTGACAATCACTACTTTGATGTAAGACAAACACATGATACCAGGATGGAATATGTATGAAAAACAGGACGACATGGCATATTCACAACTGTTTGTGTAAACTAAGCAAAAGCCATTTCAACAAATAAGAAGCAATGCAAGCTAGACACCACATGAAATATGCAACCAATATGACCCTGCCAAGTTAAAAGCGTCCCATCATAAATGGCGTTTCAAAAAATTAGAAGCGGCGCATGCTATAAATCATATGAAAGATGCAACTAATATCACACTGCATATACTAAAGGCGTCTCGTCATATTGATTGATGCGGGATAAAAAAAACAATAGTTTTATGTAAGGACATGCTTAATAGATAGATGTACTGTGTACTAAAAATAGGAAGGCATGTCACATTAACAGGTATAATGTATAAACTAAGCAGAATAGCACATGCAATTTAACCAGATTGGAAGAATTACAATCTAGACACCATATGCAACATGCAACCACATATCACGCTGCCAAGTTAGAGCAAGCACATGCGATGCTAGTGTAGGGGAAATGCGGTAATCAACTACAGAGCTACGTTCACTATCTTCATCTAGCCTTGTTGTTTCTTGAGAATCATGTGGGGAGGCTAACGCTGCATTCTTTAAATGAGGATCTTTTCTCACAGTAGTCCACTGGCCTCACTACCTCATCATAAGTGATTGACGAGGGATACACAAGAACATTAGTTTGATGTAAGAATATGGTCAATAGACAGATGTACTAGTATGTAGCAAAACCGGGAAGGCATGTCATATTCAAAGGTATAATGTGTAAGCTAAGCAGATGCAATTTAACGAAATTGGAAGCAATAGAATATAGACATCCGGCTGGAGTGATGAGCATGATCATCTAGGACCTGAGAGCCTGGTGGGAGGTGGGTTGCTTCGCCACCATCATGGCTTTTTAGTTGGCTTCCAGGTGATGCCTGTCTGTGCTGGGCTTGTCACTGGCTCGGCCAGTGCCCTGACTAGCTATTTGTCTTCTGGTGCTCCCGGGATGGTGGTTCACGTAAAAAATATCTTTGTTTATCTTAATAAAGACCGACTTCGGCCTTTCGAATACAAGCTAGACACCATATGCAACATGCAACACATGACACCACGAAGTTAAAGCAAGCCCCTAGGATGGTGGTTCATGGCGAGCGGAATCATCAACTCCAGAGCTACGTTTACCGTCTCCATCTGCTGACACTGCACCCTTTATAGCGCTGAAACGTTTCTTGCCTAAGCCCGAAGCAAGCTGGAACTACTTCTCTATTATTTCATGCTTCTATCAACCTGTTGGCAGAGTCTGAAATACCCATGCATAAAAAAACAATAGTGAGAGTATATATGGGTGAAGTGTGTGCAAAACTAGTGCACTGTAAAAGTAGCAGATAGCAGGTGGCTGAAAAATAAATGACAGGAGACATATGATAGCTCTACAATATTGCATGGCAAACAAAATTAGATTCTACTCCGTATGATTTTGTAATATATGAGCACAGGGATGGCTGGGAAATGCAGGTATTCCTCCAGCACACCACCACATGTGGTCCTATCAAAATAACAGTCAACTAAAAAATAGGTCAGTCAAATTTTTTATGAACCGTCCGATCTATAAGGGCAGGCAGATGGCCTTAAATCTACCTCCCGATCCTTTGTTGATGATCTTTCTCGAACCGCCAGCGACCACCGGCCCAGACCCCTGCCTCCGCTGCCCCACCCTTCCCTCGACCTCACACCACCGTCGTGCTTGGCAGCGCCCCCCAGCCATCCCTTTAATCCCGGCCGACCTCCAGATCGGGCGCCAGCAGCTCCTAGGCCCCACACACCCCTAAGATAAACACCGAGGTGTTGCGTCCTCGGCGTAATAGGAGGGCTAGCGCTTATTACGCCGGGGAATGCTTCCTTTAATTGGGAATCAACTGACCAGGAATTGAAATCCAGGGGCGACGAACCACTAGCTAAGGTGAAATAGTATATGAGGAGAAACCTTGTGCATCACGAGTTACTAGCAACATCTAGTATCAAGAAGAAGCGGTCAACTATTTTCTTCTGTGGGATGAATACCGTGCAAGCAGACACGTAAGATTTGCACAAATAAGGGAAGAGGAGTACCATTTCCGGTTGCCAGTTCTGGGTCCTCCGGATGTCGCGGCGATTTTCTTGGTTTTACCTGGGGAACCGATGTTTTGCAGGAGGGTTGAGCCTAGGGCGAACCCATGGCCAAATTGTTGACTATGTTGCGGTGGCCGTCTGTCGGCGGAGGGGAAGCAGATCCGAGGCGGCGAAGGACGGTGTAGCGGGAACAGCTTCGATGCGGTGGACGGTGGTGAAGTTGGAGCGGCAGTGGTGAGGTGCAGGATGGTGTGGTTGAACTGGCTCGGGTACGGACAGCTCGGCCTCGGCTTCAACTACTAGCCGTGGAGGGCGTTGCGGTTGCGGTGGACGACGATGTCGGGGTATTGGCTCCAGCGTGATGGAGGAGGGTGACGGTTGATGGGTGCTCTCGGTGCTGGAGCGGCTAGCGAGGGAATAGTGGCACTGGGGGAGGCGAGCGAGGCGAGGGTACGCGGGGGCACGGTGAGATGATGAAGAGTGACCTCAGGATCTCCAATGAGATGGATATGGAGATGGAGTGGTGCTAGGGGAGAGGGAGACGAGGCGAGGCATGCTATACAGCGGTGGTGACAATGACTACACGGTACACAAGGTGAGGCTGACTTTGGTAACCCGAACACGCTGCTTGGACTAGTGTCACCTCAGGCGCAGGGTCTTGTCACTTCAATGTGAGGAGCGGATGAATAATATTTTGACCATCAAGTGTACCACAGTTGTAGTACTACTAGTAGGAACATATAGAGTAGTATTGTATAGTGGAAATAGGTCTCACGTGCTAGCATGCCTCTGGGTTCACTTCATCCTCCATGTATCATCCATATTGCGAGCAGAACCAAATTCTCGTGCATGCGGAAGTGCGGAGAAGGACTTTTTCTTTTTTGAGGATAATCACATATTCCTTAACCAGATAATGTTGTGTCTCCCATGCACGCGCCAATATCCATCCGAACCAGCTACGACACATTTTTTATATCTGTTTGCATAGGTCCCACCTATCAGGAGGGGTGCAGAAATAAAAAGGAATCATAAAATGACTCGCCACGGTGATTCGAAAGAGTGACCTCAACTAGCCAGTGGTACGTGTAGCGCTAGAAGGATGGGCACGTACACAAACATGTACCACTCCTCAGTCTACCCACATAGCCTTTTCGTTTAGTCTACCTAGCCGTCTAATCAACTGCCTGCATGCCGCTTCTCCCATTTACTTCTCCACCGGGAACCGATTTTCCTTGGCTTCTTCACCTCTCCTTCATCTTCATTTGCATCCAAACCCCACTGCATTCACATTGTTTTAACCTCTTCACATACTCCTGGAGTAATTCTTAAGCCCCTTTAAATAATCATCTTCTTCAGTTAGACTAGCCATCTAATCCTAATTCTCCAAACCAAGCCCTCCAGTCCAGGGGTTCCAAATGGCGAAAGAGATCCAGATGCAGGTTTTTAGCGTCCAACATGTCCTCATCGAAGGCTTGTTGAGCATAGTTGCCACCATTACCGACCACCCAAGGGTTGTTCGAAAGTGGATCAGCAATGTATCCAACTCCCTCCAAAAGGTAGAGATGAAGGTCATCGGTCTCGATGCAGAGTACACGGAGCGTGCCACTGGGAAGATCCAACGCGCCGTCGTCCTTCAGCTGTGCCTCGAAGATGATGTTTTGGTGTACCACATCATACACGCGCCCTCCATACCAGCTGAGCTCCATAATTTCTTGTCTCGGGAGGACATATACTTCTGTGGGGCAGCCATCGAAGGGTACAAACAGAAGCTGGCGTCGTACAACCTTGATTTGAAAGCATCACTGACCTACAAAAAAGAATCAAAATTCCGGTAAAAGATTGTGATAAACAGACACCATCCCTATTCGACGTAGCAAATTTTGTGCTCGGAACAAATCTTTAGAAGGGTGACGAGATGCTGGCATTAAGGTCGTCTGGATGGGAGAATTATCCCTTGACATATGAGCGGATAAAATATGATGCCCTCGATGCCCGTGTGAGTTTCGAGATAGTTGCAAGGTCCAAAGAGCTTGTTGCGAAGCCATCTCCCACGGAAAATGAGAACAACAAGAAGAAGAAGACTAATAAGAAGAAGCTGCACCAGCAGCAGGGCATTATGGATGGATAAACTATTTCCTTTCTTGTAAAAAAAATATTTCCTCTCTATGTATATTGATATAGATAAACTATTTTGATGGTGTGCATGTTTTTGGAACCAGTAGCAAAGTAGGTTCGCTTCACTATAAGGAACTATTTATCTGCCTAGCTTTCTCTACTACTCCTTCCAGTGATTGGTATGCAATGCATGTGTCAGTAGACATGACAGCTTGTCCATGGAAGTTGAACTACATCGACCATCATGTTTCATACACTGCCACTCACGATTCC
Source organism: Aegilops longissima (assembly GCA_021605205.1). Taxonomy (NCBI): domain Eukaryota; kingdom Viridiplantae; phylum Streptophyta; class Magnoliopsida; order Poales; family Poaceae; genus Aegilops; species Aegilops longissima. Next base: position 218,927,852 of record CM038677.1, on the reverse strand, counting down.
CATGCCAGGAGAGAAGCATGTGAGATCCATGGAAACTTGGGAGGGAGAGGATCAGCATGCGAAGAGGACGGAAGCGTGCAACTCATTCTTTTAGAAACATAAACATTATGTTTCCATAACAGGATTTGTTTTCTTAACTAACGGGATTTGTTTTTATGGTGTATGACGCGTCATGATTTACATGTTAGGTTTCTTGAAATTCATTATTTGTTTTCTTAAAATTCATTATTTTGTTCCCTAAAGCAAATTGTAATGATGGAGAATTTGTTTATTTGAGTAATAAATTATAGAAAGATTGAATTTGTGATCTCTTATACGTTAGGAAAGTGTTGGTTTGCAAGGAAAGAGTGAAGAGAAAAATAAAACGATGGATAAGAAAATCAATGTGGAGGGGTGGTGGTGGTGGAAGATGAGGCAAGAATAAACCGGTGAGGCAAAAATAAACCTGGTACCGGGATATTAACTCCTCACTAGTAGAATGTCCGTGCGTTGCTACGGGCTACAGTGATATAAATAAATCAAAGAAATAATTAAGGTCGTCATATGTCCGGTTATGTTTGGACAACAAACAAGTGCCTAGTGGGCTCCCCAAATCCAAATCTAGTGGGATCTATCACGACGGTGCCACGCTCATGCGAAGCCATGAAAAATAAATCTATGAATATACATGTTCGTTGAAATCATGAAAAATGTCAATGCTTCTCTCTGCTTCCCTCCATCACGCGGACATGCTCGATTCAGGCACGAATTTATGTATCCGTTAGAGAAGAGTAAAAAAAAGGTTCCCCCACTTTCCATCTTCTATACCTAAAACTGCTTTTAGGTCAACAAATTTACTAATTCTATGATCCAATAAACAAAATGAAAGAGAGGGCATATCAAGTTGGAACCTTGAGTTTCCCTTCAACAAAAGGTGTAGTCCTGAGCTAAATACGAGAACCTGAAGAGACAACCTTAAAAATGTTTGAGGTACTCGAGAAAACCATCTAAAACATAATAAACAAAAATATAGCTATTTGATTAATATTGCCTGGATATAACAATGAAGAAAATATAGTGAACAAAGAGGACATTTAAAGCACACACCCAATGAACGAATCATCTTCCGTGAGGCTCACATGATATAGGCTACAAATGGGTATGATAGGCAAGAATCCCCAAATTCCCATTGTACCTCAGGAATTTTGCACCACATCTCCTTATTTGGTACTACATTAGCATTTAGCACGATGGCAATGACCACATAATGCCTTCATCACTGGTGAGCGGTCTGATCTTGTTTCTTCCTACCTATGAAAACACAAATATTAAATTCTATTGTTAGAGATATATTCATAACATGTGAATAAGAGGGGAAATAAATGTGGCAATTTAATGTCTCACCACCCTACAAGTTGGCAACATCCCAAATGATTAAACATAATCTCAAACTACAAGAATGAGTACACTACAATTCAGCATTGAGACAAGACTTTCAACACCCGGGTGCTCGTGCACACTCCATGAACAGTAAATTCAAAATAATTCAATGTCTTCATAACTACAAGAATGAGTAACTAAAATTCGTGCATGATTTAAAAAGGAAGAAAGAACCAACTTTGGGAAAATAGTACTGAGGGAGTCCTGGATTAGGGGGTCCTCGGACAGCCGGACTGTTGGACTATGAAGATACAAGATTGAAGACTTCGACCCGTGTCCGGATGGGACTCTCCTTGGCGTGGAAGGCAAGCTTGGCAATACGGTTATGTAGATATCCTCCCTTGTAACCGACTCTGTGTAACCCTAACCCCCTCCGGTGTCTATATAAACCGGAGGGTTTAGTCCGTAGGACAACAACAATCATACCATAGGCTAGCTTCTAGGGTTTAGCCTCTACGATCTCGTGGTAGATCAACTCTTGTAATACTCATATCATCAAGATCAATCAAGCAGGAAGTAGGATATTACCTCCATCGAGAGGGCCGAACACAGGTAAACATCGTGTCCCCGCCTCCTGTTACCATCCGCCTTAGGCGCACAGATTCGGGACCCCTACCCAAGATCCGCCGGTTTTGACACCGACATTGGTGCTTTCATTGAGAGTTCCACTGTGCCGTCATCATAAGGAAGGATGGCTCGTCTCGTTGTCAGGGACAACATCACCTCTGGGGGAGCCCTGGCTGTAGGCCAAACTGTCCGACTAGGCGGCTTCGTCATGACCGCCCGTTCGACCGTTGCGCCGACGATGACTTCTCGGGTCATCAAAAACAGCCTCCACATCGGCTCGGAACTTACTGAGCGGATGAATCCAATGGAGCTCTCCTCTTTGAACGAGCTCTTGGATCGCATCGCCGCTTTGGGAGTCGCTACGGACTATTGATCGGATTGGGCTTAAACCCGACCAAAGGGAGATTAACTCTCCGTCGGTCACCCATCAGATAGCGGTGGTGGAGGAGCAATGCGGCGATTCTTCCTCTATCTTGAGGACAAACTATGTCCGATTCGAGCTCTCCGAGCGGATACCCATCTATGGGAGGACGTCGCCAAAACCACGAACCTAGAATCAGGCGTGGGCGGACCTCTTGGGCAACATCCGGGCCCAAGTTCCAAGATTGGAAACTCCTCCCACAGGTCTCGAGATCAGGTCAAGGTCGGATTTAAATCCACCCACCCACCCAGATATAAACGATCTTTCCCACATTAGGCAAGAGCCCCAGGAGACAGTACATCACTATTGGGCCAGATTCCTCCTTGTAATGAACAAGGTCAAGGACTGTCGCGAGGAAGACGCAATTTCATTCTTTTGCAATAATTGCACGGACAAGGGAATCCTCAACGCCATAAGTCGTCGTGACATAGCACACTATGCTGACTTGGCGGCCATAGTACGGAAGTACTATGCGATGGAAAGCGCGTGGAAAACCCAATCAAAATTTTGGGATAATCCGGCTCTGACAAAACCCCCAGTCCGAACTAAAAGGGTGCACTCTCATAAGTCGCCCGACTCAATTACAAAGAAGCAAAAGCCCACTACAGGGCGTGGAACCATATTGGAGGGATGGCTTAATGGGCCATGCAAAATTCACAGTACAGCGGATACCATACCAACACACAGCCTTAGTGCATGTTGGGTACTCCGGCAGGTGGCCAAGAGGGGTGAGGATCTCATCATTAAAAATACCGCAGAGCACCATCCCGTGGATAACAACAATACAGTATTGACAGTTTTGAGACCTTCACCTCAAATAATAGGCGTAGGCGAGCACTCCGCAGCCTTGCCGAAGTCTGCCGCGTGGTAGCAATAAATCCATGGAGCGACACGGCTATCACCTTCAATGCCGATGTGAACCTAAATTCGAACTGCTCGAGCACCACCGCCTTGGTCCTTAGTCCAATTGTGGGCGGACTTCCGCTTACTAAAGCGCTCATGGACGGCGGACACGGATTAAACCTCATTTATGAGGAGACTCTTGAAAAATGGAAATAGCGAAACCGCATTGAGAAAAGCAGCACGACCTTTAGAGGAATCATCCCTAGTCGGGAGGCATGATCGCTGGGAAAATCACACTAGATGTGGCATTGACACGCGGAGAATTATAGGTCGAAGAAATTACATTCCAAGTGGCCTGTTCGATGGCGGATACCACGCCCTTCTAGGGTGGGAGGCATTCACGATCTTCCAAGCCATACCCCATTACGGGTACATGAAGCTCAAAATGCCCGGGCCCAATGGAATCATCAATCTAGCTAGTGATCCGAACATAGCACTCGCTACCGAAAACAAAACAGCCACACTGGCCCTTGAGGCATTATCAAAGCCCTCGCATGGTGAGGAATTTATCTTGCGCTCCATAGTGGGCAGGGACGACGTGATACTCGACAAAAGATCCAAGTCCACCTCTTTTAAACCAGCGGATGAAATGGTCAAATTCCAAGTCCACCCAACGGACCCTACAAAAACATCATCCATCGGGGCACAGTTAAACCTCGTTGTAGACGCTGCACTACGGGAGTTCCTGCGTGAGAATTGGGACATATTCGCCTGGCATCCTTCAGACATGCCAGGAATCCCACGCAGGCTGGCCGAGCATAGCCTTAACATTCTAAAGGGATTCAAGCGGTCAAGCAGACTCTTGGCGTTTCTACGAACCTAGCGACAAGCCATGGGAGAGGAGCTAGCCAAATTCTTGGAGGCGGATTCATTAGAGAAATAAAACATCCGGACTGGCTAGCAAACCTGGTGATGGTACCAAAGAAGGACAAATCCTGGCGCCTATGCGTCAACTTCAAGGACCTTAATAAGGCTTGCCCAAAGGATCCCTTCCCCCTCCCTCGCATCGATCAAATTATCGACGCTACCGCAGGACACGACTCATTGTGCTTCCTCGACGCATACTCCGGTTACCACCAAATTAAGATGGCGGAGTCCGATCAAGCCTCGATGGCATTTATCACTCCATACGGCCCCTTCTGTTTTAACACAATGCCCTTCGGGCTAAAAAAACGCCGGTCCAACCTATCAACGCATGATTCAGACATGCTTGGAAACACGGATCGGTAAAACAGTGGAGGCATACGTAGACAATGTGGTCATTAAAACAAGACACGTCGAATCCTTAATAGATGACTTGAGGCTCACGTTCGATAATCTCCGAACATACGACATTAAGCTCAACCCAAAAAAATGCGTCTTCGGCATGCCCGCCGGAAAGCTCTTAGGCTTCATCGCCTCCAATAGAGGAATCGAAGCAAATCCGGCTAAAATCCGAGCTTTGTCACAGTTGGCCATCCCAACGGACCTCAAGCAAATCCAGAAGCTAACTGGATGTGTGCCTGCTTTAAGCCGCTTCATCTCCCGATTAGGAGAAAAGGCACTACCTCCTTATCGCCTCCTGCGACGCACCGAACACTTCGAGTGGACGGACGCGGCTACGGCTGGATTAGAGGAAATAAAAGCCATTTTGGCCACCAACCCAATCCTGGCCGCACCTAACGTCGGCGAACCAATGCTGCTATATATAGCAGCAACACACCAAGTTGTAAGCGCAGTGCTCGTCGTCGAACGAGAGATGGACGGACATAAATTCTCGCTTCAAAAGCCGGTATACTATGTATCCACCGTCCTCACTCCGTGCAAATCACGGTACCCACATTATCAAAAGATAGCATACGCGGTCTTCATGGCATCCCAAAAACTACGACACTACTTTCAAACAAGAGTGTTCAATCACGGTGGCCTCTGAAGTGCCACTCAACGACATAATAAACAACCGCGATGCCACGGGCCGGATTGCCAAATGGGCTATCGAGCTCCTCCCATTTGACATAACATATAAACCACGGCGAGCCATTAAGTCTCAAGTACTGGCTGATTTCGTCGCCGAATGGACAGAAGCCGAACTCCCTAAAGAGTACGGAACCTACTCCAATTGGATTATGCACTTCGACGGCTCTAAAATGCTGGCTGGTCTGGGGGCTGGCATCGTCCTGACGTCCCCCACCGGAGATACAGTCCAATACGTACTCCAAATACTATACACAGACTAACGCAGTCGAATACGAGGCCCTGTTACATGGTCTCCGGATGGCAGTCTCCATGGCCATTCAATGCGTGGAGGTGCGTGGGGACTCGAACCTCGCAATATCTCAAATAAATGGAGACTTCGACGCCAAGGATCCAAAAATGGCGGCTTATCGCAACATCGTCCTCAAAATGCCAGCTCGGTTCGAGGGGCTTGAATTCCACCATGTGGCTCGGGAAAATAATCAGGCGGCGGATATCCTCGCCCGCATCGGTGCTAAGCGCGACCCTGTCCCACCTAACATCTTCTTGGAAAGGCTGTTTAAGCCATCCGTGGTATGGGAAGGGGAAACCGGTAACAATAGTCCGGACCCGGCCACAACACCAGATGCCGAACACTCAGACACAATCGGAGGCTCTGCCACCGAAATAACACCTTCAGCCCACGTGATAATGGATGTCATCGCCCCATGGACAGAACCATTCCTGGCCTACCTAACTAGGCAGGAATTACCCGAGGACCAAAACGAGGCACGCTGCATAGCGCGGAGGTCTAAAGCCTACAAGGTCCACGAGGGAGAGCTTTATAAGAAAAGCACTACCGGAGTCCTTCAAAGGTGCATCTCCGAAGAGGAAGGGCGGAAACTTTTGGCAGAAATCCATGCTGGACTCGGCGGCCACCACGCCGTAGCCCGGGCCCTTGTAAGCAAGGCCTTCCGTACAGGTTTCTATTGGCCGACGGCCCGAGCAGATGCACAGGATCTTGTTCAACGTTGCGTCGGTTGCCAGCTTTTTGCAAACCAAAGCCATATGCCGCCCACTGCTCTCCAAACAATCCCCATTACTTGGCCCTTTGCGGTCTGGGGGCTTGATATGGTCAGACCCCTCAAAGGGGGAAGCCATAAGAAAAAATACTTACTGGTCATGGTAGATAAATTCACCAAATGGATAGAAGCCAAACTTGTTAAAACGGTCGAATCCGGACCAGTGATAGACTTCATATCCGGGGTTGTACACCGTTATGGCGTCCCCCACAGCATCATCACCGATAACGGCTCGAACTTCGCAGCCGATGAGGTAAAACTTTGGTGCAACAACATGGGCATAAAGCTCGATTATGCTTCTGTCTATCATCCACAAACTAAGGTCAAGTTGAGCGAGCAAATGGTCTTATCATGAGCGGCATTAAACCCAGATTAGTGCGGTCCTTAAAGTAATCAAACACGCACTGGGTAGAGGAGCTCGACTCCGTACTATGGGGGCTGCGGACCACACCGAATCGCACTACTGGATACACACCGTTTTTTATAGTGTACGGCGCAGAGGCGGTACTACCCTGCGACATAATTCATGACTCACCTCGAGTGCGCATGTATGAAGAAAAAGAGGCCGAGCTTGATCGGCAGGACAGTTTGGACGCCCTGGAGGAGGAGTGTGACGTGGCAAAAGCCCGCTCCGCATTCTATCAGCAACAAGCTAGAAGGTACCAAAGCAGAGAAGTACGGGCCAAAACCTATAGCATTGGCGAACTCGTTCTACGCCTACCAGAGAAGAAAAATAACAAGCTCAAGCCCAAATGGGAAGGTCCCTTCATTATTGACCAAGTTCTGACCGGTGGAGCGTACCGTCTGCGGGATGCATCGGACAATCGACTCGAGCCAAACCCATGGAATGCAGCCAGACTCCGAAGGTTCTACACCTAGTGCCGGACTCTATGTTCGTCTCCTTACCTCCATCAATTTTTTACATACCCATTATCTGTCTTTTATCTCTTTCTTTTTGCCTTTTTCTTCAAGGCCTTAAAAGGCTCAATTGTGTCTCGACTACACAATCTTGACGCGCTAACCGCGCTCATTATACCTGGGGGCTTCTTATACAGAAGCTTGATGTAACTATTCTCCGGGCTCTATGCCCCACACATGTGTTATTCTTCCACATGTACCTTTTTTCGCCATTATATGCATCGATATGACTTAAGTTTTGGCCAAGCTGGGTTGCCTGGCTCTTGAGTTTATGTCCTACGTTCTCGTTAATTCGGCTAGGGCATAAGGGGAGCACCTCTGCGATTGTTACTGCCAGGTCAGCCGGATGTGTACCTCAGACTGGGTGAAGCCGAAAGCTAGCGTTCTTAAGGGAATACTCAATCGATGAATAAAATATGACTTTTATTTATTTTAATACATGCCCCCAGTTGTTTATAGCCTGCGTCTCTTTTCGCAGTTCGGACATGCACATTAGGGCATGCGTACCCAGGGAAAGGAACCCTTAACGGAACTATTCTCCTGGAAGATGTTTCTTACTATCCATGTAATATAACATAGCTAGTTGGGTACTTATGCATTTAAGCACTTATGACCCCTACGCTTTGGTTTCCACGCGTATCCGGTTTTTACATAGCTGGCGGGTATTCGGATACACTCCGTACTATCGGTCAAGAGGTGAAGCGAAAAGGTCCGCCATGACAAATGATTTACAATCCGACTAGGGACAATATATGTCACTTGAAGTACACGATCACTTAGGTCGACTAAATTCTTCTTCTATACCATCCAACAGGCTGTCTAGCCTACAATCTGTTAGGAATACTTTGTGGCTAATTCTACTTGGTCATACACCAAACTAACGGGATCTCTTTCCCATCGGGCCCCACAGTCCGACCTCGGCCATGTGGTTTGGGTCGACTTTGGTATATCGCGTTTTCACCATGGCGAGCTTCCTTGCACCTTGTCGGCAGGCTGATATCTTCCATAATCTAAGCGGCCGCACTCCCTTGAGCTTCTTTATAAGCTCCCCATGCCTCATGGCGGGAGGCGGATGGCCACAAGGCTTGGGCAATACCCTGCATCACCTGCCGAACTTGTTCGTGCAGTTGTGAGAGCTCTGGTAGAAGATCACCCGCAGACCCGGGCATCTCCTCCGTGGACGACCCGTCAGCATACCTGCAGACATAACTCTGTTAGCCGGCTTCTGTGCCGAACTCTTTCAAAGGTTCGTTCAAGCACTTACTGAAAATGTCGCGTCGAAGCCGCTTATTCTCCTTCACCGAGTCCGCAAGCTGGGCTCGAACATCTTTCAGTTCCACGCCCAGCTGGATATTGGCATCTTGGAGATCGTTTTTCTCCTGCCTAAACCGCATAAGCACGCGCTCGCCAGCATTTAGCTGACGATTAGCACGTTGCGCATCCCCCGGCACGGCCTCCGGATTCACTCCGGAGTCATCTGCAGCATCTATTGATTAGATTTGCATGCATGCCGCATACTATCTGGTACCTGTCATTCTTTGCAATGGAAACAAGTGTTACCAGAGGGGGCCTTCTCGGACTCCTTCAGTGTGACAACTGCGGCCCGTAGCTGGGCTTCGCACTCTTCCAGCTCTTGAGACAATTGGGTATTCTTCTCTGTAAGAACCTGCACAAATAATGATCCTTAAATCAGTTGTGTCAACTGTTTCAAGTCTCAGGGGCTACTGATATATATAATCATCAGATTTTCTTACCCGTATATCCTTTACATACTGGTCGTAGCTCTGGCAAGACCATTTTGAGCAGCACGGATGTACGTGTCTCCTGAGTTGAAGGCATCGAACACCTCTTGGGAGAAACAAGCGTCACGGAGTACGGCACGGCGGCGCCGGTGATTCATGGCGCTCTCCACTTTGGAATTAGTAGCGGATAGCCTATCCGCATCCTCTGTAGGAGGAGCATCCGGCGTTCGCCTCGTGTTAGCTTCCGCCTCTATGTCCTGCCCTGGAGCCCGACTGGTGGAGGCGTGATCGACAACCTCTCCGGATATAGTCCGGCGAGCGTTTTTCCTACTATGAAACATGGATGTTATTATATTTTAAAGACGACAACCACGGAGCAAGGTTCTGTATCATACCTCTGCGATGGCGTCTCAGTCCTGACCGCCTTCCTTTTTAGCCTACCCGGCTTCGGTGCCCCTTGTTGGCGAATCACTGCGGGTTCGGCATGGCGTCCCGAGGGCCTTCCCTGTAAGACACCATATGTGTACGGTAGGTGAAGTGCAGAAAAGGGGATCCTTCTCGGAAGTTGGGACTCCGGTTTTACTTACATGCGATGCAGGGAGTAGCCCAGGATAGTCGGCTATGATGGCCACCAGGGCATCACCCCAGCTCAATTGATAGAATGTCCTGTCGATCAGCTCCACAAATATGTCCGGATCTTCTTCGAGTCCGGGGTCGAGGGCCCAGTCAAGGTCCTCCGGTTGTGGAGGCGGGCTGTGGACCTCCCTTACAGCTTTTCGCGGTTCCTGCCATGAAACGGCAAGGTAAGTACTTATGACAAAGAATGCAGGAAGGTTGGGAGTAAAAAGTGATAGCTCACCCAGCTTGGAGGGTTGTACATGGAGAATCCATCCCGTGGCTTAATGCGGATGAACTCCTCTTCCTCTCCCTTGTACAAATCGGATAGGATTTTTGCTAGAGCAGCAACTGAGTCCGGTCCCTTACGCCCACAGCGGGTGGCATCATCTTCCCCATTAAAGTGCCACATGGGGTGCCCTCGATATTGAAGTGGTTGTACCCCCCACATAATACATATTGACATAACCTCGATTATTGCCAGTCCTTATTGAGCCAGCATTTTTATCTAGCCCATCAGGTAAAGGACTTCTCCGTTTCTTCAGGGGAGTGTTGTCGAACTCAGGGAGGCCCATCCGAATAGGGTCCGGAAGGGGGACGTCCTCCATATAAAACCACTCCGAAGGCCAGTCCTCGGATGTCTTCTTCGGAGTGCCGGACAGGTATCCGGTCCCGGCGATGCGCCATATTTCGGCTCCGCCCACTTGGTACAGTGACCCCTCCTGTGTACGGGGTACGAGGCAGAATAGCTTCTTCCATAGCTCGAAATGAGCTTCGCAGCCCAGAAACAGCTCGCAAAGGGCGACATAGCCAGCAATGTGTAATATGGAGGCGGGAGTGAAATTATACAGCTGGAGTGTTGGAAATATGCCCTAAGGCAATAATAAATTAGTTATTATTATTATATTTCCTTGTTCATGATAATCGTTTATTATCCATGCTATAATTGTACTGATAGGAAACTCAGATACATGTGTGGATACATAGACAACACCATGTCCCTAGTAATCCTCTAGTAGACTAGCTCGTTGATCAATAGATGGTTACGGTTTCGACCATGGACATTGGATGTCGTTGATAGCGGGATCACATCATTAGGAGAATGATGTGATGGACAAGACAATCCTAAGCCTAGCACAAAGATCGTGTAGTTCAGTATGCTAAAGCTTTTCTAATGTCAAGTATCATTTCCTTAGACCATGAGATTGTGCAACTCCCGGATACCGTAGGAATGCTTTGGGTGACCAAGCGTCTGGCGAATCGGGTGGCTATAAAGGTGCACTACGGGTATCTCCGAAAGTGTCATTGGGTTGTACGAATCGAGATCGGGACTTGTCACTCCGCGCGACGGAGAGGTATCTCTGGGCCCACTCAGAGGACATCATCATAATGTGCACAATGTGACCAAGGGGTTGATCACGGGATGATGTGTTATGGAGCGAGTAAAGAGACTTGCGGTAACGAGATTGAACAAGGTATCGGGATACCGACGATCGAATCTCGGGCAAGTACTATACCGTAGGCAAAGGGAATTGCATACGGATTGCTTGAATCCTTGACATCGTGGTTCATCCGATGAGATCAGCGTGGAACATGTAGGAGCCAACATGGGTATCCAGATCCCGCTGTTAGTTATTGACCGGAGAACGTCTCGGTCATGTCTACATGGTTCCCGAACCCGTAGGGTCTACACATAAGGTTCGGTGGCGCTAGAGTTGTTATGGGAAATAATATATGGTTACGAAGGTTGTTGAGTCCGGATGAGATCCCGGACATGACGAGGAGCTCGAAATGGTCCGGGGTGAAGATAGGTATATTGGACGAAGGGTATTGGAGTACGGAATTGTTCCGGGGTACAGTGATGACCAGCGTGTCCGAAAGGGGTTTGGAGGCCCGACAAGCTTTGGGGGCCTTATGGGCCAAGGAAGAGGGCACATCAGCCCACTAAGGGGCTGAGCACCCCTCCCACCCCATCTCACGTAACCTGGAGAGGTGGGGGCGCCACCCATAGGGCAGCCGCCCCTCCCGGCTTGGGGGGCAAGTTTCCTAGGGGTGGGGCGCCAAAACCCATCTAGGGTTTCCCCTATGGCCGCCGCCTCCCTAGGGAACCCTAGGCGCCTCCCCTCCTCCCTCCCCTATATATAGTGAGAGAGAGAGAGGGCAGCCGCACCTTCCTGGCGCAGCCCTCTCCTCCTCCAACACCTCCTCCTCCTCCGTAGTGCTTGGCGAAGCCTGCTTGGGAGAACCACGAGCTCCATCACCACCATGCCGTCGTCTTGCCGGAGTTCTCCTCAACTTATCCTCTCCCTTGCTGGATCAAGAAGGAGGAGGCGCCCCGGGCTGTACGCGTGTGTTGAGCGTGGAGGCACCATTGTTCGGTGCTTAGATCGGAATCAACCGCGATCTGAATCGCTGCGAGTACGACTCCTTCATCCACGTTCTTGTAACGCTTCCGCTTAGCGATCTTCAAGGGTATGTAGATGCACTCTCCTTCCCCTTGTTGCTAGATTACTCCATAGATTGATCTTGGTGATGCGTAGAAAATTTTGAATTTCTGCTACGTTCCCCAACAGTGGCATCATGAGCTAGGTCTATTGCGTAGATTCTATGCACGAGTAGAACACAAAGTAGTTGTGGGCGTTGATTTTGTTCAATATGCTTACCTTTACTAGTCCAATCTTGTTTCGATGGTATTGTGGGATGAAGCGGCCCGGACCGACCTTACGTACTCTTCGTGAGGCAGGTTCCACCGAATCGACATGCACTTGTTGCATAAGGTGGCTAGCGGGTGCCAGTCTCTCCCACTTTAGTCGGATCGGATTCGATGAAAAGGGTCCTTATGAAGGGTAAATAGCAATTGGCATATCATGTTGTGGTTTTGCGTAGGTAAGAAACGTTCTTGCTAGAAACCCATAGCAGCCACGTAAAACATGCAAACAACAATTAGAGGACGTCTAACTTGTTTTTGCAGGGTATGCTAAAGAATGTGATGAATGATATGTGATGTATGAGATTGATCATGTTCTTGTAATAGGAATCACGACTTGCATGTCGATGAATATGACAACCGGCAGGAGCCATAGGAGTTGTCTTAATTTATTGTATGACCTGTGTGTCAATGAACAATGCCATGTAATTACTTTACTTTATTGCTAAACCGTTAGCCATGGTAGTAGAAGTAATAGTTGGCGAGACAACTTCATGGAGACACGATGATGGAGATCATGATGATGGAGATCATGGTGTCATGCCGGTGACGATGATGATCATGGAGCCCGAAGATGGAGATCAAAGGAGCAAAATGATATTGGCCATATCATGTCACTTTTGATTGCATGTGATGTTTATCATGTTTATGCATCTTATTTGCTTAGAACGACGGTAGTAAATAAGATGATCCCTCGTAATAATTTCAAGAAAAGTGTTCCCCCTAACTGTGCCCCGTTGCGAAAGTTCGTTGTTTCGATGCACCACGTGATGATCGGGTGTGATAGATTATAACGTCCACATACAACGGGTGTAAGCCAGATTTACACACGCGAAACACTTAGGTTGACTTGACAAGCCTAGCATGTACAGACATGGCCTCGGAACACAAGAGACCGAAAGGTCGAGCATGAGTCGTATGGTAGATACGATCAACATGAAGATGTTCACCGATGATGACTAGTCCGTCTCACGTGATGATCAGACACGGCCTAGTTGACTCGGATCATGTAATCACTTAGATGACTAGAGGGATGTCTATCTGAGTGGGAGTTCATAAGATGAACTTAATTATCCTGAACATAGTCAAAAGCCCTTTGCAAATTGTGTCATAGCTCGCGCTTTAGTTCTACTGTTTTAGATATGTTCCTAGAGAAAATATAGTTGAAAGTTGATAGTAGCGATTATGCGGACTTGGTCCGTAAACTGAGGATTGTCCTCGTTGCTTCGAAGAAGGCTAATGTCCTTAATGCACCGCTTGGTGTGCTGAACCTCGAGCATCGTTTGTGGATGTTGCGAACATCTGACATACACGTTTTGATAACTACGTGATAGTTCAGTAATGTTAAACGGTTTAGAGTTGAGGCACCGAAGATGATTTCGAAATGTCGCGGAACATATGAGATGTTTCGAGGGCTGAAATTGGGATTTCAGGCTCGTGCCCACGTCAAGAGGTATAAGACCTCCGACGATTTTCTTAGCCTGCAAACTAAGGGAGAAAAGCTCAATCGTTAAGCTTGTGCTCAGATTGTCTGAGTACAACAATCACTTGAATCGAGTGGGAGTTGATCTTCCAGATGAGATAGTGACGTTTCTCCAAAGTCATTGCCACCAAGCTGCTAGAGCTTCGTGACGAACTATAACATATCAGGGATAGATATGATGATCCTTGAGATATTCACGATGTTTGACACCGCGAAAGTAGAAATCAAGAAGGAGCATCAAATTGTTGATGGTTGGTGAAACCACTAGTTTCAAGAAGGGCAAGGGCAAGAAGGGATACTTCATGAAGCGGCAAATCAGCTGCTGCTCTAGTGAAGAAACCCAAGGTTGAACCCAAACCGAGACTAAGTGCTTACGTAATAAGGGGAACAGCCATGGAGCATAATTACCCTAGATACTTGGTAGATGAGAAAGGCTGGCAAGGTCGATAGAAGTATATTGGATATACATTATGTTAATGTGTACTTTACTAGTACTCCTAGTAGCACCAGGGTATTAGATACCGGTTCGGTTGCTAAGTGTTAGTAACTCGAAATAAAAGCTACAGAATAAACGGAGACTAGCTAAAGGTGAGCTGACGATATGTGTTGGAAGTGTTTCCAAGCTTGATGTGATCAAGCATCGCATACTCCCTCTACCATCGAGATTGGTGTTAGACCTAAATAATTGTTATTTGGTGTTTGCGTTGAGCATAGACATGATTGGATTATGTTTATACATGTCTGATTATTCATTTAAGGAGATTAATGGTTACTCTGTTTATTTGAATAATACCTTCAACGGTCTTGCACCTAAAATGAATGGTTTATTAAATCTCGATCGTAGTGATACACATGTTCATGCCAAAAGATATAAGATAGTAATGATATAGTGCCACCTGCTTGTGGCATTGCCATTTGAGTCATATTGGTATATACGCATGAAGAAACTCCATGCAGATGGACCGTTTGGACTCACTTGATTTTGAATCACTTGAGACATGCAAATCATACCATATGGGCAAGATGACTGAAAGCCTCGTTTTCAGTGAAATGGAACAAGAAAGCAACTTGTTGGAAGTAATACATTTTGATGTGTGCAGTCCAATGAGTGATGAGGCACGCAGTGGATATCGTTATGTTCTTACTTCACGGATGATTTGAGTAGATACTGAGTATATTTATTTGATGAAACACAAGTCTGAATTATTGAATGGTTCAAGTAATTACAGAGTGAAGTTAAAGATATTCGTGACAAGAGGATAAAATGTCTATGATGTGATCATAGAGATGAATATCTGAGTTACGAGTTTTGGCACGCAACTAAGGCATTGTGGAAATTGTTTCACAATTAATACCGCCTGGAACACCATAGTGTGATGGTGTGTCCGAACATCATAGTTGCACCCTATTGGATATGGTGCATACCATGATGTCTCTTATAGAATTACCACTATCATTTATGGGTTAGGCATTAGAGACAACCGCACTCACTTTAATAGGGCACCACGTAATTCCGTTGAGACGACACCGTTTGAACTGTGGTTTGGAGAAACCTAAGCTGTCATTTCTTAAAAGTTTGGGCTGCGACGCTTATGTGAAAAAGGTTTCAGGTTGATAAGCTCGAACCCAAAGCGGATAAATGCATCTTCATAGAACACCCAAAAACAGTTGGGTATACCTCCTATCTCAGATCCGGAAGCAAAAGGGATTGTTTCTACTAACGGGTCCTTTCTCGAGGAAAAGTTTCTCTCGAAAGAATTGAGTGGGAGGATGGTGGAGACTTGATGAGGTTATTGAACCGACACTTCAACTAGTGTGTAGCAGGGCACAAGGAAGTTGTTCCTATGGCGCCTACGCCAATTGAAGTGGAAGCTTATGATAGTGATCATGAAACTTCGGATCAAGTCACTACCAAACCTCGTAGGTCGACAAGGATGCGTACTACTTCAGAGTGGTATGTACTCCTGTCTTGGAGATCATGTTGCTAGACAACAATGAACCTACGAGCTATGGAGAAGCGATGGTGGGCCCGGATTCCGGCAAATGGCTCGAGGCCATAAATCCGAGAGAGGATCCATGTATGAAAACAAAGTGTAGACTTTGGAAGAACTACTTGATGGTCGTAAGGCTATTGGGTATAGATGGATTTTAAAAGGAAGACGGACAATGATGGTAAGTATCACCATTAAGAAAGCTCGACTTGTCGTTAAGATGTTTTCCGACAAGTTCAAGGAGTTGACTACGGTGAGGCTTTCTCACTCGTAGCGATGCTAAGAGTCTGTTGGAATTGGATTAGCAGTTACTGCATTATTTATGAAATCTTGCAGATAGGATGTCAAAACATTGTTTCCTCGACAATTTTCTTGTGGAAAGGTTGTATGTGATACAACCAGAAGGTTTTGACAATCCTGAAAGACGCTAACAAGTATGCTAGCTCCATTGATCCTTCCTTGGAATAGAGCAAGCATCTCGGAGTCAGAATATACACTTTGATGAGATGATCAAAGATTTTGGGTTTATACAAAGTTTATGAGAAACTTGTATTTCCAAAGAAGTGAGCGGGAGCACTATAGAATTTCGATGAGTATATGTTGTTGACATATTGTTGATCGAAATGATGTAGAGTTTGGAAAGCATATAGGGTTATTTGAAAAGTGTTTTACAAGGGAAAACCTGGATTAAGCTACTTGAACATTGAGCATCAAGATCTATAGGGATAGATCAAAACGCTTAATGGTACTTTCAAATGAGCACATACCTTGACATGATCTTGAAGGTGTTCAAGATGGATCAGTCAAAGAAGGAGTTCTTGCCTGAGTTGTAAGGTATGAAGTTAAGACTTAAAGCTCGACCACGGCATAAGAGAGAGAAAGGACGAAGGTCGTCCCCTATGCTTTAGACATAGGCTCTACAGTATGCTATGCTAAGTACCGCACCTGATGTGTGCCTTGCCACATGTCTGGCAAGAGGGAACAAAGGTGATCAAGGAGTGGATCACCAGACAGCGGTCAAAATTGTCCTTGGAGTAAATAAGGACATGTTTCTCGATTATGGAGGTGATAAAGAGTTCGGCGTAAAGGGTTACGTCGATGCAAGCTTTAGCACCTATCCGAATGACTCTGAATAGCAAACCGGATACGTATAGTGGAGCAACCATTTGGAATAGCTCCAAGTGGAGCGTGGAAGCAGCATTTACAATATGACCTAGAGATTTGTGAAGTACATACGGATCTGAATGTTCCAGACCCTTTGACTAAAACCTCTCTCACAAGCAAGACAAGATCAAACCCCAGAACTCATTGAGTCTTAATCACATGATGATGTGAACTAGTTTAGTGACACTAGTAAACTCTTTGGATGTTGGTCACATGGCGATGTGACCTGTGAGTGTTAATCACATGGCGATGTGAACTAGATTATTGACTCTACTGCAAGTGGGAGACTGTTGGAAATATGCCCTAGAGGCAATAATAAATTAGTTATTATTATTATATTTCCTTGTTCATGATAATCGTTTATTATCCATGCTATAATTGTATTGATAGGAAACTCAGATACATGTGTGGATACATAGACAACACCATGTCCCTAGTAAGCCTCTAGTAGACTAGCTCGTTGATCAATAGATGGTTACGGTTTCCTGACCATGGACATTGAATGTCGTTGATAACAGGATCACATCATTAGGAGAATGATGTGATGGACAAGACCCAATCCTAAGCCTAGCACAAAGATCGTAGTTAGTATGCTAAAGCTTTTCTAATGTCAAGTATCATTTCCTTAGACCATGAGATTGTGCAACTCCCGGATACCGTAGGAATGCTTTGGGTGTACCAAGCGTCTGGCGAATCGGGTGGCTATAAAGGTGCACTACGGGTATCTCCGAAAGTGTCATTGGGTTAGCACGAATCGAGATGGGATTTGTCACTCCGCGTGACGGAGAGGTATCTCTAGGCCCACTCGGTAGGACATCATCATAATGTGCACAATGTGACCAAGGGGTTGATCACGGGATGATGTGTTACGGAAGCGAGTAAAGAGACTTGCGTAACGAGATTGAACAAGGTATCGGGATACCGACGATCGAATCTCGGGCAAGTACTATACCGTAGGCAAAGGGAATTGCATACGGATTGCTTGAATCCTTGACATCGTGGTTCATCCGATGAGATCATCGTGGAACATGTGGGAGCCAACATGGGTATCCAGATCCCGATGTTAGTTATTGACGGAGAACGTCTCGGTCATGTCTACATAGTTCCCGAACCCGTGAGGTCTACACATAAGGTTCGGTGGCGCTAGAGTTGTTATGGGAAATAGTATATGGTTACGAAGGTTGTTCGAGTCCCGGATGAGATCCGGACATGACGAGGAGCTCGGAATGGTCGGAGGTGAAGATCGGTATATTGGACGAAGGGTATTGGAGTCCGGAATTGTTCGGGGTACGGTGATGACCAGCGTGTCCGAAAGGGGTTTGGAGGCCCGGCAAGCTTTGGGGGCCTTATGGGCCAAGGGAAGAGGGCACATCAGCCCACTAAGGGGCTGAGCGCCCTCCCACCCCATCTCGGGTAACACTGAGAGGTGGGGCGCCACCCATAGGGCAGCCGCCCCTCCCGGCTTATGGGCAAGTTTCCTAGGGGTGGGGCGCCAAAACCCATCTAGGGTTTCCCCTATGGCGCCGCCCTCCCTAGGGAACCCTAGGCGCCTCCTCCTCCCTTCCCCTATATATAGTGAGAGAGAGAGGGCAGCCGCACCTTTCCTGGCGCAGCCCTCTCCCTCCTCCAACACCTCCTCCTCCTCCGTAGTGCTTGGCGAAGCCTCTTGGAGAACCACGAGCTCCATCACCACCATGCCGTCGTGCTTGTCGGAGTTCTCCCTCAACTTCTCCTCTCCCCTTGCTGGATCAAGAAGGAGGAGATGTCCCCAGGCTGTACGTGTGTTGAACGTGGAGGCACCGTTGTTCAGTGCTTAGATCGGAATCAACCGCGATCTGAATCACTGCGAGTACGACTCCTTCATCTATGTTCTTGTAACACTTCCGCTTAGCGGTATTCAAGGGTATGTAGATGTACTCTCCTTCCCCTCGTTGCTAGATTACTACGTAGATTGATCTTGGTGATGCATAGAAAATTTTGAATTTCTGCTACGTTCCCCAACATGGAGGCCATAGAACTCCAGGAGCCCACGGAGGAACAGATGAATTGGAAATCCAAGCCCTCTTATAAGTAAGGGACGAGGCATACCCGCTCCCCCATGGATGGGCTGGGAAAGATCTTCGCTTGCTCCCCGCCATTATAGGTGGCGAGCCCGGCTCGAACGGGGACCATATACGCGGGAGGGAGAAATCCCTGGGTCTGCATCTCTACTAATTGGTTGTGGGGGACGGAACACTTCTTCCAATTGCTGGGCTTAGGGCTACGGGAGTGAGAGGAGGAGCTGCGACGACCGGCCATGTTGGAATGGATTTTTTTCGGGCGCGCTCCGATGGATACTCGCTGTGGGAGGATGGTGTGATCTGGATCTGAGAATCCCCGTCTCTTTAATAGACGATTTACCCACATGGCTAGGGTGGCAATTGTAAGAATGCCCCGACTTCTCGCATTCGCTCGACGCGTGGAGAATATCCATTATTAGGCGCGGAAGCCAAGGAGTGCAACATTTATGGGAAGCCGGACACTACTAAAACAAGTATTCAGAATTTGGAGAAGAACCCGCCTTGCAATGCCAAAGACAATCTGCGCGCCGGACTCATCGCCATTGAAGCCTGGTTCGGGGGCTACTGAGGGAGTCCTGGATTAGGGGGTCCTCGGATAGCCGTACTATATCCTTTGGCCGGACTGTTGGACTATGAAGATACAAGATTGAAGACTTTGACCCATGTCCGGATGGGACTCTCCTTGGCGGGGAACTCAAGCTTGGCAATACGGATATGTAGATCTCCTCCCTTGTAACCGACTCTGTGTAACCCTAGCCCCCTTCGGTGTCTATATAAACCGGAGGGTTTAGTCCGTAGGAAAACAACAATCATACCATAGGCTAGATTCTAGGGTTTAGCCTCTACGATCTCGTGGTAGATCAACTCTTGTAATACTCATATCATCGAGATCAATCAAGCAGGAAGTAGGGTATTACCTCCATCGAGAGGGCCCGAACCTGGGTAAACGTCATGTCCCCCGCCTCCTATTACCATCCGCCTTAGACGCATAGTTCTGGACCCCCTACCCGAGATCCGCCGGTTTTGACACCGAAAAGTACCATGACCAAACAAACTGATTTATATCTTACATCATCGAATTTGTCTTTTTTCTAGCTCCACTTTTGGAGCAAGAATCCATGTCATGGGACCTACAATTCTAATCCAATGAGATGGAATTAAACACCGAGAGTGAAAATAATAGCCAGGTTAAAAATTTAAGAGGTCATGAATAATTAATTATACTTGGGCCCAAGTTGTGCATTATTTTCTACTTTAGAAGCATGATGGAGGGCAGTAGATATGAATGGTGCATTTGCTTGCCTTAGGTTCGTTCTGACCATGCCCACACACGAAAGAAGATCAAATTGAGCAAGATTAGCGGCGGACCCAACGAGGAGGAGATGGCAGAAGGAAAGATGACATGAGGAAGGTGTCATGGTTGTCGTCATTAGGGCATCCACCCCAGGGAGAGATGCAGGAGCGAGTGATGTACGGAGGGAAGAAGAATAGTGCATTGAGGACATCACCGAGATATGGCGCTTATGTTCTCAACCCTCCGCTATCCATCATGTGATATGGCAATGACCAGGTAGGGGAGGAAAGCATCAGGAGTAGGAGCATATTAGAGAGAGGTAATTAGGGGCTACGGAAGGAAGGA
Organism: Aegilops longissima; assembly: GCA_021605205.1. Classification (NCBI taxonomy): domain Eukaryota; kingdom Viridiplantae; phylum Streptophyta; class Magnoliopsida; order Poales; family Poaceae; genus Aegilops; species Aegilops longissima. The sequence continues at coordinate 218,907,209 of CM038677.1, read as the reverse complement.
GAGAAAACCGCGTTGACAGGTAAGTTCCACATATCATGATGGAATTGATTATGTTAATTCGAGATTGCTAGCTCTAAAGTGAAAGTAGAGAGGGTGACAAAAAGAATGAATTTTGACGCCCTACCATCAGATTTAGGAGTAGAAATTTCATTTGGAATGATGGGGATGAGGAGGTCATGCGATCGCGGTGAGGACAAAACCTGCAGGCGAGGAATCGCATGACCAATTCTCTTTTTTTTAGGGAACGACCAATTCTCATTTGATAGTAGTGATTTATGCTTGATTTAATAGGAATACAATGACCAATTATCATTTAATAGCAGGCACTACTACCGTAGCTCTGATAGAACACACATCTCATTCTTCCTCTTCACACAAGGAGACGAAGATTTTTAGTGCGTCAAGCATGGGTTCGTCGTTAAATATCCAAGCCAGTTACCATTGTGTGCCTAAAAACTAATCTTTATAGTCAACTGCATGCAGTCATGCAAAGACAAAGCACGCACGAAACTTGATATACACTGATTTGCTATCACCTATGGGGTTGGTGGTTATGTCTTTTTCAGCAGTAGATCAACCCCTGAACAACAGAGAGGAAATAGGAAACAACAAATTATATCTTCTTGCATAAAACATATTGGTACAAATGCTTATACAACTGAGATTCCACTGCTAGGGCAGACACCACAAGCACACCCAAAAGAAATAAAAGATAAAGAAAAAGAAACTAATGACAACAGAGGCAGATTGACGAAAATGATGATGATCCTCAACCGTTGTGCCCTCTGGAGATTTCCACCACACTCCTAGCACTTCGGACCAGCGCATACCAAGCAACACCTTCAGGAAGGAACTCGACGATGATGACATTGGTGTCCGGACTGCTCCTAGGATTTCCCTCGGTACGCGGAGGGGCGTGGGTGAAGGGGATACCCGACGCCCTTCAGGAAGGAACGACGGCGCCCACGGGCGTCGCCACGTTGGTGCCAGGCAAGACGACAATGATTTCTCCCATCCGCCACACACCCACCACCCCGACCGATCCGTCATGCTACACCACACTTGTTGCCCACCAACATGCGCCACCACTGTCTTGGAGTCACCACCGCTGTCTCACCATGGAGTCCAAAGTGGGACGGCCGGGCCCAAGAGAGAGCAGCCAGGAATGAGGAGCGGCAGTGTTAGCAGCCAAGCGGGAGGGGACAACCTCCACCGCCATCGGCGGTCACTGACTGGACGCAGCAAGAGGAGCAAACCAGGCACATAGGCCCAACTGAGCTCGAAATGGCTCGTGAAGCTCTCGTCGCTGCACTACAGTGGGCACGCCGCTATCTCCACAACCCCCCGCATGAGCCGCACCTCCGTCCGTCAGAGCCATTGCAAGCAGAGCCGAGCCAAGCCCGCGCAGACCCAGATGGGGCCCCAAAGGGCCTAGATCTGGGGCGAGAAGGCGCCACCACCGGCCACCACGCTAGCCTGCCGTCACGTGACTGTGCCACCGCCTCCTCACCTCCTGGATCTGTGCCGCCCGAGGCACTGCGCCACTACCGGAACCGCCGTCGTTCGAGGAGAACCGTCGCGCGTGCGACGGGAATACCCATCCACAGCAGCCAGGAGCCCGAAGCCGTACCCCAGCCGCCGCCCACGCCGCTCGCGACTCACGCTACCTAGATCCAGATCCGTCACCTACACCCACACACGCCCCTCCATGGCAGCCACCGCGTCACCACGAGACCCCATCGGTACGCCGCCCCGCCGCCATCAAGAGCTCCTGTAGATGCGCCACTAGGCCCCGCCATAGCCCGGCGCCTCCTGCGGTAGCCCTTCCTCGCCAGTCTGGGATCCACGAGAGGCGAAGGGTCGACCCCCCTGCCGGCCGGCCAGGCTTTGTCCGGTGGCGAGGGAGGGAGAGGCCGGAGGGGAGGGGCTAGGGGCCGGCGGCTAGGGTTCCCCCTAAGGTCGCTCGCGGAGCCGCTCGGGGTGGGGGAGGGGGTGGAGCGGCTCCATTTTCGCACTCTACTCACGGTCTCACTCTGCCCTTGCGTCTATCCTCTATATTTCGAAAAAGCTTATCAACATAAGTCAATAAATACTCATCTACCTAGCAAAGAAACTGGAAAACAAAAATATATGATAGTTGATTCGACGTCAGGACCTGTAACATTAAGTGTCTGAACAAGCACTCTGTTATTACTATGATGGTATACTTCTATAAAACCAACTATGGATCCAAATATAGGAAATAAGGACCAAAGCCCTGCTAACCGTCCATGATTTTGTTTATTCAATTTCAATTGAACAACAGCTCCAAAATGTGGTAAAAAAGCAGAGCATAACAGTGAAATGAGCACAGGAAAGCAACATACCTGACCGGTGTCGGAGTGCAGATTTCCCTACCTAGTTAGTCTCTACTTTTAGGCCCTAGCTACTTCCATGAACATGCCATCCTCTCAGGGTAATCGGCATTGGTCTCTCCACTGGCATAGTCACCACACTGAGAAACCAAACTGAAGAAAATTACACCAGGTGCAGAGATCTGACATCTGAAGCATTAACCATGATTAGTTTTTACTCAACAAAAATCCTAAAGCACAAAGTATATTTTCTTAACCTGTAGGGTAACAAACCACAAATTGTTGCTTGCTGCATCATTCAAAAAATTCAAACAGAGAAGATATACACAGCATGGCAGTAGGTCGATGTCAAGCAGCTAGGGTGGAGCAGAAAGTCGGGGCAGAGGAGCATGTGAACCTGGCGAGGAGGATGGAACATAGCAGGAAGGGTCACGGAGAAGGTTGAAGAATCAGTGGACGACAACACCATCGAGAGGTTGAAGATCAATCAACAGCGTCCATGGATGCATCAACTCACGGCCTTGTACTTGACCCCCTCACGCAGCATGGTCGCCTCGTTGTTGCCCCCACTCATGCCACCGCCTCCGCAGGTAGGCTCCGCTTGTAGACTGTGATGAGCATGGCGATGGCCATCATCGCCACCTTGTGCGCCTGGCTGCCAATCTGCCATAGAGCATGCACGCTGCCGCCGGGGTTGCATGCCATGGCAGAAAAAGGATGATAGTGTAGCCACACATACGTGTTGTAGGCGGCTCCATACAAACCCTAGTCTAGCGGGGGAGGAGGAGTTGAGTTGCCACGGTGGCGAAACCTCCTCCTAGGAACCCTACTCGGAGGGGGACGAGAGATGAGATAGTGTTGAAGTGTTCCTTTTGTATAGTTTACCTTGTATAGGCATATGATCTCCTGCCAATATGTATTGATTCGGTTAGGGATACTCTTGATCTCTCTTGATGGTCAAGTCATGTAATCTATATACATGATGTGAAGCCGCCCCATGAGAGGCATGCAATACACAGACATTCATGTTTACTTGGTATCAGAGCAGCAGCCTCGATCCGCCTCACCTCCTCCACCCTGCCTACAACCATGAACTCAACCTCCGGCGCCCTCGTCACCGCTGCCGTGCCCGCCTCCTCGTCCTCGGCAGTGCACGTCGCTAGCGTGCGCACCCATGTCCCTGTCATGCTCGACCTCCACGCCTTGAACTTCACCAAGTGGCGGATGCTCGTCCGCGTCCTCCTCGACAAGTTGATGACCCACAAGTATAGGGGATCTATCGTAGTCCTTTCGATAAGTAAGAGTGTCGAACCCAACGAGGAGCAGAAGGAAATGACAAGCGTTTTTCAGCAAGGTATTCTCTGCAAGCACTGAAATTATTGGTAACAGACTAACAGATAGTTGTGTGATAAGATAATTCCTAACGGGTAACAAGTAATAAAAGTAAACAAGGTGCAGCAAGGTGGCCCAATGCAATGAATTAAGAGTGACATGAGTGCGGGGAATGGCGCTCCCACCTCCCACCCCGGCGCTGATCTCACCACCGGCGATCTCCCTCCCTCTCCACTGATCTCTTGATCTTTTTTGATCATCTTCTTCGGTGTATTCTCTGGATCAAGGCAATACCCATCTCTTATGGGTTCTTCTGGTGGATCTACCCTTGGCTTGGATTTCTCCAAGGGTAGGGTTTTTTCGGATGAGGTTTTCAGATCTACTGGTCGCACAATTCATCCGATGGGAAGAGGGAGGGCTTTCATCTGATCGTGTCCTTGATGAGGCATGCTTTCCGCTTATCCGAGGATTACGTGGCGGTATTGGAAGCTGCGCTTGGTGGCTCGGCAATTGATCTTCGGGTTAGTCATGTCAAAGACAAAGTTTTTTCTTTCCAAGTCTCATGCAAGCAAGTTGGATTTATTATTATGGATCTACGCTCTTTTGCTTGTGATCTGTTCAAGTGATATTTTCATCTTTGGGGTAATGGAGGCCCTAACTAGGTCAGAGAACTCAAGATCTGGCGTAAGGAATGTGATGCTGAATGGATCTTGACTAGCCCTACCAAGCGTAGGTCTTCGTTAGGTTTGTTGGCTATGCATAAGCCCCCGGTAAAATCCTCTTTGAAATCTAGTTGTGCTGCAAGTAAGAAGTTGTCTTTTGCAACTTTTGAAAAGTATTCTGCTTGCAAAGGCTATAGATATCCAGCTTCTCAGACTTGCATTGACGATATAGCTGAAGTGTGATATGATCTTTCTGCCCATGAGCGTGTTGTCTTCTGACAATCTCCTGCCCCGGAATTGCATTGGACGGTGGCAAGGCCACCCATTGTGTTTGGTACGGTTAACGTGTCGCCGGAGTTGCTCCGGCGGGCCGTTGCTCCGCTGCCCGGTCCGGTTTCGGTGGATCCGCAAACCGTGATCTCCGGTAATCTCTCAGCGCAATTTGAGGAAGCGGGAACCTCTCTGATTCAAACTGGATGTTTGGTTTTGGGCCCGTCTAAGTCAGTTAATCCGTCTGCGGAGGGTTCGGTGGCCCAGGATTGTCTTGCCTCGGGTGGGCCTGTCTATGATATGTCCACTGCTGGGCCTTCTGATAGTGGGCCGGATTCTTCTTCGCGTCTAAGTCCGATGGGTGTCTCTCTGGAAATTCCTTCTACGCAAGAGGCTGAGCGGCAATTTGAAGCGATGTTCGATGACATGGTGGACCAGGTTATATCTTGTACTGTTTGTGGTCAGAAGGGCCACATGGCAGTCTCTTGTGGAATGCGAGCAGCCTGCTCGGCTTGCTCCAGGGTGGGTCACTCTAGGCATGCTTGTAATGATTTTGCTCGCTCGCATGGATTGGCTTGGAGGCAGAGCTCTCTGCAACAAAACACGAGTATTTCGGAAACATCAGCTGATCAGGGGAAGGGCGCCGGAGTTATTGGGATTTTTAGTCCTGTCACATCGTCACCACCAGCATTGCTCCAATCTCCTCCCCTCCCTGCCAAAGAAACCCCTTTCTCTTCCAAAGAAACCCTTGGATCGTCGCCGCTGCAGCCGGCCATGGCGAACTTTGAGCTTGACCCGCATCGCCTGGTGCCTCCGGGGCATCATATCATCAATGGTGGTGATCGGCGCTTACCTCGCACCTTCTTCACACCGGCGGCTCGCCCCCCTCGACGCCATGAAGATTACATGATTGCTGAAGTTATGCTTGCTCCGGATGGACCTCTCGGGCCCGTCAGAGAGGAAGTGGTTCAGTTTCTCCAGAACAGAGGTATTCTTGTCCTCTCTGCTCAGCCATGGTTTCATGGAGTTGGTCTGTTTCAAGTTCGGGACCCGTCTGTTAGATACACTTTGATTCAGCATCCGCCATTTGCTTTGGGGAATGATCGATTTGTTAGATTCATGAAGCATGATGAGGGGAAAACTTCAAAGGGAATCATGGTTTTCGTAAGGGCTGGCTGATGTTTGTTGGGATTCCCCTTGATTATCGCATGACGGAGTATATTTCTCAGGCAGTAGGTACTTTTGGAAAATTTCATTCATGGGATAGTGAAGATCCGTATCTGGTCCGTACTGTTGTGGAAGCCAGCTTCCCTGATACACCTCTGGTGCCAAGGGATGTGGTTTTTGGGGATTATGTTGATTGGGGAGGTGCTCAAGTTTCTTGGATTGTTGCATGTTATGTTCTTGGGGCAGATTTTGCTGACCAGGCGCCCAACGATGAGGATCCATGCCTTTGGAGGGTAATCCTCATCCAATGCCTGGACACCTCATTCCTGACAACATTCCTTTTGTTCTACCGCCTTACCCAATGCTTGGATGGAATGACGCACCACTTGCACCTGCTCCTCCTCCCGATAACCCTGTGGAGGCTGATTGGGGTAATGCTCATTGGGGAGATGACGAGGTTAATAATCAGCCACCTCGGCCTGATGTGCTTGAACAAGATCAAGTCTCCATTGTCATCGATCAACCTGAGCAATCTGAGTCTGTTGAGCAGCTTCTGCAGCAGGATGTTGAGCTGCAACACTCACCGCTGATCGATCTGGTTGCTCAAGTTCAGGAACAACCTGTAGTTGAGGTTGAAAATCCTTTGGCAATTGTCCCCTATCAACCGCCGGTATTACAGCACCATCAGATCTTCATTGGGATGGCTCGGATTGTGGCCGGGCCCCCTCTTCCGCTTTGAATTGCTCGGCGCTCCTTTGAGAGTTTGATGTTTGACTTCTGAGTGAAAGAGGTGCCAAGGTCCATCTCCCTCAAGCCGTTGGGGACAGTAACCCTCTCCAAGCGTAAGTGGTCGATTGCGTTTGTTGATTCTCCGCGGATGTCTATGTTGGTCCCTAGTTTGCCAAGTACTCTGCCCTACAATGTTTCAACTGTCACTAGACGCCCTGTTGCTCGCTCCTTGTTTGGTGATCTGTCTGCCACTAGATTTTCTGATTTAAGTGAAGGACCTGCTGCTGCTGTTGAGCCTGAGGGGCTAATTTCTGTGGATATAATGTCTTTGGGCTCAGGGACTGTGGGGCTCTCTGGCCAGGAAGAGGTTTCCTCTCCTGTGGTTTTTGCGTCTGAAGCTAAGTCACGACAGAAAAGCCAGCGTGGTAGACGCAAGATATCTGCTCCCTTGGTTGACACTTCAGTTAGAAGGTGTACGAGAAGCGCGGCAAAGCTGGATGGTTTCAAACCTGTGGTTTTTGAGCAGCTTCCACTTCAGCCTGCTAAAAGACGCCCGAGGTCCAAGACTATGGAAGAGAAGGCCCAGCCCATTCCGGAACCTGCTGATGGCATGGACAACTCTGACGATGTGAGCCACGACAAGTCTGAAGAGGTCCCTTCGTCGACGCCTCTCGTGGTGCTACAGGCTATTGGAGCTGAGCTGGAGATGGATCCTAAGCTGCTATCTCGGGAGAAGCTTATGGCTAATCCTAAGGACGACTCCTCCTCCAACAACTCTTAAATGTCAAAGTTTACTGTTTTTCCTAGGTGTAGCGAGCCTGTCAAATTTGTTGTTTGTTATGTTCTCTCTAAACCTTGGCACTTTGGTTGTGTCTTAGCACTTTTGCTGTTTTATGGTCTGGGTTGTGTGGTACTAGGTGTCACACTGTTTTTGCTATGTTCCTTTATTTTATCCCATGAATCGAATGTCAACGCGTAGCTGGAAGGTTCTTTGTTGGAATGTTCGTGGACTAAATTCTGAAGCAAGGCAGCGTGCGGTTAGGCAGAAAGTAATTGAAAGCCAATGTGCAGTTGTATGTCTGCAGGAGACTAAGCTCTCTGAGTGCCCTCGAAATTTAATTAAGAGCATTTGTCCTGCGGGTTTTGATCGATTTATCGAATCTCCTTCTAGGGAGCTTCGGAGGTATTTTAGGCGTGTGGCGCTCGATGTTTTCTCGGGGGCTTTAATTGAAGCTAAACCTTACGGGATTGTGATTAACTTCAAGTCATGCATAATGATGACAAATGGTACCGGTCGATGTTTATGGACCTGTCAAGGTGTCTTGAGGATGAATTTGTCGATTGGCTTTATAATTTAAATGTGGAACTGAAGCGTAATTGGCTTTTTTTGGGAGATTTTAACTTCATACGATCTCTTGATAATAGAAATCTTCCTGGTGGTGATATCAATGATACTTTTATTTTTAATGAGATCATTGGTCATTTGGGTCTGCTTGAACTACCTCTAAAGGGAAGACGGTTCACATAGTCTAATATGCAGGACTTCCCTCTTCTTGAATAGTTGGACTGGTTTTTTACCTCTGCCAGCTGGATTGATCAATACCCAAATACTCAGGTCACTCCTCTTGCCAAAACTGCTTCAGACCATGTTCCTTGTGTGGTTTCAATATGCACCAGCATCCCAAAAGCTCACATTTTCAGATTTGAAAACTTTTGGGTCCAGCAACCTGGTTTTATGGAATGTGTTCAACAGGTGTGGCAAAAACAATCTCACAAATCTCACATATCATCAATTATTATGGACAAACTCAAATCTTTGAGGTTTGCTCTTAAGAAATGGCAGAAGGGTTTGTCACATATTAAAAATCTGATTGAGAAATGTAACTGGGTGATTTTTTGGTTGGATGATTTGGAAGATTACATGCCTCTATTCTTACCTGAATCCAATTTTAGAAAATTGGTGAAGTTGCACCATGATCATCTTCTTCATCTGCAATTTTTATACTGGAAGAAGAGATGCACTATTAGATATATCAAGGTGGGTGAGGAAAACTCAAAATTCTTCCAGGCAATGGCAACTGAGAGATATAGAAATAATTCCATTGCCACTCTTCAACTGTCAGATGGAACAATTTCTTCTGACCATGACATAATTGCAAAGGACTTTCTGGAGATTTTTAAAGGCAGAATGGGAAGAGTGAAACCAATTCTCTTGGGTAATGACATCCTTTCTATTATCCCTAGGGTACAGGGACTGGATGTTCTCACTAAGCCTTTCGAGGTCAAGGAAATTGAGCAGGTTATCAAGGATTTGCCCATTGACAAGGCTCCTGGACCTGATGGATTTAATGGTCTTTTCATGAAGAAATGTTGGCCAATCATTTCTGGTGACTTTATTGCTCTAGTTAATGAGTTTCATGCTGGAACTGCTCAGCTAGAAAATCTCAGTGAGGCATACATAACTCTGATTCTATAACATCCCAAATTTTCAATTTGGCATGTTATACATAGGTCATCCATGCATATCATATTTTATTGCATATTCATTTGCTATCCTCGAAAATCCTAAGCAACTCAAGGACCCTCGGAGAGAGTTGGGGATTTTCCGATTTTCACATTTGAATTTTATCAATTAATGAAAGTCGAGGATATTGGATTTCAATTATTTTTCTCTCCGGAAAATATTTCAAGTTTAAAATAAATGAGGGGAGATAATATGACTTCTCCAAAATAATTGAAATAACGGAGGAAAAATGTTAAAATCATTTTTGGGATTTTATTTTTACTTATTTGGAATTTTATTTGTCCTAGAAAAAATTGCACGCTTTAAAAGTTGCATTTATGGGCCAAGAAAAGTTCATCCAGTTCTAAATATTTTATTTAGGCGGAGAAAACTTATTTTGGAATTTTAGATTTTATTTATTTTCCTAGGAATTTTTCTTTGGTGGAATGATCTAAAAACAAAACGGACTCATACCGACCGGGCCAAAGGCCCACCGAGCCAGCCGCCCACCAGCGCCGCCGCCTCCTCTCCACGCGACCGCCGTGCATGGCCTTGACGCCGAGGGGAGTCCGAGCGGACTCCACCCCGGCGCCTTCCCAAGCCACCGCCCCCCCGCCCCTTTAAATGCCGCCGCCCACCCCGCCACCACCCGCCACCACCACCCGCCTTGCCGGAGCCCGAGCCGCCGAGCGCCGGAGCTCGAGCCGCCCGAGCCCCAGCCGTCGCCGCCGCCCTCGCCGACCCCGCCCCACCCAGACCCGCCGACGCCCGCTCGCGGACGCGCCTCGCCGGAGGTACCCAACCCCGCTTTTTTTTTAGAAAACCCTTCGGTTTTTTTAAAAACCCTAGATCGTTTTTTCTCCGTTTATTTTCGTCGGTTTATTTATTTAACGAACGTCCGTTCGTCCATTCGTTTTAACGAACGCGTTCACTGTTTAAGTTCTGTTAACTAACGCTCATTCGCTTAGCAGTTAAATCGCTTTTCTTTTATTGAATTATTCGCGGTTATTACGATCGCGATTTGAGATCCAATTTTCAAACCTGTTTATCTTTTTGCTCGTTTATCGGAATCAGGCGATTCAAGCGCTGGAGTTTCAGATCGAAACCCTCTTACTGAATAATCAACTCAAACCAGTTTTTATCATTGTAAAATTTGACCCTAGTTCAGATTAGTAAACGGACCCTATTGCTTTCGCCGCTTGAGTTTCGTTGTTTCGTTTGGTTTGATTCTTTTGCAAACCGAGTTCTTAAGTTGAAATCTCCGGTCAACCTCTTTCGTTGAAGTTTTATTTGTGCATATTTGTTGTATGCTTATGTATGTATTGTTTGCTTGCGATAGAATTCCTGAGTGCTAAGCGTGTTACTACGAGTCTCTAGGATTCACGGATCGTCAGCAAGGCAAGTAACACTTGATCATATCTTTTCCTACCCAGTTTTTATGCATTAGTTTCAACCCTCAAACATTTCATGATTAGGATGTCATTAATTTGTGGGTTGGGAAGTAGATGATGAGGTAGGAACCTATTGCCTATTACTTTCAAACCCTTGGGAGTTACTTCTACGTTATGCTTATATTGCCATGCTATGCTCGTGAGACGTGGATTGGGTTTGAGAGATATTCACGACAGATGTGAGATTGTTAATTAATGGTTTACTTTAAGGTGGCAACTTAAATACACATCTGGGTGGATTGAGGCACCGGGGAACCCGGTGTTGTCTGCATTTTTTGAAATCCGGGGTACCCGTGTGATCTTCCTATGGACCGCCACCAGTGCTCAAAGGGCTGAGATTATTCATGCTAGAAAACTTCCGTGTGCAGCCACAAGCTATTATGGGCTCTAGCATAGTTGAGTAAGTTACGTGAAGCTCTCAAGAGGTAGGTCACAGGAGTGGGTTTATAGGTTTGGTATGATCTATCAGGAGTAGAGAGTTAATGTTTACGAAGGCGTGTCTCGGTCATCCGTCTCTCAAACACCATGTAGTGCGAGAAACCAACGGAGGCGATCGAGTCTTGTGGGGAAAAGTCGCATAAACCTCTGCAGAGTGTACAATCTAATCATGGTTAGCCATGTCCCGGTTATGGACAATTTCGAGTATCTAGTACTTGAGTATTCACATGTATCTCATCACTCTAAATTAATATTGCCGGGATGTTAATTACCTTAATTGGGATCATCGAGTTGGGGGTACCTTCTCAATGATGTTTCAACCACCATGATAGTTAAAGTAAAATTTATTCCTTTGATGTAGGGAAAAATTGGCTTTTACAAAAACTGTAACCATAGAGCTTTCCACCAGCCATATATGCATGTAGTATAGCTTATTCTTTCATTACTCTCTATGTGTTACATTGCCAGCATATTCCATGTCTTGACCCGTTCTCGGGCTGCAACGTATTATGTTGCGAGACTTTTCAAACGAGGAGTAAGGATCGTAGATCGTTGCCGTGCAGACTCGATTATGTCGTTGGAGTTGATGGACTCACTTTACCTTCCAAGCCTTCCATTGTTATCGCATTAGATGGCCTTAAGCCATATTATTGTAATAAGTTCTCTTTTGAGACATTCGATGTAATAAGTGTGTGATTGCTACTCGCTTATAAATCCTTCGAGATCTTGTGTGTGTCAAGCATTACCGATCCAGGGATGACACTGAAGCACAGAGACTTGACCATCTGAGGTCGGGTCGCTACAGATTCCTAAGAAGTTGTCACCTAAAACTGCTGGTGATTTTAGGCCAATTTCTTTGACCAATGTGGGGCTGAAATTCCTCACTAAACTTGCTGCTAACAGGTTTCAAGATGAAATAACCAATTGTGTTCATAAGAATCAATATGGTTTTATCAAATCAAGAACCATTCAGGATTGCATTGCATGGACTTTTGAGTACATTCATCAGTGCAATGAGTCAAAAAAGCGAATCATGTTACTCAAGTTGGATTTTGAAAAAGCGTTTGATTCAATACAGCATGAGGCAATTATAAAGATCTTGGTAGCCAAGGGTTTTGATAATAAATGGATATCCTGGATACAGCAATTGTTGTCCTCTGCAACCTCTTCTATCCTGCTCAATGGGGTTCCAGGAAGCCATTTTAAGTGTAAGTGTGGGGTAAAGCAAGGTGATCCTATCTCACCTTTGCTATTTGTGATTGCTGCTAATCTATTACATACTATGATTAATGATCATCTCAGTAAAGGACTGCTCTCCTTACCCCTAGTAACTCATGATCCTGACTACCCAGTGGTTCAGTATGCTGATGATACACTGTTGTTTGTGTCTGCTGAGTCAGTACAGTTAGAGGTGCTCAAATCTGTTCTAAACTCTTTCTCCCTTGCAACTGGTTTGCGGATTAATTACCACAAATCTTCAATGTACCCAATCAATGTGGATGCCACTACTGCCAATGCTCTTGCTGCACATTTTGGGTGGCAACTGGGTGTTATGCCATTCACATATTTGGGATTGCCGGTGGGCACCACTAGGCCCAAAATTGTGGATCTGCTTCCACTTGTCGACTGTATGGAAAGAAGATTGACTGCTAGCTCATGGTTTCTGCCCCAAGGTAGCAGGTTGCAGTTGGTTAACTCTGTTATCTCTTCATTGCCAATCTTCTTCCTTTGTAGTTTATCAATACCACAAGGGATTCTAAAACAACTGGAAAGAATACAGAGACAATGCCTATGGAGAAAATATGGCCAGGAAAAGGGGAATTCCCTGGCTGCTTGGCCCTTGGTCTGTAGACCCAAATTTAAGGGCGGGCTTGGCATACTCAACCTGGGTCTGCAGAATGAAGCTTTGTTAATTAAATTCCTCAATAAGTTCTATAACAAAGTAGATGTGCCATGGGTTCATTTGATCTGGGACAGTTATTATTATCAGAGGGTTCCTCATGACACTACTTTGTGTGGCTCCTTTTGGTGGAGGGACATCTGTAAGCTAATGGACAATTTCAGGGTTGTATCTTCAGTAACTGTTGGAAAAGGGGATTATTTGCTGTTCTAGTCAGATTCTTGGGAAGTGGATAACTCTTGCATCCCACTACAAGATAGATTCCCCAGGATTTTCTCATACTGCTTACAAAAGAAGTCCTCTGTTATGGAAGTGTTGCAGACTGATGAGTTTCATAGCATGTTCTCTTTGCCATTTTCTGAAATGGCCTACAGAGAGTTTAATCTCCTATCTGGAATCTTGTCTGCGATGTCCTTGGATACTGCTTCTAATGATTGCTGGCAATGGAAGCATGGGAAGAAAGCTGGGTTCACAGCCAAAAAATACTATGACTTGGTTCATGAGACTATTCCTACCAATCCTCTACTCTGTTGGATCTGGAAATCCTGTTGTACTATGACAATTAAAATGTTTGCCTGGCTGGTCATTATGGACAGAGTAAACACCAAGGATATGATTCAACGCAGGAAGTGGAAGATTAATGATGGGCCTGAATGTGTTCTTTGTCCCACAGGAGCTCTTGAAGACAGAACCATCTGTTCTTTCAAAGGCAACTTCAGCATGAGAGTGTGGAACTATCTACAAATCACATGGCCCAATACTCAGGATATGGTTCAGATTGCACGCCTTGCTAGGAAGGATTTCAATAAGCCTTTCTTCTCTGAGGTGGTTTTCCTAACTTGGTGGAATATTTGGAAAGTCAGGAATGATAAAGTCTTCAGTATATCGACCTACCTTCAGCGGTGGAGAAATGGTTTTGTCCAGGACATCTCTCTATTGGCTCACAGAATCAAGTCAAGACACGGGGAGGCTTTGATTAAATGGATTGATTTCCTGCCTCCTTGAGGGGTCTTGCATTTGTACTCTCTGTACTTTCTTTACTTAGTTTTTGCTTTCTTTGCTTAGACTAGGTTGTACAGTTTATTTTCTTTTCCTTTCTGCCCTGTTCCTTCTCTTAAGGAACTCTTTTCTGTACATGTTGTTTCAAGTTTTAATAAAATGTTGTGGGGTGTAAACCCTGCAGTCTTCAGTCAAAAAAAGGTGGCCCAATCCTTTTTGTAGCAAAGGACAAGCCTGGACGAACTCTTATATAAAGCAAAGCACTCCGAGGACACATGGGAATTGTTGCCAAGTTGTTTTCATCATGCTCATATGATTTGCGTTCGTTACTTTGATAATTTGATATGTGGGTGGACCGGTGCTTGGTTGTTTCCCTTCCTTGGACAAGCCTCCCACTTATGATTAACCCCTCTCGCAAGCATCCGCAACTATGAAAGAAGAATTAAGATAAATCTAACCATAGCATGAAACATATGGATCCAAATCAGCCCCTTACGAAGCAACGCATAAACTAGGGTTTAAGCTTCTATCACTCTAGCAACCCATAATCTACTTATTACTTCCCAATGCCTTCCCCTAGGCCCAAACAATGGTGAAGTGTCATGTAGTTTACGTTCACATAACACCACTAGAGGAAAGACAACATACATCTCATCAAAATATCGAACGAATACCAAATTCACATGATTACTTATAACAAGACTTCTCCCATGTCCTCAGGAACAAACGTAAGTACTCACAAAGCATATTCATGATCAAGATCACAGGAGTATTAATTATCATTAAGGATCTAAAAATATAATCTTCGACCGGATAAACCAACTAGCATCAACTACAAGGAGTAATCAACACTACTAGCAACCCACAGATACCAATCTGAGGTTTTGAGACCAAGATCGAATACAAGAGGTGAACTACGGTTTGAGAGTAGATGGTGCTGGTGAAGATGTTGATGGAGATTGACCCTCGGCCCTCTCGATGAGAAGATCGTTGGTGATGACGAAGGCGATGATTTCCCCTTCCCGGAGGGATGTTTCCCCGGCAGAACAGCTCCGTCGGATCCCTAGATTGGTTTTGCCCAAGTTTCGCCTCGAGACAGTGGTGCTTCGTCCCGAAAGCTTCCTTTTAATTTTTTCCAGGTCAAAACACACCATATAGCAGAAGATGGGCGTCAAAGGCCTGCCAGGGGAACCACATGGACGGTGGGCGCCCCCTCCACCCTTGTGGCTGGCTGGTGGCCCTCCTCTGGTATTTTCTTCGCCCAATATTTTTTATATATTCCAAAAATATTCTCCGTGAAGTTTCAGGACTTTTGGAGTTCTACAGAATAGGTCTCTAATATTTTCTCCTTTTCAAGTCCAGAATTCCAACTGTCGGCATTCTCCCTCTTCATGTAAACCTTATAAAATAAGAGAGAAAAGGCATAATTATTGTGATATAAAGTGTAATAATAGCCCATAATGCAATAAATATCAATATAAAAGCATGATGCAAAATGGATGTATCAACTCCCCCAAGCTTAGACCTCGCTTGTCCTCAAGCGAAAGCTGATATCGATAAATATGTCCACTTGTTTAGAGACAGAGGTGTCGATAAAATAAAATACGAACACGAGGGCATCATGATCATCTTTTAGAACAACAACATATAATGCCATATAATTTCTTATGCTAAAGTAACAATTCATTCACAAGGTAAAGTATGAATCAAAAACTTCATTGAAACCTAACAAACTATGATCTCAGTCATTGAAGCAATTGTAATTTATCATAACATCGGAAAGAGTCAATATAAGAGCTTTTCAGCAAGTCCACCTACTCAACTATCATTTAGTCTTTCACAATTGCTAACACTCAGGCGATATTTATGGGTTCAAAGTTTCAATCGGACATAGAGAAAGGTAGGGGCTTATAGTTTCACCTCCCAACCTTTTACCTCAAGGGTAATGTCAACAATAATACTTTATGATAACCTACATCTGAGTGGATATATATATCTATATATATATCCGGATCTCTCCAACACATGGTGCTTGCCAAAGGAAAAGGTGTAAAAAGGAAAGGTGATGATCACCATGACTCTTGTATAAGGGTAGAAGATAAAAGCAAAAGATAGGCCCTTCCCAGAGAGAAGTAGAGGTTGTCATGCGCTTTTATGGTTGGATGCACAAAATCTTAATGAAAAAGAACGTCCCTTTATATTGCCGCTCGTGATAAGGACCTTTATTATGCAGCCTGTCGCTTATAATAAAGTTGTTATTTTATATTTCCTTATATCATGATAAATGTTTATTATTCATGCTAGAATTGTATTAACCGGAAACTTGATACATGTGTGAATACATTGACAAAACAAAGTGTCCCTAGTATGCCTCTACTTGACTAGCTCGTTAATCAAAGATGGTTAAGTTTCCTAACCATACACATGTGTTGTCATTTGATGAACAAGATCACATCATTAGGAGAATGATGTGATGGACAAGACCCATCCATTAGCTTAAGCATAATGATCGTTAAGTTTTATTGCTATTGCTTTCTTCATGACTTATACATATTCCTTTGACTATGAGACTATGCAACTCCCGAATACCGGAGGAACACCTTGTGTGCTATGAAACGTCGCAGCGTAACTAGGTGATTATAAAGATGCTCTACAAGTGTCTCCGAAGGTGTTTGTTGGGTTGGCATAGATCGAGATTAGGATTTGTTACTCCGAGTATCGGAGAGGTATCTGGGCCCTCTCGGTAATGCACGTCAGTATAAGCCTTGCAAGCAATGTGACTAATGAGTTAGTTGCGGGATGATGCATTATAGAATGAGTAAAGAGACTTGCTGGTAACGAGATTGAACTAGGTATGATGATACCGACGATCGAATCTCGGGCAAGTAACATACCGATGACAAATGGAATGACATATGTTGTTATGCGGTTTGACGGATAAAGATCTTCATATAATATGTAGAAACCAACCCATGAGGGTTCAAATCCTGGTGCTCGCATTATTCAAAAAAAATATGTAGAAACCAATATGAGCATCCAGGTTCCGCTATTGGTTATTGACCGGAGATGTGTCTCGGTCATGTCTACATAGTTCTCGAACCCGTAGGGTCTGCACGCTTAACGTTCGATGATGATTTGTATTATGAGTTATGTGATTTGATGACCGAAGTTTTTTTGGAGTCCCGAATGAGATCACAGACATGACGAGGAGTCTCGAAATGGTCGAGAGATAAAGATTCATATATTGTAAGGTTATATTCGGACATCAGAATGGTTCCGAGTGATCCGGGTATTTTTCCGGAGTACCGAGGGGTTACCGGAACCCCCCGGTGAAGTGTTGGGCCAACATGGGCCTAAGGGGGAGAGAGGGAAGCCCACAGGAGGTGGCCACACAACCCCTCCTTGGGAGTCCGAATAGGACAAGGAGGAGGGGCGGTGCCCCCCTTCCCTTTCCCTCTCCCTCTCCTTCCTATTCCCTTCGGTGGAAGAAAGGAAAGGGGGGGCGAATCCTACTTGGACTAGGAGTCCAAGTAGGACTCCCCCCATGGCGCGCCCCTCCTGGCCGCCGGCCTCTCTCCCCCCCTACTTTATATACGTGGCTAGGGGCACCCCAAAGCACAATAGACAAACTCTTAGTCGTGTGCGGTTCCCCCCTCCACAGTTTAACACCTCGGTCATATCATCGTAGTGCTTAGGCGAAGCCCTGCGCCCGTAACTTCATCATCATTGTCACCACATCGTTGTGCTGACGGAACTCTGCCTCGACCCTCTACTGGATCAAGAGCTCGAGGGACGTCATCGTGCTGAACGTGTACTGAACACTGAGGTGCCGTACGTTCGGTACATGGATCGGTTGGATCGTGAAGACGTTCGACTACATCAACCGCGTTACTAAACGCTTCCGCTTTCGGTCTATGAGGGTACGTGGGCACACTCCACCATCTCGTTGCTATACATCTCCTAGATAGATCTTCCGTGATCGTAGGAAATTTTTTGAATTACTATGTTCCCCAACAGTGGCATCTGAGTCAGGTATATGCATAGATGTTATATGCAAGAGTAGAACACAATGAGTTGTGGGTGATAATAGTCATACTGCTTACCACCAACGTCTTACTTTGATTCAGCGATATTGTTGGATGAAGCGGCCCGAACCGACATTACATGACTACGTTCATGAGACTAGTTCTACCGACGTGCTTCGCACACAGGTGGCTGGCGGGTGTCTGTTTCTCCAACTTTAGTTGAATCGAGTTTGACTATGGCTGGTCCTTGTTGAAGGTTAAAACAGCACACTTAACGAAAAATCGTTGTGGTTTTGATGCATAGGTAAGAACGGTTCTTGCTAGAAGCCCGTAGCAGCCACGTAAAACTTGCAACAACAAAGTAGAGGACGTCTAACTTGTGTTTGCAGGGCATGTTGTGATGTGATATGGTCAAGACGTGATGAGATATAAATTGTTGTATGATATGATCATGTTTTGTAGAAGTTATCGGCAACTGGCAAGAGCCTTATGGTTGTCGCTTTATTGTATGAAATGCAATGGCCATGTAATTGCTTTACTTTATCACTAAGCGGTAGCGATAGTCATGGAAGCAATAGTTGGCGAGACGACAACGATGTTATGATGGAGATCAAGGTGTCAAGCCGGTGACGATGGAGATCATGACGGTGCTTTGGAGATGGAGATCAAAGGCACAAGATGATGATGGCCATATCATGTCACATATTTTGATTGCATGTGATGTTTATCCTTTATGCATATTATTTTGCTTAGTACGGCGGTAGCATTATAAGATGATCCCTCACTGAATTTCAAGGTATAAGTGTTCTCCCGAGTATGCTTTGTTGCTACTGATTCGTCGTGTCGAGACACCACGTGATGATCGGTGTGATAAGCTCTACGCTCACATACAATGGGTGCAAGCCAGTTTTGCATGTGCGAATACTCGGGTTAAACTTGACGAGCCTAGCATATGCGAGATATGGCCTCGTAACACCGAGACCGAAGGTCGAACGTGAATCATATAGTAGATATGATCAACATAGTGATGTTCACCATTGAAAACTACTCCATCTCACGTGATGATCGTAAATGGTCTAGTTGATATGGATTGCGTGATCATTTAGATGACTAGAGGGATGTCTATCTAAGTGGGAGTTCTTAAGTAATATGATTAATTGAACTTTAATTTATCATGAACTTGGTACCTGATAGTTTTTGCATGTCTATGTTGTTGTAGATCAATGGCCCGTACTCATCGTTCCTTGAATTTTAATGCGTTCCTAGAGAAAGCTAAGTTGAAAGATGATGGTAGCAACTACACGGACTGGGTCCGTAACTTGAGGATTATCCTCATTGCTGCACAGAAGAATTACGTCCTGGAAGCACCGCTAGGTGCAAGACCCGCTGCAGGAGCAACTCTGGACGTTATGAACGTCTGGAAAGCTGATGAATACTCAATAGTTCAGTGTGCCATGCTTTACGTTTTAGAATCGAGACTTCAAAGACGTTTTGAACGCCATGGAGCATATGAGATGTTCCAGGAGTTGAAGTTAATATTTCAAGCAAATGCCCGAATTGAGAGATATGAACTCTCCAATAAGTTCTATAGCTGCAAGATGGAGGAGAATAGTTATGTCAGTGAACATATACTCAAAATGTCTGGGTACCACAACCACTTGACTCAACTGGGAGTTAATCTTCCTGATGATAGTGTCATTGACAGAGTTCTTCAATCACTGCCACCAAGCTATAAAAGCTTCATGATGAACTATAATATGCAAGGGATGTGTCGTGGAATTGTCACGGCAGATGTCCTAGCAGAAGGACTTAGTCGTGGAGCCATCGCAACTAGGTTAGCTTAAAGGGGTTAAATGGGACAAAGGACGAGTTTATACTGGTTCGGCCCCTTGTGGTGAAGGTAAAGGCCTAATCAAGTTTGAGGTGGTATTGCTTAGGTTTCGACTACCAGGGAGCGAATACGCTTGACCTAGCTTTCGATCTCTTGTTTCTTGCCCTAAACCGCCGCCGGGTCGTCCCTTTATATACACAGGTAGACGCCCAGCGGCTCATAGAGTCTCGGTCGGCTCATACACAACGTGTCCGGCTCGGTGACTAATTACACTTGCCTTACAATACAAGTTATACATACATGGCGGTTCATCCTCCTCGGCCTTAAATCACCTCTGGGCCTTGGGCCGTCATCCGGCTCATATGATCCGTCATCTTCATTAGTAAGCCGTCAGTGCTATAACCCGACCCCTCCTGGGCGGTTTATACCCAATAGTTATATCCCCAACATTAGGCCCCAGGTTGATTTGAACTTGTTCATATCAATCTTCAACACTTAGAAAAAATCCCTCCTCATATATTCTTGCGAGGTCTTGTAACCCGCCATGACATCATCTTTTAGGTTCGTGGTAACCCGCCGTGACGTCTCCTGTCATTGATATTATGCGAGGCCCAAATCTTAATATATCTTCTCTTTTAATGAGCCTCCAAAAATCGAGGCGTCTGCACTGTCACATATCTATTTCTTAGCCTCCTCGATTCCCGCGCATGCTATTTATCTTCCCAGCCTTATAAATAGGGCCAGGGGTCCCTTTTCACTTTCCCCCCTTGCCTCCTCGTCTCTGTCTTCTACCTCACATCGCCTCAGCGCTCGAGCTCTGCCGCCGCCGTCGACCATTGCCACCACCTTGACAACGGTCGCTGCATCAACCTGAATTGACTAGAGTTCATCCGCACGCCTCCGCTGTTCAACAGCTCTGGTGAGTTCTCCTCCTTCCTTTTCCCATAGATCCCATTAGGGTTTCCACGAGTTCGTCGGAGTTCATCTTCAATCTTCACTGTAGCTTGTGATTTTGATTCAAACTTGGTACCCCTCCTGCGCGGCGGTAGTCGTGGTACTCATTTTTGCTATTAGAGCATCTCCTTTTGCGTAAGAAATCCAATCTGGACACATGAACTGCTCAAGTACTGCAATTTAGTTCTAGGTATTTTCCATTATCTGAAGCGCCATAGATCCAAAATCATAGCATCAATCTGTGAAATCTATTTTTCCAACACTTAGCAATTTTTCATTCTCAGATCTGTAAATCAATAATTGTGTGGGCGGCTTAACTCAGAAACCGTAACCCACCAGGTACCATTAGTCCCCCCTTAAGCCGCCAATAGCTCATCTTTATAACTTCAATGCCATCCTCCGGTTTAACGCCTATGCATGCTTCATTATTATTAGCCTTTTAAACCAACAGCCGGCTTAACCATATAATCTTGAACCGGCATAGTCTTTCTTTCAGATCATCGAAAAATGGTTAAGACATACACTGCTTGCAACTGGGTCCAATCCCGGGCCACTGAAGAAGACCTGAACAACTTCGTTGCAACTGGCGCCCTAGCCAAGAAAGAGATCATCCACTGGAGGGCCCCTGGTGAAGAAAATTCTCGTACACCCAAGGATGGAGAAATGATTTTTTCCACTGACCACCTGAGTCGGGGGTTCAGCCCACCCGGCTCAAAGTTTTTCTACGATGTGCTTCATTTTTTCTAACTTCACCCTCAAGATATCGGACCCAACTCCGTGTCCAACATTTGCAATTTCCAAGTATTCTGTGAAGCTTATCTTCAAGAGGAGCCCACAGTTGAATTATTCAGAGAATTCTACTAATTAAACCGTCAGACAGAGTTTACTGATGGGCCCAGCTTGGAACTCGGTGGGGTTTCAATTCATAAGAGGAAAGAAGTCAGCTTTCCCTATGCCAAACCGCGAGTCATCCCAAATATTGGAACCAAACTTTGTTCTACTATCAAAACACATCTCCAGCAGATGAAAAACCCCTGCCGAGTTACTGCGATCACCGGCTTAGCAACACACATCCACTCCCCCCACGGATTAACACGAAGAAGCGGGCCAAATATGCACCGACTTTTTCAAAGTTCAGAGCCTTTATGGCCAATGGCTTAACTGGCGTCAACCTTGTCCGGTGCTGGGTGTCCTGGAGTATCTTGCCATTAAGTCGTCGCCCCAGCTTAATGTGCAAATATACTGGCAATTTAAAAGGTCCCCAGCGCCACTGCGACATTCAACTATCTGACACAGAAATTACTGAAGCCACCAATAAATTGCTGAACGAACCTGTAAAGGAATGTAGTAAAACATGACTTAGTCCTTTCTGCATCTTCAACAAGCTGCCAGTCGTAAGTGTTGCACACATTCCGCTCAACAACAT
Source organism: Aegilops longissima (assembly GCA_021605205.1). Classification (NCBI taxonomy): domain Eukaryota; kingdom Viridiplantae; phylum Streptophyta; class Magnoliopsida; order Poales; family Poaceae; genus Aegilops; species Aegilops longissima. The sequence goes on along the minus strand of CM038677.1, from coordinate 218,885,168 downwards.
TTTTAGTAATTATGCCCACTTATGATCTTTTTGACTTCAATAGGCCGATTCTCCATTTTGGAAGAAGAAACCACAAGATAAGCCGGCAAAACCGGCTCGTACCAAAACCATGGCCACCAAGAGGCCTGCCAAGAAGACCACAGAGTCCGCTGATTTAAACTTGGACGATGACAAGGATGATGATGAGTCGGAGGTAGAACTTGACTCTCTTGGCTCATTTTTACTATGATCGGGATGACGCAGAACCCAGCCGTGCAGATGATGCAGAGGTAATTATTCTTTCCTCCAGCTCAGAACCTGTGCCAACACAGAAAACCCGACAAGCAAGCCGGAAAGTAAGCTTTTCTCACCCTTTGGCTCACTTGGATCCCAACTTTCTTTTGAAGAAACAGCAACACTAAGCTCGCCGTACCTCCTGGCATAGTGGTGGTGTGATTACTTCTTCCAGCTTACCAAACATGCCGGTTCGCAAACGCCACCCAGAGGTCTTACATATTACTGATATACTTTATCCCAAGGTGGGTCATTTCCGACAACCTCTTAACTCGTCTGATTCAAACTATCAGGGGACTTCTCATTCCTCCTCTAGCGAATCAACTGGGACTCAAATCCCAACTTCCAAGAATGTACCTGGGTAAGGATATATTTAAGCATTCAAACCTTACGCCTGATTAATATACTGACCTCTTTATGCTTCTTCCTTTCAGGGGTCAGGCCAAACCCAGCAATAAGGCAAAACTGAATAAACCGGTCAACGACTCCAACCCGTCTGGTCCGGAAAAACATCAGTCGGAACCTTCTAACCCAATTGCTGAGGCCACCCTTGATGATCCTCCACCAGAAGACAATGAAGTCCCCGTAGATCATCTGGACGTTGAACCGGCAATTTCTAAGCCGCCAAGCCCGATTAAGCCTGTTGAGGAAAAGACTGATGATGTTATCGTTACTGGGTTTGGTTTCACAGCCCCGGGTCACCCTACTGTCTTATCTAAGCACATCGCCAAAGAAGAAATTTCTGCTAAAGATAAAGGCAAGTGGAAGGTAGACTTAGAGAGCTACGCCTAGTTCAACGCCCAAGACATCCACTCTGGTTATTTGAATCGTCTATACACCAGCCATGACTTTGAAGCCGGCTTGGTTAATTTGATGAAGGAACGCTATGAGGTAATTCAATCACCATTCTCTTTCATAATTATCTGTCTATCAGCCGCCAAGTCTATAGTATATGACAGAATTTGAATATGTTGTAGACTTTCCAGTTGCCATAAAGAATCACGCAGCATCACTAGTAGCCCCCAAGGGCTGGCTTAAATCATCATGTTAAGCCGGGACTTTAAATAGTAGTAATGAACTTTGCATCCGTAGCCCCCAAGGTTCGGCTTAACTAGTACGTTAAGCCGGGACTTTAAGCAACAAAAATCAACTTTTCCTCCATAGCCCCCAAGGGCCGACTTAATCAGTGATGAATAAGTCGGGACTAATCATCATGTTTGAAATCAACAATCCAATATGTAGTCTTTATAAACCGGATCACATCATTTGTCCGGGTCAACCAATAATTCTGTCTTAACAGAGAGCAATATGCATCAGCCCCCAAGTGCCAAGTATAATACTTGTATTGTGCTTGGGACTTCAAAAATTCTTAAGAGCAATATACATTAGCCCCTAAGTGCCAAGAAAAATACTTGTAATGTGCTCTGAATATACATTAGCAATATACATTAACCATAATCATACTCATAATATCTATACATGCTTATACCACAGGCTAAACTTTCTGAGAAGGACTCGCAGCTCAATGATCTGAAGGCCAATATAAAAACTCAACAATCTGAAACATCCAAGGCCAAATCAGAATTGAAGACTGCTTTAGAGAACATTGAGCAGCTCAAGCAAAACTTCAATACTGACAAAGATGGTTAGGAAACTGAAAAAGCAGCTCTATTGAAGAGAGCAGAATATGCTGAAGCCACACTTAAACCGGTGACTGAGGAGTTATCCGGCTTAAAGCAACAGATCAATATCATGTCATCAGCCATCTTTGGTAAGAACATGTCTCCCTCGCACCTTAATAATCATATTATAAATGGCTGCCGCCTTACCCATAACTTTACTGATATAGGTTCTCGGAGCGCTAAGTTGGGCTCAGATATGCGCGTCTGGCTTAAAGTTGTCTACACTCTTGTAGAACAGTTATATACTGGCGCCCAACGAACCATTGCTGCTACGCTGCACAAGAAATCTCCCTTGACACTCATCAAAGACACACTGGAGCAGTTATCTATGCTGCCCTGAAGGATTGACGACTTAAAACAGGGAGCTGCCAGAGCCTACACCTTGACTGCCTTAAGCCGGGCAAAGGCATGGCAAGCAGATCTTGATCCTGAAGATTTGGCCAATGGCTGCCCCAGCGTTAAAGAAGACAGAACTTCCTTCAGTGCTGATGACTTTGCAGAAATAACAAGAGCAATGCGCCCCTTAGTGGGTAAGCTAGCTGATGAAACCAATCTTGCCACATACCAGGCAGCTTATGACGCTGAGAACAAGAAAATGAAAGCACCGGTTCACCACCCAACGGACCTCATCCCGCCGATTCGTAAGCATAACTTCGCTCCTGACATTGATCCATCAAACTTTATTGATGATGATGTTGTGTTTAGAGCGTTGACCGGTATCAACTGGGCTACGCCTGACTTCCATCTGATGGATAAGCAAGGAGCTGAAGATGAAGAAGAGGTGCAGGATGACCCGGATGCTTCAACCCACCAACAGTCATGAGCCGGTTTATTAAGCAGAATACTTTGCTGTGTTGACATCTCCAAAACACTTATTCTCGTTGGGCCATCAGATGCCTTGTAATAGGCTAGTTAAACCATTGATCTGTCGTGCCATCGTGCATGTTTTGTTTACACAACACTGATGATCTGCCAATTGAAGATCTGCCACTTATGCTCATGATTTCATCAAATATGTATACCAGATTTATTATTTTACATGCACACAAACAAATCACAAGTGCCCTATGACATTTGCTCACACTGCCGGTTTATCATACCTGTGCAGTAAGTGGTAATATCCCAAAAGATTGAGCGTACAATGCCTTGTACAATTGACGTATACTGTCGGCTTACAACGCCGTATGCAGGAAGGGGTAATGTCCCAAAACTTATAGCACAGAGCTTCCAAGTATAAAAAATCATCATACACGGGCGACTTATAGTCCAAAGCCCGGCCGGGTTAATAAACTCTGGATAGATTCATATATGAACCATAAGGCATCATAGCCCTCATCGGTTTTCAACCATGTATTAACATGTCACAAGAGATGAACCTCAAAAAATGCTCAAATCAAATATAAACCAAAAGACAAAAAACAAGGCTTTCACAGGCTGCCAAACCTTCAAGTCAAGTGCTTTCAAAGGGCCGCACAACCGCTGAGTTAAACCTTCATGCAACCTTATAAGCCGGGCCTCACATGACCAATCATCGTTTTAACTTTGACAAGTTCGTGGTGCAGATAAGATTGGTATCAAAAGTACGCGAAGTCATTCCGGTCAATCTGGGCGGAGTGGTAGACTTAAAAAGGCAGGATAACCCGGGTTTTTAGGTGAATACACATGGCTTCCAAGCCTATTACAAGGGTCATAAAAACTCTTGTCCGTTGAACAAAGAGCCCCAAGTAATATTTCATTCCAGGCGTACAAGTCGGATCAATAGGGTAATCATAGCTATGCTCAATAAGCAGGAAGCCCGCAAGTATTTTGCAATCATGGCATACAAGCCAGATCAAAAGGGTAATCATAGCTATGCTCAAGGAGCAGGAAGCCCCCAAGTGACCATATAAAGTGACAATAAAGACTCATTATTCTCAAAAATGAAACGACAAAGGCCCTGAATTATCAGGGATGCCATCTTTATTATATTCATCATAATATATACATTGTCAAAATATGTACATCACAAGAGCCGGTGGCTCAAGTATAGTAAGGCCGAAGATGAGCAATATTCCACGGCCGGTGGGTTTCCTCCTCCGACGTGCGTGAGTCCTTGTGGCCTCGAACATCGATAAGGTAGTATGACCCATTGTTCAGATTTTTGCTGACCACAAAAAGGACCTTCCCAAGGTGGGGATAGTTTATGCATATCAGTCTGATCCTGGATAAGCCGGAGCACCAAGTCGCCTCCTTGAAAGGTTCTGGTTTTAACACGGCGGCTATGATAACGGCGTAGATCTTGCTGGTAAATCGCCGAACGAGCAGCTGCAAGGTCACACTCTTCATCCAATAGGTCAAGTGCATCCTGATGTGCTTTTTCATTATTAGCTTCAACATAAGCCGCCACACGGGGCGAGTCATGACAGACGTCACTAGGGAGAACCGCCTCTGCTCCGTAAACCATGAAGAAAGGCGTGTAACTCGTAGATTTGTTGGGGGTAGTATTGATACTCCATAACACTGAGGGCAACTCTTCCACCCAACAACCCGATGTCCTCTGCAAAGGAACCATAAGCCGGGGCTTGATGCCTCTCAACATCTCTTGATTGGCTCTCTCGGCTTGACCATTGGACTGGGGGTGAGCCAATGATGATACATCAAGTCGAATATGCGTTGACAAAACTCTTTCATAGCACCCTTGGAAAAATTAGTGCCATTATCAGTTATAATATTGTGGGGAAAGCCAAAACGGAAAATCACTTTTTTGATGAATTGAGCCGCCGTCGTCGCGTCACACTTACTAACCGGCTCTGCTTCAACCCACTTTGTAAACTTGTCAACCTCCACCAAAAGGTGGGTCTTTTTATCCTTGGACCTTTTGAAAGGCCCAACCATATCAAGCCCCCAAACTGCAAACGGCCAAGCAATTGGAATCATCCTCAATTCTTGAGCCGGCACATGAGCTCGTTGTGAAAATTTATGACAACCATCACATTTACTGACCAAATCTTCTGCATCAGCATGAGCCGTCAGCCAATAAAATCCGTGACGGAAAGCCTTGGCTACGAGAGACTTAGAGCCGGCATGATGACCACAATATCCTTCATGAATCTCTCGTAAAATCTCATAGCCTTCCTCAGAAGAAACGTAACGTTGAAACGCCCCCGTGACACTGCGATGATGCAACTATCCATTGACAATAGTCATTGACTTAGACCGCCGGGTTATCTACCTGGCCAAAGTTTCATCCTCAGGCAACTCGCCCCGGGTCATATAAGACAAATATGAAACTGACCAATCAGGAATAACATGAAGAGCTGCCACCAATTGTGCTTCCGGGTCAGGAATAGCTAGATCTTCCTCTGTAGGCAATTTGACTGAAGGGTTATGTAGAATATCCATGAAAGTGTTAGGTGGAACCGGCTTACGCTGGGACCCTAACCGGCTCAAAGCATCAGCCGCCTCATTTTTCCTGTGATCAACATGTTCAACTTGATAACCTTTGAAGTGACCAAAGATAGCATCAACCTCTCGGTGATAAGCCGCCATGAGTGGATCCTTGAAATCCCAAGTGCTAGAAACTTGCTGAGCTACCAGATCTGAGTCGCTGAAACACCTCACCCGGCTTAAGTTCATCTCCTTAGCCATCCGAAGACCATGGAGCAAGGCCTCATACTCAGCTGCATTGTTAGTACAAGGGAACATCGACCGGAGAATGTAAGAAAATTTATCACCTCGTGGGGAAGTCAAAACAACTCTAGCCCCCGAGCCCTCCAACTGCCTAGATCCATCAAAGTGAATAGTCCAATATGTGTTATCTGGCTTCTCCTCAGGCATCTGCAGCTCTGTCCAATCATTTATGAAATCCACAAGTGCTTGAGACTTGATGGTTGTTCGAGGCATATACTTCAAACCATGAGGTCCAAGCTCAATGGCCCACTTGGCTATCCGACCTGCGGCTTCTGTGTTTTGAATAATATCCCCTAAAGGAGCAGAACTAACCACAGTGATGGGATGACCCAGAAAATATTGCTTGAGCTTTCGACTAGCCATGAACACCCCATATACAAGTTTCTGCCAATGCGGATACCTCTGCTTGGACTCAATAAGCACCTCACCGATGTAGTAAACCGGCCGCTGAACCGGATGCTCCTTGCATGATTCCTTCCTTTCCACCACAATGGCTACTCTAACAGCTCAGCTATTGGTAGCCACATATAACAACAAAGGCTCTTTATCATGGGAGCAGCAAGAACCGGCGGCTCAGCCAATTGTTTCTTCAAGGCCTCAAATGCTCGATCAAGAAGATCACCTGCATAAAGTGATCTCTTCTTCATCATCTGATGCAGAGGATAGCCTTCTCACCCAACCGCTTACTTAACCGCTTAAAGGCCAATCTGACCCGCCAAACGCTGAACATCATTGATACACGCCGGTTTAGCTAGAGAGATGATAGCCTTTATTTTCTCCGGGTTAGCTTCAATACCCCGTTCCGAAACCAGAAAACCCAAGAGCTTGCATGCTGGCACACCAAAGACACACTTGGCTAGGTTAAGCATCATCTTGTAAACCTGGAGATTGTCGAAGGTCTCCTTAAAATCATTTATCAGGGTCTCCTTCTTCCTGGACTTCACCACAATATCATCCACATAATCATGAACATTATGCCCGATTTGATTATGAAGGCAATTCTGCACACACTGTTGGTAAGTCGCCTGGGCACTCTTGAGGCCAAAAGGCATAGACACATAGCAGAAGGCTCCAAAGGGGGTGATAAAGTTGTCTTCTCCTGGTCCTTAACCGCCATCTTGATCTGATGATAACCAGAATAAGCATCCAAAAAACTCAAACGCTCACAACCCGCCGTAGCATCAATAATCTGATCAATACGGGGGAGAGCAAAGGGATCAGCCGGACAGGCTTTGTTTAAGTCCGTGTAATCCACACACATACGCCAGGTGCCATTTTTCTTAAGTACTAGCACCAGGTTAGCCAACCACTCAGGATGAAACACTTCAGCGATAAACCCAGCCGCCAAGAGCCGGGCCACTTCTTCACCAATAGCCTTGCACCTCTCTTCATTGAAACGGCGAAGGAATTGCTTGACCAGCTTAAACTTTTGATCAATATTGAGAGTGTGCTCAGCGAGTTCCCTCGGTACACTCATGTCTGAAGGCCTCCATGCAAAGATGTCCCGGTTGTCATGGATGAACCCGATGAGCGCGCTTTCCTGTTTTGGATCCAGATTAGCACTGATGCTGAGCTGCTTGGATGAATCGCCAGGAACAAAGTCAACTAGCTTAGTGTCATCTGCCGACTTAAACTTCAACAAGGGGTCGTGCTCTGTGGTTGGCTTCTTCAAGGACGTCATATCCGCTGGGTCAACATTATCTTTGTAAAATTTCAATTCCTCTGTTGCATAAACAGGCTCAGCGTAAGCAGCATCGCCTTCTTCACACTCCAAGGCTATCTTGCGACTTCCATGCACTGTGATAGTGCCCTTGTGACCCGACATCTTAAGCTGTAAATAAACATAACAAGGCCTTGTCATGAACTTAGCATAAGTCGGCCTCCCAAACAGAGCATGATAAGGGTTAATGATTTTAACCACTTCGAAAGTCAACGTCTCAGATCTAGAATCATACTCATATCCAAACGCAACCTCCAAAGATATTTTGCCCACTGGATATGCCGACTTACCAGGCACCACACCGTGAAAAACAGTGTTCGACGGCTTAAGATTTTTATCAGTTAACCCCATGCGACGGAAGGTGTCATAATAGAGTTTATTGATGCTACTGCCTCCATCCATGAGCACTTTAGTGAATTTGTATCCTCCAACCTGAGGTGCCACCACCAAAGCCAAGTGACCCGGGTTATCAACCCGGGGCGGGTGATCCTCACGGCTCCAGAGAATAGGGTGTTCAAACCATCACAAGTAACGGGGGATTGCCAGCTCAACCGCGTTTACTGCCTTTTATGGAGCTTTTGATCCCGCTTACACAGTCTCATGGTGAAGACATGATACTGCCAACTATTCAACTGCTTTGGATTACTCTGATAACCAGACTGTTGCTGCTGATTCCCTTGACCAGACTGTTGATTAAAGCCACCCTGATTGCCTTGGCTCCGGAAACCGGAATTAGAAGCGCCACCACCATAAAACGGGTCGTGAGAGCCGGGTCCTGATCCGCCGTCCGGCCCATGATTGTTCTGAAAAAAAATTGAATTTCGGTACTCCCTCGTAATGAAGCAATCCTTCTAGAGGTGAGCGACCGGCTTTTCTCGTGTACCATGCTTCGTCATCTCCTCAAGATTGAAATTTGGCCCTCCAAACCGAGGAGGTGGCTTTCCCTTACGACGCTGACCATTATTGTGCGTATTGGTGTTAGCCACAAAATCCAAACTACTATCAGCTTTGCACTTACCATTGCCCCCCTGATTCGCTGGGTTATGTTGCTGCCCTTTGGTGTTGCTACTCTTCTTTCCCTTACCCGGCCTTTCATCATCCGACTCGGTGTCCTTGGTACTATCAGAGTCGGCATACTTGACCAGAGCCACCATTAGCTCCCCCATGTCACTGTAGTGGCGTTTGAGCCGTCCTAATTTCTGCTTAAGGGGCATGAAACGACAATTCTTCTCCAACATTAGAACTGCTGAACCGGCATTGATACGATCCGATGAGTGCAGGATGGCCGAGACCCAGCGCACCCAATGGCTTGTTGATTCGCCCTCTTCTTGGACACAGGAGTCCAAATCCATGATAGACATAGGCTGCTTGCACGTGTGTTTAAAGTTTTGGATAAACCGGGCTTTTAACTCAGCCCATGATCCAATGGAAGTGGAAGGCGGCCCTTTCAACCAAGTACGGGCCGTCCCATCCAACATCATAGTGAAATATTTAGCACATCCAGCATCGCCAACATCCAGTAGATCCATTGCCATCTCATAACTTTCGACCCAAGCTTCAGGGGGTTGATCTGCTGTGTAGTTAGGCACCTTACGAGGACCCTTGAAATCCTTGGGCAAATGCTCGTTACCCAGAGCCGGCACTAAACATGGCACACCCAAGGTTCTAGAGGTCACACCTGCCTCCACCGAAGTTGTCGGATACGCCGGAGAATGTTGATGAGCCGCTTGCTGAGCCGCCAGCTCGGCCTCCCGACGTGCTCTGCCTGATCCACCAGAGTCTGAGCATTGGCACCACACCGTGCTGGGTCATGTCCACGAGGCTGGTTATGGCGCTGCTCACTGCTTGAAACCGTCGGTGAGTCAATGTGCCTGCTGTAACTCCGGCTTGGATGAGGGTTGAGTGAATTCATTCACGACTATAAGAATAAGCCACCTGCTGAGCCACGGCTGTCTGAAGAAGCTTCCTGGCCCGCCATGTCTCTATCGCCATTGGAGACTCGCCTTCAATTGGTAGAGCCGCCAATCGCGATGCCGCAGCAATCATATTGTCCAAAGGGTTAGAGTAATGACCCGGTGGTGTCAAAACATGCTGAGGCGGGGTATTATTCACACGTGGAGAGCCCATCGTGCGTGGCTGAACCGGAGCTCCAGCCCCAGACGCTTCAACCGTCCAGTTTAGCACCGACGGGTCACTGGTCCCTGCTCCATGCGTGTTGAAGAGGTTCCTCGGCTCATAAACCGGGGGTAGATGGCTCCGGTGTCTCCTCCTCATAACATCGTTTGAAGCGTTCTGATCCAACGTGAGACGGAAGGAATCCGCTTGGATCCGTTGTGCCTGGGCATCCAAAACAGCCCATTCTGCAGCCATCCTAGCGTTCTCAACCGCCAGCTCTTCCTTTTCTTGAGCTATCTCATCTCGCAGCTTAGCCACATCCACCTTGTGTTGTTCCTGGTTGTCCGAGGTTACTTCCACCCCATCAGAGTCGCCAGAGCCTCTAACAATTCGGTGAGAACTTGAGCCGGCGGGCACGCTGAGCTGCTAGCACCAGCCGCCGCCACAACCATCGGACTGGAGGTCATAGCCGCGGCAGTTGTTGAACCAAGCGCCGGTTGTGTGCCAGCCATGAAGATCGCAACCCTGTTCGGCGGCTCGTAGGGGTCCGGAATACTGTCACCATCGGAATAGCCCCCAAGCTGGTTGTCTTGCAGTTGATACAATGAATTGGTCTCGCCCGTGGACGACTCACCATCAGAATAGATGGCCGTCTCACCACCAGACACAGATCCATCTTCAATTTCTGCCCCATGGATAAATCCAACAAAGGCGTGCTTCACGGCGGGTTGAACCTGGGCGGGTCATGCACGTTGAGCCGTCTCGATGATGTCAGTGCAGGTGTCCGGCTCAGGGCCCGGTTCGCCGATCTTGCCGATGAAGACGTGGATTCCGCTGAAGGGGACCCGGTACCCATACTCAATTGAGCCAGCCTCGGGGCCCCAGCCTGCATTGTCGATGTAGAGCTTGCTGCGACGACTCTTGGTCATACGGCCCACAGTGTATCCCTTGATCCCTTTGAAGCTGCCCTTCAAGAACTCGAAACCACCATGCGCTGGCCCCACGGTGGGCGCCAGCTGTCGTGGAATTGTCACGGCAGATGTCCTAGCAGAAGGACTTAGTCGTGGAGCCATCACAACTAGGTTAGCATAAAGGGGTTAAACGGGACAAACGGCACAGAGAGTTTATACTGGTTCGGCCCCTTGCGGTGAAGGTAAAGGCCTAATCAAGTTTAAGTTGGTATTGCTTAGGTTTCGATTACCAGGGAGCGGATACGCTTGACCTAGCTTTTGATCTCTTATTTCTTGCCCTAAACCGCTGCCTGGTCGTCCCTTTATATACATAGGTAGACGCCCAGCGGCTCATAGAGTCCCGACCGGCTCATACACAACGTGTCCGGCTCGGTGACTAATTACACTTGCCTTACAATACAAGTTATACATACATGGTGGTTCATCCTCCTCGGCCTTAAATCACCTCTGGGCCTTGGGTTGTCATCCGGCTCGTATGATCCGCCATCTTCATTGGTAAGCCATCAGTGGTATAACCTGGCCCCTCCTGGGCGGTTTATACCCAATAGTTATATCCCCAACAGGATGGATAAGACAATTCCCGAGCTCTTCGCAATGCTAAAGGCTGCCGAGGTAGAAATCAAGAAGGAGCATCAAGTGTTGATGGTTAACAAGACCACTAGTTTCAAGAAAAAGGGCAAAGGGAAGAAGGGGAACTTCAAGAAGAATGGCAAGCAAGTCGCTGCTCAAGTGAAGAAGCCCAAGTCAGGACCTAAGCCTAAAACTGAGTGCTTCTACTGCAAAGGGACTGGTCTGGAAGCGGAACTGCCCCAAGTATTTGGCGGATAAGAAGGATGGAAAAGTGTAAGGTATATTTGATATACATGTTATTGATGTGTACCTTACTGATGCTCGTAGTAGCACCTAGGTAGTTGATACTGGTTCTGTTGCTCATATTTGCAACTCGAAATAGGGGCTACGGCTTAAACGAAGATTGGCTAAGGACGAGGTGACAATGCACGTGGGAAATGGTTCCAAAGTCGATGTGATCGACGTCGGCACACTACCTCTACATCTATCGTCGGGATTATTTTTAGACCTAAATAATTGTTATTTGGTGCCAGCGTTGAGCATGAACATTATATCTGGATCTTGTTTGATGCGAGACGGTTATTCGTTTAAATTAGAGAATAATGGTTGTTCTATTTATATGAGTAATATCTTTTATGGTCATGCACCCTTGATGAGCGGTCTATTTTTGTTGAATCTCGATTTTAGTGATACACATATTCATAATATTGAAACCAAAAGATGCAAGGTTAATAATGATAGTGCAAATTATTTGTGGCACTGCCGTTTAGGCCATATTGGTGTAAAGCGCATGAAGAAACTCCGTGCTGATGGGCTTTTGGAATCACTTGATTATGAATCAATTGATGCTTGCGAACCATGCCTCATGGGCAAGATGACCAAGACTCCATTCTCCGGAACAATGGAGCAAGCAACTGACTTACTGTAAATAATACATACTGATGTCTGCGGTCCGGTGAGTGTTGAGGCTCGCGGCGGCTATCGTTGTTTTCTGACCTTCACAGATGATTTGAGCAGATATGGGTATATCTACTTGATGAAACATAAGTCTGAAACATTTGAAAAGTTCAAAGAATTGCAGAGTGAAGTGGAAAATCATCGTCACAAGAAAATAAAGTTTCTACGATCTGATCGTGGAGGTGAATATTTGAGTTATGAGTTTGGTCTTTATTTGAAACAATGTGGAATAGTTTCACAACTCACGCCACCTGGAACACAACAGCGTAATGGTGTGTCCAAACGTCGTAACCGTACTTTATTAGATATGGTGCGATCTATGATGCCTCTTACTGATTTATCGCTATCGTTTTGGGGTTATGCTTTAGATACGACTGCATTCACGTGAAATAGGGCACCATCTAAATCTGTTGAGACGACACCATATGAACTGTGGTTTGGCAAGAAACCCAAGTTGTCGTTTCTTAAAGTTTGGGGTTGCGATGCTTATGTGAAAAATCTTCAACCTGATAAGCTCGAACCCAAATCGGAGAAATGTGTCTTCATAGGATACCCAAAAGAGACTGTTGGGTACACCTTCTATCATAGATCCGAAGGCAAGATCTTTGTTGCTAAGAATGGATCCTTTCTAGAGAAGGAGTTTCTCTCGAAAGAAGTGAGTGGGAGGAAGATAGAACTTGATGAGGTAATTATACCTTCTCTCGAATTGGAAAGTGATGCCTACACCAACTAGAGAGGAAGCTAATGATGATGATCATGAAACTTCAGATCAAGTTACTACTGAACCTCGTAGATCAACCAGAGCATGTTCCGCACTTGAGTGGTACGGTAATCCCGTTCTGGAAGTCAAGTTACTAGACCATGACGAACCTACAAACTATGAGGAAGCGATGATGAGCCCAGATTCCGATAAATGGCTTGAGGCCATGAAATCTGAGATAGAATCCATGTATGAGAACAAAGTATGTACTTTGGTGGACTTACCCGATGATTGGCAAGCCATTGAGAATGAATGGATCTTCAAGAGGAAGATAGACACTGATGGTAGTGTTACTTTCTACAAAGCTCGACTTGTCGCAAAATGTTTCAACAAGTTCAAGGTGTTGACTACGATGAGATTATCTCACTCGTAGCGATGCTTAAGTCTGTCTGAATCATGTTAGCAATTGCCACGTTTTATGAAATCTGGCAAATAGATGTCAAAACTGAATTCCTTAATGGATTTATTAAAGAAGAATTGTATATGATGCAACCAGAAGGTTTTTTGTCGATCCTAAAGGTGCTAACAAAATGTGCAAGCTCCAGCGATCCATCTATGGACTGGTGCAAGCATCTCGGAGTTGAAATATACGCTTTGATGAGTTGATCAAAGCATGTAGTTTTATACAGACTGCGGTGAAGCGTGTATTTACAAGAAAGTGAGTGGGAGCACTACACCCTTTCTGATAAGTATATGTGAATGACATATTGTTGATCAGAAATGATGTAGAATTTTCTGGAAAGCATAAATGAGTGTTTGAAAAGAGTTTTTCAAAGACCTCGGTGAAGCTGCTTACATATTGAGCATCAAGATCTATAGAAATAGATCAAGACGCTTGATAAGATTTTTTCAATGAGTATATACCTTGACAAGATTTTGAAGTAGTTCAAAATGGAACAGTCAAACATGGAGTTCTTGCCTATGTTGCAAGGTGTGAAGTTAAGTAAGACTCCAAACCCGACCACGACAGAAAATAGAAAGAGAATGAAAATCATGCCCTATGCCTCAGTCATAGGTTCTATGAAGTATGCTATGTTATGTACCAGACCTATTGTGTACCTTGCCATGAGTTTGGCAATGGGGTACGATAGTAATCCAGGAGTGGATCACTGGACAATGGTCAAAGTTATCCTTAGTTACCTAAGAGGACTAAGGAAATATTTCTCGGTTATGGACAAAGAGTTCGTCGTAAAGAGTTACGTCGATGCAAGCTTTTACATCAATCTAGATGACTCTAAGTCTCAATCTGGATACATATTGAAAGTGGGAGCAATTAGCTAGAGTAGCTCCATGCAGAGCATTGTAGCCATAGAAAATTTGTAAAATACATACGACTGAATGTGGCGGACTGCTGACTAAACTTCTCTCACAAGAAAAACATGATCACACCTTAGTACTCTTTGGGTTTTAATCACATGGCGATGTGAACTAGATTGCTGACTCTAGTAAACCCTTTGGGTGTTAATCACATGGTGATGTGAACTATTGGTGTTAAATCACATGGCGATGTGAACTAGCTAATTGACTCTAGTGCAAGTGGGAGACTGAAGGAAATATGCCCTAGAGGCAATAATAAAGTTGTGTATTTTATATTTCCTTAGATCATGATAAATGTTTATTATTCATGCTAGAATTGTATTAACCGTAAACTTGATACATGTGTGAATACATAGACAAAACAAAGTGTCCCTAGTATGCCTCTACTTGACTAGCTCGTTAATCAAAGATGGTTAAGTTTCCTAACCATAGACATGTGTTGTCATTTGATGAACGGGATCACATCATTAGGAGAATGATGTGATGGACAATACCCATTCGTTAGCTTAAGCATAATGATCATTAAGTTTTATTGCTATTGCTTTCTTCATGACTTATACATATTCCTTTGACTATGAGATTATGCAACTCCCGAATATCGGAGGAACACCTTGTGTGCTATCAAACGTCACAACGTAACTGGGTGATTATAAAGATGCTCTACAGGTGTCTCCGAAGGTGTTTGTTAGGTTTGCATAGATTAAGACTAGGATTTGTCACTCCGAGTATCAGAGAGGTATCTCTGGGCCCTCTCGGTAATGCACATCACTATAAGCCTTGCAAGCAATGTGACTAATGAGTTAGTTGCGGGATGATGCATTACGGAACGGGTAAAGAGACTTGCCGGTAACGAGATTGAACTAGGTATGATGATATCGATGATCGAATCTCGGGCAAGTAACATACCGATGACAAAGGGAATGACGTATGTTGTTATGCGGTTTGACCGATAAAGATCTTCATAGAGCATGTAGGAGCCAATATGAGCATCCAGGTTCCACTATTGGTTATTGACCGGAGATGTGTCTCGGTCATGTCTACATAGTTCTCGAACCCGTAGGGTCCGCACGCTTAACGTTCGATGATGATTTGTATTATGAGTTATGTGATTTGATGACCGAAGTTCGTTAGGAGTCCCGGATGAGATCACGTACATGACGAGGAGTCTCGAAATGGTCGAGAGGTAAAGATTCATATATTGGAAGGTTATATTCGGACATCGGAATGGTTCCAAGTGATCCGGGTATTTTTCCGGAGTACCGAGGGGTTACCGGACCCCCGGTGAAGTGTTGGGCCAACATGGGCCTAAGGGAGAGAGAGGGAAGCCCACGGGAGGTGGCCACGTGCCCCCCTCCTTGGGAGTCCGAATAGGACAAGGAGGAGGGGGCGGCGCCCCCCTTCCCTTTCCATCTCCCTCTCCTTCCTATTCCCTCCGGTGGAAGAAAGGAAAGGGGGGGGGTGCGAATCCTACTTGGACTAGGAGTCCAAGTAGGACTCCCCCATGGTGTGCCCCTCCTGCCGCCGGCCTCTCTCCCCCCTCCTTTTATATACATGGCCAGGGGGCAGCCCGAAGCACAACAGACAAACTCTTAGCCGTGTGCGGTGCCCCCCTCCACACTTTAACACCTCGGTCATATCGTCTTAGTGCTTAGGCGAAGCCCTGCACCGGTAACTTCATCATCACTATCACCACACTGTCGTGCTGACGGAACTCTCCCTTGACCCTCTACTGGATCAAGAGCTCGAGGGACGTCGTCGTGTTGAACGTGTGTTGAACACGGAGGTGCCGTACATTCGGTACTTAGATCGGTTGGACCGTGAAGACGTTCGACTACATCAACCGCGTTACTAAACGCTTCCGCTTACGGTCTACGAGGGTATGTGGACACACTCTCCCGTCTTGTTGCTATGAATCTCCTAGATAGATCTTGTGTGATCGTAGGAATTTTTTTGAATTACTACGTTCCCCAACATTGTCATCCATCTTCCAAGGCATAGGCTCACCATCATAGAAAGATGAGCGAGTCTCCGGATCCTTGAATCTGCAGCCAAACTCATCCTCTTAAATATGTATTTATACTCACAATTTTGGTTTTGCAGGTCATAGATCTGGGCTTGGAGATGCTCGATTTTCTCATGAAGCTTGAAGATGGCCTCCCCAATGGTCTTGGCGTCCAGCTTGTGATTGTTGGCGAATTCCGCGATCATCATGTGATTGACGTCGAGTCCACATTTCACCATCCCTTGGCACTTGAAAACTTGTTGCTCCATTGCTTCGAGTCTTGTCTCCACGCTTCCGGTCTTCTTCGGCCCATCAACATCGCGGATGTGCAGCACCCCCTCACGCATCTCAATGGTTTGAGGGTGTCGCAGCACCTTCGCGAGGTAAGGTTGATGACCTTCTCAAAAAACTTGTCCTTGGGGGCGCTTGGAGACATCATGGTGATCTGGATCTGTCAAAAAAACAGCTTGAAACTAGAACAGGAGATATTGTCGTGGTACGGTTGTCAAAACCTTCGGGAGATTATACAATGAAATTTTACCGACCAAAAGAAGTATTGTGCAAGAAAACAGAGTCCGGAGGGCACACGAGGTGGCCACAAGGACAGGGGCGCGCCCTCCACCGACTACTTTTAGTTTTCCTAATTTTTTAAATATTCTAGAACGGGGAAAATTTTCTATTGGAAACGTTTTGGAGTCGGTTTACTTACCGAACCACATACCTATTCCTTTTCGGAGTCTGAAACATTCTAGAATGTGTCCCTTATGTACTCCTCCGGTGTTACAGTGTCAATTATATTGGTTTCAACATTTGTGGGAGTACCTGAGATATAATGTTTGATTCTTTGACCGTTTACCACTTTCGGATTTGAGCCTTCGACGTTGTTGATTTTTATGGCACCAGAACGATAGACCTCCTCGATAATGTAAGGACCTTACCGTTTAGAGAGAAGTTTTCCTGCAAACAATCTTAAATGAGAGTTGTATAGCAAAACATGATCACCTACATTAAACTCACGCTTTTGTATCCTCTTGTCATGCCATCTTTTAACTTTTTCTTTAGACATCTTGGCATTCTCATAGGCTTGGGTTCTCCATTCATCAAGTGAGCTAATGTCAAATAACCTCTTCTCACCGACAAGTTTGAAGTCATAGTTGAGCTCTTTAATAGCCCAATATGCCTTATGTTCTAGTTCAAGAGGTAAGTGACAAGCCTTTCCATAAACCATTTTATACGGAGACATACCCATAGGATTCTTATAAGTAGTTCTATAAGCCCATAATGCATCATCGAGTTTCTTAGATCAATTCTTTCTAGATCTATTAACAGTCTTTTGCAAAATCAATTTCATCTCTCTATTGCTCAATTCTACTTGACCACTAGACCGAGGATGATATGGAGATGCAATTCTATGATTAACATCATACTTAGCAAGCATTTTACGGAAAGCACCATGAATAAAATGTGAACCACCATCATTCATTAAATATTCAGGGACTCCAAACCTCGAAAAAATAACTTCTTTAAGCATTTTAATAGAAGTGTTATGATCAACACTACTAGTTGGAATAGCTTCTACCCACTTAGTAATGTAATCAACAACAACTTAAAATATGTGTATACCCATTAGAGGAAGGAAAACGTCCCATATAATCAAAGCCCCAAACATCAAATGGTTCAATAACAAGTGAATAATTCATAGGCATTTCCTGACATCTACTAATATTACCAATTCTTTGGCATTCACCACAAGACAAGACAAACTTACGAGCATCCTTGAAGAGAGTAGGCCAATAAAAACCAGATTGCAATACCTTATGTGCAGTTCTATCTCCAGCGTGGTGTCCTCTGTAAGACTCGGAGTGGCACTTGCGTAGGATCTGTCCCTGTTCATGCTTAGGTACACAACGTCTAATAACACCATCTACTCCTTTATAAAGGTGTGGATCATCCCAAAAGTAATGCCTTAAATCATAGAACAATTGTTTCTTTTGCTGGTATGTGAAACTAGGTGGTATAAATTTAGCAACAATGTAATTAGCATAATCAGCATACCATGGAGTATTACGAGAAGCATTTATGACAGCTAATTGTTCATCAGGAAAGCTATCATTAATAGGCAATGGGTCATCAAGAACAGTCTCTAACCTATACAAGTTGTCTGCAACGGGGTTCTCAGCTCCCTTTCTATCAATAATATGAAAATCAAATTCTTGTAGCAAGAGAACCCATCTAATAAGTCTAGGTTTAGCATCTTTCTTTTTCATAAGATATTTAATAGCAGCATGATCAGTGTGAACAGTTACTTTGGAATCAATAGTATAAGATCTGAACTTATCACATGCAAATGCAACTGCTAAAAATTCTTTTTCAGTAGTAGCATAATTTCTCTGGGCACTGTCTAGAGTTTTACTAGCATAATGAATAACATTTAATTTCTTATCAACTCTTTGCCCTAGAACAACACCAACAACATAATCACTAGCGTCACACATAATTTCAAAGGGTAAATTCCAATCAGGTGGCTGAACAATAGGTGCAGAAATCAAGGTTTTCTTAAGTATTTCAAATGCTTCTACACAATCATCATCAAAAACAAAAGGAACATCTTTTTGCAAGAGATTAGTGAGAGGCCTAGAAATTTTAGAGAAGTCTTTAATAAACCTCTTATAGAAACCCGCATGACCAAGGAAACTTCTTATACCTTTGATATCTTTAGGACACGACATCTTTTCAATATCATCTACTTTAGCTTTATCAACTTCAATACCTCTTTCAGAATTTTTATGCCCCAAGACAATACCTTCATTAACCATAAAGTGACACTTCTCCCAATTCAAGACAAGATTTGTTTCTTCACATCTCTGCAAAACTTGATCAAGGTTGCTTAAGCAATCATTAAAAGAAGTTCCGTAAATGAAGAAATCATCCATGAAAACCTCAACAATCTTTTCAAAAAAATCAGAGAATATAGCAGACATACATCTATGAAAGTTAGCAGATGCATTGCATAAACCAAAAGGCATACGTCTATAAGCAAAGGTACCGAAAAGACAAGTAAAAGTGGTTTTCTCTTGATCATCTTTTGACACAGGTATTTGAGAAAAAACAGAATAACCATCTAGAAAGCAAAAATGTGTATGTTTGGATAATCTTTCTAGTATTTGATCAATAAAAGGTAGAGGGTAATGATATTTTTAGTAGCTTTATTCAATTTGCGAAAATCAATTACTATTCTATAACATGTAATAATTCTTTGTGGAGTTAATTCATTCTTATCATTAGAAACAACAGTAATACCTCCCTTTTTAGGGACACAGTGAACAGGACTTACCCATTTACTACCAGCAATAGGATAAATTATACCTGCCTCCAGAAGATTTGGTATTTCATTTCGTACAACTTCTTTCACCTCAGGATATAACCGTCGTTGGTGATCAACAACTGGTTTAGCATCCTGTTCCAATTTAATTTTGTGCTGACATAGAGTGGGGCTAATGTCCTTAAGATCATCAAGGGTGTATCCAATAGCAGCACGGTGCTTCTGACACTGACTGGGCCGGCTGCCCTGACACCAGACGCTCGACATCTGGATTCTGCTTTTATCTCGGTGATAACCTGGTCTCTTGGTCGTCCAAACACTAGACCACGATTTCTCGCTCTAGTGCCGAGGCAGAGTATCGTGTCGTTGGTCATGTTGCTGCTGAATGTTGTTGGATCCGGCAGCTTCTCGATGAGCTTCATCATCCTCTCTCGACTGCCACAGTTGTCTTCTATGATAATGCCAGTACTGTTTACATGGCTTCCAACCCAGTTCAACATCGCTGTACGAAACACATTGATATCGACATTCACTTTGTTCGTGAGAAGGTGTCCGTTGGCGAGGTGCGGGTTCTTCATGTGCCATCTTCTCATCAGTATGTTGACATAATGACAAAAGGACTCTCGTCGCAGTTGTTCTCCGAGTTTCGGTCCAGTTTGTGTCTCTTGCCATACGACGCACAAACTGAGGGGGGATGTTGAAGTATTCCTTTTGTATAGTTTACCTTGTATAGGCATATGATCTCCTGCCGATATGTATTGATTCGGTTAGGGATACTCTTGATCTCTCTTGATAGTCAAGTCATGTAACCTATAGATGTGATATGAAGCCGCCCCATGAGAGGCGTGTAGTACTCAGACATTCCTGTTTACTGATAGGAGGAGCGGCTCGTGTGGGTGGGCTGAATTAGGAATACAGAAAAATGGGTAAACCGATGGGGAGTTATCATTCCCAAATAAAGATTGATATAATTAAAAGACTGATCTGGTTCGTTCCTTTCCATTTAAAAGTTACCAAATATACCAAAATTTGGTCTTATTGGATCGGTTTAAATATAGATCATGGGTAAATCCGGTTTAAATATGTTGGTGGGACAAAAAAATGGTGGGGAAGAATTAACCAGAGTGAGGCGAGACTACCAACTAAGACATTAACTAAGACATTAGGAGTAGAGATTTTGTACTTCCTTCGATCTTGACGAAGCGGAAGCGAGAATGTCGGCTTGAGTAACGAAAACATTGGTTACTTGTCTTATATTTGTAGAGATTAGTAGTAGAGATATAAGTGTCCATGAAAAAAATCACAAAAAATTCAAAACAAATTTAAAAAATCCCAATCTTTTTTTGCATGGTAGACAATATATCACGTGAGGTCCGCTCCAAATTTTAGATCATTTGGTCTTGTGAGAAGCCCTCGGCAAAAAAGATAAACCGGGACAGAACAGTGCATGAATAGTAAACATTTTTAGAGACCCTGAAATTTTTTTTTTTGCCAAGAGCTGCTCAGATGGCCAAATGATTTAAAAATTAGAGCGTACCTCACGCATCAAATTATCTACTACATACAAAAAAAATTGGAATTTTTTGATTTTTTCTAGTATTTATTTTGTTTTTCTCGTAAGGACGGGTGCAGCTGAGCAGAAGTGGATTACCGATAAATCTTGGAGAAAATAACCCAAAATGCTCGGAGCAAAATGATACGGTAAGATATTACTAACAGAAATAGCAGGGGCTCTCATATAAATCTCGGAGAAGACGGCGCCTAAATCGGAAAAGGCCTAGTGCGCTAAATCATCTCCTACTTTTTTTTGCTCCCGGCTTTCTCGTTGCGGCCGGCGTCGCTTCTCCCGCAGGTTTGTGTGCGTGCCCTCCTCCTCTCGCGCCCGGAGCTCAGATCGCCGCGGATCCCTTGCCCTCCACGCAGCGGCCTCTCCCCTGGGTCCGCGCGCCGTCTAGGGATCCCGGCTCCTCCTCCGCGGCTACTGATGGCTGCTCTTCTGGCGCCCGCCATCTCCGGCGAGGTACGCGCCTCCGACCCCACCCTGCCTCGTACGGAAACCCTAATTCGCACGAGTCGCCCGTGGAATCTCGCTCCGTTTGTCTTGTATAAGGAGGCTGTGGGGTGTTGCTGTTGGCGCGGGTGCACCTTGTTCGTGTTGGAGTTTCGCCCGGTCGGTTCGGTTGGGGAGACGATTGGGTGATGGGTTCGCGCCGAATCATGCATTGATTACTAGGAGGGCGTGTGGGGCGGTGAATTGTTTCAGTCACTTTTGCTCGATGATCATAGTTTTGCTATTGCCAATCCTAGTCGTTGTATGCTAAAAGTATTAAACACCTTATACTATTTCTTTTGCGGATGGAGTGCATCGTTATATCTCCATTGAAGATTGTCTAAGGTTAGGCGAGAAGTGCTTCGCTGCAGACATTATAATTATTACCCTGCTATTTGCAACATGGTCAAATTTGATTTGGATTTGATGGATTTTCTAGATTATGACTGTGTTCAGCTTAAAATAACCGTTCTGTTCTAGTGCATAGTCACTATTGACCAAATCAAAGTATGTCGGTGTGACAGGGTTTGATCTTGTTTGGTGTAGTTTGGTGTTCTTGTGGTTCGTTTCTGGCAATCCAAGTAGTTGAATTGAAACATAGAGTGGTAGTGTTTACAATGGCTCTAAGTGTTGCATTTAGATTTTCGAGTTTCAGATAGTCATGCTGATAACACTGACTTCTGGCTGAGCCATTGATTGTAATTGTGTCTTGTGTTATTGTCTGATAACTTGTCTAAACTCACAAGCATCCTGGATGGATTCTCACTTCGTCTTGGATACAATCGTTACTTGCAAGTGAAAGTTATGCTTCGTGCTGAAATCCTGAGACTGCATTTCATCTCATAGGTCGGTTTGCGGCTTTTACTGGCACCACTAAGCTCAAATATTGTCATACGCACAGCCAGGTATACTCGAAACGTTGTAAATTAATTGGCATGGTTTTCATCTGGTTTCATGTCGTGCTTCTTGTAAGTTGATTGTTTCTTTGGCTAGTTTGTTTTGTTAAGGTGTTTGCTTATTGTGCTTTTTAGGCGCATTGAGCGTGTTAGTGAATAATTGTACTATCATTTGGAGATTATCACTTTTTTAGTTTTTTTATCTTGCTACACACAGTCAAGTTGTTGTCATCATCAATAAGTATTTTGTTCATATTAGCAACAGCTAATTATTTGGTCTATGCTGAAAGCAAGTGTCACATCTCATATGCATATGCTCATCTCCTAAATTTTAGCTACATGAGACAAGCATAATCTTTATTATCAAAGTGGCAAGATGCTAATGTGTAGTTAGATAATTGTCTAGCAGGATGCAACTTATACTTATTGTAGTAGCCCTGTCAATAGATGAGCTATTGTTTTTGTTCTGGAAGAAATTCATCATATGATCCTCACTCTGTGCTGGTACAGTTGTGCGGTGGGCATTGGTCTGCCTGTATACTCCACTTACAGGGCTATAGAAAAGAAAGATCAAGATGAGAAAGAACGACTGCTCCTTTATTGGGCAGGTATATAATAAATGAATTTGTAGTAAAAATTTCATTTCTACTGTGAAGCAACTTCTTTCAATGGACATTTTTTGAGGCATATTGATGTATTTAGTTATGCTAAATGAAAGTGAAATTACCTTTCTAAATTTTCCATATGGGTATCTATACTCTTCAAATAAAAACATCTTGGCGCAGTGGCTTCAATGGTGTAATTATATTACGAGATTTGTATGTACATTTCTAAACAATAGGAAAAGAACGATAAAATTCACTTTACGTGGACACAAATGGACAATTCCAAAAGCACATGTATCTTCACTCTATTTTTGTTTAATTTCATCCCCAAGATTTTGTAGATCTGTTGTTGCTTGTAACATTTAATATCCAATTATTTTGCAGCATATGGATCTTTTAGCATTGTGGAATCCTTTGCTGATAAGCTTGTTTCAAGGTATGAATAGTATTTGTCAAGGTCGAAGAGTACTTTCTCATTATTTGTAGCATTGATATGAATTGTAATGACACTGCAATGTGGGGGTCTTTGTATCCTTTTGTAGCTGCCCCTTGCATTTTGGTATCAGATTCCATCTAGGCATCTCTAAATGCAAATATGCATACTGAATACTGAATATGTCCTATATATGGAAGTAGTACGTCCTTATAGTTTTAGGACACAATTGATATACAACCAAATGATTTCAAATTGTACAAACTATTATAGTACCACAAAATGTATTTGTGAATTGCCCATGAAAAGTACCACAGAATGCTTTTATTCACCTTCCATAAGTATTTAAGTAGCATCAGTTTGAATGTATCCTGTATTTGTGGATTGTGATTATTTCTGGCCCTCATCCTGTTATTACTGGTATAAAACTGCAGTAAAAATGTAAATAGCTGTCTCAGGTGTGCTCTCCCGTGATGATTTATTAAATTTGTGTATGTTATCTTTCAACTGAACCTCTGCACCGCAGCCCTTGATGATTGCTCCTAGTAAGTTAGCATACTGGCATGGACTGTAGTGACTGCTTTACTTCAGTGAGTAATAAAGTTCCAAATACCAAAGGGGACAGGAGTGGCCGGGTTCTTGTTGTTCTATATACTATTACTTATTAAAGTGTGACTCATTACTTCCCTGAATCAGATCTTGAAAATTTTGAAATTCAAAACTAGTTTATCAAGCCAGACTGGTTTGGGGGCCATAAATTGTCTGGTTTACAGTAGAATAACAAACCCATACAGGTGTAACCCATTCCTGATCATGATTGGACATAAAAATTGTACTGGAACTTGCAACCAGTAGGCAATTGCTAGAAACGGTTTAAGACTGAAAAAACCTAGGAAGCACTGAGAATAATTTGAGTAAAAAAACACCCAGAGTAATATTGGAACGCTTCAGTTTGATATTAAGTTATTTTGTCAACATGGGCAATGGCCACGTCTCTTATTTCTTCTCTAGTGAATGTCTTGTATGATGCATCTAATTATGTTATAACCATTGTAAGCGAGTTATTTTCTACCTCTCCTAGAAATTATTTTTGATCACTCTGTACTCTGTTATTGTTTTGCAGTGTTCCTCTGTATTACCATGCGAAATTTGCTATCCTTATATGGCTCCAGTTTCCTTCAAATGGTGTAAGTAACCGTTGTATACCAACTATTTTTTCAAAAATGTTAATATCTCTTCTTTTATATTCCTACATCTATATGTACAACTGAAAGCTGTGCACTATAATAGTTTTTTTATTGTTTAAATGATCCATAGAGAAGTAAAATAAACAAAACATATTTTTTTACATGAGGTTTGTTGTTAACTTAACATGTAACGAACTAGTTTTTGAAAATGATACATGTTTTATATGAATATCAATGTTGGACAGAGGTATATGTCAAACTTTGTCTACACCAAGGTTACCAGAATCAAGAAATATAAAACTGCAAACTCACTTGACTTGGTCAGTTGAGAATTCGGATGGTTAGTCGATTGATATGATTGTGACACTAAAGAGTGCACTCGTAGTGGAAGCTGACAATTTGCAAGGTTTATATTTCTCATAGGATTATGTAGCCGGTAGCATTTGATTCTTGGCTATACAATCTGAAACCAAACATAATTCCATATATGCCACCCAGAATTTTGCCGGTTACAGATATTCCATCAAAATTCCTCTTCCAAAGTACCATTCAGAATTTCACCAAGTCCTAATTATATCACTTCCAAATTTTACCAACTAATTGGAATATGATGTACACATTTATTACACCACATGTATAAAAATGGCATAAAGGGGCAAAAAAATCATTTCAATTGTCTGTTAACAGTCAACTAGTGGAAGTTGAATATTTGGGACTTGGTCAAAATCTGAGTGTTATATTTGGAAGAGGGCATTTTTCTTGTGGCATATTTGGCACTAACTGAATTTGTGAGTCATCTGTTCTCAGTGGATTCCTTGACCCAGTATTCTTTTCCTTAAGATAGAGTCGTGCTATGATTAATTGATTATGTAGCCAAAAGCTTGTGATTTGAATTTTTGTATAGAGCTTTAAGCATCATGTTCATGCCTGTGTTACAAATTTTCTGCTGCTTTTCAACCAGATGACATATTGTTGACTTCCTCCGTCCCATAATGTAAGATGTTTTTTGACACTAGTGTAATGTCAAAAAACGTCTTATATTATGGGATGGAGGGAGTAGAAGTTAAATCTAAATGATCTGGTATAATTATTGTCCTTAGTCATTACTAATAGAGGTGCCCTTTTTTGTCCTTTCAGGGATCAAAGCATGTGTACAGAAGATACCTGCGCCCGTTTTTCCGGAAGCATCAAGCAAAAATTGATAGAATCCTGAATATCTTGTCCAAGGAACTTGTGAGTGTGTTTTGATATGTATGTATGTATACATGTTTTAATGAATATATTACTAATGGACATCAAATTCTCAACAAAACCAGACGAAGTTTGTGAGCAACCATGAAGATGAAATTCGTTTTGTAGAGAACATGGCCATCAGGGGTGCTACAACAGGTACAGAACGAGAATTAGATCCTCTACGATTGACAAAAAAACAGAATGCTTGTGCAGACAATGCTTAATATTGGGCATACATGACAACTTAAATATCTGATCGTAAATTGGGCCCTAACTTGTACCTAATCATTGATTTTGGTCATGGTATTATGCTTGCACGGCCATGGAGATTGATCTCTATCGGGCCAATTTCCCTCAATCAGTATAATTTCAGTCATGTTTTATTGTTTCCATCTTACTAAATCCTTCATCATTTTCACCATGCTTTCTTAATATTTTCAACTACAGACAATCTTTTCATCAGCTTAACACTGTGTACTGCAATGCCTTTTATGTGCTATCTTGCTTCTTAGAGTTATGTCCACAAGTTTACATTCCTAGCCTCGTACCCGCAATTGCACCATGCTGCTTCATATCTTTTACATTATATAAGAAGTTAACAGTTTGAGGTAAAATAAATTTGCGTTGCTTGTGTGTGGAACAGCAAATTACATCGTAAATGGGCTTGACCAACCTGGACAATCAGAAGAAGTTAGCGTGACTGAAGACCCAAATCCAACTCCGACAGAAGAGCCAGACACACCTAGGAGTTGAAACTTGAGCTTGGTTGCCACACTTGCCAGTCTCCCCTCCAGATGTGTCTGGTGCTGCAGAAATGATCCTTTAGAACTGTGAATATGTGTTTCTGAACAAGTCGGATTACGTTTCAAGCAGTAGGAGTGGATACTGTCCACTTGTATCAGAGTACTCCTCGTATTATGGTGTTACATAAGTTGCAGCACAGGTTTGTGGGTGACTGTTTGAAATCGACTGGAGTCTTACAATATACTTGCAGTTTCGTACGTTGTTGGATTGTCAATACTCTCTCATTATCATAGCTATTGCATAGTTCGCCAATTAGAGCAACTCCAACGGGCTGACCCAAACGGACGGCGTTTTCGTCCGCTTTTTGTCCGTTTGGGTCGGCCGCCCGCCCGGCGTCCGCCCTTTTGATATGGGTCGGCCGCCGACCCATATGTGCAGGCGTGGCCGGCTGGCCACCCAATTTTACATTGATTTTGCATTCAAACATATTGTGAAATGAAAATGTTTAACAAGCCAAATAGTCTGGTGGCCCAAATAAATAGTATAGTTTTACAAGCCAAATACAAATAAAAATGTTTCACATAGTTTTGCAAACGAATAAAAGAAGATACATCTATTGGTTGCTAACATGAGTTCACATATGCTCAACCAAATCATTTTACAGTTGCACGTGAGTTTCCCAATCTTGCCGACGGCATCCTTTTTGCAGTCAAGTAGTCATTATAGCCGACCACTCTCTCTGATACGGTTGAAAATATGCCTGCTCATACGGAACCGGCGGCGGAATTTGTGATGTTTGAACAACGGGTTTGTTGTATCAAAGTAGTCCTTTCAGAGAAGGAAATGCCCGCTCTCTTGGTTGCGATTCAACGCCGGAAGGTGGCTCGGAATGGAGCCACGAAACAACGAACGCTGGTTGTTGAGGTGGTGATGGACCAACATGGCAGCCAATATCTCCTCGTCGTTGGACGACTAATCGTCGGAGTCGCAAAGGAAATTGTGGAAAAAGAACTCATCGGCGGAGTCCATTTCATACCTTGGCAAACTGTCGAACAACTTGCAGGCGTCGACGAAGGAGACGGCCGGCAAGGGGAGTCGCGGCGCCTACAGACCAGCTAGCTGCCCTGTCGGCGTCCGACGAGGTGGCAGGGGCGGCGAGGCGGCTTCTTGAAGACGAGCGGCTGTGCAGTGGGGAAAGCAGCGGTGGGAAGCAGTTTGCTCCCCGGCGGCAAAACGGCGGCGGAGGGCGACGGGGGAAGGGGGTGGCGTTGCTGGGCGGATGTGGAGGCGGCGACAGCTGGAAGAGTCGCCGGAAAAAATGGGCGGCGGCGTCGGCGACGGAGGAGGCGGGAGTAGTGCTTTGTTGGCCGCACGGTGGGACGGGAGGCCAATGTGCCACAGACCAGCGGGTCCGGGGACAGGAGTAGGCGAGCGCGTGCGTGTTGACGTAAATCAGGCTAAAAAATAGGCCGGGAATGGGTCGCCCGCGGACGAAAAATGGACGCGTGTCCGTTTGGATCGGCGTGTTGGGCCGCCTTTTATGTCCGTGCCGATCCAAACGGACGGCCGCGGATGAAATAGGACGCCCCATTGGAGTTGCTCTTACCACTGCACATGAAATTTGTCCAAGCATTTTTGTGTATTGCATAGTTCGCCAATTACCACTGTACAAGAAATTTATCCAAATATTCTTGTGCAAATAAAGTACACTGCCTGCTGCGGATGATCGTATACCTCACGCTAGCAGATGCGGTTCAAAGTCTAGATTTGCTGAACGATGCCATGTCATGGTAGTTGAAACTCGCTTTGGCTAGAACTGTTCGTTCAACGCTTATGACCGAACCGCCCACGCATTTTCTTGTTGGGAGGCGGCTGCTTTATTCGTCATCTCTGACCAGGGTGGTGGCTGAACACCAAGAGACACATGTGGAGCAACTACGGTACGTCCTTAGTACAAAATGCCGCCAAGTGAGTGAATATTCAACTTTGAACCAACGTTCTTTATTCAGTCTCTGAACCTCTTATTAACAAGAGTAGGCATCCTAACAATGTGATCTGAGCTTACGAGGTGCGTTCGGCGATGATGTGTAGAGGCATGTTCCGCGTATAACTGCATTTTTACCTCGCGAACGTTTCATTTCGCGACAATTGATATATACTCTCTTCATTTTTATATGCAAGGCCACTATTGAAATTACAAACTACATTTTTACCTCGCGAACGTTTCATTTCGCAACAATTGATATACTCTCTTCATTTTTATATGCAAGGCCACTATTGAAATTACAATTTGAAGCTATACAAGGCTACTAACATCAATTGAGGTAAAATTAATAAAGTCTGTCTCATACTAACAACCGAGGACATTAGTACCCCTTACATGCATGCGGGTGCGAGAAGGTTTGTTAGTATGAGGCCCATGAGGATCTGTATGTAGCAGGATCTACAAAGGGCCCGTGACAAATGATTTACGCTTCCTCACTTCGCAGCTAAAAGTTCGAATCGTAATTATTCTGTCCACAGTTCCACAAACATTTGATACAGAAAATAGACAGGCATTATACAAAATCATTCATATTTCAGTTCCCGTGTCAAACGCAGGTCTGACAAAGATAAACATCATCTGTAGAGCAGATAATTACATTTATCTGAACCAGTACACGTTTTGAAGCATACAGACTGTCTAATAACAATACTGCTTTCCATTGTTTTACTAAAACCCCAGAGCGGCAAAACGCAAGAAGGTACACATCATAGGATCAGCAGCAGAACAGAAAGAAAATTTAAAGAAAAAAACAGAGCGAAAACAGACGGGAATCGACAATGTTATCACAAAATAATCATTCATTTTGATGAAGAATTGACAATTCTAGTCTCTTTGGAGGAATCTTGTATTCAAGACCCGCCTGAACTAACCAAAAGAATACTAGTTAGGACACTGAAGAGGTTTGTTTACTGAATATCCTTAACTGCTTTCAGCTACCAATCTGTGACCGGATGCTTTGTTTGTTTCAACACCACCATCTCTGACTTTGCCACCAAAAATTCAAGAATAAAAATGAATAATTATTATTTACTAGGACCAGCAACTATTCTTTGGTAAATAACCACCTTGCAAAATGATGGTTTCATCAACTGTGGACTTTGCCGCCTCCTTCAGTCACTTCTGATCCGTCTGCAGCTGCTCAAGCCAAGCACCAATGGCCATCTGATCCAATAAATCAGCCTGGTTGTTCCAGTCAGGCCTGTTTGCCGATCCAGAAGCCATGCCTCCCGACATGCCCAGCTGCATTTCACCCCTGTTGCTGTTCAGTGACCGCCCCCATGGCGCATCTGGCTCCTTCTCTGCAAATCCTGGTTGATCAGGGCATCTCAACCGATCCAGCTCCTCACCATCAACACCCCAGTC
This sequence comes from Aegilops longissima, assembly GCA_021605205.1. Classification (NCBI taxonomy): domain Eukaryota; kingdom Viridiplantae; phylum Streptophyta; class Magnoliopsida; order Poales; family Poaceae; genus Aegilops; species Aegilops longissima. Next base: position 218,855,253 of record CM038677.1, on the reverse strand, counting down.
AACCTTACCCATTGGGGAAGAACCCACGTTGACCCATGAAGCAGCATTAGAATTCCGTGGCGAGCCGACGGATGGCAGCTGGTGCTTGTTCAGGGAAGAGAACTGCTCATACATCTCACGCTGCGTGACAGTGGCTCCGAAACGGGCACTCCTGGGCGATGTTGGCTCCATGAGCCGAGGGGATCGAGGAGACATGCCACCAATTGGAGAATGGACAAGCGCTGCTGGATCAAGAGCCCTTGGTGAGTACATTCTGTTGGTGTTGACAGGTGAGAGGAGACCCTTCTGCTGATGAAGCTTGTTAAGGATGGCTGATTTGTGGGCTGGCGAGTAGGCCGAGTGACCTTGATCATTGGTGAACCTCGGTGACATTGCCATCTCTGAAGCATACATATCTTCAAGACTGGTGGGGGCAATTGCTGTAGGCCTGATGCTAAGGCCGGTAGAAAGACGGGGCTGGGGACGGCTGCTGGGAGGGAGGCAGAGTGCCCCAAGGTACTGTGACTCCCAGTCGAGGAGCAAGCCAAGGTCTTCAACTGACGCATCTCTTGCATTGAAAGAAGAACGCAGCCTGCTGCCTTGAAGCCAATGCGCAGAAGCAGCTCCGCCATTGTTCACGGCAGACGGTGATCCCGGAGGCGGCACAAAGTGCCTAGGAGATCCAGGAAGAAGCCCAAGTGCAGCAGCGGCAGTCATGTCAATTGATGAAGTTGCACGGGGTGATAGCAGACCAGCCCCACTGTTGTGAGGCACATGGCGGAGCTCATCTTCATCGTGAGCGAAGAAGCAGATGCGGCGGGCGCAAGCGGCTCCCTCCTTGCAGAGCCTGGTGCGGTACTGTGTTGGGTGCAGCCAGCTCTCGAACACGCCATGGGAGAACTCACAGTTATCGCCACTGGGACAGCCACCAGGGCGCCGGAAGTTGGGGCAAGGCACCGCAGTGTACGGGTGCTTGCGGGGGTCACGGCGGCGAGCGTTTTCGCCAGGGTGCACGAAGGGGCACTCGGTCCAGTCATGCGAGTAAGCACGGGAGCACGGACGCACCTTGAAGGCAAACATGCGGAACTCGTCCGAGGCATAGACGCTGCTTTTGATGTCTGGCAGCGTCGGATCCACCGGGTACTCCTTCTTGGCGCGATCCACGGTGATGGGAGACAGCGACGACGAGCGTGACGACGGCGACCTGTTGCCCTCGTCGTCTGGCGAGGACGAAAGCGGCGGGGACGACGCGACAGAAGCCGCGGAGGTGGCGACGGCGAGGGCCCGGCGGCGGCCAAGAAGTATCTCGAGATCGCCCAGGGCGTCTGCCGAAGCCGGAGGAGCCCGAACGACGTCTGCAGGGACGCGGCCGGTGGAGTCGGCAGTAGCTGGGTCGGCGCCGGCGTCCAGAAGCATCTTGACGACTTGGACGGCGTTGCACGAGCCGCCGGAGGCGGCACAGTGGAGCGGGGTGAAGCCGTCGCCGCCAGGTCGACGAGCTACATCGACCCAGCCGGCGCGGCCGAGCAGCAGCGAGACGACCCGCGCGCTGCCGTACGTGGCCGCCACCATGAGCGGCGTGCGCGGCTCGTACGACTTGCTCCGGCCATACCAGAGCCCGACGTCATCGGCGAGCTCCGCCGCCTCCTCGCCAGCTCCCTCGAGCGCCGCCTTCATCCCATCAACGTCGTCCGCCGCGGCGAGCTCGAGCAGCGCCGCGAGCCTGTCCCGCCGGCCCGCGCCGGCAGCCTGAGCGCGGTCGAGATCGGGAAGGTCTCCCATTGCTTGTGCTAGCGGACAAGGACGATACAACAAGCTCAACACATCTGCGAAAGAGGCAATACCAGGAGGGGTTATATAGATTCAGCAGCTGGGGGAGACGGCCCCGGAATCGGGATCAGAAATCGTCCAACAAGGAAGGCGAGGAAAAGGAAAGGTTGGGTCCGACGAATCGGAGGTCCGCCTCGTATGGCAGGGAACCAATCAGCCGAACCCAATCGGGATACTGGCGCCGGGAGGGAGCGGACGCCGATCCGAACACCGGAATCGACGGGGGGAAGGGGAGGATTATTAGGAAAGTAATAAATGAGCAGTATCAATTTACCTCCCGGCGCGGGATGATCCACCCCTATCCAATCCCAACCCAATCCGGTCGAGCTGGATCAGAGGAGCTCCTCCTCCTCCTCCCGTCCGGCGGCGGCTACCTTCGCCGGAGAGGCGAAACCAAAACTGCCTTGGGGGACGGAGCAGAGCCTAGTGGTCTACTAGAGAGAGAGAGAGAGGGAGAGGGACAGCGGGGAGGGAGGACTCGCAGTTTACTGGTGGTGGTGATGGTGCCGAGGAGTTAAATTGTCTCATTCCTCGGGCGCAGCGGCCCGCGACCCCCCTGAGATCTAGCCCTCGGCCCTCCACCGCTACCGACGTGTGGTCCCGGTGGCGCGACGGGCCAGACTGTCAGTGAGATGTCATGGTGGGGTAGAGATCCGCCCGGTGCGGGGTTTATAAATGGGAATTCACTGCGTGGTGGGCCCCGCGCGGGATTTCAAACAGGCGGGTGGTGCTGACCGCTCGCGTCGCGGTGGGGTCGGGGCGGCCGCTGCCCGCTCCGCGCACACGCGGGCGCGCATCCGGCCGTCGGTCGGCGGGACGGACGGCCCGGATCGCGCGGGGCAGGTGGCGGACGTGAGATTCGGCGCCGAAAGCCTCGGTTGTATCTCCGTCGGGCCGTACCGAAGGTCGGTTTCGCTCGGGGTGAAAGAAAGGTCGTCGGTGGCCCACCCCCACGTGCTCCCGGTGCACGGTGGACCGACCTCTCCGGCGCCCTGCCCGAGCGTGGCAAACGTGGGGCTGGCGGCCTGGGCGGTGGGCTCGGTCCAGTGGGGAGGGATGGTGCGCGCGGCGGGCGGACGCGCCGAGGGGACCGCGGAGGTGGATTGGAGTTGGGGGGATGGGCCGGTGGAGTCCGCGGGGAGCGGGCGGCTGTCAAAGTTCGTGTGCTCGGACGTGGGCCACGCCCGTCGGCGGAAGGACGGGGCAGGAACCGTCGTCACGTACGCGCGGTATGGCGGCGTACGTTTCTCTGTCCGCCCCCTTCAGTTCGTTGCAGTTTCTCCGGTCCGTGCGTGTTTATCGGGTTGAGTCAAACTATGCATGATTTCTTTGAAGTCAAACTATGCTACTCCTAAGGTTTGATCAAATTTATATTAAGAATCATCAACATCTATGATACTGATGTTATATAGTATGGATAATTTCGTAATGCATCTAATAATATTGATTTCATATTGTTAATCTTGATATTTTTCTATAATAAAGTTGGTCAAACTTTTATGAAATTTGACTTTGGACAAAATTTATATATGCAGACTAACAAAAAATGGAGCAAGTATCTCTAAGAGATGATGTAGATTTTGATGACCAAAAGTAATTTTAGAATAGAAGAGAGAATGTTTTTTACGCTAACCTCTTGTTGACGTTCCTCCTGGGAAAGGGGTGGCGCGAACGAGCCGATTGCCCAGGAGGGAGGGGGGGGAGGAGGGCAGTGAATATTTTCATTCGCTATGAGATCCTCTGCAGTGCGAACCCCCTCGTTGGTTATGGACGTGCCGATGTCTTGCTAAACACAAGGCAGACAGCTGCCTCACCCGCGATCATGCTACAGGGAGCCAATGATGGGATGGCCCGGTAGGGACGTAGGGCGTCCCGCTAGTGTCACACTATTTTTTTTCCTTTTTATATCTTAATTAATTATATTTTAAAACTAAAATTTACCTTAAAAATTTTAAACAGTGAGTTTGAAAAATGTTAACACAATATAAAAACATGTTTGCCTTTAACAAAAAATGATATCGTTCAAAGCAAAAAAATCATGACAATGAGAAGATGTTCCTGCATTTCAAAAAAAATGTATGGAAACTTAAAAAAAGTATTAAAAAATGTTTTGAACTCTTAAAAGATGCACATAACATTTTTGAGAAATGTTCCATGTTTCAAAAAATATGTTTGTGACATTTACAAAAAAATGTCTATACAAACAGAAAAATGTTTATTACCATTAAAACTATATTCAACGTGTCTAAAAAAGGGATCAAACAACATTTTTTATACAATGTTAAAAGATATTAGGTAGTTTTAGAAAACTGTTTATTATATATAAAATGTACAACGTATATTTGCAAAGTGTTACCTGTTATTCAAAAAATATTTTTAAAAAATACATCCTGTATTTTGAAAATGTTTACTAAAAATGTTTCACATGTGCGCTAAAAATGTACATTGTACTGACAAAAAAGTAAACATGTGTTAAAAAAAGAAAGCCAAGAAAACTGATAAAGGAACAAAAAGAAAGAAGAAAACCAAAGAAATGAAGAATAAACAGGAAAAGTGTAACAAAGAAAGGAAAATCAAAGAAAGCCAGTGAGGAAACATGGGGAAACAATGTATAACGAAGAAAAAAGAAAAAGAAAAAAACCCTGTGATAAAGCCCCAAAGTAAGAAACAAAAGAAAAAGAAAAAAGAACGAATAAGACCAGAGCAAAGCGAACTACAGCGACACGAGCGAGCTACGATAATGCGCGCATGGATGCTAGAAGCGAGATATAGCATTCGGAATTAGCTATCGCTAATCAACGTCACATTGTAGTAGCAAACAAATAGGCTTAAAAGGCCCAGGTTAGACGAGAGCAAAGTTATGGTGCTTGTTTTTGTTTTGGAAAAATATATTCAAATACCATATTTATAAGCTAAAAAATTAGAAGCAATTTATGTGAAAACTTTTGTATGTGTTCACTACGGATCCATGAATTTTGTTTTTGGAAAAATGTAATTTGTAAGCTGTACATAGAAAGCAAAATTCTGGCAAAAAACAAACAAAAAGCGACCCATTTGAAAATACATATTTGTCTTTTTTGTAAGCCACTACTGAAAGTAAAATGTTATGCAGTTTTTTTTTGCAGGTAGTGTGTGCATGTTTAAAAAAAATATTTTGCTTTGTAGAAAATGTTTTTTTAACAGCACCAAGGTGAATGTGCACCATTTGCAGTTTTTGCAAGCTAGAGCGCCTATAGAAAAGTATCAGGCCTTAGATACCAGAATGCACAAATTACAAAAAAGATCAAAAGAAAATTTGAATAAGCTACATTTTTAGAAATATATATATATATATATATATATATATATATATATATATATATATATATATATATATATATATATATATATATATATATATATATATATATAAAACTACCACATCTACAAAAATATATGTATAGCAAAAACTGTTAGTTGACATGTGAACAACAAACAATATTTTAACTAGTAAACATAGTATAAAATCATACACCCTCCGTTGACTATTATAATATGTTTGGATATGTCAATACAAAGAAAGATGGACTGAAATGAGTGAATAAATACACTAAAACATGTCTACATACATCCAATTCTGAAAAAGTATAATAGTTGACAGTGGGAGTACATGATAAAAATTAAAAGGGCACAAAAAAGAAAAATGCAATGATCGAGATAATAAAGATGCCAGACAATAAAAATAAAGATGCAATGATACAAGTATTAAAATTGCCATGCTCTATATTTTCTTTCTCTAAAACAAAAATCACACAAAAAGAAATTGCCACGTCTAGAAAAATATATGTAGAGCCACATCAAGAAAAAATAAATATAAATTGCAGTATCTAGAAAGTTTATATGAGCTGCCACATCTATAACAGAAATTATGTATATCAAAAGTTGCTGGTTGCCAAAGTGAAGAAAACGGTATTTCAAGTTCTAAACTAAAATGCCATCATATAAAATCATACATGAAAATTGATACAAAAAAAAAACAAATTGCCATGATCTATATAATAAAAATGCCATGACATTAAAAATAAAAATCATGATGTAACAACTAAAATTGACATGCTCTCTATTTTGAAAAACTAAAAATGGCACGCCAATAAGGAAATAAATTTCCCATTCTATAGATGAAAAATTGTCATTCTCTTATAAATTTCCCGTCAGCAGGTCAATGCCCTGTTTGGTCTTGTCGGACAACCACCAGCCATGGACTGGGTTGCCGCCGGTGGGGACGGGAGTGGGGCAACACGGTTGAGGGTCGACCATCAGAGAAATCATAGGGGCAATGAGAGAGAGGGGGAGTGTTGTGTCAATGCACAGTGGACGGTGATAGAAGAGAGGGATGAGAGTTATTAGACGCCCCTGGCTCTCGTGAGAAACAGACGATTCGGCCGTCCCCCCTCATCCTGGCTTGAGACTGCTTTAAGGTTTGTGCAGTGGGCCTGTTTGTGCCTCCTGCAGGCAACCAAACACCCCCAAATACAAACTCCTTCCTTTTTTGTTTACTCCATATTAGTTTTGTTTGAAGTCAAACTTTGTAAACTTTGAGCAAGTTTATAAAAAGTATTAACATTTGCAATACCAAATCCAACACTAATGGATTCATCACTGAATATATTTTCACACTACATATATATATTAGTTATTGCAAATGTTATACCGTTTTCTATAAACTTGGCCGAAATTCATAAGTTTTGACTTAGAACAACACTAATATGCAGAGTAAAAAAAAAAAAAACAGAGGGTGTACATAATATAGTGGTAGAAATAGTTGTTGATTCTTCATTCACCAATCTCACAGAATAACGAATGGCAGTTTGCACAGATAATTTTCATCACCAATATTCGGAGTCTAGCACTTCAGCCAAGTTCAGAAATCAAAATGTGGCCGGACAAAAGGGTGCCATATCTACACCGCCGTTCATTTCTGGAAGATGATAACAGATTTTAGCCAAGCCCGGCCAGCAGGGGTTCCATTCAAACCACACGAGGTAACATGTGCTCAAAGTTTCACACGTTTCTAGACAACAAAAATGCAGATAACTCAAACACTGAAGCAATTCAACCGATGCAATGATCAATCACGTCACTGTTTGGATTTTGTCATAACGGAAAAAGGTCACGATCCTGCCAATTACAATGAGACTTCAAAATTTCAGTATAAACAAAACAGTCTATAGAACTGTAAGTAGCTACTGCAAAAAAAAAAGTACTACCTATTTGCACCTCCATCTCACTTTCCATCCTTCTGATATCAAAAACCCGACATGGTGAGCAGGTGGCTACCTGAAGAGATTCAGATCAGAATGGATGAAGGCTGTGTGGGATATGAAAGGAACGTTCGGATACATCCCACAGAGAGCACAGCGCATGCACTCTAGCACCGTGAAGATCTGCATGAAAGCAATGGCCATCCAGAAATACTGCATGGGCTTCCCCTGATACACGAAGCTGGGCATCCAAGTGCACATTGTTGCCACTGCTTGGGAGCCGGTGTCCAGGAGGATGGCCAAGATCACATGGAACCTCATGAAGTGGGGTGACCACTTGCGTCTCACCACGAAGAAGTACACGGTCATAAATATCACCAGCAAGAGCCACCCTGGAAGCAGTGTCATGGTGTCGATGAAAGTATAAACCAATGAAAAGCCCTGCAAGTACGTGTGCAACTGGTAGATGACATCGGCATACGACCACATGTTGTGGAGTGGCAGCAAGTACGGCACACATGCAAGGGTTCTCCACCACCATCTGGGCTTGGAAGTCAATTCAGGGTAGCTGAATGATGCTAGAGAGGAAGCTCGACAGCCAACTTCCGATCTTCGACGCTGATTCTGCCGGGTCAATAATGATGGAATGCCCTTGATCGAACCCTCCATCAGAGATGATGTGAGCATGTCATGGTGAAGAAAACCAGTGTCGGCTGCAAGATATACAGTGAAATGTGAAAATCAAAGAATGAATTAAGTACCAGAATCAAAGAATGAATTAAGTATCAGAATCAAAGAATGAATTGAATGTCAGAATCCAAGAAGGTGATGAAATGAAATGTAAAGAAAATACCTAACAAGAAGACATAAGCTGACACGTACTATATGTGCAAAACTGTCTCAATTCCAATATTTGTTCTAGCAAATATCAAAGAACGATATAAGCTCTCTTCAATGGACCATAAGTTCATTATGGTAATTATTAGACTGATTTACTAATCAGTAAACATTCATCTTTCATGTTTACTTCATGTCACTGGCTTAACCATGAAATAACTATCTATACCGTATTTTATATGGTAAACTGCCTAAAAACATTGGCTCCTTACAAGTAATCAAGGGGGGCAGAACTCTTAAAACCATGAACTTAATCTTATATATTAACTATTGTAACTGCTAAGCGTTCCAGCAAAGAGGGGCCCAGTGGCTGGCGATGCATGGCGAGGCCAGCGAAGCAACAGCAAGAGCCAATGATTTTTTTTAAGTAATCGTCCACTCCACACTTCCTGATAGTAAATATTAATTCCATGATGTTTTGGCCTAAAATCTGGACTGATTCTAGCTCTGCCCCATGTCTGTTTCCTACATGCTGGCATTTGCCACCAATGGGGTTTCTTTTTCTAGAAGGATGAAATAACTGCTATGTATGCTTTTGCAGGGGGCCCTTGGTGAGAATTCTTCATTGTACAAAAGGTAATAACTGAGAATTCATGGACAATGTCAATTTCAGCATGATACTTGCAGCCTTGCAGGTCAATTTACTCAAACATCACATTTTTTCCTCCAACGCGTAGGAGAGCTGTGCATCATCATATTAAGAAGAGAAAGGAGTCTAATAAGACTCATCCAACCCAATTACAGCACGGTTCTAGTACAAAGGATCGCCAAGAAAGATAAAACTACGACCATGACTTATATGAACATTAACACTTTTGTGTTTTTTCTTCTTTTTATTTAGATTTAATAACTTATTTAATGCCCCAACGGTAATTAAAGAATTGAGAATTCTAATAATTGAAAATTCATGCGCAGTTGTCGGATTAGATTGGATGTGGAAAACATGACTATGCACTTCTAATTTTGCATTTGTGCTACGCACCCATGCCAGCTCTGGAGCAGATTTCTATTTACTTAAAGAAGTTTATGGATATTCTAAAGAAGTCCATCATGGAGCACTGAAAGTGTTACATCCAGCCTTCAGATTCATATAACTGGCACCTAACTCAGCATTTTATGCACTTTATACACTTAATAACTTAGATTTCCCCATATTCGACTGAAGTAACAAATTTCATATTGTCATTATGAGATTGTCCTTATAATATCATCACCAATTTTGTAATTAGATCAGATAACAGTGTTACGTCTACACCTTATTGTCCTTCCTGATCATTAAAGAACTCCTTCGAGATAGACAGCAGTGTATGTTCCTGTGTTTTTCGCCATTAAATTTTGCAGAATCTTTGTATGAATATTTCCTGTGTTGCAATTGCCGGTTAATATTTGCTGCAGACTTTGCACATTTCTCTGCCCTACCAGCCTACCAGAAGCATGGAAAAGAAGAGGTGCTGATGCAGGTAGTGTCATCTCAAACATGATACTTACCTTCGGTGCTCACATCTTCGCTTCAAAATGTTTTCACTCTATATTTCTACCCGACAAACTATCAGTATAACTTTGCTTTGGGTGGCTAAGGGTTAAGGACGATCTACCATATTTGTTCAGAAGAGCATAAGCATCATGATTGTAGTAAACTTTACAAAAAGACAATTAGATCGTTGTATGTGTTACCTCGTGCAGCTTGCACCGAAAATTTCTTCCTCTCGGATGAAAGCCGAGCACTCTTTAGACCCGGTGACCCCGCTGGTATACCAATGCAAGATCTTCTTAAGAGAGGAGGCTTAGCAGCAGGAAAAGCAAGCAGCTGCCCCTGCCCAGCAGATAAGCCTTGACAGAGAACCATTTTGTATAAACCCGGCCTTGCACAAACACACAGTTACCTGGATAAGCAGGCAAATGAAGTTAGCAATATAGCACTGAACTCACACATCTACGGAGCCATTAATCACATAAAGGATCCGTTCGTTCTCTAAAAAGCACTTAACTCGTTTCCTCAACAAAAAAATAAATTGGACACCATCCAAAAGGCAGAGCTAATTCCAACAAAGAATGGGTAATTACAATAATGAAACACGACAATTTCGTCCCTAATTCAAGGGTGGTCATGACGGCGGGAATGTGGATTACGTTGGCACCCACATTTCTCTTTTCCTTAAACAAATAGCTATCGGCATTCCACCACGCGACAAGCGATTGCGCAACAAATTGGATCGACGGCAGCATGATCCCGAAAGGAAATATCTTGATTAAGTTGCTCACGGCAGAAGGGAAGACGACAATGGCAGAACTCGTGGAACAATCCAGGCAGGTTAGGGTTCGTCACCGAGGGAGAGGGCAGGGGGAGGAGGCGGAGGATGGCAGCGATCTTACGAACCTGTGTGCTAAGGTGGAATGAAGCCTGGGTGCCCTCGGCGCCACCGCCGTCGCGAGAGGAAGAGGATAAGAGGGCCGGAGGGGGCTTGCTTCGTTTGCCTGTGCTCCCAGTCTCCCACGCAACGTGGCACCCATCCGTCCTTCGCCCCGCTTTTCCTGTCCAGGAAAAAAAAAAGGGAATAAATCCAGTTTCGCACTTTCGTAGTGAATTTAATCCTAACCCACCTTTACTGTGTTGCTGACTGGTGGGTCCAGACCCCACGTGTTACTGAGAGGGCAAATTCTCAAAATGTAAACTGAAGCAGAAACCTAGAAGAGGAATTCTTTCTATTCCAGAATCCATCTTCTTTCGAATGTGGGTTATAATTAAATGCCCTTTTCATTTTTCTCTCAAGCAATGAAAAAGAGAAACCAGCAACCAGAGTCGAAAGATCTGCAGATAGCCACTGCCCCGCATTGATTTTTTTGGGGACAAGGCCTAAAATTATCCAACTCTTACAACACCAATCTTATATAAATAGAAAATGACACACGGATCCTCAGGTATATCGTTATTGTATTTCTCCCTCACTCGTTGGTGACGTGTCATAAGCAAAGCTTGATGCCGTATTTGGATCTTCCGAACACCCTTGTTGCCAGGGTAACGTTGTTGTCACAACAGCCAAGAAGTCACCAGGCAACTTAAAAATAAAAAGGTCACTGGGCGGAGCTAGAAGAAGCCCACAATGACAAACTGAAAATCATATCGTTATCCTAAAGAAGAAAGCAACAGAGACGGTTGGACAATCATCGTGATTTGTTCACACATAATATATCAGTGCCATGTTAATTATATAGAGAGGATCTCTAGCACAAGTATTCCTACACAACTGCAGGTAAAACCTTTAGCCCTAGTCCATTTCTTTATATCAGTTCTATCGATTAACTGTGTGATTTGGTCCAGGAAAGTGGAACTCTTTTAGTAATAAGTTCTTACATAAATTACCTTTTCAAGGCATGACTTTCATTGAGTATGATAACCTGGGGTCACTCTAGGGAAAGAGAAAACCATCTACTTTCAAAACCGGGTCAAAGGTAATCAACCTTTTTTCTGGAGCAGTTGCTCGAAAGCTTAATTGCTATCTTGGTGAGGTCACTAGAGTCCTTGTTTATTTTAGTTTCAGGTTTTAGTTTGTTTTCATCCTTAATTATTTTCTGCAAGTTTACAAAAACTAAAAAGAAGTGTAATGGCTGCTAAAAAGCTTGGGGAGTTTGCAACTCCAATGGAATATTATATATGTGCACCAATTGCACAACCTAATGTCGCAGTTGAACAACATGAAATTATACCTAACCTTGTTACGATGGTTAAAAAAAATCAATTCAGAGACTCAGCTTCCCAATACATGTTTACTATCTTGTAAGAATGGGTTGCGTATCCCCCAAGTGTAAAGGTGATGTAACCTAGCAATAAGTATTTACCTCATTAGAGAACCAAGGTTTATCAAACCAGAAGGAGTTCTTCCAGCAAACAAAGTCACTGGTACATGCACACACAACAACAACACAAACTTGTCCCCCAACACATCAAGAAGATTGTCAAGCTTCCTGCCTTGCTAGTTACAAGGTTAAATTGCATGGGATAATGATAGTTGATAGAAAGGTAAAACGTTAAAAGAATAGTAACTGCAATGAAAATTTCATATGGATCGTGGTAACCATGGCCCTTCTACGGGTCGTAGGATCCATGGGCCTCACATGGGTCGTATTATTCGTGGGCCACTCCCGGACCGTGATATGGGCCATAAATAGGCTAAAACAAAACTTTTCATTCACGGGCCCAAAACATAATGGGCCATTAACAGGACGGAAGACATCACATGCTAAATACTGTCGACATGCATAATGGTTGTTAATGGGCCAGTATACAAGACGGGATGAAACGACCCAATGGATTAGCATGCCACAAATGGGCCGAATGAAACCACGGGCTCAATTTGGTCCAGTAGCAGAAGAAAGGTTTGTAAAGGACCAAAAGTAATAGAGGTCGGAAATGGGCCCCAGAAATTACGGTCCCTTAAAAGGCCGAAAGACAACATGGGTTGGAAATGTCCCAACTCAATCATGGGCCGCTATTGGGTCCAAAGCCAATTACTGTTCTTCATGGGCCAAAATCAACACGGGCCGTTAAAGGGCCAAGAGACATGAAATGCCTCATATTTGCCGAAAGACGTCACGGGCCACAGATGGGCCGAAAGTGTCAATGGGCTGGCATCATTTGGATGGCCCAAATGAACCTAATGGGCTAAATTCGGAAAGTCCATAATGGGTCGTGCATACCCGGGCCACAAATTGGCTATATGCAAACATGTCGTTAACAATGTTTAAATGGGTCGGCCCCTAACTTTTGACCAAGTCAGGTGGGTCATTTTTTTACCTAAATGGGCCATTGTTGGGCCGTGCCACATATCAATCTTTCATAGGCGCCTCTTGTCCATTGTATGGATGACACCTATCGCAACTTAGAGCTGGCACATGGTTCCATTGGCGAATGAGAAACTGACACGTGGAAAATCGCCATTGGTTGGGGCTGTTAACGAGTATCGAATCCAAAACCGTCACACGATAGCTTAACGGTGACCCGTTACGGTGGATGCCACATGTCGGTTACCCTTGACGAAATCACTTCCATGACGCACTATTTATCGTCATGGAAGTGGACACTCCCATGATGATAATTTGAACATTGTCATGGAACACTTCTATGAGGGCACATGCATGACTATCTTGATTCTGTCATAAAATTGTCACGGATGTACATGCGGGACAGAAAATGTGACCTACTGTGAAACACGTATTATCACGAAAGTTTTTTTATAGTGATGGGAGTTTCTCATAGGATGAGCATGAGTCGCTCACACAATGAGAAGGAGTTGCTCAAAATGTGAGGAACAGTTTCATAGTGAGGGAGGATGAGACCTAACTTGTCCATCAAGGGAACTAATTTGCCTACAATCTCGACAAGTTTTTGTGGGATCTAAGTTGCCTATCATGATTCAAAATTTCAAAACTACGTGGGGATAGATAGTTGCCTTGTGCTTTCCTTTTCTAGGAGAGTCTCCCCCCCAATACTACTGAGCGCATGGATGTTGGCTATCCAGGTCATGGGTGTTGACTAGTTTCATAAGTGGGGGCAGATGAGAAGTTGCGTCGGGGGTGGCGAGAAGTTTTATAGGGGTGTGGATCAGACAGTTGCCCACAAACATATGCAAGTTGTTCATAATTTTTCATGAGGACTCCAGATATAATAATGGAAAACACACATGAGTTACTTGTTAAATGCACTAGAGTTGCACAAAAACACCCCAAAAGTTGCTAATGGTTTTTGTGTGATACTCGAGTGCATAATGATCTCAAAGTTACCTTGTTTTGCCTCCATTAACCCCATCAACGGCCAACTTAGACTTTTCCATATATGGTTGCTTTCGTCTAGATACCAAGTTAGGCTACACATGAGTTATCTTGTGATAAGCAACTTCACAATATTCTAGGCAGCTAGTTTGCAAAGTTAGACAACTGAGATGCAATGGTAGGAAACTAATTACCAATAGCAAGCAACTGGGCACCAATGGTAGGCCAATTTTCATAGTATTTTAGGAAACTGGTGTCGGTGCTAAAACTGGCGGATCTAGGTAGGGGGTCTCGAGCTGTTAGTCTAGGAACGATGGTAACAAGGGGGAAACAAGAGACGATGTTTACCCAGGTTTGGGCCCTCTCGAAGAGGTAAAACCCAACATCCTACTTTGATTATATTGATGTGATGGAGTATCAAGTACAAGATGGTCTACCTCGAGATCGTATGATTGTGTTCTAAACGCTAAGGCTGGTAATCGTGCCTCTAAAGACTAAACTCCGCGGCTTATATACACACTGGGGGTGCCCAGGTTACACATATGGTCGGTTGCCAATCATGCGGGCTAGTGAGCTATCCTTGAAAAGCATGCCAAGTCTTCGGGGATTTCCATCGAGATCACTCCGAGGTTCATAGATTATAGAGTCCTTCCTTGTGAAGATCAGTGGGCCGTAAGTTCGGCTCATGGACTATGGGTCATATAGGTTAGGCCCCTTAGTCCAGGACACCGTCAGTAGCCCCTGAACTTGTCTTCGAAGCCGAGGACGATAGCTCCATCCTTGGACCAATATCTTCGGCTTGAAAGGTGAGTTCATTCTTCATCAAGTCGTGCTCGAATCTGAAGCTTTAAATTGATTTATAAATTATCGGGTCTCCTTTCACAGTTGACCCTTCCAACCATATGTTTGAAACCTTATCCTCTGTAGGGGAAGTACTGGGTCCTTTTTTTACAAAGGCACCCAGATTAGCTTAGCCTTGAAGACTTGCCATGTATGCATAACCAGTGAGAGGGTTCAAACCCATGACAACTTTTCCTGAACTGTCATCTCCTATCATGGGCTTGGAGCAGTTATCACGAAAATGTTTCGCGACTCAAGGTCGCCCCTCATTAACACATCCTATCAATGTAGAGTTTGTGCCCCGGGTTTTGGGGGATATCATCAACAAGTTGATTTACCAACACGCGCATAATGGCATGATGCATCGGGAAACGGGTGATTTAAATGGCGCGGTGGAGGGACTCTTGGTCTTTTACTGTCCTATAAAAGCAAAGGGGGCAGTAAATCATTTCTCCACGCTTCCATCTCTTGCTCCCTCGCTCGAAATTGCCCTAGCGAACCCAGATTCACCCCTCAAGCTTCTGGCTTTCCTCCCCCACTCCTTCATCATCAATGGTTGACTCTGAGCTAAAGGGGCAGTGGACACACTCCACCTTCACGACAGGTGATATCGAAGGGCTCAAATCTGCGGGGTACTGATACGTCCATTTTGCATCATGCTTTTATATTGATATTTATTACATTATGGGCTGTTATTACACATTATGTCACAATACTTATGCCTATTCTCTCTTATTTTACAAGGTTTACATGAAGAGGAGAATGCCAGAAGCGGGAATTTCAATTTGGAAAAGGAGCAAATATTAGAGACCTATTCTGCACAACTCCAAAAGTCCTGAAACTTCACGGAGGCACGTTTTGGAATATATAAAAAACAATGGCAAAAGAATCAACCAGAGGGTCCCACACCCTGGCCATGAGGGTGGGGGGCGCGCCCCCTGTCTCGTGGGCCCCCTGGTAGGCCTCCGGTGCCCATCTTCTGCTATATGAAGTCTTTTGTCCTAGAAAAAATCAGAAGGAAGCTTTCGGGACGAAACACCGGCGCCACGAGGCGGAACCTGGCGAAACCAATCTAGGGCTCCGGCGGAGCTGTTCTGCCAGGGAAACATCCCTCCGGGAGGGGGAAATCATCACCATCGTCATCACCATCGATCCTCTCATCGGAAGGGGGTCAATCTCCATCAACATCTTCACCAGCACCATCTCCTCTCAAACCCTAGTTCATCTCTTGTATCCAATCTTTGTCTCAATACCTCAGATTGGCACCTGTGGTTTGCTAGTAGTGTTGATTACTCCTTGTAGTTAATGCTAGTTGGTTTATTTGGTGGAAGATCATATGTTCAGATCCTTCATGCATATTAATACCTCTCTGATTATGAACATGAATATGATTTGTGAGTAGTTATGGTTGTTCCTGAGGACATGGGAGAAGTCTTTCTATAAGTAGTCATGTGAATTTGCTATTCGTTCGATATTTTGATGAGATGTATGTTGTCTTTCCTCTAGTGGTGTTATGTGAATGTCGACTACATGACACTTCACCATTATTTGGGCTAGAGGAAGGCATTGGGAAGTAATAAGTAGATGATGGGTTGCTAGAGTGACAGAAGCTTAAACCCTATTTTATGCGTTGCTTCGTAAGGGGCTGATTTGGATCCATCTGTTTCATGCTATGGTTAGGTTTACCTTAATACTTCTTTTGTAGTTGCGGATGCTTGCAATAGGGGTTAATCATAAGTGGGATGCTTGTCCAAGGAAGGGCATCACCCAAGCACCGGTCCACCCACATATCAAATTATCAAAGTAACGAACGTGAATCATATGCGCGTGATGAAAACTAGCTTGACAATAATTCCCATGTGTCATCGGGAGCGTTTTCCTTCATATAAGAGTTCGTCCAGGCTTGTCCTTTGCTACAAAAAGGATTGGTCCACCTTGCTACACCTTTTTTTACTTTTGTTACTTGTTACCCGTTACAAATTACCTTATCACAAAACTATCTGTTACTGATTCAGTGCTTGCAGAGAATACCTTACTGAAAATCGCGTGTCATTTCCTCCTGCTCCTCGTTGGGTTCGACACTCTTACTTATCGAAAGGACTACAATAGACCCCCTGTACTTGTGGGTCATCAAGACTCTTTTCTGGCACCGTTGCCGGGGAGTGAAGCGCCTTTGGTAAGGAAAAAATTATATAGTGTGCTGAAATTTACTATCACTTGTTACTATGGAAAGTAATCCTTTGAGGGGCTTGTTCGGGGTATCTTCACCCCGACCAGTAGAGCAAAGAGTTGCTCCTCAACCTACTGAAATTTTTTACTTTGAAATTCCTTTGGGTATGATAGAGAAACTGCTAGCTAATCCTTTTACAGGAGATGGAACATTACTTCCCAATTTGCACCTAATTTATGTGGATGAAGTTTGTGGATTATTTAAGCTTGCAGGTATGCCCGAGGATGTTATCAAGAAGAAGGTCTTCCCTTTATCTTTGAAGGGAAAGGCATTGACATGGTTTAGGCTATGTGATGATATGGGATCATGGAACTACAACCGATTGAAATTGGAATTTCATCAGAAGTTTTATCCTATGCATCTTGTTCATCATGATCGTAATTATATATATATATATATAATTTTTGGCCTCATGGAGGAGAAAGCATCGCTCAAGCTTGGGGGAGGCTTAAGTAAATGTTATATTCATGCCCCAATCATGAGCTCTCAAGAGAAATTATTATTCAAAAATTTTATGCTCGGCTTTCTCTCAGTAATCGCTCCATGCTCGATACTTCTTGTACTGGTTCTTTTATGATGAAGACTATTGAATTCAAATGGAATTTATTGGAAAGTATTAAATGCAACTCTGAAGATTGGGATATCGACGAAGGTAAGGAGTCAGGTATAACACCTAAGTTTGACTGTGTTAAATCTTTTATGGATACCGATGTTTTCCGTGAATTTAGCACTAAATATGGACTTGACTCTGAGATAGTAGCTTCTTTCTGTGAATCATTTGCTACTCATGTTGATCTCCCTAAGGAGAAGTGGTTTAAATATCATCCTCCCATTGAAGTAAAAGTAGTTGAACCTATTAAAGTTGAAGAAAAGACTATCACTTATAATGTTGATCATATTGTTCCTACCGCTTATATTGAGAAACCACCTTTCCCTTTTAGCATAAAGGATCATGCTAAAGATTAAACTGTGGTTCGTAAGAGTAATACTAGAACACCTACACCCCCTGAGCAAATTAAAGTTGAACCTAGTATTGCTATGGTTAAAGATATCTTGGCCAATAATATTGATGGGCATGTTATTTACTTCTGTGATGAAGCTGCTAGAATTGCTAGACCCGATACTAAGGGTAAACATAGACCTGTTGTTGGCATGCCTGTTGTTTCTGTTAAAATAGGAGATCATTGTTACCATGGCTTGTGTGATATGGGTGCTAGTGCAAGTGCAATACCTCATTCCTTGTACAAAGAAATTATGCATGATATTGCACCTGCTGAGATAGAAGAAATTGCTGTTACAATTAAGCTAGCCAATAGAGATACTATTTCACCAGTTGGGATTGTTAGAGATGTTGAAATCTTGTGTGGGGAAGTTAAATATCCGACTGATTTTCTTGTTCTTGGTTCCCCACAATATGACTTTTGTCCCATTATATTTGGTAGCTTGAATACTGTTAATGCTAAGATAGACTGCGAAAAGGATATTGTTACTGTTGGTTTAGGGGATATGTCTCATGATTTTAATTTTGCTAAATTTTGTAGACAACCCCATGATAAAGAATTGCCTAGTAAAGATGAAATTATTGGTCTTGCTTCTATTGCCGTGCCTCCTAATGATCCTTTAGAACAATATTTGCTTGACCATGAAAATGATATGTTTACGAATGAAAGAAGGGAAATAGATGAAGTACTCTTTAAACAGGGACCTATTTTGAAACACAACTTGCATGTTGAAATTCTAGGGGATCCTCCTCCACCCAAGGGTGATCCCGTGTTTGAGCTTAAACCATTACCTGATACTCTTAAATATGCTTATCTTGATGAAAAGAAGATATATCCTGTTATTATTAGTGCTAACCTTTCAGAGCAGGAAGAAGAGAAATTATTGAAAGCTCTGAAGAAGCACTGTGCCGCTATTGGATATACTCTGAATGACCTTAAGGGCATTAGCCCCACTCTATGCCAGCACAAAATAAAATTGGAGAAAGACGCTAAACCGGTTGTTGATCACCAACGACGGTTAAATCCTAAGAAGAAAGAAGTGGTAAGAAAAGAAATTCTAAAGCTTCTGGAGGTTAGTATAATTTATCCTGTTGCTGATAGCCAGTGGGTAAGTCCTGTCCATTGTGTCCCTAAGAAGGGAGGTATTACTGTTGTTCCTAATGATAAATATAAATTGATCCCACAAAGAATTGTTACAGGTTATAGAATGGTAATTGATTTCTGCAAACTAAATAAAGCTACTAAAAAGGATCATTACCCTTTACCTTTTATTGATCAAATGCTAGAAAGATTATCCAAACATACACATTTTTGCCTTCTAGATGGTTATTATAGTTTCTCTCAAATACTTGTATCAAAAGAGGATCAAGAAAAGACCACTTTTACTTGCCCTTTCGGTACCTTTGCTTATAGACGTATGCCTTTTGGTTTATGCAATGCACCTGCTACCTTTCGAAGATGTATGACTGCTATATCCTCTGACATTTGTGAAAAGACTGTTGAGGTTTTCATGGATGATTTCTCCGTATATGGAACTTCTTTTTATGATTGCTTAAGCAACCTTGATCGAGTTTTGCAGAGATGTGAAGAAACTAATCTTGTCTTGAATTGGGAGAAGTGCCACTTTATGGTTAATGAAGGTAATGTCTTGGGGCATAAAATTTCTAAAAGAGGTATTGAAGTTGATAAAGCCAAAGTTGATGCTATTGAAAAGATGCCGTGTCCTAAGGACATTAAAGGTATAAGAAGTTTCCTTGGTCATGCCGGTTTTTATAGGAGGTTCATTAAGGACTTCTCAGAAATTTCTAGGCCTCTGACTAATCTTTTAGAAAAAGATGCTCCTTTTGTCTTTGATGATGATTGTGTAGAAGCATTTGAAATACTTAAGAAAGCCTTGATTTCTGCACCTATTGTTCAGCCACCTGATTGGAATTTACCCTTTGAAATTATGTGTGATGCTAGTGATTATGCTGTAGGTGCTGTTCTAGGACAAAGAGTTGATAAGAAATTAAATGTTATCCAATATGCTAGTAAAACTCTAGACAATGCCCAGAGAAATTATGCTACTACTGAAAATGAATTTTTAGCAGTTGTATTTGCTTGTGATAAGTTCAGACCTTACATTATTGATTCTAAAGTAACTGTTCACACTGATCATGCTGCTATTAAATATCTTATGGAAAAGAAAGATGCTAAACCTAGACTTATTAGATGGGTTCTCCTACTACAAGAATTTGATTTGCATATTATTGATAGAAAGGAGCTGAGAACCCGCTGCGCATAACTTGTCTAGGTTAGAGAATGTTCTTGGTGACCCACTACCTATTGATGATAGCTTTCCTGATGAACAATTAGCTGTCATAAATGCTTCTCATACTGCTCCATGGTATGCTGATTATGCAAATTACATTGTTGCTAAATTTATACCACCTAGTTTCACATACCAGCAAAAGGAAAAGTTTTTTTATGATTTAAGACATTACTTCTGGGATGGCCCACATCTTTATAAAGGAGTAGATGGTATTATTAGACGTTGTGTACCTGAGCATGAACAGGAACCGATCCTACGCAAGTGTCACTCCAAGGCTTATGGAGGACACCACGCTGGAGATAGAACAACACATAAGGTACTGCAATCCGGTTTTTATTGGCCTACTCTCTTAAAAGATGCCCGTAAGTTTGTCTTGTCTTGTGGTGAATGTCAAAGAATCGGTAATATTAGTAGACGTCAAGAAATGCCTATGAATTATTCACTTGTTATTGAACCATTTGATGTTTGGGGCTTTGATTATATGGGACCGTTTCCTTCCTCTAATGGGTATACACATATTTTAGTTGCTGTTGATTACGTTACTAAGTGGGTAGAAGCTATTCCAACTAGTAGTGCTGATCATAACACCTCTATTAAGATGCTTAAAGAAGTTATTTTTCCGAGGTTTGGAGTCCCTAGATACTTAATGACTGATGGTGGTTCACATTTTATTCATGGTGCTTTTCGTAAAATGCTTGCTAAGTATGACGTCAATCATAGAATTGTATCTCCATATCACCGACAATCTAGTGGCAAAGTAGAATTGAGTAATAGAGAGCTTAAATTAATTTTGCAAAAGAGTGTTAATAGATCTAGAAAGAATTGGTCCAAGAAACTTGATGATGCATTATGGGCCTATAGAACTGCATATAAAAATCTTATGGGTATGTCTCCGTATAAAATGGTTTATGGAAAAACATGTCACTTACCTCTCGAACTAGAACATAAGGTATATTGGGCCATTAAAGAGCTCAATTATGATTTCAAACTTGCCGGTGAGAAGAGGTTATTTGACATTAGCTCACTTGATGGATGGAGAACCCAAGCCTACGAGAATGCCAAGCTGTTTAAAGAAAAAGTTAAAAGATGGCATGACAAAAGGATACAAAAGCGTGAGTTTAATGTAGGTGATTATGTTCTACTATACAACTCTCGTTTAAGATTTTTTGCAGGAAAACTTCTCTCTAAATGGGAAGGCCCTTACGTTATCGAGGAGGTCTATCGTTCCGGTGCGATAAAAATCAACAACTTCGAAGGCACAAATCCGAAGGTGGTGAACGATCAAAGAATCAAACATTATATCTCAGGTAATCCCATAAATGTTTAAAATAATGTTATTGATACCGTAACCCCGGAGGAGTACATAAGGGACACTTTCCAGAACGTTTCAGACTCTGAAAAGGAATAGGTATGTGGTACGGTAAGTAAACCGACTCCAAAACAGTTCTAATAGCAAATTTTCTCCGTTTTGGAATATTTAAAAAAATAGGAAAATAAGAAGTAGTCCGGGAAGGACACGAGGCGTCCACGAGGGTGGAGGGCGCGCCCTACCCCCCGGGGCGCCCCCCTACCTCGTTGGCACCTCATGTGCTCTCCGGACTCCGTTTTCTTGCACGGTACTTCTTTTGGTCGGTAAAAATTCATTATATAATCCCCCGAAGGTTTTGACCACCCGTACCACGCAAATATCCTCTATTTTTGTTTTGAGTTGTTTCTGCCGTATATTAGAGAAAGATGTCCTCTCAAGAGTCAGTCGGGGAGAGTCGGGTGTCTCATCCGACACCGGGTCCAAGAGCAAACAACGATGCCTATCACTTTGGGCCATCAACATAGGGAGAGATGGAGGCCGACTTGAAAAGGATAGATGCCATGGAGGAGGATCAAGAAGTTACTTCTCGTTTCCGAGCCGGATTCACGATGGGGGAACTACAGAGCTCAGCTATTCCAAACTCGGTCATCCCTTCCAATGTTTGATTTCTTTCTTATGAAAATATGAAAAAGAGTGTTACTTGTTCTCCCGCAGCTATGCAACATCCTTGGGTGAAAGGAGCTTTAGCCGTCACGGATAAGCTCCGTAAGGAAATAATGGACCTCAAGCAGCAAGTCAATAAAATCGAGGAAGAGAATCGTATCATGAGGCATTGCCAAGAATATCACATCACCACCCCCGAAGAAAGAGAAATAATCACATGGGTATGGGCACTCCCCTTGGCAACTGCCAAGCTTGGGGGAGGTGCCCCGGTATCGTATCACCATCACACTCCTATCTTTACCGTTTTGCTTAGTTCGATCCTTTTGGTAATATCTTGATCTAGTAGAATAAAGTTTTAGTATGATCTAGTTTTGAGTTTTGCTTTATGATCCTTCTATGTAATTGATTTCGTGAGCTATATATATAATAAAGATTAGTTTTGAGTCAAGGGATTGATTATCTTGCTAAGATCTTGAGGGAATAAAAATAAAAGATAAAAGAAAGAATAAAAAGAAATAAATAGATTGTATTGATCTTATGAGAAGTAATGACTTCACATATAAAAGAGTATGATGAATAAAAGTTGTTGAGAGTTGACAAACATAGTTTTGGTCATCGTTGCAATTAATAGGAAGTAATAAAGAAAGAGAGGTTTTCACATATAAATATACTATCTTGGACATCTTTTATGATTGTGAGCACTCATTAAAGTATGACATGCTAAAAAGTTGATGTTGGACAAGGAAGACAACGTAATGGGTTATGTTTTCTTATATCCGAAATAAAGTATATTGTCATGGATCATCCAACATGTTGAGCTTGCCTTTTCCCCCTCATGCTAGCCAAATTCTTTGCACCAAGTAGAGATACTACTTGTGCTTCCGAATATCCTTAAACCCAGTTTTGCCATGAGTGTCCACCATACCTACCTATGGATTGAGTAAGATCCTTCAAGTAAGTTGTCATTGTTGCATGCAATAAAAAATTGCTCTCTAAATATGTATGATCTATTAGTGTGGAGAAAATAAGCTTTATACGATCTTGTGATATGGAAGCAATAAAAGCGACAGACTGCATAATAAAGGTCCATATCACAAGTGGCAATATAAAGTGACGTTCTTTCACATTAAGATTTTGTGCATCCAACCATAAAAGCACATGACAACCTCTGCTTCCCTCTCTGTAGGGCCTATCTTTTATTCTTGTCTTATACCTTATACAAGAGTCATGGTGATCTTCACCTTTTCCTTTTTACATTTTATCCTTTGGCAAGCACATTGTGTTAGGAAGATCCTGATATATATATATATATATATATATATATATATATCCAATTGGATGTAAGTTATCATGAACTATTATTGTTGACATTACCCTTGAGGTAAAAGGTTGGGAGGCAACACTATAAGCCCCTATCTTTCTCTGTGTCCGATTAAAACTTCATACCCATAAGTATTGCGTGAGTGTCAGCAATTGTGAAAGACTAAATGATGGTTGAGGATGTGGACTTGCTGAAAAGCTCTTTCCTATGTTATGATAAATTGCAATTGCTTCAATGACCGAGATCATAGTTTGTTAGTTTTCAATGAAGTTTCCGACTCATACTTGACATTGTGAATAGATTGTTACTTTAGCATAAGAAATCATATGACAATAAATATATATGTTGTTGTTATAAGAATGATCATGATGCCCTCATGTCCGTATTTTATTTTATCGACACCTCTATCTCTAAACATGTGGACATATTTTTCGTTACCGGCTTCCGCTTGAGGACAATCGAGGTCTAAGCTTGGGGGAGTTGGTACTTCCATTTTGCATCATGCTTTTATATCGATATTTATTACATCATGGGCTGTTATTACACATTATGTCACAATACTTATGCCTATTCTCTCTTAGTTTACAAGGTTTACATGAAGAGGGAGAATGCCGGCAGCGGGAATTCTGGGCTGGAAAAGGAGCAAATATTAGAGACCTATTCTGCACAACTCCAAAAGTCCTGAAACTTCACGGAGGCACATTGTGGAATATATAAAAAAATACTGGCAAAAGAATCAACCATAGGGGTGATACGTCTCCAACGTATCTATAATTTTTGATTGTTCCATGCTATTATATATTCTGTTTTGGATGTTTAATGGGCTTATTTATACACTTTTATATTATTTTTGGACTAACCTATTAACCGGAGGCCCAACCCAAATTGTTGTTTTTTGCCTATTTCAGTGTTTCGCAAAAAAAGAATATCAAACGGAGTCCAAACGGAATGAAACCTTCGGGAGCGTGATTTTTGGAACAAACGTGGTCCAGAGGACTTGGAGTGGACGTCAAGCAATCAACAAGGAGGCCACGAGGCAGGGGGGCGCCTACCCCCCTGGGCGCGCCCTCCACCCTTGTGGGCCCCTCGTGGCTCCACCATCCTTGCTTCTTCCTCCTATATATACCTACGTACCCCCAAACCATCGAGGAGCACCACGAAAACCTAATTCCACCGCCGCAACCTTCTGTACCCGTGAGATCCCATCTTGGGGCCTTTTCCGGTGCTCCGCCGGAGGGGGCATTGATCATGGAGGGCTTCTACATCAACACCATAGCCTCTCCGATGATGTGTGAGTAGTTTACCTTAGACCTTCAGGTCCATAGTTATTAGCTAGATGGCTTCTTCTCTCTCTTTGGATCTCAATACAAAGTTCTCCTCAATTCTCTTGGAGATCTATTCAATGTAATATTCTTTTGCGGTGTGTTTGTCGAGATCCGATGAATTGTGGGTTTATGATCAAGATTATCTATGAACAATATTTGAATCTTCTCTGAATTCTTTTATGTATGATTGATTATCTTTGCAAGTCTCTTCGAATTATCAGTTTGGTTTGGCCTACTAGATTGATCTTTCTTGCAATGGGAGAAGTGCTTAGCTTTGGGTTCAATCTTGCGGTGCTCGATCCCAAAGGATGAGGGGAAACGACACGTATTGTATTGTTGTCATCGAGGATAAAAGATGGGGTTTATATCATATTGCATGAGTTTATCCTCTACATCATGTCATCTTGCTTAAAGCATTACCCGTTCTTATGAACTTAATACTCTAGATGCATCTTTGGATAGCGGTCGATGTGTGGAGTAATAGTAGTAGATGCAGGCAGGAGTCGGTCTACTTATCACGGACGTGATGCCTATATACATGATCATACCTAGATATTCTCATAACTATGCTCAATTCTATCAATTGCTCGACAGTAATTTGTTCACCCACTGTCGGTGTCAAAACCGGCGGATCTCGGGTAGGGGGTTCCGAAATGTGCGTCTAGGCGGATGGTAACAGGAGACAAGGGACACGATGTTTTTACCCAGGTTCGGGCCCTCTCGATGGAGGTAAAATGGGTAGTACAAGAGTAGATCTACCACGAGATCAGAGAGGCTAAACCCTAGAAGCTAGCCTATGGTATGATTGTTGTTCGTCCTATGGACTAAAACCCTCCGGTTTATATAGACACCGGAGAGGGCTAGGGTTACAGAGTCGGTTACAATGGGAGGAGATCTACATATCCAGACGCCAAGCTTGCCTTCCACGCCAAGGAAAGTCCCATCCGGACACGGGACGAAGTCTTCAATCTTGTATCTTCATAGTCCAGAGTCCGCCAAAGGTTATAGTTCGTCCATCCGGACACCCCTAATCCAGACTCCTCAAGAGCTCCCTCGAACCAGGCTTCAATGACGACGAGTCCCGCGCAGATTGTCTTCGCATTGCAAGGTGGGTTCCTCCTCCGAATACTTCATAGAAGATTTTGAACACAAGGATAGTGTCCGGCTCTGCAAAACAAGTTCCACATACCACCGTAGAGAGAATAATATTTGCACAAATCTAATCTGCTGACGTGTTCCATAGCATTGCATCACACCACGGCCAAGTCTTTATTCAAATCGTTTTTACTGTCCCACCTCAGCGCACTTAGCGAGGCGGTTTCCTTGGCACGTCTTGTCGAAGCAGAGATCGTGTCCCCTTATTCCGGGATTCTCATCAATACGGGCTTGGGTAACCCAACTGTGCCATTAATTACGGCGCTTGGGAGATAAGCGAGTTTTACCAGGGCTGGTGGGGGCACATAGTTTCGTCCGCCCATATAAGGGGATAAGGATCCACCTTTTTCATCTACGCCTTCTTCCTCCTTTGCTTATCCATTTTCGCGCACTCGAGCTCCAGTGCCCAAGTCCGCACACTCCACCTCAACCTTCTCCGGCCATGTCTGGAGCAGGAGGCAAGTGGATGGTCTCCTCCGTCACGGAGGGACACATCAACAAGCTGAGGAAAGCCGGATACTTGTCAAATGACATCGCACACCTGCTCCCAAACGAGGGGCAGCTCATCCCCACCCCCAGGCCCCATGAGAGGGTGGTGTTCCTCACCCATTTCCTCCATGGACTAGGTTTCCCACTTCACCCATTTGTCCGGGGGCTCATGTTCTACTACGGCCTGGATTTCCACGATCTGGCCCCGAACTTCATCCTCAACATCTCGGCATTCATCGTCGTGTGCGAGGCCTTCCTCTGCATCGAGCCCCACTTCGGCTTATGGCTGAAGACCTTCAATGTCAAGCCGAAGGTAGTGGGCGGCCGCCAAGCAGAGTGCGGAGGTGCCATGGTGGGCAAGATGCCCAACGTCCTATGGCTCAAGGGCTCCTTCGTAGAGACCATAAAGGGGTGGCAATCGGGGTGGTTCTACATCACCGAGCCGCGTGACCCTGAATGGGCAGCGGCCCCCGAATTCCGATCTGGCATCCCCACACGGCTCACCTCCTGGAAAGAAAAGGGCCTACCGTGGGGCAAAAAAGGAGAGCTGACCGGACTCCAAACATGCATCCAAAGCCTGGTGAGCAAGAAGCTCAAACTCGTCAACGTAGTCCAGGTCATGCTCATCCGCCGGATCCTCCCGTGCCAACAACGGGCTTTCAGCTTGTGGGAGTTTAATCCGGCACATCACCGAACCCTGAGCAGGCTCTTAGACACTACGTACGAAGATGCCTGGAAGGTGCTGTTCAAGGGTGCCGAGGCTCCCGCATCCACTACCGAGGACCGCGGATTCAGCACGCAGCGTCAAGCCAACGCAGTAAGCTGTTTTTACCTCCTACATGATATTTGTCTTTCATAGTTTGACTCCATGCGGGATCTAAACTCCCTTACCTTTGACAGGATTGGCAGGAGACGTCCGGGCAGATCAACTATCCGGCTCCCTTGCCCGAAGACCCAGCGGACGCCCGCTTGACAGGGCTGCTGGTTCCGGACCCCTATGTGGTGCCGGAGAAGAAGGCCAAGAAGAAAGCCACGGGAACTCGAAAGAGTTCCCGGCGCCTGGTGGTGTCGGACTCATCGTCCGATGACTCCGAGGCGGACTCCTCCCACGAAAACGAGGAGGAGGGAAGAGAGGTTTCTTCTCCAGCAGGGGAAGAAAAGAAAAGGAAAGCCGCCCCAACTGGGGAGGCCAGAGGGTCCAAGAAGGGAAGAACCCTTCCCCCGGATTGCTCCACCAACGTCGCCAACAGCGAGGAGGAGTTGCCGCCCAGGGCCAAGCCCCTGGCGAAGTCGTAAGTGTTCGGACACCAGAGTGATTCATGGTGTTCTTTTATTGCACAGCTTTCCCTGACGCCAGATATAATCATGCAGTCCGCCCCAAGCCCAGATCGGCGTGTCGTCGAGCGGCTCCTTAAGCTCGTCGGATGTGAATAGCACTTCACTTCTGGCCGCCTCCTCCCCTCGCCCTGTGGATGATGCCGAGGTATTGTCCCAAAAGGTTCCAAATCGAGGGGAGGCAGTCCTGGGAGCGCCTCAAGGCGACGTCCCGGACTCCAGGCGCAAGGGGGGCAAGACCCCCAGGGGCTCCAAGTCCGGCCCTAGGCCGGACACCGCACCGGAACTTTCAATGGTTCCGGAGTCCGGCAGGCGGCCCCCTAGTAAGAGGGGCAAGCCTACGACGCCGGTGACCTCCATCCAACCGGAGGCACCAGACAATTTGCTGGAGGTGCTTAACGGCGCCTCCATCGGCGAGGAGCACTGCACTATTATGAGTGCGGTGATCCAGAAGGTTCAGTTTGCCAAGAGCGGGCTGACTGAAGCCTGTGCCAGCTTTCTAACAGGCTTTGAGGTATGTATTTAAGATATGTAAAAATATTACCGCATAGACAGTAGCCCATGATGCTCAGTTTGGTGTTCGGAAAGAAAAGACGAACTAAGGATCTAAAAGATATACGCAGCAGTCTAACATAAGTATGTCAATATGGGAATGCAGGCTGCGCTGCTGACCTCTGTCGCACTGACTACGGAGGTCGATGCATTGAAGCAGAGCCTCGAGCGGTCCGAGAACGAGCTCGGCCTTGCCAAGAAGCAGCTCGAGGACAAGGAAGGTAAGTAATACCTTATGTAAGTATATAAAAAGATGTGGTTGCAAAAAATGACAGGACCAACGTGAGTATTACAGGGGCCACAACCGAGGTGGCGACCCTGAAGAAAGTGCTGTCCAAGGCCGAAGACAATGCGGCCGTGGAGCGCATCGAGCGAGAAAAGCAGGAGGCGCGGGTGGCGGAGGTGCAGCAAGAGCTCCAGGCTCTCATGAAAAAACATGAGATTTTGGAGCTTGACTCAAAGACTCGAGAGTCCGAGCTTGCCTCAGCCCTTGAGAGCGCCAAATCTGCTAAGGCCGAAGCCCAAAAAGCCCTCCAGGAAATTGAGGCGATGAAGAAGATAGCGGCGGGTAAGGCATTGTTTATGCAAAGCAAGCACGTGAAAGTGAATTATTTGTTACTTACTCGAGTTCGGAGCTCTCCTGGAGCATTCGCAGATCTGCCCCGCAGTGTGTCCGACGCTGCCGCCTACTACCGAGCCGAGGAGGGGAGCTCGATGGAGAAGGTGTTCTGGTCTCAGTATGCTGAGGCCGGACACCCGGTGCCCTTGAGCGACCAGTTGAAGCAGCTGGTCGAGCTCCATAAGGTGGCCGAACAGGCCATGAAGGGCCTTATAGTCCGGCTATGGCACGGGAGGTCATGCCTGGAGCTACTTTGGGCTGGTGAGGCGGTGGCGGATGCCTGTCCACGACTTGAAGTCATCAAGCGCTCCGTATGCATCGAAGGCGCCCGAGGGCCCTTGCCCGTGTTAAAGTGCACTGGGCAAGATGGATGCCGAGAAGTCGGTGACAGATGGGCCACCGCAGGCAAGGAGCATCGCAAGCCGAGATGTATTATGAGGCGCCCTGAAGGGTGCCTCGCCTTTATGGCGGATGAATGTTCCAAGGATGTAATTTTGAGTAAACTCGCTTGTGTTATCATGTGCGCTGAAAACTTGTTCATATGCGCTAAGCAACGCTTTTGAATTTAAAATATTACCTTCAGGCGGCCGCTTATTAGATCGAGAGATGGCGAGTCGTCGGCTTCGCCCCCATGCCACGAGTCTTTGGGGTGTTGGGATAAACCCAGCGCTCTTGTTCCCATTCTTGGGTCCTTCGATGGAGGCGCTCAGCACAACGAACAAGGCAATCGGACTATAATGCTTTATCACTCTCACTTAGCCATATAATTCTATAATTTTAAATTTTGGTGAAGCCCCTAGTATTCGGAAGACCGAGTTCGGGGAGCTATCCACGCCTAGGCCGGACAAAGCCGGCGCCTCGCTCTAAGCGGCATAAGTCTTTAGGGACTCGGAACCTCTCGAACAGCGACCAACTCTCACCCTATCATGACGGTCAGTTTTAGCTTTCTCTACTGAGGTGCTTAACCCAGCTCAACCGGGGCACAATCTTAGTAGTTCTCCCAGCGCTACCTTAGCGATATAGCGGAACGTAAGGTACCAAAACATGGGAGCCGGGCAAACCCAACTATTGACCCAAGACATGATTCGGAGCCGATGCATATAATGCTATAAGTTCGGGATGCCGCACTCGTGAGAGTGTTCGGACTTCTCACACCATATTCTGGGGTACTTAAGTCCCTGGTGTATTGGCCGTACCAAAGTGTACTGTTGCATAATGTCATAACTGAACATATTTACATAAAAAAAGGAATGCGATAATAGACAAAAACCATGTATTGCTTATTCGAAAGGGCTGCGGTAAAAGCAGAACGATACAAATAGTGCGACAAGCAAGAGATGTGACTATTTGACATGTCCCTCTCGTGGGCGAGCTATGGATGATATGTGAAACAAGTATACCGCTCGTTATAGAGACCACCGGACATTCGACGAGCTCGCTTCCCCGGCTGTTGCATCGTGTGTTTCGCGATTGATCACGGACAGGCCTTCCGGAGAGTGGAGTCCTGAAAGTAAGAAAAAAGAATGACAAAATCGAGAGCCCCTAGTGCGGTTGAGCTGCATTTTGGGTGTGCGTGTTTGTGCCCCTCCCTTATGCCCATGGTATTTCCAGAGCGTAATTATGTACGCAGTAGTATCTGGTTTCGCAATTTCGCGAGGGTGGGGTTGGGGCCGCATTGCTATGCTTGCTCGAACGTGCCAAAGCGGTCTTGTTGTAGGTTACCCGGCGCGCTTGACGGTGTCCGGACGCTTAATAGCCAGATCGAGAATTGCCTTGAGAGGCTACTTTGTACTTCCGCCGCGAGGGCCGCCAGATGCTCCTCTGCTCGAGAGAGCGCTCGTGTTTCCATTGACCGTAATGACTCCTCAAGGGCCCGCATCTTGAGCTTGAGGTATGCATAGTGTGGCACCGCATTGAACTTTGCAATGCGGTTCATCCGAGCAAAGGCGTGATAGCCATCGCGAACGGGACTATGTCAAGATTAACTCCTCGCTCGAAATTATCCGGGATCCAAGACCACCTCAAGTGTAATCGAGCCTGCATAGTTGGCCTCTACACTGGTATGACGCCTTTAAAGGTCGTCTTTGTGGGTATGATCCTTGAGGATCTATGCCCATTTTTTGCATTGTATCCCGATAAAGCAGTTCAGTTGCTGCCGCTGTCCATAAGGACTCTAGTGAGGTGAAATCCGTCAATGATTGGGTCTAGAACCAATGCGCGAATCCGCCATGGCGGATGCTAGTGGTGGTCCTTCGATCAAAAGTGATCGGGCAGGAGGACCACGGGTTGAACTTTGGGGCGACCGCTCCAACGCATATATCGTCTCGAGTGCACGCTCCGCTCCCTTTGGGGATGTGGGTTGCGTATATCATGTTCACCGTCCGCACTTGTGGGGGGAAGCCCTTCTGTCCCCTATTGTTCGTCGGCCGGGGCTCCTCCTCGTCATCGCTTTGCAGCCCTTTGTTTTCGGCATTTAACTTGCCTGCCTGCTTGAACACCCAACAATCCCTGTTGGTGCGATTGGCTGGTTTTTCTTGGGTGCCGTTTATCGGGCACGAGCGATCGAGTATTCGGTCCAAACTGGACGGGCCCGGAGTATTTCTTTTAAATGGCTTTTTCCGCTAACCGGGTTTAGAGCCTTTGAATCCGGCATTAACTGCTGTAACCTCAGCATTGTCGCCATTAATGCGGCGCTTGTGTTTGCTGCGACGCGACCTGCCATTGCTGTCCTTGGTATCCGAATTACTAGGGCTCTTGGTCATGTTGTTACTACGAGCTAGCCAGCTGTCTTCTCCCGTGCAAAAGCGGGTCATGAGTGTTATGAGGGCTGCCATGGATTTCGGCTTTTCCTATCCTAGGTGCCGGGCAAGCCACTCGTCACGGATGTTATGTTTGAAGGCTGCGAGGGCCTCTGCGTCCGGACAATCGACTATTTGATTTTTCTTGGTTAGGAACCGTGTCAGAATTGTCCGCCGATTCCTCCGCTGCTGAATTATGTGGCTTAGGTCATCGGCGTCTGGTGGTCGCACATAGGTGCCCTAGAAATTGTCGAGGAATGCGGCTTCCAGGTCCTCCCAACAACCAATTGACTCTGCTAGCAAGCTGTTAAGCCAATGTCGAGCTGGTCCTTTAAGCTTGAGTGGGAGGTATTTGATGGCGTGTAGATCATCACCGCGGGCCATCTAGATATGAAGGAGATAATCCTCAATCCATACCGCAGGATCTATTGTGCCATCGTATGATTTGATGTTTACGGGTTTGAAACCCTCGGGGATTTGATGATCCATTACTTCATCTGTGAAGCATAGTGGGTGTGCGGTGCCTCTGTATTGGGCTATATCACGATGTAGCTCAAATGAGCTTTGTCTACTGTGTTCGGCCCGGCCGGATTTTCCATATCCGGCATGACGGTTATCGTCACGTGTTGTGGGGCACCCACGCGATCCATAGATCGATCTTGTTTGCCTTGCCTTGTCCTCCAATATGTCTCGTAGGCCTGGTGAATTTCCCCGTGCCTTGGTATTTTTGAGAGACGCCGGGGTGCGGCTTGAGTGGAGGGCCGAGAGGTCTCTCTGTCGCGGCCACGAGGTGGCCGGTCGGCCGCGTCGTGTGCTGGTGATGTAGGTTTAGGTGCTTCCTCCTCTAATCGGGGTAGCAGCCTGCGCTTTGGGTAGCTCTTGGAGGGGCGTTCGAGTTCGTACTCTTCGGTCGCAAGGACTTCATCCATCCGTCGGCTAGCAAGTCTTGGTCGATCTAAGTCGTTGTTGCTGTTTTTCTTGAGGCTGCTCGCCGTGGCCATAAGCCTGCATTTGAACGCTCTTGTTTGACGGGATCCTCCAAAGACGACAAATTAAATGCGTCGTCGAGGCTTTCCTTGTCTTGGAGGGAGGCATGTAATTATCATCCTCTACCTCTCTCTCGTCGCTCTCTCATGAGGGCTGGCTTATCCATCCTCCCGTTTGAATCCTGCTCGAGGGGGTTGTCTTCGGCACTGTCCGGGGTGTTATTATCTCCCGTGCTGGAATCGCCTTTTTTGCTTTGGTGGGATCTAGAGCGGCGCTGCTAACGCCGGCGCTTAGGCTGCTTCTTTGAGGGGTCATCCTCCGTTGTTCCATCGCCATTGCCTTCTTTTGGGGTGTCCACCATGTATATGTCGTATGACGAGGTGGCCTTCCAGTGCCCTATAGGCGCTGGTTCTGGTCGCTCTCGCATCGGCGCCCATACCGTCGATATCTTCGGAGTCGAAGTCGAGCATGTCGGTTAAATCATCGACAGTGGCTACGAAGTGGGTGGTGGGTGGGCTTTGAATTTCTTCGTCGTCCGCATCCCAACCTTGCTGACCATAGTCTAGCCAGGGCTCTCCTGATAAAGAGAGAGACTTTAGTGAATCCAGAATGTCACCGAAGGGCGAGTGCTGAAATATGTCCGCGGCGGCGAACTCCATGATCGGCGCCTAATCGGATTCGATCGGCCGGGGCGCGGAAGGTTCGGAGTCCGGAGAGGAGTCCGGCACCTTGGAGTCACAAGCTTCGCAAAGGACAAGGCTGGTGTTCGGCTCGATCGCCAGAGATTGCAGCCCCGAGGCGGTGTCCAGCCACCCGCCCTCGATTGGTGCGATCGGCTCGAGCTAAGGGTCCGAGCGGACACGGTGTGGCCTCGTGGCACTGCTCGCGGCAGAGCTAGATCATGCCCATCGTGACAAGGCGGGCGTGCTCGGCTGTGGCTCGAACCCGTCGAAGATCAAGTCTCCGCGACGCCGGCCTTGTAGTTCAAACTTCCAAATCTGACTGATGGCTGGGGCGAAGCTTCGATCTGCTCCGGATGGCTGCTTAATTGGCCCGCAGCAAAGCCGCCAAATACGAAGATCTGTCCGGGAGAAAAGTCTCACCTGGACCGCATCGTTGTTGATGATCGGAGGAGCCATCGGGCCTAAAGATGACGCACACGAGGAACTCTCAATGAAAGCACCAATGTCGTGTCAAACCGCGGATCTTGGGTAGGGGGTCCCGAACTGTGCGCCTAGGCGGATGGTAACAGGAGACAAGGGACACGATGTTTTACCTGTGTTCGGGCCCTCTCGATGGAGGTAAACCCTACTCCCGCTTGATTAATATTGATGATATGGGTAGTACAAGAGTAGATCTACCACGAGATCAGAGAGGCTAAACCCTAGAAGCTAGCCTATGGTATAATTGTTGTTCGTCCTACGGACTAAAACCCTTCGGTTTATATAGACACCGGAGAGGGCTAGGGTTACACAGAGTCGGTTACAATGGGATGAGATCTACATATCCGTATCGCCAAGCTTGCCTTCCACGCCAAGGAAAGTCCCATCCGGACACGGGACGAAGTCTTCAATCTTGTATCTTCATAGTCCAGGATTCTGGCCAAAGGTTATAGTCCGACCATCCGGACACCCCCTAATCCAGGACTCCCTCACCCACCGTAATACTTATGCTATCTTGAGAGAAGCCACTAGTGAAACCTATGGCCCCCAGGTCTATTTTCCATCATATTAATTTCCCGTCAACAAGCTATTTCTTGCGCCGTTTATTTTGCAATCTTTACTTTTAATCTTTATCATAAAAATACCAAAAACATTATCTTATCTTCTCTATCAGATCTCACTTTTGCAAGTGGTCGTGAAGGGATTGATAACCCCTTTATCGCATTGGTTGCAAGGTTCTTATTTGTTTGTGTAGGTGCAAGGGACTTGAGCGTGGCCTCCTACTGGATTGATACCTAGGTTCTCAAAAACTGAGGGAAATACTTACGCTACTTTGCTGCATCACCCTTTCCTCTTCAAGGGAAAACAAACGCATGCTCAAGAGGTAGCAAGAAGGATTTCGGCGCCGCTGTCGGGAGTCTACGCACAAGTCAAGACATACCAAGTACCCATCACAAACTCTTATCCCTCGCATTACATTATTTGCCATTTGCCTCTCATTTTCCTCTCCCCCACTTCACCCTTGCCGTTTTATTCGCCCTCCTTTTCCGTTTGCCTCTTTCTTGCTATTTTCTTTGTGCCATGGCCGAATCAAAAAGGACCAAGGGCTCTCTCCATGGTTTTAGTACTTTGGATAGTCCCTCTGTCCTCTCTAAACTTATAAACAATGATGCTATGGAAAGACCTACCGGGGTTATCAATGAGGGTTTGAATAATTTCGATGAAGATGATCCCAGAATTTTTCTTTATTTACTTGATGAGTCTTTGAAAGATGCTTGGGATAGGCTTTTAAGGATCCGAGCTAGCTATGTGCCCCAATATCAAATTGAGGTTTACCTAAAAAGCTTTTATGTTGGGTTGCCCGCTTCGTTCAAGCAAGTTTTAGATTCTATTTTTGAAGAGGGTTTTCTTGAAGGGGATCCAATAGATACCTATGAAAATATGAAAACTATATTTGGGCACCCCATGAGTGATAAAGTTGAATCCACCTCTCTTTTGTGCTTTTACCAAAATGAAATTATCAAAGAGATGAAAGCTAGTTTAGATGCAAATTTCCGTAGCGTGCTTAATGTTTCTTCCACCATTAATGGCCACATGCTTTCTCAAAATAGAAAGATTAATGCTATAGATAATAAATTTTCACTTTTCTTTCCCAACACCAAAGATGGCAAGACCTAGATCTATCTTCGCTTTTATGCCTAGCTAGGGGCGTTAAACGATAGCGCTTGTTGGGAGGCAACCCAATTTTATTTTAGCTTTTTGCTTTTTGGTTCAGTTTAGTAAGAAATAATCCATCTAGCTTCTGTTTAGATG
The DNA here is from genome assembly GCA_021605205.1 of Aegilops longissima. NCBI lineage: Eukaryota > Viridiplantae > Streptophyta > Magnoliopsida > Poales > Poaceae > Aegilops > Aegilops longissima. Next base: position 218,819,631 of record CM038677.1, on the reverse strand, counting down.
AGGTTTTGTGTTTTAGTTAGTGTTTGTGCCAAGTAGAACCTTTGGGAAGACTTGGGGAAAGTCTTTGCGATCATGCTGTAAAAAACAGAAACGTTAGCGCTCACGAGATTAGCTACAACTTTTTACTGGAGAGTGATATTTAGTTGATTATTTTTGCAGATGATTAATAGATAAATTCCTCACGTCCAACAATTTATTTTAGAATTTTTGGAGTTCCATAAGTTTGCTTTAGTTACAGATTACTACAGACTGTTCTGTTTTTGACAGATTCTGTTTTTCGCGTGTTGTTTGCTTATTTTAATGAATCTATGGCTAGTAATGGAGTTTATGAACCATAAAAAAGTTGGAATACAGTAGGTTTAACACCAATATAAATAAATAATGTGTTAATTACAGTATCTTGAAGTGGTGTTCTGTTTTCTTTCGCTAACGGAGCTCACGAGATTTTCTGTTAAGTTTTGTGTTGTGAAGTTTTCAAGTTTTGGGTAAAGATTTGATGGATTATGGAACAAGGATTGGTAAGAGCCTAAGATTGGGGATGCCCAAGGCACCTCAAGGTAAAATTCAAGTACAACAAAAATCTTAAGCTTGGGGATGCCCCGGAAGGCATCCCCTCTTTCGTCTTCGTCTATCGGTAACTTTACTTGGGGCTATATTTTTATTCACCACATGATATGTGTTTGGCTTGGAGAATCTTGTATGATTTGAGTCTTTGATTTTTAGTTTATCACAATCATCCTCGCTGTACACACCTTTTGAGAGAGACACACATGATTCGGAATTTGTTAGAATACTCTATGTGCTTCACTTATATCATTTGAGCTATATAGTTTTTGCTCTAGTGCTTCACTTATATCTTTTAGAGCACGGTGGTGGTTTTATTTTATAGAAATTATTGATCTCTCATGCTTCACTTATATTATTTTAAGGGTCTTAAATAGCATGGTAATTTGCTTTAATCGTGAGATTAATCCGAATGTGATAGGCATCCAAGATGAGCATAATAAAAACTTCCATATTGAGTTCATTGAATATCATGAGAAGTTTGATACTTGATAAGTGTTTTGAGATATAAAGGTGGTAATATTAGATTGTGCTAGTTGAGTAATTGTGAAATTGAGAAATACTTGTGTTAAGGTTGGCAAGTCCCGTAGCATGCACGTATGGTAAAAGTTGTGTGAAAATTTTGAAACATAAGGTGTTCTTTTATTGCTTTCCTTATGAGTGGCGGTCGGGGACGAGCGATGGTCTTTTCCTACCAATCTATCCCTCTAGGGGCATGCGTAGTATTACTTTGCTTCGAGGGCTAATAAACTTTTGCAATAAGTATATGAGTTCTTTATGACTAATGTGAGTCCATGGATTATACGCACTCTCAACCTTCCACAATTTTCTAGCCTCTACGGTACCGTGCATTGCCCTTTCTCGCCTTGAGAGTTTGTGCAAACTTTGCCGGTGCATCCAAATCCCGTGATATGATATGCTCTATCACACATAAACCTCCTTATATCTTCCTCAAAATAGCCACCATACCTACCTATCATGGCATTTCCATAGCCATTCTGAGATATATTGCCATGCAACTTTCCACCGTTCCGTTTATTATGACACGCTCCATCATTTTCATATTGCGTTGCATGATCATGTAGTTGACATCGTATTTGTGGAAAAGCCACCATTCATAATTTTTTCATACATGTCACTCTTGATTCATTGCATATCCCGATACACCGCCGGAGGCATTCACATAGAGTCATATTTTGTTCTAAGTATTGAGTTGTAATTCTTGAGTTGTAAGTAATAAAAGTGTGATGATCATCATTATTAGAGCATTGTCCCATGTGAGGAAAGGATGATGGAGACTATGATTCCCCCACAAGTCGGGATGAGATTCCGGAATAAAAAAAGAGGCTAAAGAAAAAAAAGAGAAGGCCCAAGAAAAAAAATAAAAAAATGAGAGAAAAAGAGAGAAGGGACAATGTTACTATCCTTTTTCCACACTTGTGCTTCAAAGTAGCACCGTGATCTTCATGATAGAGAGTCTCCTATGTTGTCACTTTCATATACTAGTGAGAATTTTTCATTATAGAACTTGGCTTGTATATTTCAATGATGGGCTTCCTCAAAATGCCCTAGGTCTTCGTGAGCAAGAAAGTTGGATGCACACCCACTTAGTTTCTTTTGTTGAGCTTTCATACATTTATAGCTCTAGTGCATCCATTGCATGGCAATCCCTACTCCTCTCATTGACATCAATTGATGGGCATCTCCATAGCCTATTGATTAGCCGCGTCAATGTGAGACTTTCTACCTTTTTGTCTTCTCACATAACCCCCATCATTATACTTTATTTCACCCATAGTGCTATATCCATGGCTTGCGCTCATGTATTGTGTAAGGGTTGAAAAGGCTGAAGCGCGTTAAAAAGTATGAACCAATTGCTCGGCTTGTCATCGGGGTTATGCATGATGAGAACGTTTTGTGTGACGAAATTGAAACATGGCCTAACTATATGATTTTGTAGGGATAAGCTTTCTTTGGCTATGTTATTTTGATAAGACATAATTGCTTGGTTAGCATGTTTGAAGTATTATTGTCTTTATGTCAACATTAAACTTTTATCTTGAATCTTTCAGATCTAAATATTCATGCCACAATAAAAATAATTACATTGAAAATTATGCTAAGAAGCATTCCACATCAAAAATTCTGTTTTTATCATTTACCTACTCGAGGATGAGCAGGAATTAAGCTTGGGGATGCTTGATACGTCTCCAACGTATCTACAATTTTTGATTGTTCCATGCTATTATATATTCTGTTTTGGATGTTTAATGGGCTTATTTATACACTTATATATTATTTTTGGGACTAACCTATTAACCGGAGGCCTAGCCCAAATTGCTGTTTTTTGCCTATTTCAGTGTTTCGCAGAAAAAAAGAATATCAAACGGAGTCCAAACGGAATGAAACCTTCGGGAGCGTGATTTTTGGAACAAATGTGATCCGGAGGACTTGGAGTGGATGTCAAGCAATCAACGAGGAGGCCACGAGGCAGGGGGCGCGCCTACCCCCCTAGGCGTGCCCTCAACCCTCGCGGGCCCCTCATGGCTCCACCGACCTACTTCTTCCTCCTATATATACCTACGTACCCCCAAACCATCGAGGAGCACCACGAAAACCTAATTCCATCGCCGCAACCTTCTGTACCCGTGAGATCCCATCTTGGGGCCTTTTCCGGCGCTCCGCCGGAGGGGGCATTGATCATGGAGGGCTTCTCCATCAACACCATAGCCTCTCCGATGATGTGTGAGTAGTTTAGCTCAGACCTTCGGGTCCATAGTTATTAGCTAGATGGCTTCTTCTCTCTCTTTGGATCTCAATACAAAGTTCTCCTCGATTCTCTTGGAGATCTATTCGATGTAATCTTCTTTTGCGGTGTGTTTGTCAAGATCCGATGAATTGTGGGTTTATGATCAAGATATCTATGAACAATATTTGAATCTTCTCTGAATTCTTTTATGTATGATTGGTTATCTTTGCAAGTCTCTTCGAATTATCAGTTTGGTTTGGCCTACTAGATTGATCTTTCTTGCAATGGGAAAAGTGCTTAGCTTTGGGTTCAATCTTGCGGTGCTCGATCCCAGTGACAGTAGGGGAAACGAAACGTATTGTATTGTTGCCATTGAGGATAAAAAGATGGGGTTTATATAATATTGCATGAGTTTATCCCTCTACATCATGTCGTCTTGCTTAAAGCATTACTCCATTCTTATGAACTTAATACTCTAGATGCATGCTGGATAGCGGTCGATGTGTGGAGTAATAGTAGTAGATGCAGGCAGGAGTCGGTCTACTTGTCACGGACGTGATGCCTATATACATGATCATACCTAGATATTCTCATAACTATGCTCAATTCTATCAATTGCTCGACAGTAATTTGTTCACCCACCGTAATACTTATGCTATCTTGAGAGAAGCCACTAGTGAAACCTATGACCCCCGGGTCTATTTTCCATCATATTAATTTCCCGTCAACAAGCTATTTTCTTGCGCCGTTTATTTTGCAATCTTTACTTTTAATCTTTATCATAAAAATACCAAAAATATTATCTTATCTTCTCTATCAGATCTCACTTTTGCAAGTGGCCATGAAGGGATTGACAACCCCTTTATCGCGTTGGTTGAAAGGTTCTTATTTGTTTGTGTAGGTGCAAGGGACTTGAGCGTGGCCTCCTATTGGATTGATACCTTGGTTCTCAAAAACTGAGGGAAATACTTACACTACTTTGCTGCATCATCCTTTCCTCTTCAAGGGAAAACCAACGCAATGCTCAAGAGGTAGCAAGGGGGCCCACATCCTGGCCACGAGTGTGGGGGGCGCCCCCCTTGTCTCGTGGGCCTCTTGGCAGGCCTCCGGTGCCCATCTTCTGCTATATGAAGTCTTTCTTCCTAGAAAAAATCAGAAGGAAGCTTTCAGGACGAAACACCGCCGCCACGAGGCGGAACCTGGCGAAACCAATCTAGGGCTCCGACGGAGCTGTTCTGCTGGGGAAACATCCCCCCGGGAGGGGGAAATCATCACCATCATCATCACCACCGATCCTCTCATCGGGAGGGGGTCAATCTCCATCAACATCTTCACCAGCACCATCTCCTCTCAAACCCTAGCTCATCTCTTGTATCCAATCTTTGTCTCAATACCTCAGATTGGTACCTGTGGGTTGCTAGTAGTGTTGATTACTCCTTGTAGTTGATGCTAGTTGGTTTATTTGGTGGAAGATCATATGTTCAGATCCTTCATGCATATTAATACCTCTCTGATTATGAACATGAATATAATTTGTGAGTAGTTACGTTTGTTCCTGAGGACATGGGAGAAGTCTTGCTATAAGTAGTCATGTGAATTTGGTATTCGTTCGATATTTTGATGAGATGTATGTTGTCTTTCCTCTAGTGGTGTTATGTGAACGTCGACTACATGACACTTCACCATTATTTGGGCCTAGAGGAAGGCATTGGGAAGTAATAAGTAGATGATGGGTTGCTAGAGTGACAGAAGCTTAAGCCCTAGTTTATGCGTTGCTTCGTAAGGGGCTGATTTGGATCCATATGTTTCATGCTATGGTTAGGTTTACCTTAATACTTCTTTTGTAGTTGTGGATGCTTGCAATAGGGGTTAATCATAAGTGGGATGCTTGTCCAAGGAAGGGCAGCACCCCAAGCACCGGTCCACCCACATATCAAATTATCAAAGTAACGAACGCGAATCATATGCACGTGATGAAAACTAGCTTGACAATAATTCCCATGTGTCCTCGGGAGCGTTTTCCTTCATATAAGAGTTTGTCCAGGCTTGCCCTTTGCTACAAAAAGGATTGGGACACCTTGCTACACCTTGTTTACTTTTATTACTTGTTACCTGTTACAAATTACCTTATCACAAAAGTATCTGTTACCGATAATCTCAGTGCTTGCAGAGAATACCTTACTGAAAACTGCTTGTCATTTCCTTCTGCTCCTCGTTGGGTTCAACACTCTTACTTATTGAAAGGACTACGATTGATCCCCTATACTTGTGGGTCATCAGGTACATCCCAGCAATAGCCAAGTGTCGCGCCCCGGCCTCGAGCGAGATCAGTCATTTTGAATCTGCCATCCCTACTCCTAAGGAGGGGGAGAGGGTAGTCTTCATCCCTCACCTCGTCCGAGGTCTGGGGTTTCCCCTTCATCCCTTTGTGAGGGGATTGATGTTTTATTACGGGTTGGATTTCCACCATCTGGCTCCGAACTCCATTCTCCATATAGCCACCTTTATCACCATCTGCGAGGCGTTCCTGCGCGTTGAGCCGCACTTTGGCCTCTGGTTGAAGATCTTGAGCATCAAACCGAAGAGACGTGGATCTCTTTCCGGATGTTGCGGGGCCATGATAAGCAAGTGTTGGGAAACGCTGTAGGGAAAAACAAAAAAAATTCTACGCACACGCAAGATCTATCAAGGAGATGCATAGTAACAAGAGGGGAGAGAGTGTCTAGGTATCCTAGTAGACCGTAAGTGGAGGCATTTAGTAACGCGGTGGATGTAGTCAAACTTCTTCGCGCTACAACCGATCAAGTACCGAATGTACGACACCTCCGTGTTCAGCACACGTTCAGCTCGGTGACGTCCTCCGCCTTCTTGATCCAGCAAGATGGAGAGGTGGTGGATGAGTTCCGGCAGCATGACGGCGTGGTGACAGTGATGGTGAAGTTATCTCCGTAGGGCTTCGCCTACTATGAAAATTGACCGGGGGTGTAAACGGTGGAGGGGGGCGCCACTCACGGCTAACAATTGTCGTGGGTGTGCTAGGCGCCCCCTTTCCACATATATATAGGTGGCGGAGGAGGGAGCAACCAGGAGGGCGCCCCAAGTAGGCCGAATCCTACTTAGGGTCCTCCCCAAGTGGCGCCCCCTTTCCTTGTTTAAGTGCGGGAGGAACGAAGGAGGAGGTGGCACCCCCTTTCCTTGTTTAAGTGCGGGAGGAACAAAGGAGGAGGTGGCGCCCCCCTTTCCTTTCTCTCCTCAGGAGGGAAAGGCGGGAGGGGCGACCCCTCCCCTTTCCTTCCCCTAGGGCCGGCTAGCCATGTAGAGGGGCGCACCAGCCCCCATAGTGGGATGGTCTGTCCCCTCCAATGGCCCATTAAGCCCATACACTTACCGGAGGTGTCCGGAACCCCTTCCAGTGATCTAACGACTACCTGGTGCACTCCGAAACACTTCTGGTGTCCGAATACCATTGTCCTACATATCAATCATTACCTCTCGACCATTTTGAGACTCCTCGTCATGTCTGTGATCTCATCTGGGACTCCGAATAACATTTAGTCACCAAATCATATAACTCATATTACACTATATCGTCAACGAACGTTAAGGGTGCGGACCCTACGGGTTCGATCACTATGTAGACATGACCGAGACACCTCTTCGGTCAATAACTGTAGGACCTTGAAGTATGTCTAGAGGGGGGGGGGGTGATTAGACTACTTGAACAATTAAAAACTTAGGCTTTTCCCAGTTTTAAAGTTTGGCAGATTTTAGCTATCTTAGGACAAGTCAAGCAATCATCACACAATTCAAGCAAGCATGCAAAGAGTGTATGAGCAGCGGAAATTAAAGCATGCAACTTGCAAGAAAGTAAAGGAAGGGTTTGGAGGATTCAAACGAATGGAGACACGGATGTTTTTGGCGTGGTTCCGATAGGTGGTGCTATCGCACCTCCACGTTGATGGAGACTTCAACCCACGAAGGGTAACGGTTATGCTGAGTCCACGGAGGGCTCCACCCACGAAGGGTCCAATAAGTAGCAACCTTGTCTATCCCACCATGGCCGTCGCCCACGAAGTACTTGCCATACTAGCGGTAGATCTTCACGAAGTAGGCGATCTCCTTGCCCTTACAAACTCCTTGGTTCAACTCCACAATCTCGTCGGAGGCTCCCAAGTGACACCTAGCCAATCTAGGAGACACCACTCTCCAAGAAGTAACAAATGGTGCGTTGATGATGAACTCCTTGCTCTTGTGCTTCAAATGATAGTCTCCCCAACACTCAACACTCTCTCATAGGATTTGGATCTGGTGGAAAGAAGATTTGAGTGGAAAGCAACTTGGGGAAGGCTAGAGATCAAGATTCATATGGTAGGAATGGAATATCTTGGTCTCAACACATGAGTAGGTGGCTCTTTCTCAGAAATGGTAGGTTGGAAGTGTAGGTTTGTTCTGATGGCTCTCTCCACGAATGAAGAGGAGGTGGAGGGGTATATATAGCCTCCACACAAAATCTAACCGTTACACACAATTTACAAAACTCGGTGGGACCGAATCAACAAACTCGGTCCGACCGATTTAGTGAACCTAGTGACCGTTAGGGTTTTCGGTGGGACTGACTTGCAACTCGGTAGGACCGATATGGTTAGGGTTAGGGCATAACGCAATCTCGGTGAGACCGATTACACAAACTCGGTGGGACCGATTTTGGTAATTAACTAACCAGAGAGTTGGTCAGGTAAACTCGGTGGGACCGATTTGCTCTTTTCGGTGAGACCGAAATGTTACAAAAGGGAAACAAAAAGTTTACATTGCAATCTTGGTGGGACCGATCCGCTCTTTCGGTGAGACCGAAAAGTTACGAAAAGGAAACAGAGAGATTACAATCCCATCTCGGTGAGACCGAGATCCCTATCGGTAGAACCGATTTGCCTAGGGTTTGTGGCAGTGGCTATGACATTTGGAATCAGTGGCGCCGGATAGGAAGAATCGGTGAGACCGATTTTGGCTTTAGGTTTAGGTCATATGTGGATGTGAGAAAGTAGCTGAGGGTTTTGGAGCATATCACTAATCACATGAAACAAGAGGCTCATTAAGCAACACCTCATCCCTCCTTGATAGTATTGGCTTTTCCTATAGACTCAATGTGATCTTGAATCACTAAAATATAAAATGAAGAGTCTTGAGCTTTTGAGCTTGAGCCAATCCTTTGTCATTAGCATTTTGAGGGATCCACTTTCATCATCCATGCCATGCCATTCATTGAGCTTTCTTGAAATGTTCATCTTGGAATAGCATTAGCTCAATGAGCTATATGTTGTTATGAATTACAAAACCACCTAGGATAGTTGCACTTTCAATCTCCCCTTTTGGTAATTGATGACAACATATAGATCAAAGCTTCGACAAATGATAATAAGATTGAAAAACATCGTCGCTTTGAGAAGTATGTGATAAGCAAGAGCTCCCCTAAATTTGTGCATAGTTTACGATTTGCTTTGGACTGCAAATGCACAAGGAATTAGGCTCATGGGTTACTCTTCCATGTCACATACATCTTGGTGGAGCGCTCAAAATGATCTGGATTGAATACATGCACTCATCACCAAGCACAGTGAATGATCACATAGGATAGATAAGATAATATCATCAAACATGCATAAGTGTAGCTTATGATCAAACACATGATCATCAATGTCTCACAAACATAGTAACTCAAGCAATCAAAAGCAAACAAGTTTAAAAACCACCAAATCAAGAGAGAACAAAAGCAACTCTCTCTCTCTCTCGAAGCCTATGATCTATACATTTTTCTCCCCCTTTGGCAACAAGTTACCAAAAAGTTCATAGAAAATGCATAGTGCTAGATCGACTCTCAGGCTTGATCTTCAGGTGGTGGTGTCCGGATAGCGCCGAGGACTAAAGCTTCAGCTTGAAGTAGATGGAGCTGGAGCTGATGTAGGTCTTTGGAGCTGGTGGCACCGAGGCTGTAGCTGGTGCAGATGAAGTGGCTCGTGTCGAACTGGCACACCAGATGACCTCTGGGCTCTAGGCACTCTGGCAAATGCATTAGTTGTTGTTTTGCCCTTCCTCTCCTGCATGTCATCCTGTAGTTGCTCCACAGCAGACTGAATCTCAGTTACTTTCACATCTAAGTCATAGAACTTTTGTTCCATGATTCTCTCCAAGCTCTCCTGATTTTGAGTGAGGATGGCCAATCCCTTCTCAATCCTCAGGGTTGATGCTATTAAGTATCCAAGCTGCTCCTACTTGTTCTTCAAGAAATACTCAGATGCCTCCTCTTGAGTTGGCATCCTGGCAGCCTTCTCCTTCCTTGCCTTCTCCTTCTTCTCTTGTGCTTGAACTGACGATGGATCATTCTCATTCATGACAACCTCATTGTCCTCAAAGTCTGGATAAATTGGAAAATGTTCTTTATCCAATAGATATTTGCCTTTGCCCATCTTTGAGTTAATCAACTCCTGGATCTGAGGGGCATATCCACAACTTCTCTTCTGGTCTGCTGTAGTCCTCTTTATGGTTTCAACCATAAGGCTCATGACTTTGAATTTCTGTGGCACATCAAACAAATGCAACATGTTGATTGCATGCCCTCTAATCATGTTGTGGTCACCAGACTTAGGCAGTAGAGTATGCCTTAAGATGCAGTTGATAGTTGGCAGCCCTGACAGAAGGAAGTGGACTAATCCAAACTTATGTGTCTCAATGGCTGTGTCTGGGATCTCCTTGTACATGTGTGCCATGGAATTGTGGTCCATTTTCTTCTTGGCATATACATCCAGGTCATCTTCATTTTCCTTTGGGGCATTTATCAGCTTTGCCCACTCCTCAACAGTTGACTGGTACCTTGTACCTTCAGACATCCACACTATCCTGCCATCTGGATAAAAGTGTGCTGTGGAGTAGAACTGCATGATAAGTTCATCGTTCCAGTTGGTGAGCTTTTACCCAACAAAGTCTACAACTCCAACAACAACAAAACTGTCTTGCACTCCAGGGTAGTGCTCTACATTTTATTTCATGTAGGTCCAGTCGACCCACCTCATATCACACACTATGGGCTTCTTATCCAGCAAAATAGTCTCATAAAAGTCCTGCTGTTCCTTGGTGTGGAACCTGTAGTCCACAACAGTTCTTCTTCTTGTGGCATATGGATCTGTCATCCTCCATAGCCTCAACCCATTATCTCTTCTGATCTTCATGTCCTCAGCCACAGGATGGGCATCATTGTGGTCTGGTATCTTGGGCTTGAGCTTCCTCAGAACTTGTCCTTCTTCATCTTCTTCATCAAGCAACCTCGTGCTTTGGGGCCTTGTTCTTCTCAAGAGTGGAATACTCCCGGTATTCCTCTTTGGTGCAGACTTGGCCTTGGGGGCAGCTTTGGGTGCTTCCTTGGGCTTAGATGTGGCATCCCCGATCTTATAGCATCACCCATAAGCTTTGGTGCCTTGGGTGCTGGTGCAGCAATCTCTTCTTCCTCTTCCATCATGGAAGGCTTCCCAATAACTCGATCTGTGGTCTTCTTGACCCTTTCTTTCCTTTTCTTTCCTTCAAAGAGCAGCTGGCTCCTTGGGATCAGGATTTTCAGAATTTGAGTTGATGCTCGACCTTTGGCATAGGTGTCCTCTTGGCAGGAACCTTCCTATTGAGTCCGTGCTTTGTGCTATGTCTTGAGCCATACTCCTTTTGAGCACCGCCTTCTTGGAGGTTGCCTCATCCTCTTCGCCCTATAATCCTCATCTTCGAATCTGAGGTTTTCTTCTTCCTTTGCTGGTGGCAGCTTTAGGCAAATTGCTTGGGGTGCTCCTGCTACCTTCATCTCAAGAGCTGGAGGGACTAGTGCCCTCACTCATGTTCACCTGCTCCTCGACTGCTCGACATTGTCACTCACAGTGCGACATGCTGCAAACACCGATCGCTGACCCTGTGAAGAGTTATTGATGAGGTAGAGTGGATGAGCATCACAAAATGCAGAGATTTTGCAAAAGAATGACTCAAAAATTCAGTTTTAGTTTTCCACAGAAAGCATTTCGGATCAACCGATTTTCAAACTCGGTGATACCGAATCAGTTTTGGAACCTAAACTGATGAACTCGGTCAGACCGAGTCACAGTTCGGTGGCACCGAGACTGCTAGGGTTTCACAAAGTCCTAAAATCGGTCTCACCGATTGGCAATTCTCAGTCAGACCGAGTCTCACTAGTGCAATGGCATAAGCCAAATCGGTGGGACCGAGTTTTTCAACTCGGTGGGTCTGAGATGGTTTCGGCGGAAACCTAACCCTAAATTTTCAAATCAAAACTATTCTAAGGATTGCATTGACTGGATAGGAGTGTTTCAATCGTGGCAAGAATCAATAAGAACACAATGTGTTGAGAATCGGACGAGGAAAGCACTGTGATCGAGTCCATACCCTAGTTCGGCGGAGACTCGCTACGGCCGCAACGGCGGGGTTGATTTCCGTTGACGGTGGCGGATACCAGCGACAGGAGGCGGCTGGCGACGAGGAGACAATCCAGAGACCACAGAGGCAGAGCGAGCTATTGCGCGGGCGAAGAGGTTCGGAGAAATTTCCAAATTTTTGCCCGTGACTATATATAGCCCGACCATCGGTGTGACCGAAAGTGGAACAACTTCGGTGGCACCGAGATGCAAAACTGTGTACAGTTATTGCAACTCGGTGTGACCGAAGAGTTCAAATCGGTTGCACCGAGATTGAAAACCTAGATCGACTAAGTGATCTCGGTAAGACCGAAAAGGAGGAATCGGTCAGACCGAGAATCACAAAGAAGTTTTGGAAGTTTAAGTCTATGACGAATCGGGACTCAAGTGCTCCTCACACGAGTGGTTCGAATCGACTTGATCAAATTTTGTGATGTAGCATGAATAGAGTTTGAGACGAGAAAAAGCATAGATAGCTAGAGAAGGTTCTTAGGCATTCTTGTCCATCCACTTGGCCAAAGAAAAAGAAGCCAATTAATCAAAACAACAAGTGGATGTCCTCGAATGAGTAAAGTATGCAACCAACATGCTCTCACAATAAGATGGCAAATGAAATATGTGGCAAAGCATGCACAACCAATTCTAGCATCTATCAAACAATTGGCGATGACTAGGTCATCTATATATGAGTATATTGACTTAGGAGTCAAATGATAGACATTTGATCATAGGTCATACTCATCGTTTAAGCTCAAGTGGGGTTACCACTTTTACATAAAGCATTTATGTGTTCACATCATTAGAGTTGCTTTGACTCAATTCTTAGAGTTAATCTCCCCCTAGATGTGAGATCCCCCCTAAGAGGGATGAACTAACCTTGGGTTTTGTCGATGATGACTTCATGTAGGTGTTGAAGATGTGGATTCTCAATGTTGATGTATATCTTTTTGGAGCAATCCTTTGGAGTGAGTTGCACTTTCAATACCTACATGGGTTAGTCCCACAAGGAACAAACAAGTATATCCATAGACATAGAGTGATGCACACACAAAATGATGTCCATGAAATCATTAGGTTACCTTGTCCCTTGCCTTACCAACATGAGGGTTTGTGACTCCTTGAACTAGTGCAAGATATGGAAGTTGATTGCACTTGTCCTTGCCATAATGGTATGAGTGAAATATGTTGACGGAGTCACCCTCAAGAACTCTCTAGTTCTTCTTCTTCGGGATCCACATCATCTTGATGGGAATCCTTGGAGTTGTAGTTGTACTTGATGAGGTAGAACTTGATGTAGTCTTGGGAATCCACTTGACCGAGACCTTAGGTGCCTCTTCAAATGCATCAATCTCTTCTTGAAGCTTGTCCTTGCCTTTGTTCTTGTGGTCTTGTGGTGGAAGATCATCTTGTGCTTGTGTTCCCTTGAAGGAAGTAGGATCATACTTCTCTTGTTGAGGAACAAACTTCGTCTTGGGGTATTGATCTTCTTCCCACTCAACTCCATTGGCATTGAACTTTCGTTCAAAACCAACACCTTGATTCTTCCGGTGCCTTCCTTGCTTGCGTACAATTTCCTCGAATTGCTTACTCCCGACAAGGCTCTTGTATACACCTTTCTCTATAATTCCCTTCAATAAGCTATTTTCTTGCTCAAGTGTAACTTGGCTAAGAGAATCGTTAGTGGAATCAAGAGAACTACTAGAAGCAACAATATTGGATTTGACATTATTATTGTTACTACTAGAGGAAGAATCTTTCTTGATCTTGTTACTAGACTTGACTTGAGGCATGTAAGTAGATACGAGTAAACGCTTGGCAATGTAAGAAGAACTTCTCTTATGGAGATCATCAATGATTGCTTTTAAGAACTCATGCTCTTGCTCAAGATTGAGATTTTCAAAGCGTAACTTCTCATGAGCCCTTAAAAGTTCTCGATGATCTTCGAAGATAGTTTCATGAGCTAACTTAAGAGTGTTTAGTTCTTTAGTTAGACACTCAATTTTCTCCTTATCATTGTCATTCGTTTCAACTTGATTTGCATGATTAATTGACGTTTCATCATAGTATTCATCACTAGAGTTGTCAACAAGTAAATCATCATCACCTAGCAAGTCATCTTCATCACTATTGAAATCAACATACTCAGGATGTGTTACCTTAGGACCTTTGTCCATGAAGCATCTACCAATTCCTTCATTTGGTGATTCAAATATGTCGTAGGAGTTGGTTGACACAAGTGCTAGACCGGCAACACCTTCATCTTGAGTATGTTCAGAGTCGGAGTGATAGCTTCTCTCGGAGTGATTGTCGGAGTCGGAGCCGGATACCCATTCACCAACATGAGCTTGATGTCTTCGTTTTATGTAGCTCTTTGATGACCTGTCCTTCCTTTCTGAATCCTTGCTTCTCCGTGAGGGTCTTCGTTCATAACGATCATCTCTACTCCTTCTCTCTCTTGGTGGTGATTCTTCTCTTCTACTTCTTGTTTTTGGAGAGTCTTCTCTTCTTTTGTAGGGTGCCATACACTCATTGGAATAGTGTCCGGGTCTCCCACAATTGTAGCAATTGCGCTCTCGACTAGAAGATCTTTTAACATTGTAAGACCTTGACTTAGAGCTTCTTTCTTTGCTTCTACTCTTGTAGAATTTGTTGAAGTTCTTCACCATTAATCTCAATTCTTCATTGAAGGTGTGTTTATCACTTGATGATGTGGGGGCTTCCCTTGAGGCTTTGTAAGCACCACTTGACTTGTTGTGAAGTTCCTCCTTATCCTTAAGTGACATCTCATGAGCAACAATTCTTCCAATGACTTCCGTTGGCTTGAGATCTTTGTAGTTTGGCATCATTTGAATCAATGTGTACACGGTATCATATTTTCCATCCAATGCTCTTAGGATCTTCTTGATGATGAATCTGTCAGTCATCTCTTCACTCACTAAGCCGGCAATCTCATTTGTGATAAGTGCAAGCCTAGAGTACATTTCAGCGACACCTTCACCATCCTTCATTTTGAACTTGTCAAGCTGACTTTGGAGCACATCCAACTTGGATAACTTGACGGATTCGGTACCTTCATGCATATCAATCAAAGTATCCCAAATTTCCTTTGCATTCTCAAGATGGCTGATTTTGTTGAATTCTTCGGGGCACAATCCGTTGAAGATGATATCACAAGCTTGAGTGTTGTATTGCAGCATCTTCAATTCTTCCACATTAGCTTCATGGTTCGGCTCTCTCCCATCAAATAATTCACCTTGCAAGCCAATACAAATAATTGTCCAAACGGCGGGGTTATGTCCGAGAATATGCATTTTCATCTTATGCTTCCAACTAGCAAAATTAGTACCATCAAAGTAAGGACCTCTACGGTGATAATTTCCCTCGCTAGACGCCATACTCTCCCAGGTTGTGAAACCAAGGCTATGACCACCAAAAGCTATGGAAATCAAAGCAAATGGAGACCAAGCTCGATACCACTTGTAGGACCTTGAAGTATGTCTAGAGGGGGGTGATTAGACTACTTGACCAATTAAAACTTAGCCTTTTCCCGTTTTAGAGTTTGGCAGATTTTAGCTATCTTAGGACAAGTCAAGCAATCATCACACAATTCAAGCAAGCATGCAAAGAGTGTATGAGCAGCGGAAATTAAAGCATGCAACTTGCAAGAAAATAAAGGGAAGGGTTTGGAGGATTCAAATGCAATTGGAGACACGGATGTTTTTGGCGTAGTTCCGATAGGTGGTGCTATCATACCTCCAGGTTGATGGAGACTTCAACCCACGAAGGGTAATGGTTGCGCGAGTCCACGGAGGGCTCCACCCACGAAGGGTCCACGAAGTAGCAACCTTGTCTATCCCACCATGGCCGTTGCCCATGAAGGACTTGCCTCACTAGCGGTAGATCTTCACGAAGTAGGCGATCTCCTTGCCCTTACAAACTCCTTGGTTCAACTCCACAATCTCGTCGGAGGCTCCCGAGTGACACCTAGCCAATCTAGGAGACACCACTCTCCAAGAAGTAACAAATGGTGCGTTGATGATGAACTCCTTGCTCTTGTGCTTCAAATGATAGTCTCCCCAACACTCAACTCTCTCTCATAGGATTTGGATCTGGTGGAAAGAAGATTTGAGTGGAAAGCAACTTGGGGAAGGCTAGAGATCAAGATTCATATGGTAGGAATGGAATATCTTGGTCTCAACACATGAGTAGGTGGCTCTTTCTCAGAAATGGTAAGTTGGAAGTGTAGGTTTGTTCTGATGGCTCTCTCCACGAATGAAGAGGAGGTGGAGGGGTATATATAGCCTCCACACAAAATCTAACGGTTACACACAATTTACAAAACTCGGTGGGACCGAATCAACAAACTCGGTCGGACCGATTTAGTAAACCTAGTAACCGTTAGGGTTTTCGGTGGGACTGACTTGCATCTCGGTAGGACCGATATGGTTAGGGTTAGGGCATAACGTAATCTCGGTGAGACCGATTACACAAACTCGGTGGGACCGATTTTGGTAATTAGCTAACCAGAGAGTTGGTTAGGTAAACTTGGTGGGACCGATTTGCTCTTTCCGGTGAGACCGAAATGTTACAAAAGGGAAATAGAAAGTTTAAATTGCAATCTCGGTGGGACCGATCCGCTCTTTCGGTGAGACCGAAAAGTTACGAAAAGGAAACCGAGAGATTACAATCCCATCTCGGTGAGACCGAGATCCCTATCGGTAGAACCGATTTGCCTAGGGTTTGTGGCAGTGGCTATGACATTTGGAATCAGTGGCGCCGGATAGGAAGAATCGGTGAGACCGATTTTGGCTTTAGGTTTAGGTCATATGTGGATGTGAGAAAGTAGCTGAGGGTTTTGGAGCATATCACTAAGCACATGAAGCAAGAGGCTCATTAAGCAACACCTCATCCCTCCTTGATAGTATTGGCTTTTCCTAAAGACTCAATGTGATCTTGAATCACTAAAATATAAAATGAAGAGTCTTGAGCTTTTGAGCTTGAGCCAATCCATTGTCATTAGCATTTTGAGGGATCCACTTTCATCATCCATGCTATGCCATTCATTGAGCTTTCCTGAAATGTTCATCTTGGAATAGCATTAGCTCAATGAGCTATATGTTGTTATGAATTACCAAAACCACCTAGGGATAGTTGCACTTTCAATAACCAATAGAGGAACCTGGATGCCCATATTGGCTCCTACATATTCTACGAAGATCTTTATCGGTCAAACTGTTATGACAACATACGTAATTCCCTTTGTCCATCGGTATGTGCTACGTCTTGAGCTTGCGTTGGTTTTCCCCGAAGAGGAGAGGATGATGCAGCACAGTAGCGTAAGTATTTCCCTCAGTTTTCGAGAACCAAGGTATCAATCCAGTAGGAGGCCACGCGCAAGTCCCTCGTACCTGCAGAAAACGATAGCTACTCGCAACCAACGCGATTAGGGGTTGTCAATCCCTTCAAGGTCACTTACGAGAGTGAGATCTGATAGAGATAATATTTTTGGTATAAAGATGCAAAGTAAAAAGTAAAAGCAAAGTAAAAACAAAACAAATAAATAAAGTGATGGAGATTGATATGATGAGAATAGACCCGGGGGCCATAGGTTTCACTAGTGGCTTCTCTCAAGAGCATAGATATTCTACGGTGGGTGAACAAATTACTGTTGAGCAATTGACAGAATTGAGCATAGTTATGAGGTTATCTAGGTATGATCATGTATATAGGCATCACGTCCAAAACAAGTAGATCGAAACGATTCGCATCTACTACTATTACTCCACTCATCGACCGCTATCCAAAGATGCATCTAGAGTATTAAGTTAAAAACAGAGTAACGCCTTAAGCAAGATGACATGATGTAGAGGAATAAATTCATGCAATATGATAAATACCCCATCTTGTTATCCTCGATGGCAACAATACAATACGTGCCTTGCAACCCTTTTCATCCTCGGGTAAGGACACCGCAAGATTGAACCCAAAGCTAAGCACTTCTCCCATTGCAAGAACTACCAATCTAGTTGGCCAAACCAAACGGATAATTCGAAGAGACTTGCAAAGATAACTCAATCATACATAAAAGAATTCAGAGAAGAATCAAATATTATTCATAGATAAGCTGGATCATAAACCCACAATTCATCGGTCTCAACAAACACACCGCAAAAAGAAGATTACATCGAATAGATCTCCACGAGAGAGGGGGAGAACATTGTATTGAGATCCAAAAAGAGAGAAGAAGCCACCTAGCTACTAGCTATGGACCCGAAGGTCTGAAGTAAACTACTCACACTTCATCGGAGGGGCTATGGTGTTGATGTAGAAGCCCTCCGTGGTGGATGCCCCCCCTGGCGGAGCTCCTAACAGCCCCAAGATGGGATCTCGTGGATCTGAGGGCATGCGGCGGTGGAATTAGGTTTTGGCTCCTATTTTGATCGCTTGGGGATACGAGGTATATATAGGAGGAAGGAGTACGTCGGTGGAGCGTCGGGGGCCCACGAGGTAGGGGCGCGCCTGTGGGCGCGCTCCACCTCGTGACTGCCTCTGCACTTCTTGGAGTAGGGTCCAAGTCTCCTAGATCACGCTCGTGAGAAAATCATGTTCCCGAAGGTTTCATTCCGTTTGGACTCCGTTTGATATTCCGTTTCTTCGAAACACTGAAATAGGCAAAAAACAGCAATTCTAGGCTCGGCCTCCGGTTAATAGGTTAGTCCCAAAAGTAATATAAAAGTGGAAAATAAAGCCCAATATAGTCCAAAACAGTAGATAAAGTAGCATGGAGCAATCAAAAATTATAGATACGTTGGAGACGTATCAGTATGTTACTTGCCCGATATTCGATCGTCGGTATCTCTATACCTAGTTCAATCTCGTTACCGGCAAGTCTCTTTACTCGTTCCATGATACATCACCTTGTAACTAACTCCTTAGTCATTTGCTTGCAAGCTTATGATGTGTATTACCGAGAGGGCCCAGAGATACCTCTCCGATACTCGGAGTGACAAATCCTAGTATAGATCTATGCCAACTCATCAAATACCTTCAGAGATACCTGTAGAGCATCTTTATGATCACCCAGTTACGTTGTGACCTTTGATAGCACACAAGATATTCCTCCAGTATCCGGGAGTTGCATAATCTCATAGTCAAAGGAATATGTATTTGACATTAAGAAAGCAATATCATTAAACTGAACGATCAATATGCTAAGCTATCGGATGGGTCTTGTCCATCACATCATTCTCCTAATGATGTGATCCCGTTAACAAATGACAACACATGTCTATGGTTAGGAAACCTTAACCATCTTTGATCAACGAGCTAGTCTAGTAGAGGCTTATTTGGGACACAGTATTTGTTTATGTATTCACACATGTATTTAAGTTTCCGATCAATACAATTCTAGCATGAATAATAAACCTTTATCATGAATAAGGAAATATAAAATAACAACTTTATTATTGCCTCTAGGGCATATTTCCTTCGATGTCCCACTTGCACTAGAGTCAATAATCTAGTTCACATCACCATATGATTAATCCATAGTTCACATCGCCATGTGACCAACACCCAAAGAGTTTACTAGAGTCAATAATCTAGTTCACATCGCCATGTGATTAACACCCAAAGAGTACTAAGGTGTGATCATGTTTTGCTTGTGAGAGAATTTTAGTCAACGGGTCTAACACATTCAGATCCGTATGTATATTTGCAAATTTCTATGTCAACAATGCTCTGCATGGAGCTACTCTAGCTAATTGCTCCCACTTTCAATACGTATCTAGATTGAGACTCAGAGTCATCCGGATCAGTGTCAAAGATTGCATCGACATAACTCTTTACGACGAACTCTTTATCACCTCCATAACCGAGAAACATTTCCTTAGTCCTCTTTAGGTACCTAAGGATATATTTGACCGATGTCCGGTGATCCACTCCTGGATCACTATTGTACTCCCTTGCCAGACTCATGGCAAGGCACACAACAGGTCTGGCACACTGCATGGCATATTTCATAGAACCTATGGCTGAGGCATAGGGAATGAACGATGACCCACAAGTATAGGGGATCTATCATAGTCCTTTCGATAAGTAAGAGTGTCGAACCCAACGAGGAGCAGAAGGAAATGACAAGCGGTTTTCAGCAAGGTATTCTCTGCAAGCACTAAAATTATCAGTAACAGATAGTTGTATGATAAGATAATCCGTAACGGGTAACAAGTAACAAAAGTAACTAGGGTGCAGCAAGGTGGCCCAATCCTTTTTGTAGCAAAGGACAAGCTTGGAAGGACTCTTATATAAAGCAAAGCGCTCCCGAGGACACATGGGAATTATTGTCAAGCTAGTTTTCATGAAGCTCATATGATTCACGTTCATTACTTTGATAATTTGATATGTGGGTGGACCGGTGCTTGGGTGCTTTCCTTGCTTGGACAAGCCTCCCACTTATGGTTAACCCCTCTCGCAAGCATCTGCAACTACGAAATAAGAATTAAGATAAATCTAACCATAACATGAAACATATGGATCCAAATCAGCCCCTTACTAAGCAACTCATAAAGTAGGGTTTAAGCTTCTGTCACTCTAGCAACCCATCATCTAATTATTACTTCCCAATGCCTTCCCCTAGGCCCAAATCATGGTGAAGTGTCATGTAGTCAACGTTCACATAACACCACTAGAGGAAAGACAACATACATCTCATCAAAATATCAAACGAATACCAAATTCACATGATTACTTATAACAAGACTTCTCCCATGTCCTCGGGAACAAATGTAACTACTCACAAAGCATATTCATGTTCGTAATCATAGGATTAATAATTATCATTAAGTATCTGAACATATGATCTTCCACCAAATAAACCAATTAGCATCGACTACAAGGAGTAATCAACAGTACCAGCAACCCACAGGTACCAATCTGAGGTTTTGAGACAAAGATCGGATACAAGAGATGAACTAGGGTTTGGAGAGGAGATGGTGCTGGTGAAGATGTTGATGGAGATTGACCCCCTCTCGATGAGAGGATCGTTGGTGATGACGATGGCTTCGATTTCCCACTCTGGGAGGGAAGTTTCCCCAGCAGAACAGCTCCGTCGGAGCCCTAGATTGGTTCTGCCCAGGTTCCGCCTCGAGACGGCGACGCTTCGTCCCGAAAGCTTCCTTATGATTTTTTCCAGGTCAAAAGACACCATATAGCATAAGATGGGCACCGGAGGCCTACTAGGGGGCCCACAAGGCAGGGGCGTGCCTAGGGGGGTAGGGCACGCCCAGGGGGTAGGGCGCGCCGCCACCCTTGTGGATGGCTGGTGGCCCCCCTCTGGTGCTTTCTTCGCCCAATATTTTTTATGTATTCCAAAATAATTCTCCGTGAAGTTTCAGGACTTTTGGAGTTGTGCAGAAAAGGTCTCTAATTTGCTCCTTTTCCAGCCCAGAATTCCAGCTGCCGGCATTCTCCCTCTTCATGTATACCTTGTAAAATCAGAGAGAAAAGGCATACATATTGTGATATAATGTGTAATAACAACCCATGACGCAATAAATATCAATATAAAAGCATGATGCAAAATGGACGTATCAACTCCCCCAAGCTTAGACCTCGCTGTCGGATGTTGGGTTCCGGCAGACCCTTAAGGTTCGAACTCTGGGGTGCGCACGGAGATCTTTCCCCTACCGATCTACATCCGATCATCTCACGAGAATCTAGGCTAAACGATGAACAACACGAGGGACGCAAGATTTATACTAGTCCGGTCCACCGTCGTGGTGTAATACCCTACTCCAGTGTGTGGTGTGGTGGATTGCCTCAAGGGCTGGTGATGAACAGTACAAAGGACGAACAACCTCGCGAGAGGTGTTCTTGAGCTGGTGCGATGAACTGCTTCGGTGAGTTCGATCGCCTCTCTCTCTCTGGCTAGGGCTCTATCTGATGCCCTCTACGGTGGTGGCTAGCTCTACTTATAGAGGCCCTGGTCCTCTTCCCAAATATTGAGCGGGAAGGGCGCCAACAACGGCCATTTTGAAGGGGAACATCTAGTACAAGTTATCCTGACTAAAGTTGGTCTTCGGCTGCCAAAAGCACTGGCGATGGCGCCGTCTTGGGCTCCACGGTGACCTCCATCCTGCCGCTCCGCTGGCCTTGGTCTCCTTGCACCGAAATGGTAACCTTTGCTTGATGCCTTGGTACTCCGCGCCTGCGCTTGCCCCCTTTGCACCAAAGAGGAAACAAGGACACTGCGCGGGCCGGCGCCCGCCTGGTCTCGATCGTCATGGCTTGCGTCATGAGCACCTCGCGAGGTACCCCTGCCTTGATCTCTCCGCCTCCTCGCGAGCCTGCCTGGTGAGGCCGTTCCTGAGGAAGCCTTGCGTCGTCCGCCCCGCGAGGCTTGGCCCCTCGCGAGGGTCTTGAGCTTGAGTTTATGAAGATGGGCCGTGCTGGGCCACCACTTGAGCCACGCCGCAGGCCGTAGGCAGGCAAGTCTAGGGACCCCCGTTCCCAGAATGCCGACAGTAGCCCCCGGGCCCAAGGCACGCTCAGACTTGGCTTAGCAAAGAAGCGAAGGGGCAAGTGCGGAGCGCCACGGGCCCCATCAGCCTGCAGCCTTGGGTGCCGCGTGGCGGTTGATTGGATGTGGGCGTCTCCGCTTCCCCATGCTGCCTCGGCAACTTCTCGACTTGACAAGTCCCTGCATGCAGAAATGAGTCATGATTACCTGTGATCGTGGAGGCCGACGGTTGGCCTCCTCCGGACTATAAGTACGTACGGGCGAGAGCCCCCGCAGTCCATCTCTTCCCGCTTCTCTCCTTCTTCTTCCTCCTTGCCCTTGCTCCACTCTACGCCAATGGCGCCGATCCGCCGGTTTTCAGCGGAAGAGAAGGGGAAGGCCCCCTGGGAGGGTCCCGATCCGCTTCTGCCGAAGAAGCAGCCTGTCCCCGGCCGCTTCGGCGTGGTCGCACGGCAGGAGACGTCGCAGCCCTAGTACGAGCAGCCGCCGCCTGGGTTTCCACTGCCCTTGTATGCCCGAATCGAGGGCCCTGGAGAAGAAGGCACCGAGCTTCACCGACGATGCCACCGGCGATGCCAGCGAGTCACGGCGGTGCGCGTCGTCACCCCTGGAGTCCATGCCGAGGGCTCTTCTCACGAGCTCGTGCTTCACACCGCCATGCCTCCGCGCTCTTGGATCCGCCTTCCTCCTTCCTTCGCCTTCGAGATGCCGCCTAGTGGGTCTCTGGAGCTCTGGCTACAGCATGCTGACTGCAACACCCTTGCAACCGGAGCGGAGGTCGCGGTCGTCGCTCCGGGCAAGGTCTACATGACACGGGGCTGGGGCGAGATCGCCCGGGTTTGCCGGACAGGGGGTGCCCTCATAATTCATCTTGAATAAGATGGCGCCTCCTTGATGTTCTTCAAGGTCTTTGACGCGGAAGGACGCCGGCTGGAGTGCTGCCCCAAGGAAGGCAGCCGAGGCAGCGAAGTGGAGATGGCCAGGCCCGCCGCCTGCTTCCCCGACAGCTCCTCAGGCAGCAGCGGAGGAGCTGGAGAATCCAGCAACTCCCTCGAGCTTCACGCGACTCCGGAGACGAGCGACGACAGCTACGAGCCCCCGAGCTCGCGTCGCGCCTGGAGGAGGGCAGCTGCATCAGGACGCCGTCGCCACTGATTTGGTTGGGGTTGGCGCCGGCGCCTGATGGCCCACTGTTGATGATGGCGTCTCCCGTGGCGGCGAGCGTAGTTAGCGTTCCTTAGGATTAGCACATTTCGTTCCTTGCGAGGAATGGAAGGAACACCCCGTGGGGGTATGTAAGGCGCCGGCCATGTCGTTTGTGAATATTATCCTTATTATGAATCGATGTGAGGTGCTTTGATGACCCACAAGTATAGGGGATCTATCGTAGTCCTTTCGATAAGTAAGAGTGTCGAACCCAACGAGGAGCAGAAGGAAATGATAAGCGGTTTTTAGCAAGGTATTCTCTGCAAGTACTGAAATAAGTTGTAACAGATAGTTTTGTGATAAGATAAATTGTAACAAGCAACAAGTAACAAGAGTAAATAAAGTGCAGCAAGGTGGCCCAATCCTTTTTTTTAGCAAAGGACAAGCCTGGACAAACTCTTATAATAGGAAAAGCGCTCCCGAGGACACAAGGGAATATCGTCAAGCTAGTTTTCATCACGTTCATATGATTCGCGTTCGGTACTTTGATAATTTGATATGTGGGTGGACGGTGCTTGGGTGCTGTTCTTACTTGAACAAACATCCCACTTATGATTAACCTCTATTGCAAGCATCCGCAACTACAACAAAAGTATTAAGGTAAACCTAACCATAGCATGAAACATATGGATCCAAATCAGCCCTTACGAAGCAACGATAAACTAGGGTTTAAGCTTCGTCACTCTAGCAACCCATCATCTACTTATTACTTCCCAATGCCTTCCTCTAGGCCCAAATAATGGTGAAGTGTTATGTAGTCGATGTTCACATAACACCACTAGAGGCTAGACAACATACATCTCATCAAAATATCAAACGAATACCAAATTCACATGACTACTAATAGCAAGACTTCTCCCATGTCCTCAGGAACAAACCTAACTACTCACAAAGCATATTCATGTTCACAATCAGAGGGGTAATAATATGCATAAGGGATCTGAACATATGATCTTCCACCAAATAAACCAACTAGCATCAACTACAAGGAGTAATCAACACTACTAGCAACCTACTAGCACCAATCCCGGACTTGGAGACAAGAATTGGATACAACAGATGAACTAGGGTTTGGAGATGAGATGGTGCTGGTGAAGATGTTGATGGAGATTGCCCTCTCCCGATGAGAGGAGTGTTGGTGATGATGATGACGATGATTTCCCCCTCCCGAGGGAAGTGTCCCGGCAGAACAGCCCACGGAGCCCTAGATTGGTTCCGCCAAGGTTCCGCCTCGTGGCGGCGGAGTCTCGTCCCGAAAGGTTGCTTATTATTTTTTTCTCATCGAAAGACTTCATATAGGAGAAGATGGGCATCGGAGAGCCACCAGGGGGCCCACGAGGTAGGGGCCGCGCCCCCACCCTCGTGAGCAGGGTGTGGGCCCCCTGTCCTTCATCTTTGGCGACGATTTTTCTTTATTTATTTTAAGATATTCCGTGGAGTTTCAGGACTTTTGGAGTTGCACAGAATATGTCTCCAATATTTGCTCCTTTCCAGCCCAGAATTCCAGCTGCCGGCATTCTCCCTCTTCATGTAAACCTTGTAAAATAAGAGAGAATAGTCATAAGTATTGTGACATAACGTGAAAGAATAGCCCATGATGCGATAAATATCGATATAAAAGCATGATGCAAAATGGACGTATCAACTCCCCCAAGCTTAGACATCGCTTGTCCTCAAGCGAAAAGCCGATAACAATAAATATGTCCTCATGTTTAGAGGAAGAGGCGTCGATAAAAATAAAATACGGACATGAAGGCATCATGATTAATCTCATAACAGCAACATATATAGATTTTGTCATATGATTACTTATGTTCAAGTGATGATCTTTTCACAATGCAAAAGTATGAATCAGAAACCTTATTGGGCACCAACAAATTATAACCTTAGTCATTGAAGCAATTGCAATTTATCATAACATCGGAAAGAGTCTATGTCAGAGCTTAAAAGCAAGTCCAAATACTCAACTATCACTTAGTCCTTCATAATTGCTAGCACCCACGCAATACTTGTGGTTACGGAGTTTTAATCGGACACAGAGAAAGATAAGGGCTTATAGTTTTGTCCCACAACCTTTTACCTCAAGGGTAATGTCAACAATAATAATTCATGCTCCCCTACATCCAATTAGATATATATATATATCATGTTCTTTCCAACATGCTGGGCTTGCCAAAGGATAAAATGAGAAAGGAAAGGTGAAGATCACCGTGACTCTTGCATAAGGTAGAGGATAATAATAAAAGATAGGCCCTTCGCAGAGGGAAGCAGAGGTTGCCATGCGCTTTTATGGTTGGATGCACAAAATCTTAATGCAAAATAACGTCACTTTATATTGCCCCTTGTATGTGGAACTTTATTATGCAGTCTGTCGCTTTTATTACTTCCACAACAGGTTCGTACAAAGCTTATTTCTCTGCACTAATAAGTCATGCATATTTAGAGAACAATTTTTATTGCTTGCACCGATGACAACTTACTTGAAGGATCTTACTCAATCCATAGGTAGATATGGTGGACTCTCATGGCTAAACTGGTTTAAGGGTATTTGGAAGCACAAGTAGTATCTCTACTTGGTGCTGAGAATTTGGCTAGCATGAGGGGGAAAGGCAAGCTCAACATGTTAGAGGATCCATGACAACATACTTTATCTCAGATACAAGAAAACATAACTCATTACGTTGTCTTCCTTGTCCAACATCAACTCTTTAGCATGTTATATTTTAATGAGTGCTCCCAATCATAAAAGATGTAAATGATAATATATCTATATGTGAAACCTCTCTCTCCTTATTACTTCCTATTAATTGCAACGATGACCAAAGCCATATTTGCCAACTCCCAACAACTTTTAATCATCATACTCTTTCTATGTGAAGTCATTACTTTCAATAAGATCAATATGAACTCTTTGTTTCTTTTTATCTTTTTGTTTTATTCACCCAAGATCATGGCAAAACAATCAAGCCCTTGACTCAATACTAAACTTTATTATATATATAGCTCACGGACTCGATTACATAGAGGGATCATAAAGCAAAACTCAAAACTAGATCATGCCATAAACTTTATTCTACTAGATCAAGATACTACTAATAGGATCGAACTAAGAAAAACGGTAAAGATAGGAGTTGTGATGGTGATACGATACCGGGGCACCTCTCCCAAGCTTGGCAGTTGCCAAGGGGAGTGCCCATACCCATGTGATTATGTCTCCTTTGTCGTTGAAGGTGGAGGTGTTGTTGACTTAGTTGATGGCATAAACTTCTCCCTTAATTTGCGCTTGAGGATGGCATTTTGATCCCTCAGATCATCAATCTCCCACTCCAGGGTTAATATCTTCTTGCATAGGTCCTGCTTATTTTCCTGCAAGAGACGAAAAGGGATAAACTCGAACTTTGGTTTCTTTACCCTATCAGGGAGACTTGACTTTTTAAACTTCACATGCATGTCCCCAGGTTGAGGTAGTGGGACTTCATCTTCATCTGAGCTCGTCTCCTCCTTCCCCTTGGGTTCATAGTCCTCTTCTTCTTCTGTGGTCCAACCATCGTGCTCCACGTCTCCATAGACCTTAGGATTTTCTAGGTAATCATCCACATAGCTTTCTCCTTCCGAATCCTGGGACGACATGTTGATCTAATCTGTAGCAGCAACAGCAACAGCTCAAAACAAGAACAGAGGATATTTGCGTGATACGAGAGTCAAAACCTTCGGGAGAATATATAATGATTTTTACCGACCAAAATAGGTATCGTGAAAGAAAACGGAGTCCGAAGGGCACACGAGGTAGGGGGACGCGCCCAGGGGGTAGGGCGCTCCCTCCACCCTCGTGAAGGCCTCGTGTCCTTCCCGGACTGCCACTTATTTTTCTATTTTTCTAAATATTCCAAAACGGAGAAATATTGCCTTAAAAATTGTTTTGGAGTCGGTTTACTTACCGTACCACATACCTATTCCTTTTCGGAGTCTGAGACGGTCTGGAAAGTGTCCCTTATGTGTTCCTCCGGGGTTACGGTTTCAATAATATTGATTTCAACATTTATGGGATTACCTGAGATATAATGTTTGATTCTTCGACCGTTTACCACCTCCGGGTTTGTGCCCTCGAAGTTGTTGATTTTAATGGCACCGGAACGATAGACCTCCTCGATAACGTAGGGACCTTCCCATTTAGAGAGAAGTTTTCCTGCAGAAAATCTTAAACGGGAGTTGTATAGCAATACATAATCACCTACATTAAACTCACGCTTTTGTATCCTTTTGTCATGCCATCTTTTAACTTTTTCTTTAAATAACTTGGCATTTTCATAAGCTTGGGTTCTCCATTCATCAAGTGAGCTAATATCAAATTACCTCTTCTCACCGGCAAGTTTGAAATCATAGTTGAGCTCTTTAATAGCCCAATATGCCTTATGTTCTAGTTCGAGAGGTAAGTGACATGCTTTTCCATAAACCATTTTATACGAAGACATACCCATAGGATTCTTATATGCAGTTCTATAGGCCCATAATGCATCATCAAGTTTCTTGGGCCAACTCTTTCTAGACCTATTGACAGTCTTTTGCAAAATTAATTTGAGCTCTCTATTACTCAATTCTACTTGACCACTAGACTGCGGGTGATAAGGAGATGCAATTCTATGATTAATGTCACATTTAGCAAGCACTTTACGGAAAGCACCATGAATAAAATGTGAACCACTATCAGTCATTAAATATCTAGGGACTCCAAACCTCGGAAAAATAACTTCCTTAAGCATTTTAATAGAAGTGTTATGATCAGCACTACTAGTTGGAATAGCTTCTACCCATTTAGTAACGTAATCAACATCAACTAGAATATGTGTATATCCATTAGAGGCAGGAAAAGGTCCCATATAATCAAAGCCCCAAACATCAAATGGTTCAATAACAAGTGAATAATTCATAGGCATTTCTTGACGTCTACTAATATTACCAATTCTTTGACATTCATCACAAGACAAAACAAACTTACGTGCATCCTTGAAGAGAGTAGGCCAATAAAACCGGATTGCAATACCTTATGTGCAGTTATATCTCCAGCGTGGTGTCCTCCATAAGCTTCGGAGTGACACTTGCGTAGGATCTGTTCCTATTCATGCTCACGCACACAACGTCTAATAACACCATCTACTCCTTCTTTATAAAGATGTGGGTCATCCCAAAAGTAATGTCGCAAATCATAAAAGAACTTTTTCTTTTGTTGGTATGTGAAGCTAGGTGGTATAAATTTAGCAACAATATAATTAGCATAATCAGCATACCATGGTGTGCTACGAGAAGTTCTTATGACATTTAATTGTTCATCAGGAAAGCTATCATCAATAGGTAGTGGGTCATCAAGAACATTCTCTAACCTAGATAAGTTATCTGCAACGGGGTTCTCAGCTCCTTTTCTATCAACAATATGCAAATCAAATTCTTGCAGCAAGAGAACCCATCTAATAAGTCTAGGTTTAGCATCTTTCTTTTCCATAAGATATTTAATAGCAGCATGATCAGTGTGAATAGTTACTTTAGAATCAACAATATAGGGTCTGAATTTATCACAAGCAAATACAACTGCTAAAAGTTCCTTTTCGGTGGTAGCATAATTTCTTTGAGCATTGTCTAGAGTGTTACTGGCATAATGGATAACATTTAATTTCTTATCAACTCTTTGCCCTAGAACAACACCTACAACATAATCACTAGCATCACACATAATTTCAAAGGGTAAATTCCAATCAGGTGGCTGAACAACAGGTGCAGAGACTAATGCTTTTTAAGTATTTCAAATGCTTCTACACAATCATCATCAAAGACAAATGGTACATCTTTTTGTAATAAATTAGTCAGAGGCCGAGAAATTTTTGAGAAGTCCTAATGAACCTCCTATAAAATCCAGCGTGACCAAGGAAACTTCTTATACCTTTGATGTCCTTGGGACATGGCATCTTTTTAATAGCATCAACCTTGGCTTTATCAACTTTAATACCTCTTTCAGAAACTTTGTGCCCCAAGACAATACCTTCATTAACCATAAAGTGGCACTTTTCCCAATTCAAGACAAGATCAGTTTCTTCACATCTCTGCAAAACTCGATCAAGATTGCTCAAGCAATCATAAAAAGAGGAACCATAGACGGAAAAGTCGTCCATGCAAACCTCACAAATCTTTTCACAAAAATCAGAGAATATGGCCATCATGCATCTTTGAAAGGTAGCAGGTGCATTACATAAACCAAAAGGCATACGTCTATAAGCAAAAGTACCAAAAGGGCATGTAAAAGTAGTCTTTGATTGATCTTTAGCCGACACAGGTATTTGAGAGAAACCAGAATAACCATCTAGAAAGCAATAATGTGTATGTTTGCATAATCTCTCTATAATTTGATCAATAAAAGGTAAGGGGTAATGATCTTCCTTAGTAGCTTTATTTAATTTGCGGAAATCAATTACCATCCTATAACCTGTGATAATTCTTTGCGGATCAATTCATCTTTATCATTAGGGACAACAGTAATACCTCCATTCTTAGCGACACAATGGACAGCACTTACCCACTAACTATCAGCAACGGGATAAATTATACCTACCTCCAGAAGCTTAAGTATTTCTTTTCTTACCACTTCTTTCATTTTGGGACTCAATCGCCGTTGAGGATCATAGACTGGTTTGGCATCCGCTTCCAAATTTATTTTATGTTGACATAGAGTGGGACTAATGCCCTTAAGATCATCAAGAGTATATCCAATAGCGGCACGGTGCTTCTTCAGAGTTTTCATTAATCTTTCTTCTTCATGCTCTGAAAGGTTAGCACTAATAATAACAGGATATATTTTCTTTTCATCAAGATAAGCATATTTAAGATTATCAGGCAACGGTTTAAGCTCAAATACGGGATCACCCTTAGGTGGAGGGGGTTCCCCTAGGATTTCAACAGGCAAATTGTGTTGCAGAATAGGTTCATGTTTAAAGAATACTTCATCTATTTCCCTTCTTTCATTCATGAACATCTCATTTTCGTGGTCTAGCAAATAGTGTTCTAAAGGATCACTAGGAGGTACGGCAATAGAAGCAAGACCAATAATTTGATCCTTACTAGGCAATTCTTCCTCACGATGTTGTTTACTAAATTTAGAGAAATTAACTCATGAACCATATCATCCAAGCCAATTGTAACAACATTCTTTTTGCAGTCTATCTTAGCATTAACAATATTCAAGAAGGGTCTACCAAATATAATGGGACAAAAGCTATCTTGTGGAGAATCAAGAACAAGAAAATCAGCAGGATATTTAGTTTCCCCACACAAGACTTCAACATCTCTAACAATTCCCACTGGTGAAATAGTATCTCTATTGGCAAGCTTAATTGTGACATCAATTTCTTCTAACTCAATAGGTGCAATATCATGCATAATTTCTTTGTATAATTCAATGGGTATTGCACTAGCACTAGCGCCCATATCACATAAGCCATGGTAACAATGATCTCCTATTTTAACAGAAATTACAGGCACGCCTACCACAGGTCTATGTTTATCTTTAGCACACGGTTTAGCAATTCTAGCAGATTCACCACAGAATTGAATAACATGCCCATCAATATTATCAGACAAGAGATCTTTAACAATAGCAATATTAGGTTCTACTTTGGCTTGCTCAGAGGTGTATAAGTTCTAATATTGCTTTTACTTAACAACAGATTGAAGCTTTAGCATGATCCTTTACTCTAAACAGGAAAGGTGGTTTCTCAACATAAGAGGTGGGAACAATAGGATCATTATAAATGATAGTCTTTTCTTCAACTTTAATAGGTGCAGCTACTTTTACTTCTATGGGAGGATGATATTTAAACCACTTCTCCTTAGGGAGATCAACATAAGTAGCAAAAGATTCACAAAAAGAAGCTACTATCTCAGAGCAAGTCCATATTTAGTGCTAAACTTACGGAAAATATCGGTATCCATAAAAGATTTAACACAATCAAACTTAGGCATCATACCTGACTCCTTACCTTCGTCGAGGTCCCAATCTTCAGAGTTGCGTTTAATTCTATCCAATAAATTCCATTTAAATTCAATAGTCTTCATCATAAAAGAGCCAAAGACAAGAAGTATCGAGCATGGTGCGATTGTTATCAGAAAGCCGAGCATAAAAATTCTGAAGAATTGTCACTTTTGAGAGCTCATGATTGGGGCATGAATATAACATTGATTTAAGCCTCCCCAAGCTTGAGCGATGCTTTCTCCTTCGCGAGGCCAAAAATTATATATATAATTGCGATCACGATGAACAAGATGCATAGGGTAATACTTTTGATGAAATTCCAATTTCAATCTTTTATAGTTCCATGATCTCGTATCATCACATAGCCTATACCATGTCAATGTGTCTTCCTTCAAAGATAAAGGGAAGAACTTCTTCTTAACAACATCATCGGGTATACCTGCAAGCTTAAATAATCCAGAAACTTCATCCACATAGAGTAGATGTTCATCAGGATGCATTGTTCCATCTCCTGTAAAAGTATTAGCCAACAGTTTTTCCATCATACCCGAAGGAACTTCAAAAGGAATTTCATTTTCAATAGGTTCAGTAGGTTGAGGAGCAACTCTTTGTTTCATCGGACGGGTGAAGATACCCGAACAAGCCCCTCGAGAATTACTTTCCATAGTAACAAGTGACGAAAATTTCAGCACACTATATAAATTTTTCCTTACCAAATTCCACCTACCAAAGGCGCTACACTCCCCGACAACGGCGTCAGAAAAGAGTCTCGATGACCCACAAGTATAGGGGATCTATCGTAGTCCTTTCGATAAGTAAGTGTGTCGAACCCAACGAGGAGCAGAAGGAAATGCTAAGCGGTTTTCAGTAAGGTATTCTCTGCAAGTACTGAAATAAGTGGTAACAGATAGTTTTGTGATAAGATAAATTGTAACAAGCAACAAGTAACATGAGTAAATAAAGTTCAGCAAGGTGGCCCAATCCTTTTTTTAGCAAAGGACAAGCCTGGACAAACTCTTATAATAGGAAAAGCGCTCCCGAGGACACATGGGAATATCGCCAAGCTAGTTTTCATCACGTTCATATGATTCGCATTCGGTACTTTGATAATTTGATATGTGGGTGGACCGGTGCTTGGGTGCTGTTCTTACTTGAACAAACATCCCACTTATGATTAACCCTGTTGCAAGCATCCGCAACTACAACAAAAGTATTAAGGTAAACCTAACCATAGCATGAAACATATGGATCCAAATCAGCCCCTTACGAAGCAACACATAAATTAGGGTTTACGCTTCTGTCACTCTAGCAACCCATCATCTACTTATTACTTCCCAATGCCTTCCTCTAGGCCCACATAATGGTGAAATGTTATGTACTCGACGTTCACATAACACCACTAGAGGCTAGACAACATACATCTCATCAAAATATCGAACGAATACCAAATTCACATGACTACTAATAGCAAGACTTCTCCCATGTCCTCAGGAACAAACGTAACTACTCACAAAGCATATTCATGTTCACAATCCGAGGGGTAATAATATGCATAAGGGATCTGAACATATGATCTTCCACCAAGTAAACCAACTAGCATCAACTACAAGGAGTAATCAACACTACTAGCAACCTACTAGCACCAATCCTGAACTTGGAGACAAGAATTGGATACAAGAGATGAACTAGGGTTTGGAGATGAGATGGTGCTGGTGAAGATGTTGATGGAGATTGCCCTCTCCCGATGAGAGGAGTGTTGGTGATGATGATGACGATGATTTCTCCCTCCCGGAGGGAAGTGTCCCCGGCAGAACAGCTCCGCCGGAGCCCTAGATTGGTTCCGCCAAGGTTCCGCCTCGTGGCGGCGGAGTCTCGTCTCGAAAGGTTGCTTATTATTTTTTTCTCATCGAAAAACTTCATATAGGAGAAGATGGGCACCAGAGAGCCACCAGGGGGCCCACGAGGTAGGGGGCGCCTGTGGGGCGCCCCACCCTCGTGAGCAGGTGTGGGCCCCTGGCCTTCATCTTTGGCGACGATTTTATTTATTTATTTTAAGATATTCCGTGGAGTTTCAGGACTTTTGGAGTTGCATGAATAGGTCTCCAATATTTGCTCCTTTTCCAGCCTGCATTCCGGTACGGCATTCTCCTCTTCATGTAAACCTTGTAAAATAAGAGAATAGCCATAAGTATTGTGACGTGAAATAACAGCCCATGATGCGATAAATATCGATATAAAAGCATGATGCAAAATGGACGTATCATGCTTGTCCTGTCTCGGCTAAGCTCCCCCTTTCTATCCTCACGAGGGCTTGGTGCTCTACGCTGACAGGTCCCGGTCCCCAGGGAGGCTTCAGCCGTCGCTAGTATGCCAGGTCGTGATGCCGTGGTCAAGGCCAGGAGATGAGCGGCCAGAGGTCCAGTAAGAGCCCCTGAGTCACGATGCTCAGGAGGTCCCCTTTAGCACTCAAGCAGCCTCCGCTGGGCGAGAAAGGAAGGCAACATCGCCGTGACAGAGCCGCACTAGGCGAGGCTTTGGCGTTGTGTTGATTTAACTCCTGCAGAGGCGTGACTTATCTCATGAGTTTGGAGTAGTTCTCTGGCGAGGTGCCATGCCCGCCCGCCAGCAGCTGGGGTGTCGCTGGGTCCGGCCCTCGCGAGCTTTTCCCCTCTTCCCCGCACTTTCCTTCATGCTCTACGTCCTCAGGTCCCGGCCCTCGAGCGAGCTCAGCCGCCGCTGCTATGACAGGTCGCGATGCCGTGGGTCAAGGCCAGGGGGTGAGGGCTGGAGAGCCAGTAAGAGCCCGTGAGTCGCAATGCTCAGGTCCCCCCTTTTAACGCGCGAGCAGATCATACGGGAGAGAGGGAGAGGGAGCTCACGATGCCCCCCATGCTATTCCTTAGGCGGATCCTGCACACCAACATGAGGAAAACAAGGTCTACCATCACGGTTGTCGGCCATCCATTGGTTGCTCTGAGGGAGCGATTGAGGCACTGAGGGCCTGGTGAGGTAGCGCTATGCAGGGCTGCCGCGGCCAGAGCTCGACCACTCAGATTTGTCGGCGTTGCAGGGACGGACCCATGCGCAAGCGCCGTGCCAGAGCGGGTAGCTCCAAAGGTAGGTGTCAATCGAGCAGGCGATTATCCCAAGCAGGTTAAGCATGAAGAAGCAAATCAACTTAGATAGATGCAGAGAGAAGCAAACGCCACTGGGTCAGGCCCAAGCGGCTTGGGGATGATGCGGCCCGAGGGGCGCCCCCAACAAGGTAAGCTGAAGACATAAGAAAAACAAATACATGCCGCGGGGACAGACCCACGCGACCTGGGAATGATGCAGCCCTGAGGGCGCTCCCAACTGAAACGAAACTTGGAAAGAAGTCACCTGATACCATTGCAGAGCGAGTGTCGGAGTAGCTGACGACGCGTGGTGAAGAAGCCAATCCTCACGAGCCCTCGGGGCTCCGAGCCTCCGGAGGCTCAGGAGGTCCGGGCGGCTCGGTGAGGTCCATCTCCGTCTCTTCCAGGGACGCGCGGTGCCTGGCCGCCTGAGCTTCCAGGATGCTCCTCATCAGGCGCTGGTGGGTAGTAGCCGCGTTCGGCAAGCCAAAGGACATGCGAACGTAGCTGTGCGGTGGACCCGGGCAACGCCCCACTCGCGAGGGCAAGAAGCACTCCTGAGATGCGAATCGATTGAGCCCTGGGTAGTCGATGCAGACGCGCAGCCCGCCATCCTTGCCTGGATGGGGAGCTACGCTGGGCAGGCGGCGGTTGCCGCGCATGACTCTCGATTCCTGCAACTCCTGAGCGACCTTGGTGATGAACTCCTGAGGGTTGGGCCCTCCTTTTCTTACGCCTTCCTGAGGGAAACGTGCCGCGAAGCATGCCTCCAAGTGGTGCCCGAGCGCCTCCCTCATGACCTTGGCAAAGTCAGCAGCTCCCCAAGAGAGAGACCCCGAGCCTTGCCCGAGGAGGGCGCCGGGCGCGCCTTCCTATGCGACGGAGGGTAGTGCCCCTTGGACGGGTGCAGATCCCGGTGTGGCGCCTTCGGAGGTACCTTCCTCCTGAGGCGCTGAGCCAGGCGATGTCTTCTTCTTCTTGGGAGCTGCTCCAGGGAGGTTTCCACTCTTGCTGTCTGGGTCTTCGATTGACGCGGCTTGGAAGGCGCTCAAGAGAGCATACCGCATCCTTCTGTTCACAGGGGACCGTGATGACTCCGCCACTTCCTGGCATCTTGAGGACATTGTAACCATGGTGAGTCACTGCCATGAACTTGGCCAGGGCTGGATACCCGAGGATGGCTTTGTATGCCAGGCGAATGTGGGCGACGTCGAAGTCGATGAGCTCGGTACAGTAGTTCTTGCGCTGCCCAAAGGTGACAGGGAGTCGGACCTGCCCTATCGGGACAGTGGAACCGTCGGTGACTCCTGAGAAGGGCTTGGTTGGTTGAAGATAATCGTATGGCACTTGGAGATTGCTGAACGTCTCGACGGACAGGACGTTGAGCCATGCTCCGCCGTCGATGAGGGTCCTGGTAACTTGCACATTGCTGATGACTGGGGAGCAGAGCATCGGGAGGACACCTGCCGTTGCCGCGCACTTGAGTTGGTCCGCTGAGCTGAATGTGATGGTGCACGCAGACCACCTGAGAGGGCGCGTGGCCTCAAGCTTGGGGAGGACTGCATTCACCTCGCGAGCAAACTGCTTGAAGATGCGCTGAGAGGCTGGGGCCTGTGCGCCACCCAAGCTGCAAGCGATCGCACGCGGCTCCTAGAAGCCCCCAGCCCCCTCGTCCTGATGGTGGTCGTCATTCCTTCTTGGTGGTGGTGGCAGCGGAGGAAGTCCTGCATTGCCTTGCGGGCGATCCTCACGAGGTTGATCTCTCCAAGCTCCCTCGCAAGGCTGGTCCTGCTAGCGGTCCTCGCGAGGCCGGTCACGCCACCCTTGGCGAGGGCCACGGTCGTCCCAGCGTCCTCCACCTCTTGCTCCGCCTCGGCCGTAGCCCCGATCATTGCGCTCGGGACATCGACCGACACGGCCTTCTCGCACGGCCCTGAGCTCTTGACATTCGTTGGTGTTGTGGGTGTGGAGATCGTGGTACACAAAGTACCGGCAGCCCTTGGACGACTCCGGCTGGTCCCTGCCGCGCTTCGTGTCCGGCTCTGCCGCAAGCACAGCTGCTCCTTTGCGCTTCACATCCTTGGCCTTGGTGGTTTTGGTAATTCCTAACAACATATAGCTCATTGAGCTAACATTGTTCCAAGATGAATATTTCACGAAAAGCTCAATGAATGGCATGGTATGGATGAGGAAAGTGGACCCCTCAAAATACTAAGGATAAAAGGATTGGCTCAAGCTCAAAAGCTCAAGACTCTACATTTTATATTTTAGTGATCCAAGATCACATTGAGTCTATAGGAAAAGCCAATACTATCAAGGAGGGATGAGGTGTTGCTTAATGAGTGTCTTGCTCCATAGTGCTTAGTGATATGCTCCAAAGCCCTCAACTACTTTCTCACATCCACATATGACCTAAACCCAAAGTCCAACTCAGCCCTACCGATTCTTTCTATCCGGCGCCACCGAGTTCAGATGTCATAGCCACTGCCACAAACCCTAGGCAAATCGGTCTCACCAATAGGGATCTCGGTCTCACCGAGATGGGATTGTAATCTCTCTGTTTCCCTTCGTAACGTTTCGGTCCCGCCGAGATGAGCGATCGGTCCCACCGAGATTGCAATGTAAACTCTCTGTTTCCCTTTCGTAACATTTCGGTCCCACCGAAATGAGCGAACCGGTCCCACCGAGTTTACCTGACCAACTCTCTGGTTAGCTTATTACCAAAGTCGGTCCCACCGGACCGAAATGAGCGAACCGGTCCCATCGAGTTTACCTGACCAACTCTCTGGTTAGCTTATTACCAAAGTCGGTCTCACCGAGTTTGTGTAATCGGCCTCACCGATATTACGTTATGCCCTAACCCTAACCATATCGGTCCTACCGAGTTGCATGTCGGTCCCACCGAAAATCCTAACAGTCACTAGATTTGCTAAATCGGTCTGACCGAGTTTCTCAATTCGGTCTCACCGAGATTGGTAAATTGTGTGTAACAGTTAGATTTTGTGTGGAGGCTATATATACCCCTCCACCCACTCTTCATTCGTGGAGAGAGCCATCAGAACGAACCTACACTTCCACTACACATTTTCTGAGAGAGAACCAGCCACCCTTATGTTGAGGCCAAGATATTCCATTCCTACCATATCAATCTTGATCTCTAGCCTTCCCCAAGTTGCTTTCCACTCAAATCTTCTTTCCACCAAATCCAAATCCTGTGAGAGAGAGTTGAGTGTTGGGGAGACTGTCATTTGAAGCACAAGAGCAAGGAGTTCATCATCAACACACCATTTGTTACTTCTTGGAGAGTGGTGTCTCCTAGATTGGCTAGGTGTCACTTGGGAGCCTCCGACAAGATTGTGAAGTTGAACCAAGGAGTTTGTAAGGGCAAGGAGATCGCCTACTTCATGAAGATCTACCGCTAGTGAGGCAAGTCCTTCATGGGCGACGACCCTGGTGGGATAGACAAGGTTGCTTCTTCGTGGACTCTTCGTGGGTGGAGCCCTCCGTGGACTCGCGCAACCGTTACCCTTCGTGGGTTGAAGTCTCCATCAATGTGGATATACGATAGCACCACCTATCGGAACCACGAAAAAAACATCCGTGTCTCCAATTGCGTTTGAATTCTCCAAACCCTTCCCTTTACATTTCTTGCAAGTTGCATGCTTTACTTTCCGCTGCTCATATACTCTTTGCATGCTTGCTTGAATTGTGCTAAGATTGCTTGACTTCTGCTAACATAGCTAAAATCTACCAAAGACTAAAATTGGGAAAATGATAAGTTTTTATTTGGTCAAGTAGTCTAATCACCCCCCTCTAGACATACTTTCGATCCTACAAGTGGTATCAGAGCTTTGATCTCCATTTGCTTTGATTTCCATAGCTTTTGGTGGTCATAGACTTGGTTTCACGACCTAGGAGAGTATGGCGTCTAGCGAGGGAAATTATCACCGTAGAGGTCCTTACTTTGATGGTACTAATTTTGCTAGTTGGAAGCACAAGATGAAAATGCATATTCTTGGACATAACCCCGCCATTTGGGCTATTGTGTGTATTGGCTTGCAAGATGAATTCTTTGATGGGAGAGAACCAAACCGTGAAGCTAGCGAGGAAGAGTTGAAGATGCTGCAATACAACGCTCAAGCTTGTGATATCCTCTTCAACGGATTGTGCCCCGAAGAATTCAACAAAATCAGCCGTCTTGAGAATGCAAAGGAAATTTGGGATACTTTGGTTGTTATGCATGAAGGTACCGACTCCGTCAAGGAATCCAAGTTGGACGTGCTTCAAAGTCAACTTGACAAGTTCAAAATGAAGGATGGTGAAGGTGCCGCTGAAATGTACTCTAGGCTTGCTCTTATCACAAATGAGATTACCGACAAATTCATCATCAAGAAGATCCTAAGAGCTTTGGATGGAAAATATGATACCATGTGCACATTGATACAAGTGATGCCCAATTACAAAGATCTCAAGCCAATGGAAGTCATTGGAAGAATTGTTGCTCATGAGATGTCACTCAAGGATAAGGAGGAATTTCACAACAAGACAAGTGGTGCTTACAAAGCCTCATGTGAAGCCCCCACATCATCAAGTGAGAATAAACTTCAATGAAGAATTGAGCTTAATGGTGAAGAACTTCAGCAAGTTCTACAAGCATAGAAGCAAAGAGAGAAGCTCCATGTCAAGGTCCT
The DNA here is from genome assembly GCA_021605205.1 of Aegilops longissima. Taxonomy (NCBI): domain Eukaryota; kingdom Viridiplantae; phylum Streptophyta; class Magnoliopsida; order Poales; family Poaceae; genus Aegilops; species Aegilops longissima. The sequence goes on along the minus strand of CM038677.1, from coordinate 218,780,316 downwards.
ACAATGACAAAAGATCTTCTAATCGAGAGCGCAATTGCTACAATTGTGGGAGACCCGGACACTATTCCAATGAGTGTACGGCACCCTACAAAAGAAGAGAAGAATCACCACCAAGAGAGAGGAGGAGTAGAGAGGATCGTTATGAACGAAGACCCTCACGGAGAAGCAACGATTCGGAAAGGAAGGACAAGTCATCAAGGAGCTACAAAAAAACGAAGACATCAAGCTCATGTTGGTGAATGGGTATCCGGCTTTGACTCCGACAATCACTCCGAGAGAAGCTATCACTCCGACTCCGAATATACTCAAGATGAAGGTGTTGCCGGTCTAGCACTTGTGTCAACCAACTCCTACGACATATTTGATTCACCAAATGAAGGAATTGGAAGATGCTTCATGGCCAAAGGTCCAAAGGTAACACATCCCGAGTATGTTGATTTCAATAGTGATGAAGATGAGTTGTTAGGTGATGATGATTTACTTGTTGACAACTCTAGTGATGAATACTATGATGAAACGTCAATTAATCATGCTAATCAAGATAAAATGAATCACAATGATAAGGAGAAGATTGAGCTTCTAACTAAAGAACTAAACACTCTTAAGTTAGCTCATGAAACTATCTTAGAAGATCATCGAGAACTTTTAAGGACTCATGAGAAGTTACGCTTTGAAAAGCTCAACCTTGAGCAAGAGCATGAGTTCTTAAAGGCAATCAATGATGATCTCCGTAAGAAAAGTTCTTCTTACATTGCCAAGCGTTTACTCTTATCTACTTACATGCCTCAAGTCAAGTCTAGTAACAAGAACAAGATAGATTCTTCCTCTAGTAGTAACAATAATAATTCTAAACCCAATGATGTTGCTTCTAGTAGTTCTCTTGATTCCACTAATGATTCTCTTAGCCAAGTTACACTTGAGAAAGAAAATAGCTTATTGAAGGGAATTATAGAGAAAGGTGTTTACAAGAGCCTTGCCGGGAGTAAGCAATTTGAGGAAATTGTACGCAAGCAAGGAAGGCACCGGAAGAACCAAGGTGTTGGTTTTGAATGAAAGTTCAATGCCAATGGAGTTGAGTGGGAAGAAGATCAATACCCCAAGACGAAGTTTGTCCCTCAACAAGAGAAGTATGATCCTACTTCCTTCAAGGGGACACAAGCTCAAGATGATCTTCCACCACAAGACCACAAGCAAAAAGGCAAGGATAAGCTTCAAGAGGAGATTGATGCATTTGAAGAAGCTCCAAAGGCCTTGGTCAAGTGGGTTCCCAAGACTACGTCAAGCTCTACTTCATCAAGTACGACTACAACTCCAAGGATTCCCATCAAGATGATGTGGATCCCGAAGAAGAAGAACTAGAGAGTTCTTGAGGGTGACTCCGCCAACATATTTCACTCATATCATTTTGGCAACTACTAGTGCAATCAACTTTCACATCTTGCACTAGTTCAAGGAGTCACAAACCCTCTTGTTGGTAAGACAAGGGACAAGGTAACCTAATGCTTTCATAGACTTCATCTTATGTGTGCATCACTCTATGTCTATGGATATCCTTGTTTGTTCCTTGTGGGACTAACCCGTGTAGGTATTGAAAGTGCAACTCACTCCAAAAGGATTGCTCCAAATGATCTTCATCAACATTGAGCATCCACATCTTCAACACCTACATGAAGTCATCATCGACAAAACCCAAGGTTAGTTCATCCCTCTAAGGGGGGATCTCACATCTAGGGGGAGCTTTACTCTAAGAATTGAGCTAAAGCAACTCTAATGATGTGAACACATCAATGCATTATGTAAAAGTGGTAACCCCACTTGAGCTTAAACGATGTGTATGACCTATGATCAAATGTTCTCATTTGACTCCTAAGTCAATATACTCATATATAGATGACCTAGTCATCGCCAATTGCTTGATAGATGCTAGAATTGGTTGTGCATGCTTTGCCACATATTTTATTTGCCATTTTATTATGTGAGCATGCTGGTTGCATATTTTACTCCTTCGAGGACATCCACTTGTTGTTTTGATTGATTGGTTTCTTTTTCTTTTGCCGAGTGGATGGACAAGAATGCCTAAGAACCTTCTCTAGCTATCTATGCTCTTCTCGTCTCAAACTCTATTCATGCTGCATCACAAAATTTGATCAAGCCAGATTCGAACCACTCTGTGTGAGGAGCACTCGGAGTCCCCGGTTCGTCATAGATTTAAACTTCTAAACTTCTTTGTGCGTTTCGGTCTGACCGATTCTTCCATTTTGGTCATACCGAGATCACTAAGTCGATCTAGGTTTTCAATCTCGGTGCAACCGATTTGAACTTCGGTCTCACCGAGTTGTCAGAATCGCTTGCGTTATGCATCTCGGTGCCACCGAGTTGTTCCACTCGGTCACACCGACAGGGTCGGGCTAATATACCCACGGGCAAAAAATTGGAAACTTTCTCCAAACTCTTTCACCCGCGCGTAGCCCGCTCTGCCTCTAGGGTCTCCGGATCGTCCTCCTCGTCGCCAGCCGCCTCCTGTCACTGGTCTCCGCTGCCGTCAACGGAAATCATCCTCGCCGTTGCCGCCGTTGCGAGTTCATCGCCGGACTAGGGTATGGACTCGATCACTGTGCTATCCCCGTTCGATTCCTAGCACATTGTGTTCAACATGAATCTTGCCACGATTGAAACTATTCTATCTAGTCAAAACACTCCGTAGATTAGAGATGAATTGAAAATTTAGGGTTAGGTTTCCGCCGAAACCATCTCGGACCCACCGGGTTGTAGAACTCGGTTCCACCGATTCGGCTAAGGCCATTGCACATGTGGTTCTCAGTCTGACCGAGAATTGTAAATTGGTGTGACCGAGTTCAGGACTTTGTGAAACCCTAGCAGTCTCGATGCCACCGAACTGTGACTCGGTCTGACCGAGTTCACTAGTTTAGGTTCCAACAGCTGCTTCGGTATTCCCGAGTTTACAAATCGGTTGATCCGAAATGCTTTCTGTGGAAAACTAAAACTAAGTTTTTGACTCATTCTTTTGCAAAAATCTCTTTATTTTGTGATGCTCATCCATTCTATCTCATCTATATCTATTCACAGGGTCTGCAGTCAGTGTTTGCAATATGTCTGATCAAAGTGATAGCCAGAACAAGTCAAAGGAGCAGATTCAAATGAGTGAGGGCACTAGTCCCTCTAGCAGCTCTGATGAGGGTAGCAGGAGCACTCCAAGCAACTTACCCAAAGCAGCCATCAGGACAAGAAAGAAGAGAACCTCAGAATCTGAGGATGAAGACTATGTGGCTGTTGAGGATGAGGCCATTTCCAAGAAAAATGTGCTCAAGAAGGAGTATGGCACAGCTGCTGCCACCAAGCCTGGTATGAAGACCAAAGTACCTGCCAAAAGGATTCCCATGTCTAAAGGCAGAGCCTCCACTCAAGCATCATTGGAATCTGAACCAAAAGAGGCTGCTGCTGAAGGGAAGAAGAGGAAGGAAAGGGTCAAGAAGACCATGGCCAGAGTTATTGGAAAGTCTTCCATGATGGAAGATGATGAGGAAGAAGAAGAGGTTGCTGCACCAGCACCCAAGGCTCAGAAGCTTATGGGTGATGCTATCAGGACAGGGGCTGCATCATCAAAGCCCAAAGAAGCACCCAAAGCTGCCTCCAAACCCAAGACTGTACCTAAGAGGAGTACCAGGAACATTCCAGCTGCTGAGAAGAACAAGGCCCCAATGCCTGAAGCTGGTATGGAAGAAGATGATGAGACCCATTTCTTGAGAAAATTGAAGCCAAAAAATCCAGATCATAATGATGCTCATCCTGTAGCTGACAACATGAAGATCAGGAGAGACTCAGGATTAGGCTATGGAGAGAGTCAGATCCATATGCCACCAGAAGGAGGACTGCTGTTGACTACAGGTTCCACATAAAGGAACAACAGGACTTCTATGAGACAGTGTTGTTGGACAAGAAGCCAATAGTGTGTGACATGAGGTGGGTTGGTGGACCTACATAAAGGAGAATGAAGGACACTATCACGAGTGTATGACAGCTTCATTGCTTGTGGAGTGGCAGACTTTGTTGGGCGAAGCTCACAAAGTGGAATGAAGAGCTCATAATGCAATTCTACTCCACAAACACACTTCTATCCGGATGGCGAGGATAGTATGGATGTCTGAAGGTACTAGGTACCAATCATCTATTGAAGAATGGGCAAATCTGATCAATGCACCTAAGGAGGAAGAGGATGACTTGGATGTCTATGCCAAGAAGAAGATGGATCACAACTCTATGGCACATATGTACAAGGAGATCCCAGATGCTGCAATAGATTCACACAAGTTTGGATCAGTACATTATCTTCTGTCAGGACTGCCAACCATTAATTGGATCCTGAGGCGCACACTCTTGCCCAAGTCAGGTGATCACAACATGGTCCGAGGCCATGCAATAAATCTGCTCATATTTGATGTGCCACAGAAGTTCAATGTCATGAGCCTTATATTTGAGACTATCAAGAGGACAACTGCTGACCAAAAGAGGAGTTCTGGATATGCCCCACAGATCCAGGAGCTGATTAACTCCAAGATGGGCACATACACATACCTGTTGGATAAGGAGCACATGCCTATCTATCCAGACTTTGAGGACAACCAAGTGGTTATGGATGAAGATGAACCATCTTCAGTGCAAGCACAAGCTAAGAAGGAGAAGGCTGCCAAGATGCCAACAATGGAAGAGGCATCTCAGTACTTTTTGAAGAGCAAACATGATCAACTTGGCTACTTGATTTCATCCACTCTGAGGATTGAGAAGGGGCTGGCCAACTTGACTCGAAACCAGGAGAGCTTGGAGAGGATCATGGAGCAGAAGTTCTATGACATGGATGTGAAGGTCACAGAGATCCAGTCCGTTGTTGAGCAACTTCAAGATGATATGCAGGAGAGGAAGGGCAAGTCAACCACTAAGGCATTTGCCAGAGTGCCTAGAGCTCAGAGATCAGCTGCAGTGCCAGTGACAGACACCAGAGCCACTTCATCTGCACCAGCTACAACTTCAGTGCCACCAGCTCCAGCACCTACTCCACCAGCTCCATCTACATCAACAGATGCTTTCGTCCTTGGCGTTCTGTCTACACCACCACCTGAAGATCAAGCCTGAGAGACGATTTAGTACTATGCATTTTCTATGAACTTTTTGGTAACTTGTTGCCAAAGGGGGAGAAAAATGTATAGATCATAGGCTTAGAGAGAGAGTGTTGCTTTTTATTATCTCTTGCATTGGTGGTTGAACTTCATTTGCTTGTTTGAGATACATTATGTCTGTGTGATACTTGGATGATCATGTGTTTGATCATATGCTACATTTATGCTTGTTGGATGACATTATCCTTTTTATCTCTATATGATCATTCACTTTGCTTGGTGATGAGTGCATGTATTCAATTATTATCATTTTAAGCACTCCACCAAGATGTATGTGACATGGAAGAGTAACCCATGAGCCTAACTTCTTGTGCATTTGCAGTCCAAAGCAAATCTTAAACTATGCACAAATTTAGGGGGAGCTCTTGCTTTTCACATACTTCTCAAAGCGACAGTGTTTTTCACTCTTATTATCATTTGTCGAAGCTTTGATCTATATGTTGTCATCAATTACCAAAAAGGGGGAGATTGAAAGTGCAACTATCCCTGGGTGGTTTTGGTAATTCCTAACAACATGCTCATTGAGCTAACATTATTCCAAGATGAATATTTTAGTAAAAGCTCAATGAATGGCATGGCATGGATGAGGAAAGTGGACCCCTCAAAATACTAAGGGTAAAAGGATTGGCTCAAGCTCAAAAGCTCAAGACTCTACATTTTATATTTTAGTGATCCAAGATCACATTGAGTCTATAGGAAAAGCCAATACTATCAAGGAGGGATGAGGTGTTGCTTAATGAGTTTCTTGCTCCATAGTGCTTAGTGATATGCTCCAAAGCCCTCAACTACTTTCTCACATCCACATATGACATAAACCCAAAGTCCAACTCGGCCCTACCGATTCTTTCTATCTGGCGCCACCGAGTTCAGATGTCATAGCCACTGCCACAAACCCTAGGCAAATCGGTCTCACCGATAGGGATCTCGGTCTCACCGAGATGGGATTGTAATCTCTGCTTCCCTTCATAACGCTTCGTCCCGCCAAGATGAGCGATCGGTCCCACCGAGATTGCAATGTAAACTCTCTGCTTTCTTTTCGTAACATTTCGGTCCCAATCAAATGAGCGAACCGTCCCACCGAGTTTACGACCAACTCTCTGGTTAGCTTATTACCAAAGTCGGTCTCACCGAGTTTGTGTAATCGGTCTCACTGAGATTACGTTATGCCCTAACCCTAACCATATCGGTCCTACCGAGTTGCATGTCGGTCCCACCGAAAATCCTAACGGTCACTAGATTTGCTAAATCGGTCTGACCGAGTTTCTCAATTCGGTCTCAACGAGATTGGTAAATTGTGTGTAATGGTTAGATTTTGTGTGGAGGCTATATATACCCCTCCACCCACTCTTCATTCATTGAGAGAGCCATCAGAACGAACCTACACTTCCAATACACATTTTCTGAGAGAGAACCACCTACCCTTGTGTTGAGGCCAAGATATTCCATTCCTACCATATCAATCTTGATCTCTAGCCTTCCCCAAGTTGCTTTCCACTCAAATCTTCTTTCCACCAAATCCAAATCCTGTGAGAGAGAGTTGAGTGTTGGGGAGACTATCATTTGAAGCACAAGAGCAAGGAGTTCATCATCAACACACCATTTGTTACTTCTTGGAGAGTGGTCTCTCCTAGATTGGCTAGGTGTCACTTGGGAGCCTCCGACAAGATTGTGGAGTTGAACCAAGGAGTTTGTAAAAGCAAGGAGATCGCCTACTTCGTGAAGATCTACCGCTAGTGAGGCAAGTCCTTCGTGGGCGACGGCCATGGTGGGATAGACAAGGTTGCTTCTTCGTGGACCCTTCGTGGGTGGAGCCCTCCGTGGACTCGCGCAACCGTTACCCTTCATGGGTTGAAGTCTCCATCAACGTGGATGTACGATAGCACCACCTATCGGAACCACGACAAAAACATCCGTGTCTCTAATTGCGTTTGAATTCTCCAAACCCTTCCCTTTACATTTCTTGCAAGTTGCATGCTTTACTTTCCGCTGCTCATATACTCTTTGCATGCTTGCTTGAATTGTGCTAAGATTGCTTGACTTGTGCTAAGATAGCTAAAATCTTCCAAATACTAAAATTGGGAAAAGGATAAGTTTTTATTTGGTCAAGTAGTCTAATCACCCCCCCTCTAGACATACTTTTGATCCTACACTTGGCAGCTCCTTTCTTGTCGCGTGGGCGCCGGACGCGGTGGATCTCGTCCTGGGGCCGCGCGCCTTGGAGCCAGGGCGCCTTCTTTGGGAGGAGGTGGCGGTGGTACCTCCTGATCTGCGCCCCCTGCGTAGGACGGAGGGAGAGGCAGCGAGAGGGATAACGCAGGGGAGCCCCCTGCGGCGCTGACGAGCTCGGTGATGCGGGCGAGCCAATCCTCGTAGAGGTCGTCGACGGGATGGTAGTGCAGGATCTCACGCGCCAGGAGCAGCGCGACGTGCGCGTCCATGGGGGCGCGGCGGGCGTGGGACGATGAACCAGCTGGAGTCAGCGACGGGGTGGCGGTGCAGTCTTCCCGCCGCTTCGAAGGATGCAGCGACGAGGCCTGCTGCTCGTTCCCTGCCGGGCCGGTGGCGGTGTTGGCGGCAGGCGACGGGGAACGACGGGGACACCCACCGACAGGGGCCATCTGGGCGACGCGGGCGGCAAGAGCAGCTCGAAGCTCGGCGTGATCCCGGCGAGCGTCAGCCATGGACACGACGGAAGATCGAACACGAAACAACGGAAGAAAGATTCCGGTGCACCCCTACCTGGCACGCCAAATGTCGGATGTTGGGTTCCGGCAGACCCTTAAGGTTCAAACTCTGGGGTGCGCACGGAGATCTTTCCCCTACCGATCTATGTCCGATCGTCTCGCGGGAATCTAGGCTAAACAATGAACAACACGAGGGACACAAGATTTATACTAGTTCGGGCCACCGTCGTGGTGTAATACCCTACTCCAGTGTGTGGTGTGGTGGATTGCCTCAAGGGCTGGTGATGAAAAGTACAAAGGACGAACAGCCTCGCAAGAGGTGTTCTTGAGCTGGTGCGATGAACTGCTTGGGTGAGTTCGATCGCCTCTCTCTCTCTGGCTAGGGCTCTATCTGATGCCCTCTACGGTGGTGGCTAGCTCTATTTATAGAGGCCCTGGTCCTCTTCCCAAATATTGAGAGGGAAGGGCGCCAACAACAGCCATTTTGAAGGGGAACATCTAGTACAAGTTATCCTGACTAAAGTTGGTCTTCGGCTGCCAAAAGCACTGGCGATGACGCCGTCTTGGGCTCCACGGTGACCTCCATCCTGCCGCTCTGCTGGCCTTGGTCTCGTTGCACCGAAACGGCAACCTTTGCTTGATGCCTTGGTACTCCGCGCCTGCGCTTGCCCCCTTTGCACCAAAGAGGAAACAAGGACACTGCGCGGGCCGGCACCCGCCTGGTCTCGATCGTCATGGCTTGTGTCACGAGCACCTCGCGAGGTACCCCTGCCTTGATCTATCCGCCTCCTCGCGAGCCTGCCTGGTGAGGCCGTTCCTGAGGAAGCCTTGCGTCATCCGCCCCGCGAGGCTTGGCCCCTCGCGAGGGTCTTGAGCTTGAGTTTATGAAGATGGGCCGTGCTGGGCCACCACTTGAGCCACGCCGCAGGCCGCAGGCAGGCAAGTCTGGGGACCCCCATTCCCATAACGCCGACACTCGCTTGTCCTCAACCAAAATCGAAAAATATGTCCACATGTTTAGAGATAGATGTGTTGATAAAATAAAATACGGACGTGAGGGCATCATGATCATCTTCAGAACAACAACATATATTGTCATATAATTTCTTATGCTAAAGTGACAATTCATTCACAAGGCAATGTATGAATCAGAAACTTCATTGAAAACTAACAAACTATGATCTCAGTCATCGAAGCAATTGCAATTTATCATAACATCGAAAAGAGTCAATTCAAGAGATTTTCAGCAAGTCCACATACACTACTGCAGGATGCTGCTAAGGCGACACTATGATCAGAGACCCTTCGAGAAACTGTGTGCCATGCAATAATCGCAAACAGTGTTGTATGAAAACCGTCAGAAATGATGCAAAACATTTGCGATGGAGGATGCATCAAACACGGTTCAGATTTTAGTTCCGTGTTCGATGCAGGGCATACGGTTTAGCTCAGTTAACCGTTTGCGATGATGAGGAACAAAAGAAACAGGCAGCCAGATGAAGGTGTGTGCGATGTACAGCATACAGTTCACTCGGATGAACTGTTTGTGATTAGGCAACACAAAAGAAACGGTGAGCAAGATTCAAGGTGTGTGCGATATACGGCATGCGATTCACTCGGATGAACTGTTTGTGTTGAGACATGAGAACAGAAACGGTTCAAATGAACAAGATGTGTGTGATACGAGACAAACATGTCTGTAATCAGAAACGTGTGCGAAGACCGATAAGAACACAGACGATTGCTGCTAACAAGTCGTGTGTGTTGTGAGCAAACGATTGTTAGTATACAATTGTGAGTGATTGATGAAAACATCACCGACGGGTTCCATTGTTTAGTCCGTGTGCCATGTGATTTTCTTTGTCCCCACACCATCTACGCTTTGTCTACAGAGCATCAACATATATACTTAAAAAGACAGCATTGCATAACCAAATTAAGCATACAATTACACAAGTGACTACACACATAACATTTGCACACACCAAAGTAAGCAATTACATGCATACTAAAGTAGGAGAAACGAGGATCTAATCATCTACTTATTGTTGCGACGACTCTTGCCATTGCTCTGCTTCCTGCTGGATCCTTGGCCGTTTTGGGGAAGGAGGGACTTCCTCATGTCAACGATCCGCCGATACATGTCGTAGCTCGTGTACGCCTCCTTGGACGCGTACACGACGTGAGCTTTGTCGAGTTTCTCCATCCAGGCCGAGTGCCAGGCATGCTTGTCCTGGTTGCACGAATCCTTCATGTCTCTGTAGTAGGGGTCGATGATGGCATCGGCGAGGTGAACCAGTGAGTCCTTCTCATGCTCCTTGCTGCCCCAGATCTTGTATTGGCCCTGGATGTCGACAAGATTCTGGCAGGCGATGCCCGAACTCTCGAGCGCCTTTGCATCGTTGTTGATGTCCACCGTAGCGAACATGTAGTGGGGGCTGTTGACAAACCTAGCGAAACGCTCGCAAGGCCTTGTGGCCAGGAAATAGTGGTAGACGAGGACGTGGTGGCGCACGCACATCTGGGCGATGGCGACCTTGGGACGAGACCCGGAACGAGCGGGGGTGTACTCGAGGTCGAACCTGACCACCTTGTACATCTCCTCTTCAAGAAACAGCTCCATGATGTGGATGGAGTGCTCCACCCAGACCGGATCGTTGGTGTACACCACCGAGAGGTCCATGAACCTTCTGTGGGTGTCCACCACGGCACGCATGGTGAACTGCTGCTCATCATCGGCAGCCGCTCGGAGCGCCATTGGAGCCGTGCAGGATGCCCTCTAAGAATTTCTCGTGGTGGGTGTGCTTCTTACAATGGTGGTGTAACGCCCTCGATGCGGCTATATCTCCCACGTGTCGAAGCACGACTTAGAGGCATAACCGCATTGAAAGCAATGTCGCAAGTGAGGTAATCTTCACACAACCCATGTAATACATAAGGAAAGAGATACATAGTTGGCTTACGATCGCCACTTCACACAATACATAAATAAACATCCATCATCCAGATTACACTCAAGGTCCGACTACGGAACCAAAATAAAAGAAGACTACCCCAAATGCTACGATACCCGATCGTCCCAACTGGCTCCACTACCGATCATCGGGAAAACACACATAAGTAACGACCACGTTCCTCGTCGAACTCCCACTTGAGCTCGGTTGCGCCACCTGCACCGCATCGTCGGCACACCGCAACTGTTTTGGTAGAATCTGTGAGTCACGGGGACTCAGGAATCTCACACCCGCGAGATCAAGACTATTTAAGCTTATAGGAAGGACAAAGTTGTGAGGTGGAGCTGCGGCAAGCGATTAGCATATATGGTGGCTACATTCGCAAAAGAGAGCCAGAAGAGAAGCAAGGCACGGTCGTGAAGCTAGTAGCGATCAAGAAGTGATCCTGAACTACTTACGTCAAGCATAACTCCAACACCGTGTTCACTTCCGGACTCGCCGAGAAGAGACCATCACGGTTACACACGCGTTGATGTGTTTTAATCAAGGTCAACCGGGTTTTCTACAACGGACATTAACAAATTCCCATCTGCCACATAACCGCGGGCACGACTCTCGAAAGTTTATACCTGCGGGGTGTCCCAACTTAGCCCATGATAAGCTCTCGCGATCAACGAAGGATATTCCTTCTCCCGGGAAGACCCGATCGGTCTCGGAATCCCGACTACAAGACATTTCGACAAAGAATAAAACAAGACCAGCAAAGCCGCCCGATTGTGCCGACAAATCCCGATAGGAGTCGCACGTACCTCGTTCTCAGGGCACACCGGATAAGTCAAGCTATGAGTAAAACCAAGGCTCGAGTTTCCCTGTGGTGGCCCCACAGGCTGCTCGGTTCGGACCAACACTCGAAGGAGCACTGGCCCGGGGAGGGGGGGCTAAAATAAAGATGACCCTTGGGCTCCGGAAACCCAAGGGAAAAAGGGCATAGGTGAGGCAAATGGTAAAACCAATGTTGGGCCTTCTTTGGAGGAGTCTTATTCAAAGCGAACTGTCAAGGGGTCCCATAAATCACCCGACCGCGTTAGGGACGCAAAATCCGGGAACATAATACCGATATGGCGGAAACTAGGCGGCAAGAGTGGAACAAAACACCAGGCATAAGGCCGAGCCTGCCACCCTTTACCAAGTATATAGATGCATTAATAATATAAGATATATTGTGATATCCCAACAAGTAAACATGTTCCAACAAGGAACAACATCTCCATGTTCAACAAGGAACAAACTTCATCTTCACCTGCAACTAACAACGCTATAAGAGGGGCTGAGCAAAGCGGTAACATAGCCAAACAACGGTTTGCTAGGAAGGGTGCAAAGGTTAGAGGCTGACATGGCAATTTGGGATGGCTTGATAAACAGGTAATAGGTAGCGCAGCATAGCGATAGAACGAAGCAACTAGCATAGAAATGATAGTAGTGAGATCCAGGGTAGCGGTCATCTTGCCTGAAATCCCGCAAGGAAGAAGAATGAGTCCATGAGGAAGACGAACGGATGAAGCCGAACCAAGCGTAGACGAACGAATCCTCACGATCGCAACGAAATAGGAACTAACAAGAAGAAGCACACAACATAGTAAAACACACCACACATAGACAAGACATGATGCACAACAAGCATGATGCATGACAAGACTACATGAAGCTACTCATGGCAAGAGATGATGCAAACAAGAACAACACATCAAAGCAAGTTTAAATGAGGCCGGAAACAACATATAACAATTCCGGTAAGTCCTCATATGCAAATTTCGAAATTGGTACAGATCTGAATAAACCTTAAGTTCAAGTTGTTAAACAGCAAGTTAAGATGCATCACGATGATCTACACGAAATTCTAGTCAAGTTACATATAAAGTTCATTAGATTCGGAGCTACGGCCTAGAAGATATGAGCAAAACAAGTTAAACATGGCATTGATGCAAAATGCATACAAACATCAAGCAAACACCTCAAAACAAGGATGCAACATGATAATATGAAGCTACATGAAATTCTAAGCAAGTTTCATATAGAGCACACTCAAAACGGAGCAACGGTTCAACACACACACACAATACAAGTTTAAAGGACAAGCTGTCCAAAACAGCAACTAGGCATATTGCAAGCATCAAAAAAATATGCTACAGGACCTCAATATGAAAACAAAAGGCATGGCCATGATGTACAGGTAAAGCATGACAAAACATGAACACTGAGCTATCTCCAGAACTCACTAGAACATGCTCAAACACACATGGCAAGATTGCAAATAATAACAGTTTCAGACTTTGCAGAAAATAACATCAGGTTGCAATGTTTAGAGCTATCAAACAACATGCTAAAGGAACTTATCATGGCAAACAAAGGCATGGAATGAAACTACTAAATTCATAGAACAAAAGTCCTTTACTGACCATAAGCCAAAAAGGATCAGAAAATATGATGGTACCCATGTAAACATAGCAAGTTATATTACAGATTCATACATGGCAGGAACAACAATAAGTAGGCATGTTGGTGAGCTTTAATCACTCACCACAGAGCAATACATGGCATGGAAAGGCAAACAACAGTAAGAAGACATGTTATAGAAGCTATACATGGCAAGAACAACATCATAGCATACACGGATCAACTACAACAACCTTGGCAAAATTGAATAACATGTAAACAACCTGCCAGGAACATTTTATAGCAAAAGTAGAGCTCGATTGACTCAAGCTATGGCACTCCATAATTGCAAAAAAGGGCATGGATGGATAGAGCATAACCATATGTTCAAAACACCCTTACTGAAGTAACTCAAAATAAGCATGGATCTCTCGGTAGCATCAAGTTAACATAGCATAAAAATATCAGCAAAACAGGGGCTGAAATCAGCAACATCATGAAGCCTAGTTTGCATGCTTGTGCTAGTCACCACAGAGATCACAAAAATACATGGCATACACCCCTGTAAATATGGCATGGCATATTACAAAACACATGTAGGACTCAAGTTCATAGGGTGCACACATCAATCATGGCAAAAATGACAAAAGTGCATGTTCTGATAAGAATCTGAAACTAACATCAAATAGCACTCTTCTAACAGCATTTCGGGCATCAATATGAGCTCAAATGTAAATGATGCAATGAGATGAAATGATGTACTCGTCGAGACGAACAATTTGACATATTACAAGAACAAAGCGGAGCAATATGCAGAGAGTTATGGCATGATGAATATGGCATGATAATGTAAATATAGATCGGGACTTGGAGAAAAACGAGGGAGGGAAGAAGTCAACCTCCAGATCCAGATCGGGATCGGCTCGTGAACCGAGGTTCGCCGGAGTGGAGGGGACGGCGGGAGAAGCCGGAGGAGGACGGGGCGAGGCGGGGGCGGCGGATCCGGCCGCCTCGCCGGATCCGGCACCCGGCGGAGGCCGGGCGGCGCTGAGGCGTGGCGCGGAGGCGGGCGGCGGGGGCACTCCGGCGCGGTGGAGGCGGCGGCCGGCGGCCGAGGCGAGGCCGTAGGGCGGCGGAGCTGGACGCCGGGCGGGCGGATCACGGCGGGCGCGGGGGCTGCGCGGGCGGGGCGGCGCGCGCGGGCGGGCGGCGGTCGCTGGGCCGCTGGGGCGGCCTCGGGCCGGCGGTCCGCTGGCGGCGGAGGCGGCGGCTGCCACGTGGCGCGGGCAGCGGCGGCAGTTTCGTCCGGTGGCGGCGGACATATCCGCCGGGCGAGAGGGAGGAGCGGGGCTAGGGTTGGACTGCGCGAAAAATTCGGAGGGGATCACATATTTATAGGTAGGAGGAGGTAGGAGTGTCCAAATGAGGTGCGGTTTTCGTCCACGCGATCGTGATTGAATGACCGAGAGCATGGAGGGGAGTTTGCTGGGTTTTGGACCACTTTGGAAGTGGTGTTGGGCTGCAAGGAGAAGGAGGCTTTGCGGTTACCCGGTTAACCGTTGGAGTATCAAACGACCTCCAAATGGCACGAAACTTGACAGGCGGTCTACCGGTGCTATACCAAGGCCGCTTGGCAAACCTCGGTCCATTCCGAGACCATTTAACTCCCACACACAAAAAGAGGTAAAGGGGGGCGCCGGGAAGCATAGGAGTGCCGGATTGCAAAACGGACAACGGGGAAAATGCTCGGATGCATGAGACGAACACGTATGTAAAATGAAATGCACATGATGACATGATAAGAAATGCAGATGATGACATGGCAAAGTGCAACACGCAAGCAAATGACATGGCAAGGACGGCGAATAACTGGCAAACACCTGGCGCATCGAATCCGGGGCGTTACAACACTCCTCCACTAACAAGAGATCTCGTCTCGAGATCTTAGGACCGAGACGGAAGGGAAAAAGGGATGAGGTGAAACAAGAACTCAAGATAAGAAGCAAAGAATC
This sequence comes from Aegilops longissima, assembly GCA_021605205.1. Taxonomy (NCBI): domain Eukaryota; kingdom Viridiplantae; phylum Streptophyta; class Magnoliopsida; order Poales; family Poaceae; genus Aegilops; species Aegilops longissima. Next base: position 218,765,041 of record CM038677.1, on the reverse strand, counting down.
GAGAACACTCGATAAGAAGAGAGGAACGATGAGAATGACGAGAATCGAAAGCTCACAGAATCAGATAGACTATGAAACAACTCGTTCTAATCGGAGTGGTTAGAATGAGAAAAGAAACGAATAAGACTGAAAGGATTTAGGCAGCACACCGGTTGAACAAGGAAAGAATAGAACATGAGCTTCCGAAGATGGAATGACACTTGACGAGATAAACAACGCAATGCCTCCGGAAGAGTTGAAAGAATTTGAATGAAAAGAACTTAGAAGGAAGGATTGAGTGGATTTGAATATCTGAGAAGAACAAATAAATGCAAAACTCCAATTCCAAAGAATACAGAGAATTAATTACACTTAGAGATGCAAGAAGAAAAGATATTTGAATTCCACCAAAATATTGATGAAACTCTTGAAGAAAGAATTAAATACTGAAGAACCACCATGAAGAACTCCGGTAACGAAAGGATGATGAGATAAAATGAAGGATGAAAGAATAAGATTAAAACCCTGCGGTGATTTAGATGGAGGTTCCGACGAAATGGCCGAGGAAATAATTGAACTCCGGAAAAGAAAAGATGAGAACACTTGGAACTAGAATTTATTCATCAAGAACAAACTCCGAAGGAAGGGATTAATCACTTGGATGAAATAAGAATAAGATTTATTGTACGCTTATCCTTCATCAAATTAAATTGATGACAAGCAATGGATTTCGCAAACTACTTATTCTTCTTGAAAAAGAATTGAGAAGTGACATATCGCAAACTTGAGAAGGGCTTCATGAATCACCGGTAGGTTGAAAGGAACGAATGGATTAAATGATAATCAAAGAAAAAGAATCTTGAATGAACCACCGTAAGAATTCGAAATGACTGATGAAAAAGAAATAATCACCGGGAAGAATTAGAAGAACAAATATGCTCGAGGGGATTTAGATTCAAAAGAAAAAAGAGATCATGAGCTGATTAAAGAACACTTGAATGAAGCACCGGGATAAATAGAGAACGATAACTGAAATCTGGGGACGAAGAATTCTTCTGGAACGATGGCCTCCGGTGAAATGAAATAGAAATCAACTTCTGAAATACTCCGGATGGATGAGTAGAATATCTGGCAAACGGAATAATATGAGAGGATAACATGAAGCTAGAACCATGAAACTTCGAGAGAACGGGCAAGATTTAGAGGAAAAACTCTACTTCGGTCTTCAAGGACGATGATAAACACCACCAAAATTAATGAGATACTCCGGAAGAATGAAAAACAGAGAGGTTGAGCCAACAATGAAATGATTTGAAATCGATCTTGAAAAGGCATCTGACTGATGAAAATCATACTTACGTCAAACTTCAAAAGGATTTGAGAATAGCTCCGGAAATTAGAAGAGTCAGGTAAGATCCTGGGAAAAGACCTGTGGGTTAGGGCCCACTAAAAGAAAACACCGTTGGAAAGGGATGTTGAACAGATAGATGATGCACCGGAAGAACTGAAATATTTGAATGAGGTGACAACCTCGAATTAATTCGAACACAGGCGAATCTCCTGAGATGTCTTCGGAACTCCGGAATGATTAACTGGCGAGAGGCGACCCTATCCAAAAGGAACTCGACGGTCCCACCAAGGATAGACCCGCATATTGAAACGCTTTTGCAAGGTGGATATCATTACATCAACATTACATAATAGATGGGGATACATACATAAGGCACAAATGCCACGAGAATACATCAACATCATATACAAGAGATCAACATCCGACTACGGATGGAACACAAACAGAAACTCAAACGACATCCACCACGCTAGCCCAGCTGCCGACACTGGAACCTATCCCCTGATCGAAGAAAAGCCGAAGAAGAACTCCAAAACAAGTAAACATCGCTCTCGCGTCATGATCATCGCAAAACCTGTACCTGCAACTGGTGGTGTAGTAATCTGTGAGCCACGAGGACTCAGCAATCCCATTACCATGGGTATCAAGACTAGCAAAGCTTAATGGGAAAGGAAGGGGTAAAGTGGTGAGGTTGCAGCAGCGGCTAAGCATATATGGTGGCTAACATACGCAAATGAGAGAGAGAAGAGAAACAAAGGAACGGTCGTCAACTAGTAATGATCAAGAAGTGATCCTGAACTCCTACTTACGTCAGGCATAACCCAGAAACCGTGTTCACTTCCCGGACTCCGCCGAGAAGAGACCATCACAGCTACACACGCGGTTGATGCGTTTTAATTCGGATCAAGTGTCAAGTTATCTACAACTGGACATTAACAAATTCCCATCTGCCACATAACCCATGGTAGCGGCTCTCGAAAGTTTATACCTGCGGGGATGTCCCAACTTAGCCCATGATAAGCTCTCGCGATCAACGAAGGATATTCCTTCTCCCGGGAAGACCGATCGGTCTCGGAATCCGGCTACAAGACATTCGACACAATAAAACAAGACCAGCAAAGCCGCTGATGCGCCCGACAATCCCGATAGGAGCTGCACATATCTCGTTCTCGAGGGCAACACCGGATGAGGCAGACTCTGAGTAAAACCAAGCCTCGAGTTTCCCGTGGTGGCCCAAGAAGTGGTTTCGGTTCGAACCAGACTTAGAGAAGCACGGCCCGGGGCTAAAATAAAGATGACCCTTGGGCTCCGGAAACCCAAGGGAAAAAGGGCTTGGTTCGGCTTCATCCGTTCGTCTTCTTCATGGACTCGTTCTTCTTCCTTGCGGGATTTCAGGCAAGATGACCGTCACCTTGGATCTCATTACTATCATTGCTATGCTAGTTGCTTCGTTCTATCGCTATGCATGCGCTACCTATTACCTGTTTATCAAGCCATCCCAAATTGCCATGTCAGCCTCTAACCTTTGACACCTTTCCTATGCAAACCGTTGTTTGGCTATGTTACCGCTTTGCTCAGCCCTCTTATAGCGTTGCTAGTTGCAGGTGAAGTTGAAGATTGCTCCATGGTGAACAGGATTATGTTGGGATATCACAATATATCTTATTTAATTAATGCATCTATATACTTGGTAAAGGGTGGAAGGCTCGGCCTTATGCCTGGTGTTTTGTTCCACTCTTGCCGCCCTAGTTTCCGTCATATCGGTATTATGTTCCCGGATTTTGCGTCCCTAACGCGGTCGGGTGATTTATAGGACCCCCTTGACAGATTCGCTTTGAATAAGACTCTCCAAAGAAGGCCCAACATTGGTTTTACCATTTGCCTCACCTAGCCCTTTTTCCCTTGGGTTTGAACCCAAGGGTCATCTTTATTTTAGCCCCCGGGCGGTGCTTCTCTAAGTGCTGGTTCGAATCGAGCCACTTCTTGGGCCACCACGGGAAACTTCGAGGCTTGGTTTTACTCAGAGCCTGTCTCATCGGTGTTGCCACGAGAACGAGATATGTGCAGCTCCTATCGGGATTGTCGGCGCATCAGGCGGCTTTGCTGGTCTTGTTTTATTCTTTGTCGAAATGTCTTGTAGCCGGATTCGAGACTGATCCGGTCTTCCGGGAGAAGGAATATCCCCGTTGATCGCGAGAGCTTATCATGGGCTAAGTTGGGACACCCTGCAGGGTATAAACTTTCGAGAGCGCTACCATGGTTATGTGGCAGATGGGAATTTGTTAATGTCCGGTTGTAGATAACTTGACACTTGATCCGAATTAAAATGCATCAACCGCGTGTGTAGCCGTGATGGTCTCTTCTCGGGAGTCCGGAAGTGAACACGGTTTCGGGTTATGCTCGGCGTAAGTAGGAGTTCGGGATCACTTCTTGATCATTACTAGTTGACGACCGTTCCTTTGTTTCTCTTCTCGCTCTCATTTGCGTATGTTAGCCACCATATATTCTTAGCCGCTGCTGCAACCTCACCACTTTACCCCTTCCTTTCCCATTAAGCTTTGCTAGTCTTGATACCCATGGTAACGGGATTGCCGAGTCCTCGTGGCTCACAGATTACTACACCACCAGTTGCAGGTACAGGTTTTGCGATGATCATGACGCGAGAGCGATGTTTACTTGTTTTGGAGTTCTTCTTCTGCTTCTTCTTCGATCAGGGGATAGGTTCCAGGTCGGTAGCCTGGGCTAGCAGGGTGGATGTCATTTGAGTTTCTGTTTGTGTTCCATCCTTAGTCGGATGTTGATCTCTTGTATATGATGTTGATGTATTCTCGTGGCATTTGTGCCTTATGTATGTATCCCCATCTATTATGTAATGTTGATGTAATGATATCCACCTTGCAAAAGCGTTTCAATATGCGGGTCTATCCTTGGTGGGACCGTCGAGTTCCTTTTGGATAGGGTCGCATATTGGGCGTGACAAGTTGGTATCAGAGCCTCGACCGACCCTAGGAGCCCCCCTTGATTGATCGTGTAGTTTGGCCGCAGTTGAGTCTTGAAAAAAACTGATTTCTGAGTCTAGTTATATCGGAGAGTAGGAATTCTTTTACTCCTCAGCCCCTTCGTCGCTCTGGTGAGGAATCTTGACGTAGGTGTTTTGAACTACTCCTCTTCCCGTTCAAATTTTTCTTTAGGTTCACGCAGTGGTTTTCCGATCGTTGTTCCTCAGCTCTTTGCATCCGGTGCATTTCTCGTCATGGTGATTCGACCCTCTTTGTTTTGCAAGTTCAATCCTCAGTTGTCTTCTTTTCCCACCCGCCCACCCCCTTCTTCTTCTCGGAACCGGAGTTCGTAATCGAGTATCCATTCTACTCGTGCGAAGCCTTTGCTTTCTCTCCTCAATGATTTCAACCGGTGTTTTCTCTTCAAGATATTCGTCGGTTTCCCCTTCCAAGTTGTCTTTGTTTTCCCGCCCTCCCACCCTATTATTCCCGCAGTTCGAGTTTCTTCCGACCATCTATTTCAATCGTGTGGAGCCTCTTCAGTCTTCCCTCAATCATTTCAACCGGTGAATTCTCGTCTTGTTCGTCATTCTTCATCCCTTTCTTTTTCCGGTGCACTCAATTCAAGTTTTTCGGGTGATCACATTCTTTTCCTTGGATCAAGTGTTTTCCCTGCTCGTTCGCCTCTCGCCAATTTATCCTTCCGGAGTGTTCAACACATCTCAGGAGATTCGTCTGTGTTCTAATTAATTCGAGGTTGTCACCTCATCCAAATATTTCAATTGTTCCGGTGCATCATCTATCTGTTTATCATCCCTTTCCAACGGTGTTTTCTTTAGTGGGCCCTAACCCATAGGTCTTTTCCCAGGATCTTACCTGACTCTTCTATTTCCCCGGAGCTATTCCCAATTATTTTCAAGTGTGACGTAAGGATGAATTTCCTCAGTCACATGCCTTTTCCAAGATCTCTTTCAAATTCTTTTCATTATTGGCTCAACTTCTTCGCTTTTCATTCTACCGGAGTATCTCAACAATTTTGGTGGTGTTTATCGTCGTCCTTGAAGACCGAAGAAGAGTTGTCCTCTAAGTCTTGTCCGTTCTCCCGAAGATTTGTGGTGCTAGCTCGATGTTATCCTATAAATTTGTTTTCAGTTGTTGTCGGTGTACTAGAGTAGGGGTATCCTAGTACCCCGAACTCGTGCATGGACGATTTAGCACACCTTACGGCGGGCGGCTTGATGGCCGCATAAGATCCTCGGCAGCTCCCTTGGAACCATTCAAGAACAATGCAGTCAAGACCCCGGCAAGAGGAGCTTGCCGGGAAGGCCACTCAGGGCGCAAAGGAAACAAGGCCCCGGCAAGAGGAGCTTGCCGGGAAGGCTTGGCGGGCGCTAAAACCCCAAGCGCGACAAGGTTCCCGCCGCGGCAAGGCGCTTTGCCGAGGCGGCGACCTCTCTTCATCTCGCTCCAGCTCACCCGTAGCGTGTCACCACGGGCTCCCCCAAGCTCTGGCGTGTCGGTGGGCTGTGCAGCCAGCGGGGAGTAGCGTAAAACAAGCTGACAAGCCACCATCGTGGCGGACGGAGGCGCACTTAACGGTCCTGTTAATTGTTTCGGGCGCATCGAGGCAGGCATTGATGACTCTTGTCCCTTGCCGTCGAGTTAGGTATAGGTTACTATACCCTTGTAAAAAGCGGTGTACCTACCTAAGTTTTTACCATTGTAACCTTGTCTACTTGCCACATGTGGTAACCCCTTGTGCCTATAAAAGGAGGCCCGAGGGCAACGTAGAAGAGGTTCGGCTGGTTTTGGTCCAACTCCAGCTTAGTTCATCACATTCGGGCTAGGTTTTGTAGCTCGCATTGCTCCCTAGCAAGAACACCAGATAATCCACAAAGCAGCAGTAGGAGTATTATCTCTCCGGAGAGCTCCGAAGCTGGGTAAAAAACCCTCTCGTGTGCATCGCCTCGACCCGCTCTTCGTGCAGTCTCCGCCCCCCTCCGAACCACAAAGGGACCTAGGTCCCGTAGGTGCTCGTGGGGCACGATCAGCTCTTCCCCCCGACATCTTTGGCGCGCCAGGTAGGGGGCGTCGTGGCTGTGTGAACCCGGTCCGGCGGTTGCATTAGCAACTCCATCGACGTTTTCGTCGACATGGCGCCGAAGAAGAAGCCTTCGGCAGCAACTGAGCCGTCCGCGTCGAACCCACCACCACCGGAGCCATCAGGTGGTGGGGGAAACGCTGGCGGAGGGACCGGCGTCGTCGAGAGAGCCCACGATGCCGCCAGGTCCAAGGACAAACGGCGCGGGCGTCGGCGTCGAATCTGCACGCGTCCATCGCAGAGGCGCGGGACAGACGGCGTCATGATACCCGCAGCACCATACGATCTTTGGATCAAGGCCAAGCTGGAGGATCCGAGGCCCTCGAGACCGCATGCACCTCGGCATGCGGTGCGAGTGAAATGCGGTCGCTGAGGCGGGATGCTGCTCCTCCTAACTTGGTTGGGAGTCCGAGCATATCCGTTCTTCGCTCCGTCGCCGTTGCCGCCAACCACACCAGCGGAAGCCTTGGCGAGCTCGATTACTACTAGATTACCCTCCGATGGCGATAAGGTCGACGAGTGGAGGGCCACAATTCAGAGTCTCATCGGCTTCACCAACGGCGGCGCCCCGCGGCAACCGAAGCGCGCCGCAACGCGGCGGGCGACAAAGCGCGAGCGAAGAGGCGAGACTTGCGGGGTGCACCCACCGTACACTCCCCTTCGAAGGCCAAGATCGCCGACTCGCCGGATCCACCTCGGCAGCGACTCCACAACATCGCCGGATCCGCGAGCTCGCCGCGACCAGCGCCAAGTTCTTGAGAGCGGCAAGAAGAGGACGCTTCGAACCCGTATCGGCGCCGAGAGAAGCGCCTTCAATCGACCAATCGCGCCGGGCCCTTGTCGATATGCACGCGCCGAAGAACCAGCGACTTGTCCGTCGCGGTGGGTTGCCCTGCGTTCACTCATGAGCTGCGGCAAGTCCGGTGGCCCGACAAGAAAAACTTCAAACCAGACGCGTTTGAGAAATACGGCGGCAGGACACACCCATCGGAGTTCCTCGGCATCTACACCATCGCGGTGCAAGCTGCGGGGGGATGAGACGACAAGATCCTCGCCAACTACTTCCCCTTGGTGCTCAAGCCAAACGGCAGATCTTGGCTCATGCACTTGCCGGATAGCTCTATTTCTTCTTGGGCAGATTTGTGCCATCAGTTTGTTGGCGCCTTCACAGGCGGCCACAAGCCTCATGGCCAGGAGAGTGATCTCCACCTGCTTGCCCAGAAGGAAGGGGAGTCTCTGCGCAAATTCATCCAGAGATTCAGTCGAGTGCACTACAACATCCCAGACGTCCACCTTGCTGCAAAGTGATTAGTGCATTCCATCGAATGTACGAAATCGCAGGATGAGGAGGAGATGGCGATGTGCAAAGTGAAAGACGTCGCGAGCTATGCGCCTGGCCGACAAGTGTGCACGCTACTGAAGAAGGAAGAAGACTCGAGGAGAGAATGTGGGAGCAGAATCGGCAGTGAAGGATCGCCCGGCAAGGAATAGCCGTGGCGGAACAACAGGAGGAAGAAAACCAGGAAGTACTAGTTGTCGAACAGTCCGCAAGGATGGTGCCGCCAACCAAGCCAAGGCCGGTGGCTCGGCAAGGAGGTTGCCGTTGACACCGACCGCCAAGTTGTGGCGACGCCGACAAGCCCGGCAGCTCAACAAGCAAGATCTTGTAAAATCCACCGCACTAAGGGCCACGATCTCCAGAGCTGCAAGAAAGTCGAGCAGCTTGTTGAGCTACTGAAAGCTGAATCTGACGGCGAGACAAGGAGAAATCCCAAGAAGGTGCAGGTGCAGCAAGTAAGAAGAGACCGGTCGGGGAGGATGCAGTGTAGTAAGGCCAAGCAGCGGCAAGGAGACAGACCTCCCGTGGCGCGACAAAGAAGAAGATGAAGATGACGATGACGAGGACTATGAGGACGATGAAGCTGATGAGCATGAGTTTCAAAAGGCAACAGAGGTCCTTTGCGCCGATGGTGGTGCGTCTCTGCATGCCTCGCACCGCCAACTCAAGCAATGGATGCGTGAGGTCAATGCAGCAGAACCATCCATAGAGTCACGCAAACCTCTGAAGTGGTCCAGCACGCCCATCATCTTTGACATTGAGGATCACCCTGATCGCATCACTGCGGTCGGGTGTTTGCCGATGTTGGTCTCACCAACCATCCGCAACCTCAAGGTCACAAAGATGCTGGTTGACGGCGGGGCCGGCCTGAATTTGATCTCCTCTGCAGTGCTCTAGAAACTTCAAATCCCCGACAGCGAGCTCGAAGAAACTGGTACTTTCCAAGGAATCAACCCAGGAAGGAGCAAGCCCAAGGGGAAGATCACGCTGCTGGTAACATTCGGCAGTGAGCTCAATTTCAGAACTGAGAGGGTCACGTTCGACGTCGCTGATTTCCCATTGCCCTACAATGGCATACTTGGCCGACCGGCACTCGCCAAGTTCATGGCCGCCTCTCACTATGCCTACAACTTACTCAAGATGCCCGGCCCGATAAGTGTCATTTCTGTCCACGGCGACAAGAAAGATGCGCTTATCTGCGCCGACAAGATTTACCGAGATGCAGCAGCCGCGACAGATAGCAAACCACTTACCGCTGAAGCTCCCGGGGCGAAGAAGAAGACCACTAGGTCCGGCAAGAGCTCTGTTGCCCACTCCGGCAAGCGCACCTCTTCGGAGTGCTGCGCTACCGTCGAGGACGCACCATCGAGCTCCACCGGCAAGTGCAACAAGACGATGGCAGCTCCGCCAAAGACCAAGAAGGTGCCCGCCAAGGAGGACGGCACTGGTGGTACCTTCACCATCAGTGCCACGCTTGATCCTAAATAGGAAGGCGAGCTCGTTGCTTTCCTGCGGGCGAATGTCGATGTGTTTGCATGGCAACCATCTGATATCCCCGGTGTTCCCAGGAAAGTAATTAAGCACCACCTAGCCGTCTGTCCTCACGCACGGCCCGTCAAGCAAAAAGTTAGGAAGCAGCAATGGGCGCCAAGAGTTCATAGCGAAGAAATCAAGAAATTGGAAGCAGCGGGGCTTGTCAGAGGAGTCCTCCACCCCACGTGGTTGGCCAATCCGGTAGTGGTACGCAAGGCTAATGGGAAATGGAGACTTTGTATTGACTTCACAGATGTTAATAAAGCTTGTCCCAAGGACCCATTTCCCTTGCCGCGTATCGACCAGATTGTTGACTCCACGGCTGGATGCGATCTGCTTTCGTTTCTTGATGCATATTCAGGATATCATCAGATCTTCATGGCAGAAGAGGATGAAGAGAAAACCGCATTCATTACACCATGTGGCACGTACTGCTTTATACGGATGCCTTTCGGTTTGAAGAATGCTGGTTCAACCTTTGCAAGGGTAGTCCATGATGCTTTTGGACCACAGATACACAGAAATGTAGAAGCCTACATGGATGACATAGTGGTCAAGAGCAAGGATAGAGCGACTCTGATTCAGGATTTGGATGAGACGTTTGCAAACCTGCGCAAGATCAACCTCAAGCTCAACCCCGAGAAATGCATGTTTGGAGTCCCTTCTGGCAAGCTTCTCGGGTTCTTTGTATCTCAGCGGGGAATTGAAGCCAATCCCGACAAGATCAAGGCCATTGAGCAGATCGAAGCACCAAAGCGCGTTAAGGATGTCAGAAGGCTTGCCGGTTGCGTGGCTGCTCTCAGCAGGTTCATCTCTAAATCTGCTGAACGCGCCCTGCCCTTTTTCAAGATTTTGAAAAAGGCAGGTCCGATGAAATGGACTCCCGAAGGGGAGGCTGCGATGCAGGACTTGAAGAGATACCTGTCCTCCGCTCCAATACTTGTCGCACCTAAGCCACAAGAAAAGTTGCTGCTGTATATAGCGGCAACCAATCAAGTGGTTAGTGCTGCGTTAGTAGCGGAGAGGGAGGCGGATGATGAGCCGGCAACCAAGGCAGGCGCATCCAACGACAAACAAGACGCTTCGCCGTCAAGCTCTGGTCCCGACGAGGACGGATCAGCGCAGAGTTGCGACAAGATACGGAAGAAGATGGTGCAGCGCCCAGTCTACTTTGTCAGTTCCCTTCTACAGGGGGCTAGATCGAGGTACTCTGGTGTGCAGAAGCTGCTTTTCGGCCTCCTCATGGCCTCGAGAAAGCTGCGCCATTACTTCCAAGCACATGAGATAACATTCGTCACTCGCTTTCCGCTGAAGAGGATATTGCAAAATCCAAGCAACAGGCAGGATTGTTGAGTGGGCTTTGGAACTATCAAGCTTTGGTCTCAAGTTGAAAGCACTTCAACTATCCAGAGCAGGGCATTGGCAGAATTCATAGCAGAGTGGACGCCAACACAAGATGAGGAAATTCCAGAGACGAGCATCCCCGTCAAGGAGGCAAATAAAGAGTGGCTGATGTACTTTGATGGTGCCTTCTCACTGCAAGGCGCCGGTGCCGGCGTGCTGCTTATCGCACCCACCGGAGAGCACCTCAAGTACATAGTCCAAATGCACTTTCCCAAGGAACAAGCAACAAATAATACTGCAGAGTATGAAGGATTGCTTGCCGGTCTCAGGATTGCGGTGGACCTTGGGATTAAGAAGCTCATTGTCAGGGGAGACTCACAACTTGTCGTCCGCCAAGTAAATAAAGATTACCAGAGTCCGTTGATGGAAGCGTACGTCGATGAAGTGAGGAAGCTGGAAGAGCGCTTTGAAGGCCTGCAAATGGAACACGTTCCAAGAGCACAGAATGATATAGCTGATGGCCTCTCCAAATGTGCCGCACTTAAGTTACCTGTGGAACCAGGGATTTTTGTGCTCAAGCCGACTCAACCAACCGTGACACCATCAACAGGATGAGCAAGAAGAGAAAATTGGTTTCGGCGACTACTTTTCGGCAGAGCTCTCCGAAGCCGCCGCCAAGAAGGTCCCTAAAACCAACGCAAATATCACTGAGGAGCAGTCTGCTCCGACAAACCATGCAGTTTGTATCGTTGAAGCAAACGCTCCCGACAAGCTTAGCTCCGGCAAGCTTGACGGGATCATCGAGCTCCGGCGGACCCGCATGTCCTTGCCGTAGAAGCTGATGGTCCCGCAGTGATAGATGAGCCTTTAGTCCTCGTTGTCGAGCCACAGGCTCCAACATGGGCACAGCAGATCGTCCATTTCCTTCAAACAGGAGAACTTCCCGAAGAGCAAGAAGAAGCGGAAAAAGTAGCCCGGCAGTCAAGTATGTACCAGTTTGTGGACAACATCCATGCATGTAAGAAGACTCAGCGGAGTGAAATTGAAGTGTATTTGCCGGAAGATGGATGTAAGCTGTTGGCGGAGATACACGGAGGCATATGTGGTCACCACATTGGCGCGAGAGCCCTTGCCGGCAAAGCTTTCCGGCAAGGTTTCTTCTGGCCAGAAGCCCTCCAGGATGGGACTGCACAAGTAACCAAGTGTGAAGCGTGCCAGTTCCATTCAAAACAGATACACCAGCCAGCTCAAGCTCTCCAGACGATCCCTTTATCCTGGCCCTTTCGGTGCTGGGGCTCGACATCCTCGGCCCCTTCCCCCGAGCTGTCGGGGGCTTTGAATACTTGTACGTCGCAATCGACAAGTTCACAAAGTGGCCGGAAGTGGAACCAGTGAGGAAGGTGACAGCACAGTCAACCGTCAAGTTCTTCAGGTCAATTGTTTGCCGTTTTGGGATTCCTAACCGGATCGTCACCGACAACGGCACACAGTTCACGAGTCGCACCTTCATGCGAAGACGCTCAAGATCTTGGCGCCAAGATCGCTTTGCTTCCGTTGCTCATCCGAGAAGCAACGGTCAAGCGAAGAGAGCGAACGCTGAAGCCGCGAGGACTCAAGACCAGAACTTTCGACTGTGCTGCAGTGTGGAAGGAACTGGATCGAGGAGCTGCCGCTGGTTCTTTGGTCGATCAGGCGACGCCAAATCGAGCCATCGCCGCAGACACCTTTGCTCTAGTTTACGGAGCAGAGGCAGTTCTCCCACGGAACTCAGATACGGGTCACCTCGAGTGCTCGCTTATAATGAGCTTGAGCAAGAGCAGCTGCGGCAAGATGACGCGCTGCTCCTCGAGGAAGATCGTCTTCAGGCTGTCAGACGAGCTGCTCGTTACAAAGAAGCTTTTGCGTCGCTACCATAGCCGCAAAGTTAATGCCGAAGCTTCGAGGAAGGCGACCTTGTTCTTCTTCGCGTTCAATCCGCCAAGAATTCCAACAAGTTGACGCCAAGTGGGAAGGCCCTTATCGGGTAAACGAGTCCTCGGGCCGGCGCTGTCCGCCTTGAGACCGAAGACGGCTTTCCGGTGAGCAATTCCTGGAACATAGAGCATCTTCGCAAGTTTTACCCATGAGGCGCGGTTTGTACAAGTCTTGCCGCTGTTGCATGTAATCCTTTGTACAAAGCCGGGCGCAGACCCCGTGCATCAGTAAAGCCTATGGTTGCGCACATTTTTGTTAATACATGCTTTCATAATCAAATGTGCATGTGTTTACTAACATCTTGTGCAGCACCCGCACCTGGTAAGCGATAATGAGCTATTAGGCTCCATGACTTTCTTTTTCTCTTCTTTCTTCTCAAACAAGAAGAAGGTTCATCCACCCACAAGTTAACCGGGGGGAGAGGAGGAGATAATAGTGTGGGCATCGCTCGAGGAACTGTCGCCTTGCCGGAGAATGGACAACAGAAAAGCTAAGTTGCTAAGTTCAAGCGACCAGTTTTAAATTTTCAAGTTATCTTCCTCGAACGATAGTACTTTGTATGGAAAACCTGTCTTGTGGAGGAACCAAATCGTGATGGGACGCCTTACTTTATTTCGAGTCCGCTCAACAATTTAAGTGAGCTGCGACTAGTCCATGACGAGGTTGCTTGTCGGTAGCGACCCTTGCCAAAGCTCTGAAGTTCCGCGACTCGGCGCTTCATGGCAAGGGTGCCTGCACCGGCAAGTTTCCCTGAAAGCGTAGGGTGAAAACATACAAGGGAAGAAATCGAGTAAAGGAAATAACATTGCATTCGGTCGCCTAAGATAGTATATATTGCAAAAATAACCTATCATGGCACTAGCTAAATCGTTCTCAGAACTGAAATAACAGCGAAGAGAAGGAAGGTGCACTACATCAAGCCCCGGCGAGCCAGAGTTGCCGGGGCTGCGGCAAGTTAGAGTTGCTGGGACCGCTGCGGCAAGCCAGAGTTGCCGGGGGCTGCCGTATCAGATAAGCCTTTCGTCTTTTTTTCAAACATCCCTCTTTCATTAAAAACATTCTTCTCGGGTACAGTCCGTGGAGAGTGAAAAACATGAAAGGGAGGATTACAAGTTCTTAAATGCAGATAAGGCCCGAAGGCTTACAAATTAAAAAGATAAGATGCCTGTAATCCCTTTTCTGTCCCTATCTTCAGGAGGTAGGTTAAGGAGGCGGGAAGGGAAAAGGGAGCGCCTACACGAGCTACAGGTGCCAGAAGGCACCAAGAGAACATGCCGGGGGCTCTCCGAAGGCTTGACGGGACGGCGGCGAGCAGAAGCGAGCTCAAGACGGGCGGCAGGACGTCAGCACGCTGTCAAGGGCACTACGCCCTCGTACTCCGACTTGACGGCCTTGTCGCCATCCCTCTTCCCCTTCCGCAGCCTCCCCACGCCAGCCACCCAAGGAGACGACCCGGGAGTTCAAGGAGCAGCGACACGGATGATGGGGTCGCCAGACGCAGCAGGCGGCGCCCGACAACTAGTCGGGCCCGCTACCTCGTCGCCGCTGCTCGCCTCCTCGCCACTCTCGCTCGAGGAGGAATCGTCATTGTCGGAGGAGCTATCCACGCAGCACCTCGCCCGAAAGTGCCAAGATCCCCGAAGACCTTGACGGAGAGGAGATCACCCTCCATTAACTTAAAATGGAGGGTAAACCCCGCCAGCAGGTTGTGGATGCGGGCGTAAGTCTTCCACCCACGATCAAGATACATAACATTAGGGGCTGGGAATACAACGCGGACTCGCGTGCCCCTGATCCCACAGCCCCTCATGTGCAACCTCAACATCTCGGGCGGATCCGACTCCATCGCCACCGCGAGCGGAGCTGGGATCCGGAGACGACGACGAGGCGCCCGGCGCAGCTTGACGAAGAACTCACAAGGGTCGTCCCCCGTAGGGACCACCGGCGGGGGCGGAGACGGCACGCCGCCCCGCCCGCCTCTTCCCCGAGCGCCTCTAGCTCGTCCACGACCTCGCCCCCGGAGAGGAACCGCCGACGGAGGCGGAGACGGCGCACCGCCTCGTCCGCCTCTCCCTCGGGCTCCTCGGCCTCGTCCACGACCTCGCCCCCTCCCTCTTCCCCTTGCGGCTGGCTCTGCCTCCCCGGGTGTGGGATTGGGAGGGGTGCGCTGTCTAGCTGCGACCCTCGCCGCCACCGATGGAGAACCAAGTTTCCTTTTCTCCATGGCGAATGGGAGAAAGGGAAGTAGAAGCTGAAGAAAAGAAGGGATGGGAGAGTGTGGGCTTCTGCGCTCCCCTTCCGCCCTTCTTAAAAAAAAGCAAGGCGGGGGCTCGGCCGCCCCGCTCGGCGAATCAAGGCACAGGAAGAGCAGGGAATCAGGACAGACCTGCTGCCTCTGCTCACGACGGCCCAGATTCCCGCTTCCACCGCCCGTGACCCCGAGTGCATGAGAACCACGTGGCGGAGATGCAGAACTGAGGCGACAGATGAGGCGACCTCGCACGCCGCCCACTTCACCCGCGACGCCACAGTTAACGCGTGCCGTTACAGAGAAACGCGGTAGGCGCGTGTCGTTCCTGGGGGACGTGGTGGGTCCAAGGCAAGTAACGGCGTAATCAAGACCACGCATGCTCGTGCACTGTTTTGGGCCTGGCTCAACAGAGCTTGGCGCCGTGTGTGGCCCAGGCCGGGGGGCTCCTGTCGGTGTACTAGAGTAGGGGTACCCTAGTACCCCGAACTCGTGCACGGACAGTTGCAGCGCCCCACGGTCGGGCCGGCTTGATGGCCGCCAAGATCCTCAGCAGCTCCCTTGGAACCATTCAAGAACAATGCAGTCAAGACCCCGACAAGAGGAGCTTGCGGGAAGGCCACTCAGCGCAAAGGAACAAGGCCCGGCAAGAGGAGCTTGCGGGAAGGCTTGGCGGCGCTAAAACCCCAAAGCGCGACAAGGTTCCGCCGTGGCAAAGGCGCTTGCGGGCGGGCGACCTCTCTTCATCTCGCTCCAGCTCACCCGCCAGCGTGTCACCACGGGCTCCCCAAAGCACGCGTGTCGGTGGGCTGTGCAGCCAGCGGGAGTAGCGACAAACAGCGACAAGCCACCATCGTGGCGGACGGAGGCGCACTTAACGGTCCCTGTTATAATTGTTCGGGCGGCCGAGACAGCATTGATGACTCTTGTCCCTTGCCGTCGAGTTAGGTATAGGTTCTTGTACCTTTGTACAAAGCGGTGTACCTACCTAAGTTTTACCATTGTAACCTTGTCTACTTGCCACATGTGGTAACCCCTTGTGCCTATAAAAGGAGGCCCGAGGGCAGCGTGAGAAGAGGTTCGGCTGGTTTCGGTCCAGCTCGATTTTAGTTCATCACATTCGGGCTAGGTTTTGTAGCTCGCATTGCTCCCTAGCAAGAACACCAGATAATCCACAAAGCAGCATAGGAGTATTATCTCTCGGAGAGCTCCGAAGCTGGGTAAAAACCTCTCGTGTGCATCGCCTCGACCGCTCTTCGTGCAGTCTCCGCCCCCTCCGAACCACAAAGGGACCTAGGTCCCGTAGGTGCTCGTGGGCACGATCAGCTCTTCCCCGACATCTTTGGCGCGCCCGGTAGGGCGTCGTGGCTGTGTGAACCGGTCCGCGGTCGCATTAGCAACTCCATCGGCGTTTTTAATCGACATGGCGCCGAAGAAGAAGCCTTCGGCAGCAATCGAGCCGTCTGCGTCGAACCCACCACCACCGGAGCCATCGGTGGTGGGGAAACGCTGGCGAGGGACCGCCGTCGTCGAAGAGCCCACGATGCCGCCAGGTCAAGGACAACGCAGCTGGCGTCGGCGTCCGAATCTGCACGCGTCCATTGCAGAGGCGCGGGGACAGCAGCGTCATGATACCCGCAGCACCATCGATCTTTGGATCAAGGCCAAGCTGGAGGATCCCGAGGCCCTCGAGACCGCATGCACCTCAGCATGCCGGTACGAGTGGGGTACGGTCGCTGGGGCGGGATGCTGCTCCTCCTAACTTGGTTAGGAGTCCGAGCATATTCCGTTCTTCGCTCCGTACGCCGTTGCCGCCAACCACACAAGCGGAAGCCTTGGCGAGAGCTCAGTTACTACTAGATTACCCTCCGATGGCCGATAAGGTCGACGAGTGGAGGGCCACAATTCAGAGTCTCATCGGCTTCGCCAACGGCGACGTCCCGCGGCAACCGAAGCGCAGAATCGCGGGGCGACAAAGCGCGAGCGAAGAGACGAGACTTGCGGGTGCACCACCGTACACTCCCCTTCCCGAAGGCTAAGATCGCCGACTTCGCGGATCCACCTCGACAGCGACTCCACAAGCATCATCGGATCCGCGAGCTCGCCGCGACCAGCGCCAAGTTCTTCGAACGGCAAGAAGAGGACGCCGAACCCGTATCGGCGCCAAGAGAAGCGCGCTTCAATCGACCAACGCGCCGGGCCCCTTGTCGATATGCACGCGCCGGGGAACCAGCGACTTGCCGTCTGCGGTGGGTTGCCTGCGTTCACTCATGAGCTGCGGCAAGTCCGGTGGCCCGACAAGAAAAACTTCAAACCAGACGTGCGGAGAGATGCGGCGGCGACACACCCATCGGAGTTCCTCGGCATCTACACCATCGCGGTGCAAGCTGCGGGGATGAGACGACAAGATCCTCGCCAACTACTTCCCTTGGTGCTCAAGCCAAGCGTCCGATCTTGGCTCATGCACTTGCCGGATAGCTCTATTTCTTCTTGGGCAGATTTGTGCCATCGGTTTGTTGGCGCCTTCACGGTGCCACAAGCCTCATGGCCGAGAGTGATCTCCACCTGCTTGCCCGAAGGAAGGGGAGTCTCTCGCAAATTCATCCAGAGATTCAATCGAGTGCACTACAACATCCCAGACGTCCACCCTGCTGCGGTGATTAGTGCATTCCATCGTAATGTACGAAATCGCAGGATGAGGGAGGAGATGGCGATGTGCAAAGTGAAAGACGTCGGTGAGCTGTACGCCTGGCCGACAAGTGCACGCTACTGAAGAAGGAAGAAGACTCCCAGGAGAGAATGTGGGAGCAGAATCTGACAGTGAAGGGATCGCCCCGGCAAGGAATAGCCGGCGGCGGAACAACAGGAGGAAGAAAAACCAGGAAGTACTAGTTGTCGAACAGTCCGGCAAGGATGGTGCCGCCAACCAAGCCAAGGCCGGTGGCTCCGGCAAGGAGGTTGCCGTTGACACCGACCGCCAAGCTGTGGCGGCCGCCGACAAGCCCGGCAGCTCCAACAAACAGTACTGTAAAATCCACCGCACTAAGGGCCACGATCTCCAGAGCTGCAAGAAAGTCGAGCAGCTTGTTGAGCTACAGAAAGCTGAATACGAGCGGCGAGACAAGGAGAAATCCCAAGAAGGTGCAGGTGCAGCAAGTAAGAAGAGACCCGGTCGGGGAGGATGCCGCGGTAAGGCCAAGCAGCGGCAAGGAGACAGACCTCCCCGTGGCCGCGACAAAGAAGAAGATGAAGATGAGGATGACGAGGACTATGAGGACGATGAGACTGATGAGCATGAGTTTCAAAAGGCAACAGAGGTCCTTCGCGTCGATGGTGGTGCGTCTCTGCATGCCTCGCACCGCCAACTCAAGCAATGGATGCGTGAGGTCAATGCAGCAGAACCATCCATAGAGTCACGCAAACCTCTGAAGTGGTCCAGCACGCCCATCATCTTTGACATTGAGGATCACCACGATCGCATCATCTGCGGTCGGTGTTTGCCGATGTTGGTCTCACCAACCATCCGCAACCTCAAGGTCACAAAGATGTTGGTTGACGGCGGGCGGCCTGAATTTGATCTCCTCTGCAAAGGTGCTCTAGAAACTTCAAATCCCCGACAATGAGCTCAAGAAACTGGTACTTTCCAAGGAATCAACCCAGGAAGGAGCAAGCCCAAGGGAAGATCACGCTCTTGGTAACATTCGGCAAAGGAGCTCAATTTAGAACTGAGAGGGTCACGTTCGACGTCGCTGATTTCCCATTGCCCTACAATGGCATACTTGGCCGACCGGCACTCGCCAAGTTCATGGCCGCCTCTCACTATGCCTACAACTTACTCAAGATGCCCGGCCCGATAAGTGTCATTTCTGTCCACGGCGACAAGAAAGATGCGCTTATCTGCGCCGACAAGATTTACCGAGATGCAGCAGCCGCGACAGATAGCAAACCACTTACCGCTGAAGCTCCCGGGGCGAAGAAGAAGACCACTAGGTCCGGCAAGAGCTCTGTTGCCCACTCCGGCAAGCGCACCTCTTTGGAGTGCTGCGCTACCGTCGAGGATGCACCATCGAGCTCCACCGGCAAGTGCAACAAGACGATGGCAGCTCCGCCAAAGACCAAGAAGGTGCCCGCCAAGGAGGACGGCACTGGTGGTACCTTCACCATCAGTGCCACGCTTGATCCTAAATAGGAAGGCGAGCTCGTTGCTTTCCTGCGGGCGAATGTCGATGTGTTTGCATGGCAACCATCTGATATCCCCGGTGTTCCCAGGAAAGTAATTAAGCACCACCTAGCCGTTTGTCCTCACGCGCGGCCCGTCAAGCAAAAAGTTAGGAAGCAGGCAATGGGAAATCGGCGACGATCAGCTCTTCCCCCCGACAGTTGTGCAATTCTTTTCATCCATCCGGAGCATTTCAGGAGTGCTTTCTCTCTCGATCATCCGGAGGCCATCTTTTCAGAATATTTCTTCATTCTAAGTTTTCAGATTCATTCCCCAATTATTCTATATCCGTGCCCCTTCGTTGATCTCAACATTCTTCCGGTGCTTCGTTCAAGTGTTCTTTAATCAGCTCATGATCTCTTTGTTCTTTTGAATCTAAATCCCCTCTAGCATATTGGTTCTTCTAATTCTTTCCGGCGATTCGTTCTCTTCTCTTCGTTCATTTTCATTTCTAACGGTGGTTCGTTCAAGATTCTTTTTCCTTGATTATCATTTTAATTCATTCGTTCTTTTCAATCCTACCGGTGGTTCATGAAGACCTTCTCAAGTTTGTGATATGTCACTTCTCAATTCTTTTTCAAGAAGAATAAGTAGTTTGCAAAATCCATTGCTTGTCATCAATTTAATTTGATGAAGGATAAGCATACAATAAATCTTATTCTTATTTCCTCAAAGTGAGTAATCCCTTCCTTCGGAGTTTGTTCTTGATGAATAAATTCTGGTTCCAAGTTGTTCATCTTTTCTTTTCCGGAGTTCCAAGTCTTCTCGCTTGTCTCGTCGCGAAGCCCCATCCGAGTCACCGCAAGGCTCATCTTATTCTTTCTTCCTTCATTATATCTCATCGTCCTTTTTGTTACCAGAGTTCTTCATGGTGGTTCTTCATGATTTAATTCTTTCTTCAAGAATTCATCAAGATTTTGTTGGCGGAGTTCAAGTATCTTTTCTTCTCACGTCTCGAAGTGCAATTAATTCTCCGTATTCTTTTGAAGTGGAGTTTTGCATTTCTTCGTTCTTCTCAGCTATTCAATCTTTTCCGCTTGTGGTCGGTTATCGCCTTATAATTTTGAGATGTTTTCCATAAGTCCACAACAAGCTTATTCTTTCGTTGTTGATTTTCTCAACAACTTCAGATCAAACCTTCCTTCTAAATTCTTTTCTTTCATTTCTTTCCGGAGGTTTTGTGTCATGTCTTCATCAAGTATCATCCCATCCTCTCTAGCTCGTGTTCTTTTCCTTCCATGTTCAGTCAGAGTTCTGCCTAAATCCTTTCAGTCTTATTCATTTCTTTTCTCATTCTAACCACTCCGGTTAGAACGAGTGGTTTCATAGTCTATCTGATTCCGTGATCTTTCGATTCTCGTCATTCTCGTCGCTCATCTCTTCTTCTCGAGTGCTCTCGATTCTTTGAGTCTTCTCTTGAGTTCTTGTTTCACCTCATCCCTTTTTCCATTCCGTCTCGGTCCTAAGATCTCGGGACGAGATCTCTTGTTAGTGGAGGAGTGTTGTAACGCCCCGGATTCGATGCGCCAGGTGTCTGCCAGTTATTCGCCGTCGTTGCCATGTCAGTTGCTTGCGTTATGCACTTTGTCATGTCATCATCTGCTTTTCATATCATGTCATCATGTGCATCTCATTTTGCATACGTGTTCGTCTCATGCATCCGAGCATTTTCCCCGTTGTCCGTTTTCCAATCCGGCACTCCTATGCTCCCCGGCGTCCCCCTTTACCTCTTTTCATGTGCGGGTGTTAAACGGTCTCGGAATGGACCGAGGTTTGTCAAGCGGCCTTGGTATAGCACCGGTAGAACGCCTGTCAAGTTTCGTGCCATTTGGAGGTCGTTTGGTACTCCAACGGTTAACCGGGTAACCGCAAAAGCCTCCTTCTCCTTGCAGCCCAACACCCCTTTCAAAGTGGCCCAAAACCCAGCAAACTCCCCTCCATGCTCTAGGTCGTTTGATCACGATCGAATGGCCGAAAACCGCTCCTCATTTGGACTCTCCTAGCTCCCTCTACCTATATATATGTGTCCCTCCCGGATTTTTCGCGGTACAAACCCTAGCTTCCTCTTCCTCTGCGCCGCCGGACACATCTCCCCCGCCGTCCGGACGTGTCCGCCTGCCCCAGCAGCGGCCCGCCCGCCGCCGCCTCGCGCCCAGCGCCGCCGCTAACCGGCTCCCAGCGCCGCCGCCCGGCGGGCTCGCCCTCCGCCGCCCGTTGCCGCGGCCGCCGCCTCCCGCCGCCCGCCCGCCGCCTCCGCCTCGGCTCCGGCGCCGCCGCCCCCTGCCTCGCCGCCCCAGCGCCGCACCAGGCGCTGCCCGCCCTCGCCGCTCCCGCCATGGCCGCCCGAGCTCGGGCCGAGCTCCGCCGTGCAGGCGCCTGCGCGCGCCCGCCTCCGGCCTTCTCGCGCCTCCGCGCCCTCCTCGGCCGCCTCCCGGCCCCGTCCCCGACCACTCCGGCCACCGGCGCCGCGGATCCGGCGAGATCCGCGCCGTTTTAAAATCCGTGCACGAGGTTGACTTTCCCCTTCGAAATTGACCAAGTCCCAGATTTTGCATATTATTTGCCATATTCATCATGCCATAACTCTCGTGATATTGCTCCGTTTAAATGCGTGTAATATGTCAAATTGTCGCCTCGCCCTCGACCCGGCGGCCGCCGCCGCCGCCCATGACCCTCCGCTCCGGCCGCCGCCGCCCGCCTGCCTGCCTACCGCCCAGCGCCGACCCGCCGTCGCCCTCCGCCGCCTCGGGCTCGCCACCCGCCGCACTGCTCGAGCCCCGCCCGACCCGGCCTCGTCGCCCGGCCTCTCCGCCCTCCAAATCCGGCGAGCAGCCGCCGGCCACCTCGGCCTCGATCGGATCTGAGATCCAAATCTCGAAGGGTTGACTTTCCCCCGAGCCCCGTTTTCCTCTAAGTTTTTATTCTGTCAGTAATTTGTTGCATTTTCATCATGCCATAACTTTGCACTCGTGGCTCCGTTTTGGGCGTATAGCATACCGAAATGTTCGTCTCGATGAGTAAATCATTTCGTCCCGAAATGCTGTTGGAAGAGGGCTATGTGATGTTAGTTTCAGATTCTTATCAGAACATGCACTTTTGTCATTTTTGCCATGATTGATGTGTGCACCCTATGAACTGGAGTCCTACATGTGTTTTGTAATATGCCATGCCATCTTTACAGGGGTGTATGCCATGTATTTTTGTGATCTCTGTGGTGACTAGTACAAGCATGCAAACTAGGCTTCATGATGTTGCTGATTTCAGCCCCTGTTTTGCTGATATTTTTATGCCATGTAAACTTGATGCTACAGAGAGTTCCATGCATATTTTGAGATACTTCAGTAAGGATGTTTTAAACATATGGTTATGCTCTATCCAGCCATGCCCTTGTTTGCAATTATGGAGTGCTATAGCTTGAGTCAATCGAGCTCTACTTTTGCTATAAAATGTTTCCTGGCAGATTGTTTACATGTTATTCAATTTTGCCAAGGTTGTTGTAGTTGATCCGTGTATGCTATGATGTTGTTCTTGCCATGTATAGCTTCTATGCCATGTCTTCTTGATGTATGTATGCTTAGTTTATCATGTAAAGCTCTGTAATGAGTGCATCGAGCTCTTAAACATGCCTACTTGTTATCTGTTTTGTCATGCCTCGTTCTTGAATCATAACTGAAACTTGCTATGTTTACATGGGTGCTATTGCATCTTGATCCTTTTGGCTCATGGTCAAGAAGGGACTTTTGTTCTATGCTTTGAGTAGATTCATGCCATGCCTTGTTTTTCTATTATAATTTCCTGCAGCATGTAGTTTGCTTGCTCAACATTGCTTCTCGATGCTGATTCTGCCATGTTGATATTTTCTCTAAGTCTGTGAAGCTGATATATTTTGCACTTTTGCCATGCTTGTTTGGACCTGTTATGATGTGATTTAGCTATATCTCAGTGTTCATCTTTTGTCAAGCATCTTGAGTAGATCACTGCCATATGCTTTGTTGGTACGTTTGGGTGCAGTAGCTTAATTTCTTGTTGCTTGCTATGTGGCATCATGCTGTTAATGGCAGATTTGTGTCATTCTTGTTTTGCTTGTCATTTGCAAATCGTGCATCCGATTCCGGTGATCTTGATATCGATTTCAACCGAAATCATTTCAACTTTCCAGCGGCATACTTCGTTTGCCAAGTTGATGCCTGGTTCATCATTTTCCTTCCGGAGCACGCATACGCATTGCATATCACATCTCGCATATCATGCCATGTATTGCATCATGTTGCTTGTGCATTGCACCGTGATTTATTGTGGTTCCATTGTTTGTGTTCTTGCTTTGGGTAGAGCCGAGAGACGAGTACGTGAACGAGGAACCTGTTGAGAACGCTTACGAGGATCAAGCTCTCGACAACTCTGAGAACTTTGCAGGCAAGATGACCATACCCTCGAAATCACTTCTATCTTTGCTTGCTAGATGCTCGCTCTTTTGCTGTGCCTATGCTATGATGCCTATCACTTGCTTTTCATGCCTCCCATATTGCCATGTCCAGCCCCTAACCATCCTTTCCTAGCAAACCGTTGATTGGCTATGTTACCGCTTTGCTCAGCCCCTCTTATAGCGTTGCTAGTTGCAGGTGAAGATGAAGTTTGTTCCTTGTTGGAACATGGAGATGTTGTTCCTTGTTGGAACATGTTTACTTTTTGGGATATCACAATATATCTGCTATAATTAATGCATCTATATACTTGGTAAAGGGTGGAAGACTCGGCCTTATGCCTGGTGTTTTGTTCCACTCTTGCCGCCTTAGTTTCCGTCATACCGGTGTTATGTTCCTTGATTTCGCGTTCCTTACACGGTTGGGTGATTTATGGGACCTCCTTGACAGTTCGCTTTGAATAAGACTCCTCCAGCAAGGCCCAACATTGGTTTTACTATTTGCCACCTAAGCCTTTTTTCCCCCGGGTTTTCGCGAGCCCGAGGGTCATCTTTATTTTAACCCCCCACGGACGGTGCTCCTTCGAGTGCTAGCCCAAATCGAGCTACTGCAGGGGCCACCACGGGAAACTCGAGGCTTGGTTTTACTCGTAGCTAGTCTCATCCGGATGTGCCCGAGAACGAGATATGTGCAGCTCCTATCGGGATTTGTCGGCACAATCAGGCGGCTTTGCTGGTCTTGTTTTATTGCTGTCGAAATGTCTTGTAGCAGGATTCCGAGACTGATCGGGTCTTCCCGGGAGAAGGAATATCCTTCGTTGATCGCGAGAGCTTATCATGGGCTAAGTTGGGACACCCTGCAGGTATAAACTTTCGAGAGCCGTGCCCGCGGTTATGTGGCAGATGGGAATTTGTTGATATCCGGTTGTAGTAAACTTGAAGCAAACTCTTCTAAAATACACCAACCGTGTGCGTAACCGTGAGTGTCTCTTTTCGGGGTTGATCGAGAGGAGAACACGGTTTCTGTGTTATGATTGACGTAAGTAGGAGTTCAGGATCACTTCTTGATCATTGCTAGTTGTCCACCGTTCCTTTGTTTCTCTTCTCGCTCTCATTTGCGTATGTTAGCCACCATATCATGCTTAGTCGCTGCTGCAACCTCACCACTTTACCCCTTCCTTTCCCTTTAAGCTTTGCTAGTCTTGATACCCATGGTAATGGGATTGCTGAGTCCTCGTGGCTCTGATTACTACACCACCATTGCAGGTACAGGTTTGCGATGATCATGACGCGAGAGCGATGTTTACTTGTTTTGGGAGTCCTTCTTCCGCTTCTTCTTGATCGGGGATAGGTTCGGTCGGCAGCCTGGGCTAGCGTGGTGGATGTCGTTTGAGTTTCTGTTTATGTTTCATCCGTAGTCGGATGTTGATCTTGTATATGATGTTGATGTATTCTTGTGGCATTTGTGCCTTATGTATGTATCCCCACTATTATGTAATGTTGATGTAATGATATCCACCTTGCAAAAGCGTTTCAATATGCGGGTCTATCCTTGGTGGGACCTTCGAGTTCCTTTTGGATAGGGTCGCATATTGGGCGTGACAGGTGGGGCGCGATTGAAAGGTTGAAGAGACATAAGGATAGGTTAAATGGCCGCTCTAATAAATGGG
Organism: Aegilops longissima; assembly: GCA_021605205.1. Classification (NCBI taxonomy): domain Eukaryota; kingdom Viridiplantae; phylum Streptophyta; class Magnoliopsida; order Poales; family Poaceae; genus Aegilops; species Aegilops longissima. The sequence continues at coordinate 218,739,864 of CM038677.1, read as the reverse complement.
GGCCGGCTGGCATGTAATCGTAACGTCTTGTCATGGCGTTCATAGTGGAGGATTCCAGAATCCAGAGCACGCTTGACAACACCGCACCCCAGGCATGGACACTCGAGTGCGATAACTAATTCTGCGCTCTACAGTGCACACGGTGGAAGAAACCAACTATGTGCAATAATGTCGAAGATCGCAGTTGAGTTAGCTATACAGATCGCGTGCTGTGAGATCGATAAGGTAAACTGATTCGAGAATGGTTAATAAAATCTAAGACCATTGCATATTAAGGTCAAAATAGTGCTAGCAATATACGAGCCTCATACGATGCCATTTCAATGATTGTACCACAAAAGCTCGAAATGTTACAAGGTTCAAATTCCAGAGTTATATGGCTCAAATTCGAAGATTACAAGGTTCAAACCGATATTAGAAATGAAATTCAGCTCATCAGCTGCAAATGCTCGCGCTGATGCGTTGAACATGGATATTAGAGAGGTTCAAACTAATATCACCTCTTCTAAGTCGGCTTCAAACCTCACAATTTTTGCAAAGGGTCATCATCGAGAAGTCATGTATGGGGTTGACCCGATGACTTCCGATTACTCTATCATCTGAAGTTCCAAAATGAAATTCAGCATTTTTGGAGCCTACTCCATTCTGCCGCAGGCACTGGCGCTGATCAACAGACCATTCATTTTTGCGAAATAAATGTAGGGCAGACCTCATTTCCTTCAACACCCTTGCTCTGAGAACAAAGAACCTGGCAAAGAAGAAAACGTGTTAGTGCCTACATGCAGTTTTGAACATTACTACATGACTAGCTATTTGGTTTGCAGGATTTGTAAAATGCACTAACATGCCATCTTCGATCTGACATGATTAACATGGGCATTTGATTACATTCTAGAAAAATGTAGCCTTCTTCACAAGAGGTTGGAGTGGATGAAAAGTTCCCTAAGAAAACTAGTACATATGAATCCAAAGGAGAAATGCTTATTGATTGTAACCATATGGATCAAGCAACCAATATGGGGGGGGGGGGCATGTATGTACTGGAATCCTCCAAAAGAACCTTCAGAAATTGTAGTACATTGTCATCGTAAACTTGGAAGAAGGTGTCACAAATTGAACTCCCTTATGGTTAACATTTAACAGGATAGGAACATCACCTTGATATATAGCTTCTCCAGGCACGGAAATCATCTCAGGAAACTGACAACTTGCTCCAGGCCGGGCCCGATAGATTCTAGTTCCAAGACCTTCACTGTGCGCAGTTTCAGGGTCAAGCTTGTCGGAATCATTTTCCGAATGACAGACGAACAAACATCTTCAAAATTAGAAATAATGTTAATTTGTAGAAGGAGAGGTAGAAGGCGGCTGTTGTACCTGAACGGGTGTGGATCCAATAACAAGTTCGGAGTATTTGTCAGACGAGTAGCCCACCACTATCAATTTCGGTGCAGAAATGACATTGATTCTTGTTGGACCTTCTTGATCAACTGCAAGTAATCTCTCAAGTGCAGGTTTGTCCTGGATGACCATACCGTGGTCCACCTTTTGCGATGTCCTCCTGCCGCACCAGCAACACACATAAATAGTCCGGAGACTCATGGAGGTGATGTGGAAGGTACTCAACCCATTGATCGCCCGAAGACGAAGGTACTCGAGTGCAGTACAGCCACGAAGCAGGCGCTCCATGTCACCCTTTGAGCGGCAGATGACGACGAGCTCGAGGTGCTTCAGTCCTGGTAGAATAAGAGCGGGCGCGTCATTAAGGGGCGGGAAATGGCAGTTCCTGAACTTGGCGACGGGCACCGTGGGCGCGAGGCGGAGTGCGGACGTTGGCAGCGACCGCATATGCCCATCATCAAAAGTGAGCTCCTCGAGCTGATCTAGGGCGGGGGATCGGAACTAGTCATCAAGCTTGGCTCGGTCCTTGCCGTTGGGACGGAACTTGCCCATTCTAAGGCCTTTGGTTGGGCCAAGGTGACTGCCGAGGATCTTGGAGAACGTATCCAAGGTTTTGCGATAGCCATGGCAGAGCTCCTGGGTGGGGTCGAGAGGGCTGGAGTTATATAGGGGGCGCCACCGCCAGGAAAGGAGGGTTGTCCGCGCCCCATATTTGATTGGGAGGAGGGAGATGATGACTCTCAACATATCATCGGGGAGGCTGCTGATTAAGTCTAGGCCTGCTGGAGTCGCTTGCGATTCTAGCTCGCCCCGCCTCCGCTTTGGTAGCCCCGTTCTCCACCTCTGGAGTCTCCTTATCAGCGGCGCTTTCTGGTAGAAATGGGAGTATAGGGAATATTTAGTTAAAACAGGGCAATAGAAAAGTGTATTGGTAAGTAGAAGTTATTAGGTAGGAATATAGTAAGACAAGGGAATAACAATTGGTTGCTTAAATACTACACAATTCATTTGACATTGCTGGGTAAGTCAACATATGCAGATAGTTGAAAAGCAAACTTACTTCGAACAAAGTATGGACGGATGATTTTGTCGGGGAAGTTATCATATATCTCATGACCAGGCCCTTCTATGTGCAGTGCAATTTTGGTGCCAGCTTTCAGTACATAAAACTTTACAATTTCTTTCCAAAAGCCAGTGCCAAAATAGGAGTCACCATGATGACCCACAAGTATAGGGGATCTATCGTAGTCCTTTCGATAAGTAAGAGTGTTGAACCCAACGAGGAGCAGAAGGAAATGATAAGTGGTTTTCAGCAAGGTATTCTCTGCAAGCACTGAAATTATCGGTAATAGATAGTTTTGTGATAAGGTAATTTGTAACGGGTAACAAATAATGAAAGTAAATAAGGTGCAGCAAGATGGCCCAATCCTTTTTGTAGCAAAGGACAAGCCTGGAAAAACTCTTATATGAAGGAAAACGCTCCCGAGGACACATGGGAATTATCGTCAAGCTAGTCTTCATCACGCTCATATGATTCACGTTCGTTACTTTGATAATTTGGTATGTGGGTGGATCGGTGCTTGGGTGCTGTCCTTTCTTGGACAAGCATCCCACTTATGATTAACCCCTATTGCAAGCATCCGCAACTACAAAAGAAGTATTAAGGTAAACCTAACCATAGCATGAAACATATGGATCCAAATCAGCCCCTTACGAAGCAACTCATAAACTAGGGTTTAAGCTTCAGTCACTCTAGCAACCCATCATCTACTTATTACTTCCCAATGCCTTCCTCTAGGACCAAACAATGGTGAAGTGTCATGTAGTCGATGTTCACATAACACCACTAGAGGAGAGACAACATACATCTCATCAAAATATCGAACGAATACCAAATTCACATGACTACTTATAGCAAGACTTCTCCCATGTCCTCAGGAACAAACGTAACTACTCACAAATCATATTCATATTCATAATTAGAGGGGTATTGATATGCATAATAGATCTGAACATATGATCTTCCACCAAATAAACCAACTAGCATCAACTACAAGGAGTAATCAACACTACTAGCAACCCACAGGTACCAATCTGAGGCTTTGGGACAAAGATTGGACACAAGAGATGGACTAGGGTTTGAAAGGAGATGGTGCTGGTGAAGATATTGATGGAGATTGATCCCCTCCCGATGAAAGGATCATTGGTGATGATGATGGCGATGATTTCCCCCTCCCGGAGGGAAGTTTCCCCGGCAAAACAGCTTTGCAGGAGCCCTAGATTGGTTCCGCCAAGGTTCCGCCTCGTGGCGGCGGAGTTTCTTCCCGAAAGCTTGGTTATGATTTTTTCTCGAACGAAAGACTTCATATAGCAGAAGATGGGCACTGTAGGCCTGCCAGGGGGCCCACGAGGCAGGGGGCACGCCCCCCACCCTCGTGGCCAGGGTGTGGGCCCCCTCTGGTGGATTCTTTCGCCAGTATTTTTTATTAATTCCAAAAATAACTTCCCTGAAGTTTCAGGACCTTTGGAGCTGTGCATAATAGGTCTCTAATTTTGCTCCTTTTCCAGCCCAGAATTCCAGCTGCTGGCATTCTCCCTCTTCATGTAAACCTTGTAAAATAAGAGAGAATAGGCATAAGTATTGTGACATAACGTGTAATAACAGCCCATAATGCGATAAATATCGATATAAAAGCATGATGCAAAATGGACGTATCAACTCCCCCAAGCTTAGACCTCACTTGTCCTCAAGCGGAAGCTGATAACGATAAATATGTCCACATGTTTAGAGATAGAGGTGTCGGTAAAATAAAATACGGACATGAGGGCATCATGATCACTCTTATAACAACAACATATATGGATATTGTCATATGATTTCTTATGCTCAAGTAATAATCTATTCACAATGTCAAATATGAATCAGAAACTTCATTGAGAACCAACAAACGATAATCTCAGTCATTGAAGCAATTGCAATTTATCATAACATCGGAAAGAGTCAATATAAGAGCTTTTCAGCAAGTCCACATACTCAACTATCATTTAGTCTTTCACAATTGCTAACACTCACGCAATACTTATGGGTATGGAGTTTTAATCGGACACAGAGAAAGATAGGGGCTTATAGTGTTGCCTCCCAACCTTTTACCTCAAGGGTAATGTCAAAAATAATAGTTCATGCTAGCTTACATCCAATTGGATATATATATCAGGATCTTTCCAACACATTGTGCTTGCCAAAGGATAAAATGTAAAAAGGAAAGGTGAAGATCACCATGACTCTTGCATAAGGTATAAGACAAAAGTAAAAGATAGGCCCTTCGTAGAGGGAAGCAGAGGTTGTCATGTGCTTTTATGGTTGGATGCACGAAATCTTAACGCAAAAGAACATCACTTTATATTGCCACTTGTGATATGGACCTTTATTATGCAGTCCGTCGCTTTTATTGCTTCCATATCACAAGATCGTATAAAGCTTATTTTCTCCACACTAATAGATCATACATATTTAGAAAGCAATTTTTATTGCCAGAAACATGAAAACTTACTTGAAGGATCTTACTCAATCCATAGGTAGATATGGTGGACTCTCATGGCAAAACTGGTTTTAAAGATATTCAGAAGCACAAGTAGTATCTCTACTTGGTGCAAAGAATTTTGCTAGCATGAGGGGGAAAGGCAAGCTCAACATGTTGTATGATCCATGGCAATATACTTTATTTCAGATATAAGAAAACATAACCCATTACGTTGTCTTCCTTGTCCAACGTCAACTATTTAGCATGTCATACTTTAATGAGTGCTCACAATCATAAAAGATGTCCAAGATAGTATATTTATATGTGAAAACCTCTCTTTCTTTATTACTTCCTATTAATTGCAACGATGACCAAAACTATGTTTGTCAACTCTCAACAACTTTTATTCGTCATACTCTTTATATGTGAAGTCATTACTCTCCATAAGATCAATATGATCTCTTTATTTCTTTTTATTCTTTCTTTTTCTTTAATTCCCTCACGATCATAGCAAGATAATCAAGCCCTTGACTCAACACTAATCTTTATTATATATAGCTCATGGACTCGATTACATAGAAGGATCATAAAGCAAAACTCAAAACTAAATCATACTAAAACTTCATTCTACTAGATCAAGATATTACCAAAAGGATCGAACTAAGAAAAACGGTAAAGATAGGAGTGTGATGGTGATATGATACCGGGGCACCTCCCCCAAGCTTGGCAGTTGCCAAGGGGAGTGCACATACCCATGTATTTATTGCTTGTTCTTCGGAGGTGGTGATGGTGGAGTTAATTGTGCCTTCAGCTTTTTCATATTGTATTTGAGAAGAGAAATTTCCTCCTTTAAATCATCAACTTCCGTTTCTAGCTTCAAGATCTTGTCACATAAATCTCCCTTGCTTTTCTGCTGAAAACGAGAAGGAATAGATCGGTTGTTAGATAGTTTAGCCCTCTTAGGAAGACTAGACTTCTTGAACTTCATGTGCATATCCCCAGGTTGAGATAGAGGAATATCCTCCTCCTCCGAACTTGAATCATTGATCCTCATCAAATGAGCATCCTCCTCATAATCCGTAGTTCGACCACAAGGAGATATATCCCCATGGTCTTTGGGTCAGCAACGAGGTGTGAGACATAGCTCTCTCCGTCGGAATCCTGAGATGACATCTTGCTCCAAACCTGCTACAGAAATAGCTCGAAACAAAAACATAGGATATTTGCATGATACGGTGGTCAAAACCTTCGGGAGATTATATAATGAATTTTTATCGACCAAAAGAAGTATCGTGCAAGAAAACAGAGTGCAGAGGGCACACGAGGTGCCCACGAGGCAGGGGGCGCGCCCAGGGGGTAGGGCGCGCCCTCCACCCTCGTGGAAGCCTCGTGTCCTTCCTGGACTACTTCTTATTTTCCTATTTTCTTAAATATTCCAAAACGGAGAAAAATTGCCATTAGAACTGTTTTGCAGTCGGTTTACCTACCGTACCACATACCTGTTCCTTTCCGGAGTCTGGAACGTTCTGGAAAGTGTCCCTTATGTATTCCTCCGGGGTTACGGTTTCAATAACATTGGTTTCAACATTTATAGGATTACCTGAGATATAATGTTTGATTCTTTGACCGTTCACCACCTTCGGATTTGTGCCTTCGAAGTTGTTGATTTTTATGGCACCGGAATGATAGACCTCCTCGATAACGTAAGGACCTTCCCATTTAGACAGAAGTTCTCCTACAAAAAATCTTAAACGAGAGTTGAATAGTAACACATAATCACCTACATTAAACTCACACTTTTGTATCCTTTTGTCATGCCATCTTTTGACTTTCTCTTTAAATAGTTTGGCATTCTCATAGGCTTGAGTTCTCCATTCATCAAGTGAGCTAATGTCAAATAACCTCTTCTCGCCGGCAAGTTTGAAATCATAATTGAGCTACTTAATGGCCCAATATGCCTTATGTTCTAGTTCGAGAGGTAAGTAACATGCTTTTCCATAAACCATTTTATACGGAGACTTACCCAGAGGATTTTTGTATGTAGTTCTATAGGCCCATAATGCATCGTCAAGTTTCTTGGACCAATTCTTTCTAGATCTATTAATAGTCTTTTGCAAAATTAATTTGAGCTCTCTGTTACTCAATTCTACTTGACCACGAGACTGCGGGTGATACGGAGATGCAATTCTATGATTAACATCATACTTAGCAAGCATTTTATGAAAAGCACCATGAATAAAATGTGAACCACCACCAGTCATTAAATATCTAGGGACTCCAAACCTTGGAAAAATAACTTCTTTAAGCATCTTAATAGAGGTGTTATGATCAACACTACCAGTTGGAATAGCTTCTACCCACTTAGTAATGTAATCAACAACAACTAAAATATGTGTATAGACATTAGAGGAAGGAAAAGGTCCCATATAATCAAAGCCCCAAACATCAAATGGTTCAATAATGAGTGAATAATTCATAGGCATTTCTTGACGTCTAGTAATATTACCAATTCTTTGACATTCATCACAAGATAAGACAAACTTACGGGCATCCTTAAAGAGAGTAAGCCAATACAAACCGGATTGCAATACCTTATGCATAGTTCTATCTCCAGCATGGTGTCCTCCATAAGCTTCGGAGTGACACTTGCGTACGATCTGTTCCTGTTCATGCTCAGGTATACAACGTCTAATAACACCATCTACTCCTTCTTTATAAAGATGTGGGTCATCCCAGAAGTAATGTCTTAAATGATAGAAAAACTTTTTCTTTTGCTGGTATGTGAAACTAGGTGGTATAAATTTAGCAACAATGTAATTAGCATAATCAGCATACCATGGAGTAGTACTAGAAGCATTTATGACATTTAATTGTTCATCAGGAAAGCTATCATCAATAGTTAGTGGGTCATCAAGAGCATTCTCTAACCTAGACAAGTTGTCTGCAACGGGGTTCTCAGATTCCTTTCTATCAATAATATGCAAATCAAATTCTTGTAGCAAGAGAACCCATGTTATAAATCTAGTTTTAGCATCTTACTTCTCCATAAGATATTTAATAGCAGCATGATCAGTGTGAACAGTTACTTTAGAATCAACAATATAAGGTCTAAACTTATCACAAGCAAATATAACTGCTAAAAATTCTTTTTCGGTAGTAGCATAATTTCTCTGGGCATTGTCTAGAGTTTTACTAGCATATTGAATAACATTTAATTTCTTATCAACTCTTTGTCCTAGAACAACACCTACAACATAATCACTAGCATCACACATAATTTCAAAGGGTAAATTCCAATCAGGTGGCTGAACAATAGGTGCAGAAATTAATGCTTTCTTAAGTATTTCAAATGCTTCTACACAATCATCATCAAAGACAAAAGGAATATCTTTTTTAAGAGATTAGTCAGAGGCCTGGAGATTTTAGATAAGTCCTTAATGAACCTCCTATAAAAACCGGCATGACCAAGGAAACTTCCTATACCTTTAATGTCCTTGGGACACGGCATCATTTCAATAGCATCAACTTTAGCTTTGTCAACTTCAATACCTCTTTCAGAAATTTTATGCCCCAGGACAATACCTTCATTAACCATATAGTGGCACTTCTCCCAATTAAAGACAAGATTACTTTCTTCACATCTCTGCAAAACTCGATCAAGGTTGCTCAAGCAATCATCAAAAGAAGTTCCATATACGGAGAAATCATCCATGAAAACCTCAACAATCTTTTCACAAGAATCAGAGAATATAGCCATCATGCATCTTTGAAAGGTAGCAGGTGCATTGCATAAACCAAAAGGCATACGTCTATAAGCAAAGGTACCGAAAGGACAAGTAAAAGTGGTCTTTTCTTAATCCTCTTTTGACACAGGTATTTGAGAGAATCCGGAATAACCACCTAGAAAGCAAAAATGTGTATGTTTGGATAGTCTTTCTAGCATTTGATCAATAAAAGGTAAAGGGTAATGATCCTTTTTAGTATCTTTATTTAGTTTACGGAAATCAATTACCATTCTATAACCTGTAACAATTCTTTGTGGGATCAATTCATCTTTATCATTAGGAACAACAGTAATACCTCCCTTCTTAGGGACACAATGGACGGGACTTACCCACTGACTACCAGCAACGGGATAAATTATACCTGCCTCCATAAGATTTAGTATTTCTTTTCTTACCACTTCTTTCATCTTAGGATTTAACCTTCGTTGATGATCAACAACCGGTTTAGCATCTTTCTCCAATTTTATTTTGTGCTGACATAGAGTGGGACTAATGCCCTTAAGATCATCAAGAGTATATACAATAGCAGCACGGTGCTTCTTCAGAGTTTTCAATAATTTATTTTCTTCATGCTCTGAAAGGTTAGCACTAATAATAACATGATATATCTTCTTTTCATCAAGATAAGCATATTTAAGAGTATCAGGTAATGGTTTAAGCTCAAACACGGGATCACCCTTGGGAGGAGGAGGAGCCCCTAAGATTTCAACAGGAAGTTGTGCTTCAGAATAGGTCCCTGTTTAAAGAACACTTCATCTATTTCCCTTCTTTCATTCATAAACATATCATTTTCATGGTCTAGCAAATATTGTTCTAAAGGATCATTAGGAGGCACGGCAATAGAAGCAAGACCAATGATTTCATCTTTACTAGGAAATTCCTCATCACGGGGTTGTCTACGAAATTTAGCAAAGCTAAACTCATGAGACATATCTCCCTGACCAATAGTAACAACATCCTTTTCGCAGTCTATCCTAGCATTAACAGTATTCAAGAAGGGTCTACCAAATGTAATGGGACAAAAATTGTCTTGTGGGGAACCAAGAACAAGAAAATCAGCAGGATATTTAACTTTCCCACACAAGACTTCCACATCTCTAACAATCCCAATTGGTGAAATTGTATCTCTATTGGCAAGCTTAATTGTAACATCAATTTCTTCTATCTCAGTAGGTGCAATATCATGCATAATTTCTTTATATAAGGAATGGGGTATTGCACTTGCACTAGCACCCATATCACATAAGCCATGATAACAATGATCGCCTATTTTAACAGAAATAACAGGCATGCCTAAAACAGGTCTATGTTTATTTTTAGTATGAGGTCTAGCAATTCTAGCAGTTTCCTCACAGAAGTAAATAACATGCCCATCAATATTACCAGCCAAGAGATCTTTAACCATATAAATACTTGGTTCAACTTTAATTTGCTCAGGGGGTTTGGGTGTCTTAATGTTACTTTTATTGACCAGAGTTGAAGCTTTATCATGATCCTTTATTCTAACAGGGAAAGGTGGTTTCTCAATATAAGCAATAGGAACGACTGGATCATTATAAGTGATAGTCTTTTCTTCAACTTTAATAGGTGCAAATACTTTTACTTCAATGGGAGGATTATATTTAAACCACTTCTCCTTTGGGAGATCAACATGAGTAGCAAAGGATTCACAGAAAGAAGCTACTATCTCAGAGTCAAGTCCATATTTAGTGCTAAATTCACGGAAAACATCGGTATCCTTAAAAGATTTAACACAATCAAACTTAGGTGTTATACCTGACTCCTTACCTTCGTCGAGGTCCCAATCTTTAGAGTTGCGTTTAATTCTTTCCAATAAATCCCATTTGAATTCAATAGTCTTGATCATAAAAGAGCCAGTACAAGAAGTATCGAGCATGGAGCGATTATTGAGAGAAAGTCGAGCATAAACTTTTTGAATAATCATTTCTCTTGAGAGCTCATGATTGGGGCATGAATATAATATTGACTTAAGCCTCCCCGAAGCTTGAGCGATGCTTTCTCCTTTATGAGGACAAAAATTATATATATAATTACGATCACGATGAACAAGATGCATAGGATAAAACTTCTGATAAAATTCCAATTTCAATCGGTTGTAGTTCCATGATCCCATATCATCACATAGCCTAAATCATGTCAATGCCTCTCCCTTCAAAGATAAAGGGAAGACCTTCTTCTTTATAACATCCTCGGGCATACCGGCAAGCTTAAATAATCCACAAACTTCATCCACATAGATTAGGTGCAAATCGAGATGTAATGTTCCATCTCCTGTAAAAGGATTAGCTAGCAGTTTCTCTATCATACCCGAAGGAATTTCAAAGTAAACATTTTCAGTAGGTTCAGTAGGTTGAGGAGCAACTCTTTGCTCTACTGGTCGGGGTGAAGATACCCCGAACAAGGCCCTCAGAGGATTGGTTTCCATAGTAACAAGTGACAGTAGATTTCAGCACACTATATAAATTTATCCTTACCAAATTCCACCTACCATAGGCGCTTCATTCCCCGGCAACGGCGCCAGAAAAGAGTCTTTGTCGGCGTTCTGGGAACGGGGGTCCCCAGACTTGCCTGCCTGCGGCCTGCGGCGTGGCTCAAAGGAGGCCCAGGACAGCCCATCTTCATCGACACAAGCTCAAGACCCTCGCGAAGGGCCAAGCCTCGCGGGGCGGACGACCATGAGCTTCCTCAGGCGCGGCCTTGTCAGGATGGCTCACGAGGAGGCGGAGAGTTCAAGGCAGGGTACCTCGCGAGGTGCCCGTGACGCAAGCCATGACGACCAAGGGCGCCAGCCAGCGCCAGCCAGCCAGCATCCTCCTTTCCTCTTTGGTGCAAAGGGAGCAAGCGCAGCGAGAGCATCAAGCAAAGGCATCCGTTTCGTGCAACAAGACCAAGACCAGCCCCAACGGCTGGAAGGAGTCATCGTGGAGCCCAAGCAAAGGCCATCATCACGAGCCTTTGGCGGCGAGGACCAACTTTAGTCAGGATAAGTGTACCCGCTGTTCCCCTTCAAAATGGCCAATTGTTGGCGCCCTTCCCGCTCAATATTTGGGAAGAGGCCCAGGGCCTTCGCCTATAAATAGGAGTAGCCACACTCAGAGTAGGGGATCGATCGGATCGAGGGATCGCAAGGATAAGGACGATCCGGCATTTGGAATCCGAGAGAGAGAGATAGAGACCCGATCCTCAAGCTAGAGCGACGGGACACCACTTAGCAGTTCCTCACACCCACCAAGAACAGACCCTCGCGAGGTTGTTCTTCCCTGTACTGTTCCTCATCAGCCCAAGAGGCAATCCACCACACCACAAACTAGAGTAGGGTATTACACCACAACGGTGGCCCGAACTAGTATAAATCTTACGTCTCTTGTGCTGTTCTTGCTAGTAGTTTAGGTCCCTGCGATTCGGCGAGGTACGAGACGGTGGAGGGTTGGATCTCCGCGCGCACACCAGAGTTCGAACCTTAAGGGTCTGCCGGAACCCGAAATCCGACATTTGGCGCGCCAGGTATGGGTGCGCCGGAATCCGCCTTCTACCACCTCGTGTCCCGTCGCATCGTCATCACCATGTCCGGCGACCAAGCGGGCAACCCAGATCCTTGGGCGGCATGGCCCGCCCATGCAGAGCCGCTCGCCTCGGGCGACCCCGTGCCCCAGGCAGCTCGCGGTCTGCAGGGCGCTGCGGGCCGCGGGCGAGACGGACAGGCTTCGACGGCTCTCACACCACGGCAGGCGCGGTCGGCAGCAAGAGCCTCCAACCACGCCGCGACCACATCACCGTACACCCGCCGGAGCAAGCGAACTCGAGGGGCAAGGCCACGGTGGCCGAGCTGCTGCGGTGCGATCTGCTGGAGAGCGGCGCGACGTGCTGCTAGAGCGAGTGGCGGAGCTCCTGGCCGCGCCACGGGCTCACCCTTCGCACCCAACTCCCATCTCGGCCGAGGCGGCCCGCACGGGGCTCCACGCGCCGCTGGGCTCCAAAGCTACCCAACACCGGCGAAAGCTGTCGGCGTCGGGGCGGCGGGGTTGCCCCCGCCCCCGGCCCGCGGAGAGGAGGGACTCGACGCAACTTACGGCCCTGGTGGACCGCCGCGCCACCACCCCACGGCGGGCGCATCGAGCAGAGCAGCAAGGCACGATCAGCACTACGGCATGGCCTTCGGGATGACGGCGCCGGAAGAATACGTGCCCCACATGATGGACCAGGGGCACCAGCACGAGGGAGAACAAGACTCGCTCCTCAGCCCAAGCTGGGGGGATGGGGCGCCAGAAGCCGCGCTCTTCCAGGAGCCTCGAGACGGTCCCACTGGTCACGCCGGGGGCGACGATTATCGGGTACCGCTACTTCCTCAAGAGCAAACATACGCTAACCATAGGTCGCAGGAGGTACAGGTCGCCACGACGAGCGGCTGCCCCGCCTCCGCAATCTCCTACCCCTCGGGAGGGGGGCGCAGGGGGCTGCCGGAGAGGGGCAGAGATCCGACATCACCACCGCGGCGTTCGGAGCAAGGCGTTCTCAGGAGGTAGGCCCTCTGCTGGGGAGGTGCCTCAGGGCCTGCCCCTGGCGGAGGACCCGTGGTCGTCGGGGGAACCGCTGGCGACCGCTCTACCCCACCGGGCGCGTCCTGGTTTCGATCGTTGTTGGTGGCACTAGAGTGTGGCGTAAGGCGGGGCCCTCGTCTGGCGATATGAAGCAAGGCGGTACTGTGAAGAAGGCCCAAGGTGCGTGAAACTTCGCCGCCCGTGACACTCTCACGTAATAATGAGTGGGGCTGTACACGCCTGAGTCTCAGGGTGCGGCCTCAGCCCCGGGGTTCCCTCCCGCCCGATGGCAGCACTTAGCTCGCTTGTTGGTGAGAAGACGCCCAAGACTAGACTAGGTGCGGACGCGGCTTTTCTTCCTTTCTTTGCCTTCCATTTGGTTGTCGCTCTCTCCCGCTGGATTTACATTGGATTCGAATTTGAGATGTGCGTGTGTTTGGGGAAGGGGTGCTTAGTCTCGTTCAAGCAAATCTCTCGCGTTTCGGTTACAACTCCGCCTCAGCTGCCTCCCCTCGCGAGCCCCTCGCGAGCCGGGCCAGGCCTAGCTTGCGCGCAGCCCAGCCTGTCGCCGCCGCATCCTCTCCGGAGGGTTTTTACTGCAGGTCCTACGGATTCGATCAGGAGACACTCAAATCGCCTCAGCCTCCCACAGGCTATCTCGAGGCTCGTACGAAACAAAGGTAAACCAGCCAACTAGCACGTCGCTTAGCCAACCACTTGGCGCGGGCGTATGGGCGATGTAACACTTGCTAATACGATGAGCACAAGTTTTACATGAGGGGCTCCCCCTCCCAAAATGCTCTCACAACCATCAGGCCAAAACCCCGAGTTCTGTTCATACAGGGTAATGGAGCAAGGACAATACATGATCAGTCGGATAAATCCCCCAATGCATCGTCAGGAGCACCTCCCGAGCCGTTGCTGGCGTCGCTGGCCTCACCGTCGCTGTCTGCGTGATCGTCGGCGGCGTCTGGGCCGTTCACCATGCCGCCCTCATCGGCGGCCACGACCACGCCGTCGTCGTCCGAAGCAAAGGCCCGGACGAGGGCATCCACGTTGTCTTCCACCCAGTGTGCGGAGTCGCCCGGACGGCCCGGGAAGCTCGGGCGATGGCTGCGTCAAAATCAAGCGGGGGTCCATGTCCCGGAGATGGTGAAGACACGAGAGAAGCGCGCTGAGCAGAGCGACTCCTCTCCTCCACCAACCTGTCGGCCCCGACCGATCGCGCCTCCAACCGCGCCACCACGTCGATGAAGAACCGAGGTTGCCGCGTAGTTAACCGCGGCATGGCGCGCCTCGCCGCCTTGCGATATTATCCAAGGCTGCATTAGCTCTTTTCCGAGCGTGGCGAGCATGGGACCGTGCTCATGCTCCAGATTCGCCACGACGATCTCGTCTGCTGTTAGCAAGCGACGGCCTCGGCCTCCTCCACCACATGGCGAAGAAGGCGCCTCGGCCCGAGAGGTGGTGGACTCCTCCTGTGCCACCTCAAGGGCGGCCCAAGAGCATCGCCCACCGTCGCCGCCTCCAGCTTGGCCCTCAAGGCAGCAGTCCTGCCCTCAGCCTCGGCCTTGATCAACCCCAGCCGCGCTCAAACTCAAGGCCGAGGCTCGAGCGCGCCGCCCACTCGGCGTCAGGCCTCCTCCAGACGCGGGCTTCCAGAGCGACCTCATCCTTCGCCGCCGCCAAGCGCCTCGCCTTCAAGCCATACTCAAGCTCGGCGGCGGCAAGCGTCGGCGCCTCCTCACGCTCGAGCTCCGCCCGAGTCACCGGAGGCCACCTTCATCGACGCAAGGGCTGCCTCGCGCAGCTCCACTTGCTCCTCCAACGAGTGGCACCGGCCAGAGTTCCCTGCATTCGCTCCTCCGCCGCCTCTCGCCACCTGTTAGCTGCCGGGCCTCCTCGACGGCCCGAGAACAGGCCTCCCAAGAGGCTGCCACGACGCCTTGGCCTCTTCATCATCAAGATCGCGCTGGCGGCGCGCAGGGCGCAGCGCGCCCAGCTCAGCGCCTCTCTGCGGCCAGGCGCAGGCCTCGGCCTCAAGCGCGCTTCGTCACAACAAGCTCTTCACCAAGAAGGCTCACGCGTCGGCCGCCCTTCAAGAAATCCTTGGCGAAGGGCGAAGGCCCCGGCAAGCCTTCGCGACGCCCTCCACATCACAACCGCCCCAAAGTGCGCCGGAGCCGCGAATCAACACTCCCCCTCCGGCGGGGCTGAGGCTGGCACCTCGCTGACGGCAGGGCGCTGCGCCCGAAGCCCGCCCGAGCCAGCCCATCCCGGACGAGGGGCGCAGAAGCGCCAGCCAATCGCCGCCCACGACTAGGCGAGAAGCCCACGGCAGGCTAGCTATGCCACGGGAAGGCTCGCGTGGAAGGATCGCGAGGCGCGCAGGGCCACGACGCGCCACGGGACGGCTCACCTCCCCGGTCGCCCTCACCACAAGGGCTCCACTGCTTGGAGCACTCGAGGGATCGGGAGGCGGCCGGGAGGAAGGCTCCTCACCCGTCTCCGTGAGCTCGGCGGGAAGGGGCTGCAGGCAAGGATCGACGAGCAGCGTAAGAATTAGGAGCTGGAGAAGGAGAAGGCTTACTCATCACATGGCACTTCCTACGCTCAAAGAAAGCGACAAGGGTAATCATCGCCAGGCCTCCCTTTCTTCCGGAGGGCCTCAAGTTCACGCGAAACGACCCAAGATCTGAAAGATGGATCAGCTGCTGGCGAGGAGAAGCATCAAGGCGGCTTGCGTGTGGGCGTCTGCTGACGCTACTGCTAGTCGCCTCACCAAGAGAAGCAGCAGGGCCTTGGGCTCCATCCATGGGCGCTGGGCGGCTTCTGCCGCCCTCGGCAGCAGCGGCATGAGCCTCAGAGCTGCCCTCACGAGCATCGCCAGCGCTGTCACCCAAGGGGGTCCTTGACCTCTGGCGGCTCAGGCCTCCCGCTCCGCCACTTGAGGAGGAGCCGCCTTTGGCCGATCGGAAGGGCTGTCACCACCATCGGATTCTCGCGAGGCCCTCGAGACCAAGGGCGCGCCCCCATTCGTCAAGATAGGCATCCTGTTCACCAAATCACCCTGCTCGGCAGAGGTACAGCAAGGCCCTTGATGCCGGATGCCACCGGGTTAGGGTCGCCAACAGACCAGGAGCACTTTCCTTAGCGCTTCAAGCGCCAGGTCTTCTTCCGGAGCCTCATATGATCGCCAGGCCGGCCAAGGCCCACATCCGTGGGAATGGCGTTGAGAGGAGCAATGCGGCGCATCAGAACTCCTTCACCACCTTGGGCGCTGTCACGATAAGCGACCTCGAAAGCAAGCGGCGCCAGAAAAAGATGAGCCGAGGGCTTGAAAGCGTCTCTAGCCCCAGCCTGAATTGGGGACAGCAAAGCAGGTTGGCTCCGATAGCAGGGGCTGGGCACCCCACATCCACGCACAACTACCTCTCCCGAACTCAGCCGGGCGGAGGCAAGCTGAAGTCAATCCCTGAGGCCGCTGTCTCGGGCGCGGCGACGAAGCTCACGCACGCCGAGCATTGAGTGGGGTCGACAAGGCGCAGAGAGAAGAAGTGGCGCAGCAAGGCAACCGAGGGAAGGATGCCCATCATTGCCTCACAAACGAAGGCGAAGACCGAGAGGAGAGTAATGGACTCAGGACCCAGATGCATCATGTGGATCTGATAGTGGGAAAGCACGGCATTGAAGAAATCAGAGAAGGGGGAACCAGTCCCGCCCACAGGGCGTCAGCGAAATACCGGACCTCGGTGACTATCCTGTCGATGGAGAAGTGGGACGCGGGCCAAGCCGTCGTCCTCCCGCATTCGTTGAAGGAGGTAGCCAGAGCCGAGCTAACCTTGCCCAAGCCCTCTAGATTGAGTATGATTGACGGATCGACGGCGGAGGCCGCCAGCGGTGGCGAGCGAGGCGGAGGCACAGGTTTCTTCCCTTTCCCCTTCTTCGTCGGAGCCATGGCGGTTGAAGGGGGGAGCGGGAGATTCGGGATTGGATTGAAAATGGAAGCTGGAGTTTGAGAGAGGGAAGGACAGGAGGGCACAAGCAGCAGAGAGGAGATCGGATGTGTACAGCAGCGTGTCCGCCTAGCAAGGCACGAAATAAGGAGGCGTGGGGGAACAGTGCCGCCCATGTCCAATCAACCGCCATGCGTCGCCCAAGGCCGCAGGCTGTTAGGGGCTCATGACGCTCAGACTTGCCCTTTCGCCTCCGCCGGCCAAGTTCAAGGCGCGCCAGGCCTGGGCTCTTGTCGGCGCTCGGGAACGGGTCCCTGTGACTTGCTCGCCTGCTGCCTGGCGTGGCTCAAAGGAGGCCCAGACAGCCCATCTTCATCGACACAAGCTCAAGACCTCGCTAAGGGCCAAGATTTCGGGCGGACGACCAGAGCTTCCTCAGCGCGACCTCGTCAGGCTGGCTCATGAGGAGGCGGAGAGTTCAAGGCAGGGTACCTCGCGAGGTGCCCGTGACGCAAGCCATGACGACCAAGGGCACCAGTCGGGCGCCAGCCGTGCAGCGTCCTCCTTTCCTCTTTGGTGCAAAGGGAGCAAGCGCAGGCGAGAGCATCAAGCAAAGGCATCCGTTTCGGTGCAACAAGACCAAGACCAGCCCCAACGGCTGGATCGTGGAGCCCAAGCAGGCATCATCACCAGAGCCTTTGGCAGGCGAGGACCAACTTTAGTTAGGATAAGTGTACCCGCTGTTCCCCTTCAAAATGGCCAATTGTTGGCGCCCTTCCCGCTCAATATTTGGGAAGAGGCCCAGTGCCTTCGCCTATAAATAGGAGTAGCCACACTCGGAGTAGGGGATCGATCGGATCGAGGGATCGCAAGGATAAGGACGATCTGGCATTTGGAATCCGAGAGAGAGAGAGAGATAGAGACCCAATCCTCAAGCTAGAGCGACGGGACACCACTTAGCAGTTCCTCACACCCACCAAGAACAGACCCTCGCGAGGCTGTTCTTCCCTGTACTGTACCTCATCAGCCCGAGAGGCAATCCACCGCACCACAAACTAGAGTAGGGTATTACACCACAACGGTGGCCCGAACTAGTATAAATCTTGCATCTCTTGTGCTGTTATTGCTAGTAGTTTAGGTCCCTGCGATTCGGCGAGGTACGAGACGGTGGAGGGTTGGATCTCCGTGCGCACCCCAGAGTACGAACCTTAAGGGTCTGCCGGAACCCGAAATCCGACAGTCTTGATGACCCAAAAGTATAGGGGATCTATCATAGTCCCTTCGATGAGTAAGAGTGTCGAACCCAACAAGGAGCAGAAGGAAATGATAAGCGGTTTTCAGCAAGGTATTCTCTGCAAGCACTGAAATTATCGGTAACGGATAGTTTTGTGATAAGGTAATTTGTAACGGGTAACAAATAATGAAAGTAAATAAGGTGCCTTAAGATGGCCCAATCCTTTTTTAGCAAAGGACAAGCCTGGACAAACTCTTATATGAAGGAAAACGCTCCCGAGGACACATGGGAATTATCGTCAAGCTAGTTTTCATCACGCTCATATAATTCACGTTCGTTACTTTGATAATTTGGTATGTGGGTGGACCGGTGCTTGGGTGCTGTCCTTTATTGAACAAGCATCCCACTTATGATTAACCCCTATTGCAAGCATCCGCAACTACAAAAAAAGTATTAAGGTAAACCTAACCATAGCATGAAACATATGGATCCAAATCAGCCCCTTACGAAGCAACTCATAAACTAGGGTTTAAGCTTCAGTCACTCTAGGAACCCATCATCTACTTATTACTTCCCAATGCCTTCCTATAGGCCCAAACAATGGTGAAGTATCATCTAGTCGACGTTCACATAACACCACTAGAGGATAGACAACATACATCTCATCAAAATATCGAACGAATACCAAATTCACATGACTACTTATAGCAAGACTTCTCCCATGTCCTCAGGAACAAACGTAACTACTCGCAAATCATATTCATATTCATAATCAGAGGGGTATTAATATGCATAATAGATCTGAATATATGATCTTCCACCAAATAAACCAACTAGCATCAACTACAAGGAGTAATTAACACTACTAGCAACCCACAGGTACCAATCTGAGGCTTTGGGACAAAGATTGGATACAAGAGATGAACTAGGGTTTGAGAGGAGATGGTGCTGGTGAGGATGTTGATGGAGATTGACCCCCTCCCGATGAGAGGATCGTTGGTGATGACGATGGCGATGATTTCCCCCTCCTGGAGGGAAGTGTCCCCAGCAGAACAGCTCTACCGGAGCCCTAGATTGGTTTCGCCAAGGTTCCTCCTTGTGGCGGCGGAGTTTCTTCCCGAAAGCTTGCTTATGATTTTTTCTCGGACGAAAGACTTCATATAGCAGAAGATGGGCACCAGAGGCTTGCCAGGGGGCCCACGAGGCAGTGGGGCGCGCCCCCCACCCTCGTGGCCAGGGTGTGGGCCTCTCTGGTGGATTCTTTCGCCAGATATTTTTTATTAATTCCAAAAATAATTCCGTGAAGTTTCAGGACTTTTGGAGCTGTGCAGAATAGGTCTCTAATATTTGCTCCTTTTCTAGCCCAGAATTCCAGCTGCCGACATTCTCCCTCTTCATGTAAACCTTGTAAAATAAGGGAGAATAGGCATAAGTATTGTGACATAACGTGTAATAACAGCCCACAATGCGATAAATATCGATATAAAAGCATGATGCAAAATGGACGTATCACACCACGTTCATCAAGACTTACAGTAGCAACGATTGTAAATCCATGGTTTGTGCACAGTATGACATTCGTGGAGCCTTGATGTATGTGAAGGGAAAAATTGTGCACCACATAATCTGTTGCATAGCGAGGGATGTCCTGCAGAAAATGGTAGGATTGTTAAAGAAAATATGGTAACATGCAAATATGGGCCCAAATTGAAAGAACTGTACAACAGTTGAAATCGAAGGACAAAAGTCCATAATTAAATAGATAGGGTAAGCATGATGTCATGGAAATATGAGAGTAATCGAAAGAACAATACATCATTAATTTGCCTAATATAGAAAGAAGAGGGGGAAAATCCCCTTTGACGTCTATGGTGGATGTGGCACCTTTTATCCAAATGTAGCAATATTTAGAATATGTTCAGGAAAGTAGGCCATGCCAACCGATTTAGGGTGAGATTGAACATACCGCGCGCGTCCTCAAATTATCTGGTACGATGAGATGTAATCTCTGGCGGCGGTCGCCAAGTCCTGAAGTATCGGCGCACTATACATTCTATGAATGAAAGAAACCCTCAAATCAGCTCGAATAAAAATGAATTCACGGTGATTTCCGCCGGGTGATTAAAGAAGGCAGATGAACTGGGATAAGAGATGATAAAATCTCGTAAAATTATTTACCTTGTCATCCATGAGAAAGAACCCTGAGTACGGTAGATTCCCCAACTGAGCGGAGCTGGGTCGACCGCGAGCAGCGTCGAGAAAGTCGATGGCGATAGGCGGCAGCAAGCGGAAGTGGCGAAATGCGGTGGGCTTTGCCGGCAGCCTGGTGGCAGCGGCAGGCGTCAAGCTAAGTGTTTATCACAACGATAGGCGGTGCCATGGCATAGACACGGAGGAGCTTGTGCAGGTGTGAATGGGGAACGTACCTGAGGGGCCGAGGGGTGGCGGGCAAATACGATGACATGTACCTAGGGTAGGGCAATAGACCTGATCTAAGCACCCTACCCAAGGACACTGCCCTATAGTCAAGGACAGCAGATTCTACCGACTGAAATCACCACAGGACACAACCCACTCGAATGTGGGTTCACCCGGATAGCCAAATTCCATTCGACCAGGATATATTCATTCGACCATACCAGAAACCACTCAGAGAACAGAAGCTCTAAGGTCACTCTAAATGACAACGGTCGGGCGTTCACTTCATAGTCTTAATGATCATTTATATGACTTTAATGCTGGCGTTACCAGTAATGTTCCCTCTTTACGTACATTGAACCCTATGTAACGGAGGAGGGCTGGCATCTTGGCGCATTCTATATAAGCCACCCCCTCCTCTGGGACAAGGGTCCGCACCCCTTGTAACTTCACGCATAATCCAATCGACCGGCCTCAGGGCACCGAGACGTAGGGTTGTTACTTCCTCTGAGAAGGGCCTAAACTCGTAAATCTTGCGTGCACAACTTCACCGTAGCTAGGATCTTGCCTCCTCATACCTACCCCCACTCTATTATCAGTCTTTGAACCATGACAGTTGGCGCCCACCATGGGGCAGGTGTCTTAGTGATTTTCCGGTGAGGTTGCAGTTTTTTCGATTCCCATCATCATGGTTTCCGGCGGTGGTTTGGCTGAGGGCCGCGAGATCTGTCTCGGCGCGCTCGTCTTCGTCGCCGACGACTCCCCCGGCTCGTGGAGGCCCTCTCTCGCCGAGGCACTCCCGTCCTGGGCGACGACTTTCGCAGCGGCGTTCAGCGGCGTCCTTCTGCGGCAGCCGTCGACCCAGTATCGGTCGGCTCCCGTGGTTCCTTCGTTCCCCGTTGTTCGCTGTTGCAAGTGATCCGGTCGGTCGCGACTTCAGCAGTGGGTGAAGCACGCGGTGGCACGCCAGTCGGCCACCCCCCAAGTCACGGCAATCGAGCCCAATGAATCTCTCTACGGCCTGTTTGATCTGTCGACTGGCTCCGTCGAGACCCTGTCCAAATGCGACAGCAGCGACCCTGCGGCAGAAGTCCTGATGGTCAACTCACTGCGCAGCTCACCTGGCATGCGTTGCAACGGCGGCAGCGATGGCAGCGGCGATCTGTCGTGCGTTAACGAAGAGTACCACCCCGAAACCCTTTCTTCGTAGCAGAAGGAGGAACTTCACCGCCGCAACATGGAGGCACTCCACATGCCTATCGTTGGAGAGACCTCTGAGGCTTGGGCCTTGGAGGAGGCGCGCTTGGCCACTTTGGCTGAGCACACCCGACTGGAGAACCTTCGACATGCACTCGACGAGCGTGCTCGGCAGCGGATCCCTGAGTCCACTCGATGGCAGCGAAAACTGTTCCCGCCCCAACCTCAGGTATACGGCACTCCGTTTCAGAATCTGACAGCAGCAGCCCGTATAGCAGAGTCTATTCAGCCGTCCCAATCAGAGGCTGGAAGAGGTTTGATGCATATCTGAGCTCTGCTCCGGGCGGCAGGAGAGCAGAACACGACTGTGTCTCTGTCGCAGAATAGAATCCATAGCAGATCTGTGGTGGCTGATACAGTCCAGTCGGCTCACAGCCCATGATCACCTCTGAGGCGTGAGGGACGTGGGCATCGCCAAGAGTAGTACTTGGGTCGGAATCATGAGCAGTAGGGTCATCGACTCGGCCGTGATGACCGCCGTCGAGTGCCTACGACCCCTCCGAGGGGCGGATCATATGTGCCCCGGCATTATGATGACAGGCGCCTGTACAGCGCTGAGCGGAGGTTGCCAGTCGACCCAAGAGAGCCAGGTTTTGATGTGAGGTCAGTTTTCGTGCAAGGTCTGGTCGACAGGAACCGAGCACACAGAGAAGGGCAAGACAGACATCGCCCGAGTGGAAGCAGAGTACATGTTTCAGGTCCCGAGTGTTTTAGCAGAGCCATCAGAGGTACTAAGATCCCTCCCAACTTCAGGTTGGCGACTAGGGTTAGTAAGTTCACCGGTGAGTCCAAGCCCGACACTTGGCTAGAGGATTACCGAGTGGCTGTACAGATCGGTGGTGGAAATGATGAGGTAGCTATGAAGCATCTTCCTCTGATGTTAGAAGGTTCGGCCAGAGCTTGGCTGAATCAGTTGGCCCCAGGTAGTATATTCAGCTGGGAAGAGCTAACCCGAGTGTTTATCAGAACTTTTGAGGGTACTTGCAAACGACCGGCAGGGTTGGCAGAATTGCAACATTGTGTGCAAAAACCGAATGAGACTTTGAGAGATTACATTCAGAGGTGGACCACTTTGCATCACACAGTGGAAAATGTATCTCAACATCAAGCAGTTTGCGGCTTCAAGGAGGGCGTCCGGTATCGGGAGCTTAACCTCGAATTTGGTCGGATGGGAGACATGACTCTGACCCGAATGATGGAAATAGCCACTCGATACGCCAATGGAGAAGAAGAAGGTCGACTCCGCAGTGGAAAGGGAAAACCAGCCGCCCAAGACGCCAGAGGAGGTCAGAAGCAGAAACGCAGAGCCAAGCCAGCAGGTCCTGGTGAAGCTTTGGTCGTGAGTCAAGGAAAATTCAAGGGGAAGCCCAAAGGGCCCTGGATCCCCAAGAAGGTAAAAGATCAAGCAAGAAATGATGTGTTGGATTTGCCATGTCATTTTCACACCAAGAAGGATGAAGAGGGTAACCTGATCTACCCCAAACATACCACTTGGCAATGTCGGCTCTTAATCCAACAGTTCCGAGATAAACAACCCAATGAGAAAGAGAAGGAGTCTGACAAGGACGAGGACAAGGAAGAAGATGATGATGGTTTTCCCAACGTCAATTCCACTTTTGGTGATTTTTGCTGACATTGAAAGCAAAAGTCGATTGAAGGTCATCAACAGAGAAGTAACACATGGTTGCTCCGACAACACCAACATATTTGAAGTGGTCCAAGATTCCCATCACATTCGACCAGTCCGACCATCCCCCATGTGTTGCCACCCCCCCCCCCCGAGGCAAGCATTGGTGGTCGACCCAGTCGTTGGGGGCACCCGACTGACTAAGGTCTTGATGGATGGAGGCAGCGGCCTGAACATTCTGTATGCTGAGACTCTCCCAGGGATGGGCATTCCGATGTCCAAGCTCAGCGAAAGCAACATGAGATTCCACAGAGTCATTCCTGGGAAGAAAGCTGATTCACTCGGCCAGATCAATCTTGACGTGGTTTTTGGTGATTTGAATAATTACCGTAAGGAAAAGTTGACATTTGAAGTTGTGGATTTTCATAGTGTCTATCATGCTATTCTGGGCAGGACTGCATATGCTCATTTCATGGCTCGACCATGTTATGTGTACCTCAAACTGAAGATGACTGGCCCTAAGGGCGTGATCATAGTCACTGATAATCGGCAGCGACCAAAAGAGTGCCTCCAGAAGGGCCCAAAGATTGCCGATTAGCAAATGGCAGTAGTTGAAATGGAAGAATACAAGAAGACTGCAGATCTGAGTGATTTGTTGAGAGCTAAGAAGCCTGCTTCAGATTCCGCATTTAAGTTATCTGGTGAAAAAAAGGCAGTTCATATTCACCCTACTGATCCCGATGCTGCTCCGACTCATATCTCAACAACACTCGATAGCAAATAGGAAGAAGCGCTCATCCAGTTCCTCCATGAGAACTGGGACATCTTCGCATGGAAACCTTCTGACATGCCAGGTGTGCCCAGGGGACTGGCTGAGCACCGTTTGCGAGTCGACCCAAAGGTAAAACCAGTCAAAGAGCATCTCCGATGGTCCGCCGTACAGAAGAGAAAAGCAATTGGTGAGGAAGTGGTTCGGCTTCTGGCAGCTGAGTTCATCCGAGAGATTTATCACTCTGAGTGGCTCGCCAATGTCGCCATGGTTCATAAGAAAGATGATTCACTCCGTATGTGTATCGACTTCAAGCATATTAATCGGGCCTGCCCGAAGGATCACTTCCCTCTTCCTCGCATCGATCAGATAGTCGACTCGACTGCGGGGTGTGAGCGGTTGTCTTTCCTGGATGCATATTCTGGGTACCATCTGATCCGACTATATGGACCCAATGAAATAAAAACAGCTTTTATCACCCCATTCGGGTGCTTTTGCTATGTCACCATGCCCTTTGGTCTCAAGAATGCTGGTGCCACATTCATGCGTATGATACAGAAGTGCCTGCTCACTCAAATCAGTCGGAATGTGGAAGCATACATGGATGACATCATGGTTAAGTCACGTAAAGGTTCCGACCTGCTGACTGACCTCGCTGAAACCTTTGCTAATCTGAGGATATATGATATCAAGCTCAATCTGTCGAAGTTTACGTTTGGAGTTCCAGGTGGCAAGTTACTCAGTTTCCTCGTTTCCGAACGTGGGATCGATGCAAACCCAGAGAAGGTTGGTGCAATCCTCCGAATGAAACGCCCCGTGCGTGTACACGATGTTCAGAAGCTTACTGGTTGTTTGGCCGCTTTGAGTCGATTCATCTCTCATCTCGGTGAAAAGGCATTGCCTCTTTACCGACTGATGAAGAAATCTGACAAGTTTGAGTGGACACCTGAAGCTGACGCATTGTTTGCAGAGCTCAAAACCCGCTTTCCACCCAGCCGGTGCTTGCTACTCCAATCAGCAAAGAGCCTTTACAGCTATATAGCCACTAGACAGGTTGTCAGTACAGTACTCACGGTCGAACTAGAAGAAGAAGGCAAGGCCTACAAGGTTCAACGCCCAGTGTATTATATTTCTGAAGTTTTAACCCCATCCAAGCAGAGATATCCACATTATCAGAAGCTTGTCTACGGGATTTACTTGACCAGAAAGAAAGTTGCGCACTACTTCTCAGATCATTCAATTACAGTTGTCAGCGACGCACCATTGTCGAAAATTTTGAACAACATAGATGAACTGGCCGAGTGGTCAAATGGGCGATTGAACTCCTTCCGTTGGATATCAAGTTCAAGGCAAAGAAAGTAATCAAATCCCAAGGTATAGCAGATTTTCTCGTCAAGTGGATTGAACAGCAGCTGCCGACTCAGATTCAGTCGGAACATTGGACTATGTTCTTTGACGGGTCCAAGATGTTGAATGGTTCAGGTGCTGGGGTAGTCATGGTATCTCCGCGAGGCGACAAGCTCAGTTATGTTCTCCAGATTCACTTTGACTCTTCAACAATGAAGTTGAATATGATGCACTTCTTACGGGTTGCGTATGGCCATTTCACTCGGCGTCCGGCGCCTGATGGTTTACGGCGACTCAGATTTAGTGGTTAATCAAGTGATGAAGGAATGGGACGCGAGGAGTCCAGCTATGACTGGTTATTGCAATGCAGTAAGGAAATTGGAAAATAAGTTTGAGGGGTTAGAGCTTGACCATATACCCTGACTGAAGAACCAAGCGGTCGATGACCTGGCAAAGATAGGTTCCAAGAGGGAGCCTATTCCCAGCAATGTGTTTTTGGAACATATTCACACACCATCCATTCAAGAGGATCCCTTCACATAAGAGCCCCGACAGCCTAAGAGCTCCATTGATCCGACTGAAGTTGAAATCCCAGTCGTGGTCAACTTGATCATGGAAGTTTTGGTCGTTATTCCTGACTGGACAGTGCCATACATTGCATATATTCTCAGGAAAGAACTCCCAGAGGATGAAGAAGAGGCTCGTCAGATTGTCCGTCGATCCAAAGCCTTTACTGTGATGGGTGGACATCTTTATACAGAGAGTGTTACTGGAGTCGCTTAGAGATGCATCACGCCAGAAGAAGGCCGAATGATCCTCAATGATACCCACTCGGGGACCTGTGGTCACCATGCGTCATCTTGGACCATCGTGGCCAAAGCATGCAGAGCGGGGTTTTACTAGCCACGTGCTAATGATATGGCAAAATAAATAGTCGACAAATGTGAGGGCTGTCAGTTCTACTCCAACATGTCCCACAAGCCTGCATCAACCTTGAAGACTATTCCACTCATCTGGCCATTTGCTGTTTGGGGATTTGATATGGTTGGACCTCTGAGGACCGGCAGGAGTGGCTTCACCCATCTGCTCGTAGTAGTCGATAATTTCACCAAATGGATTGAAGCTAAACCTATCAAAAACCTTGAATCACGTACTACTGTCAGCTTCATCGGAGAGTTAACTTTCAGATATGGAGTTCCACACAACATCATCACAGATAATGGGTCAAACTTTGATTCAGATGAGTTCAGAGCTTTCTGCGCTTCCCAAGGCACTCGGTTCGACTATGCTTCAGTCGCCCACCCACAGTCGAATGGGCAAGCGGAGAGAGCAAACAATTTGATCCTCAAAGGGCTGAAACCTTGATTGATGCGGGACTTCAAGCATGCAGCAGGCGCTTGGGTCGACGAGCTACCATCAGTGCTTTGGGGATTGAGAACAACTCCCAATCGGTCGACTGGTCGGACTCCCTTCTTCTTGGTGTATGGGGCTGAGGCTGTGCTTCCGAGTGACTTGCTTCACAATGCACCCCGAGTGGAACTTTTCTCAGAAACTGAAGCAGAACAAGCTCGACAAGACGCTGTTGATCTTCTGGAGGAAGAGAGAGAAATGGCCTTGATCTGGCCGACTATCTACCAGCAAGACCTTCGTCGATTATATGCCAGAAATGTGAGAGGTCGTGCATTTCAGGAAGGTGACCTAGTGCTCAGAATGGATCAGCAACGGCTGCACAAGCTTGCTCCTGCTTGGGAAGGTCCCTTCATCGTCACCAAGGTGCTCCACAATGGAGCATATCACCTCTACAATGTGGAGCACAATAAAGACGAGCCACGCGCTTGGAACGTGGAGTTGCTCCACCGTTTTTATACTTAAGTCATTCAGACTATCGAGATGTAATAAGAAGTACCTTTTAGTTTGTTTGTCAAAGACACAATTTTATAGTCTCCTAAATGGTTGTTGTTGCTTATACATGTGATTAAAATCCCCCAGTGGGTGGCTTAGCTGTGAATCTGTTTCGCCTAAGTTCGAAAAATCCTACCCAGTGAGGAGGAAGCCTCTCACTTAGGGGCTTAGCTGCAGTTCCGTACTCGCCTAAGTTTGAAAAATCCTACCGGGTGAGGAGCAAGCCTCTCACTCGGGGGCTTAGCTGCAGTTCCGTACTCGCCTAAGTTTGAAAAATCCCACCGAGTGAAGAGCAATCCTCTCACTCGGGGGCTTAGCTGCAGTTCCGTACCCGCCTAAGATTGAAAAAATCCCACAGAGTGAAGAGCAACCCTCTCACTCGGAGGCTTAGCTGCAGTTCCGTACTCACCTAAGTTTGAAAAATCCTACCGAGTGAAGGGCAATCCTCTCACACGGGGGCTTAGCTGCAGTTCCGCACTCGCCTAAGTTTGAAAAATCCTACCGAGTGAGGAGCAAGCCTCTCACTCGGGGGCTTAGCTGCAGTTCCGTACTCGCCTAAGTTTGAAAAATCCTACCGAGTGAGGAGCAAGCCTCTCACTCGGGGGCTTAGCTGCAGTTCCGTACTCGCCTAAGTTTGAAAAATCCCACTGAGTGAAGAGCAATCCTCTCACTCGGGGGCTTAGCTGCAGTTCCGTACTCGCCTAAGATTGAAAAATCCCACTGAGTGAAGAGAAACCCTCTCACTCGGGGGCTTAGCTGCAGTTCCATACTCGCCTAAGTTTGAAAAATCTCACCGAGTGAAGAGCAACCCTCTCACTCGAGGGCATAGATGCAGTTCTGTACTCGCCTAAGATTGAAAAAAATCGCACCGAGTGAAGAACAACCCTCTCACTCGGGGGCTTAGCTGCAGTTCAGTACTCGCTTAAGTTTGAACACGTTCCGAGTGAAGAACGATTCTCTCACTCGGAGACTTGGCCACATGCTCCGTCCTGATCCACAAGGACGACGAGGTGCAGGTCGACTGCGACCTTCTCCTCAGAGCTGCGCAATAAGTATAACGTACGCTCCGTCCTGATATGCAAGGACGACGAGGTGCAGGTTGACTGCGACCTTCTCCTCAGAGCTGCTCCATAAGTATAGCATACGCTCCGTCCTGATCCGCAAGGACGATGAGGTACGGGTCAACTGCGATCTTCTCCTCAGACCTGCGCCACAAGTATAACATACGCTCCGTCCTGATCCGCAAGGACGACGAGGTACGGGTCGACTGCGGCCTTCTCCTTAGAGCTGCGCCACAAGTATAACATGCGCTCCATCCTGACCCGCAAGGACGACAAGGTACGGGTCGACTGCGGCCATCTCCTCAGAGATGCGCCACAAGTATAACATGCGCTCCATCCTGATCCGCAAGGACGACGAGGTGCAGGTCGACTGCGACCTTCTCCTCGGAGCTGCGCCACAAATACAACAAGAACAAAAGCCTGTTCCGAGTGAAGATTCAAGTTTCGCTCGGAAATAAAGACAAGCATATTCAAGTTCAGATAAATCCCACGAGGTTCCATACCGCAGACTAAAGTACTCGGGCTTGAGGCCCGAAGGAGTTTAACGGTTACAAAACCACTCGGCATACCGAGGCAAATTTAAACGGATCATAAAAGAGTTTGTTCACTCCGCAGGAGGAGGGCTGGCAAGCTCGACGAACTCATCCAGGTCGATTCCATTAGCAATCCAAGTAGCAGCAGCAGTGAAAGTCTCCATGAAGGACTGGAAGTCAAGCCTCTTGGTGTTGGCAACCTTGATCGCTGCTAGCTTCTCTTCTTTGGCTTCCTTGCAGTGAACGCGAACCAGGGACAGAGCCACGTCAGCACCACACCGGGTAGAAGACTTCTTCCATTCTTGCACTCGACCAAGGATCTCATTGAGTCGAGTCATCAGAGACTCGAGATCATTCTGGAGCGTCGCCCTTGGCCAGAGTGCTGTGTCGATCCGCGACACTGCAACCTTCAGTCGAGCGAGGTAGTCGACGATGCTAGCAAGACGAGATTCCAGTCGGAGCACATTCATGGCAGCTTCATCCTTGACAGGGGAGTTAATGGGGTCCAAGCTCGTTTCGATTTGGCCAGTCTCTGCCTCGAAGTTTTGACAGAATTCTGCACTTACAGAGAAGCAATGAGTCGACGGTTTTACGACTAGTCGACGAAAGCAAATCAATCATACGAAGACAAATACCTTCAAGCATGAGGAATAACTTCTTGGCGAGTCCTCCCAGATAATTCTCCAGCTCGTCTCTCTTGCGGGAGATGTCTTCCACCT
This sequence comes from Aegilops longissima, assembly GCA_021605205.1. Lineage (NCBI taxonomy): Eukaryota > Viridiplantae > Streptophyta > Magnoliopsida > Poales > Poaceae > Aegilops > Aegilops longissima. The sequence continues at coordinate 218,709,778 of CM038677.1, read as the reverse complement.
TGTCAGTCAGGGTCCCTTTGTCCTTCTTCAGTCGAGTCACTTCTTTGTTGGCTTCGTCAAGGGCATCCTTCAACTTGATGTTCTCTTCCTCCAGCTTTCCGACTGAGGCCAGCTTCTGGTCGGCGAGTGCCGTTTTGTCTTCTGCCATTTTTTGTGCAGCCGCAAGTCTTCTCCAAAGCTTGTCTCATTGTTTCTACAAAGAATAACATTCGAGTTAGGAAAAGGAAGGGAAAGATAGCAGGAGAATCAGTCGACAAGTTTTTCATACCAGCAGCATCATCCTTAGCCTTCTGCAGATTCGTCTTGGCCAACTCCAGATCAAGATTGAGCTGGATTTGCTTCTGCTCCAAGTCAGCAAACCGAGCTCCAAGTTCACAAGATTTCTGTGGTCAGAGGATAGTCAGTCGACAGATGCAAAGATTGGTTACTTCCAAGTTCAAAGAGTAACAAGTTCAAAGAGTTCTAAGACTACTGCCGAATCAAACATTCAACAGCAGTCTCGGGGACTACACCTAGTGGATGCACTCAGCGTGCCCCCACTGGTTTGACTTTTCAATTGACTTGGTCCGTCCAGTCAGGAAAAAAAGAGAGCGAGAAAGATATTGCTTGTTCTCAGACCATAGCCGACTGCTCGCAGTCGACTACGGTCTCGGGGACTACACCCAGTTGGTGCACTCAGCGTGCCCCCACTGGTTTAGGTTCCACTCGACGTGATCTTCTCAGACCGAGTGGAAAAATTCTGTTCAAAGACCCCCGCCGAATCAAACATTCGACAGTGATCTCGGGGACTACACCCAGTGGGTGCACTCAGCATGCCCCCACTGGTTCAAAGATTCAATCGACACAACCTAGTCGACTCAAGAGGAAAAACTATTCAGCTGAAACTGAAACACCCAGTGGGTGTACAGATGCAAAGTGCAGACTGACAAATAGATGCACAGTAAAGGTTTTCAGGTACCATATCCTAACAGAACAAGCGTCAAGCTAGAAGATCAGTCGGAAATAAGCTAACCTGGACGTTGGCCTGGAGAGCTGAGCTGGCGTCATAAGCAGCTTGACTGGCCTCGCTAACCACTTTCATCTGCTCCATCATGATGCCTGCCTGGCGTATAGCTACCTTGGCAGCACTCACTTGGTCCTCTGGGACGTGATGGGCGGTGAAAAGTGAAGACGGTGGATCAGCTGGAGCCTGTGCAGTCGATGCTGAAGGCTGTGCACTCGACAATGGAACGACAAAAGTAACAGAAGCCTGATTGAGGTCTCCGGACTGCTGAATCACTGGTTCCACCGCCGGCGTCGACTGGGGCATCTTGTTAGTTGATGCTTTCCTGCCCGAAGTCCTGCTCCTCCTTCCCACGGGCCTCAGTGGCACATCTTCGTCGTTGTCTGGAAGTCCAATAACATTGGGTGGAGCTACAAAGGAATCAATCGCAAGAGTTCAGTCGACCGTCAAAATGGCTGATAAAGTAAAGACAAGATGACAAGAGTTATACCTGCGTTGGAAGTAACTGTGTCTTCCATCTCCTCCTCCTCATCATCTTTATAAACAGAAGTCCCAGAGGTAGAAGCACTGCAAAATTCAAAATTCACTCGGTCAGGTCTTCCGAAGTGAGTCGACCAAAGGTCAAGTCGTGCCAAGCTAAGGAGTAGAATTCAAGGATTACCTAGAAGCAATGGGGACAGCCACTTTGATCTTGAGCAATGCTTTCCGAGGTTTTGACGATGCTACTTTGGGCTGCTTCGGAGCCTTGTCGATCAACACAGGAGAAGACGTTCGAGTGCGCTTTGAAGTCTGTCCAGTCTGTGCATTCGCTTTGCCACGGACACTTGCTGGGTCATGGGTATGCTTGGATCGCCTTTCGGTGCGAGGGGGGAGTCGACTTCCTCACCACCGCTTGAGTCGTCACTCTCCTCGTCTTCTCCCCCATCAGAATGCCAGTCGCCGCTGTCACCCCCGCTCGCCTCTCCCTCTTGCTCTTGCTCCTACTCCCCGTTGGGCATCGAATACGTCTCAGTATAAATCTGCAAGACACAGAGTCGACCAGATATCAGTCGGTTTCAAAAGCAATTACATGTAAGAACAAAAAGACACTCGGAAGGAAACAGTCGGACCTTGTCTGGTTCGTTGGTATTGCCAAATGGAGGGACCCTCCTAGACTCCCTGGGGTTGTCCTTGTTGCCAGTGATGCCCTGCAACCACTGCGCCACCGTCTCCTCATCAACTTCTTCCAGGTGGATCCGAGTGCTGTCTTCAATACCCGAGTACATCCACATTGGATGATCACGGGCTTGGAGTGGCTGGATACGTCGACTGAGAAATACCTCTAGCAAGTCCATGCCAGTCACGCCATCACGAACAAGTTGGACTACTCGATCAACCAACATATTCACCTCCACTTTCTTAGCTGGAGTCACTTTCAAGGGGGAGGGTTTCTCAACTCGTTCCATGGAAAACGGGGGAAGGCCAGTCGACTGCCCAGGAGTCGGCTGGTCCTTGCAATAGAACCAGGTCGACTGCCAACCTCTCACTGACTCTGGAAGAATCATAGTTGGGGAAGTGCTTTTACCCCTCATCTAGATCCCTAAACCTCCACACATCTAAATCACGCGTGTCCTCTCATCACTCGGATTAGCCTTTTTTACAGACTGAGAACGACAAGTGAAAATGTGCTTGAAGAGACCCCAATGCGGTCGACACCCTAGAAAGTTTTCGCACATGGACACGAATGCAACAAGGTATGTGACGGTGTTGGGGAAAAGTGATGAAGTTGGGCTCCAAAGAAATTCAGAAAACCCCGGAAAAAAGGATGTGGGGGCAAGGAGAAACCGTGGTCGACGTGAGTGGTGAGAAGGACACACTCACCCTCTTGCGGTCGCGGATCGGTCTCGTCCTCCGGAAGCCGCCAGTAGCCATGGGGAATCAATCCCCCTTCCTCCAGATCCTCCAGATCCTCCTGCTGGATCATGGAGCGAATCCAGTCGCCCTGAATCCAGCCGGGAGGTAGGCCAGATCTCGATGACGACCCGCCCCGGCTCGTCTTCTTACCCTTCGACTTTGTCGTCGCCTTCTTCGCACGCTCCAGGGCTGCCGTCTTATCCTTCGCCATCACTGCGGGTTGCGCTCGGGCTGGGCGGCGGCGTCGAGGGAGGAGGCAGGCGCAACGGAGAAGCAGAGGAGGAAGAAAAGAAATGGGGCGCACAATGCAAAGGCACCAGCCCAGACGCCTTATATGGGCTTGCTCCCCGAGTGACTGACTTGTGTGCCCAGGCAATCATGTCAAATCCCGCAACAGTCGCGCGCGCGATACGTGGTGGAAAAGGTGGCGTGGGGATCGAGGCACCCATGCCTAATCCACTCAATTACCGCGGCCCTCTCCGCCCCGCGCGCTTCCCCAAATTTCGAATCCCGCAAGATCCGGGAACGGCAGAGCAGTCAATCACGCCTAAGATTTTATACCATATCAAACACTCGAAGCTTATCAACAAAGTTCACCCAACAACTTCTAAATGGCTCAAGACGACTGGAAATGAAGTCGAAGTTTTTGCATGGTTCACTAATCCAAGTAAAGTGCTTCCGAAGCATGAAAGTTGGGTCAGAACCACCTTCAACTCCATCTCCACTCGGACCCAGAACCATTCGGGGGCTAATGACGATGACATGTACCTAGGGCAGGGCAATAGACCTGATCTAAGCACCCTACCCAAGGACACTGCCCTACAGTCAAGGACATTCAAAGGACAGCAGATTCTACTGACTGAAATCACCACAGGACACAACCCACTCGACTGTGGGTTCACCCGGATAGCCCAATTCCATTCGACCAGGATATATTCATTCGACCATACCAGAAACCACTCGGAGAATAGAAGATCTAAGGTCACTCTGAATGACAACGGTCGGGCGTTCACTCCGTAGTCTTAATGATCATTTATATGACTTTAATGCTGGCGTTACCAGTAACGTTCCCTCTTTATGTACATTGAACCCTATGTAACGGAGGAGGGCTGGAGTCCTGGCGCACTCTATATAAGCCACCCCCTCCTCTGGGACAAGGGTTCACACCCCTTGTAACTTCACGCATAATCCAATCGACCGGTCTCAGGGCACCGAGACGTAGGGCTGTTACTTCCTCTGAGAAGGGCCTGAACTCGTAAATCTTGCATGCACAACTTCACCGTAGCTAGGATCTTGCCTCCTCATACCTACCCCCACTCTAATGTCAGTCTTAGAACTACGACATGCGGGGTGAGGGTTTTTTTGACGTGGGGATGGTGAGGGTTTTCTTTTTTTCTTTTTTGAATTGGGTGGTGAGGGTTTTCTGTCCCACAAAGAATTTTGGGGGCGACGGTTTGCTAGAGCGAACCGTGTGTGATTGACGCAGCAGGCAAAATGATAGTCATTGCACACGGTTCCAATTTTGGGAACTTTGTGTGATTGACGTACTACCTCCGCCTTGGTTTATTGGTCCCCCGTTGTAATTTTTACCAAAATTTGGCAAAATATTTAACATAGTCAGACATAGATAATAAGCGTACACGTACATAAGCATAGTTCAACCATAAGTACTGTTGGGGAACGTAGTAATTACAAAAAATTCCTACGCACATGGAAGATCATGGTGATGCATAGCAACAAGAGGGGAGAGTGTCGTCTACATACCCTCGTAGACCGTAAGCGGAAGCGTTATGACAATGGGCACCTCCGCGTTGAGCACACGTTCAGCTCGGTGACGTCCCGTGAACTCACGATCTAGTAGAGCTTCGGGGAGGAGCTTCGTCAGCATGACGGCATGGTGACGGTGTTGATGAAGTTACCGATGCAGGGCTTCGCCTATGCACCGCTACGATATGACCGAGGTGGATTATGGTGGAGGAGGGCACTGCACACGGCTAAGAGATCAATAATCAACTTGTGTGTTCATGGGGTTCCCCCCTCCCCACGTATATAAAGGAAGGAGGGGAGGCCGGCCGGCCTCTCTAGGCGCGCCAAAGGGAGGAGGAATCCTCCTCCTAGTAGGAGTCAGATTCCACCTTTCGTAGTCCTACTAGGAGGGGAAGGAAGGAGAGGGGGAGGAGACGGAAAGAGGGGGCGCAGACCCTCCCCTAGTCAAATTCGGACTAGGCCCATGGGGGGCGTGCGGCCAGTCCTCGTGGCTTCTCCTTTTTTTCCCTAAAGCCCATTAAGGCCCATATGTACTCCCGTATTCCCGTAACTCCTCCGGTAATCCGAAAAATACCCGAATCACTCGGAACCTTTCCGATGTCCGAATATAGTCGTCCAATATATCGATCTTTACGTCTCGACCATTTCGAGACTCCTCACCATGTCTCCGATCTCATCCGGGACTTCGAACTAACTTCGGTACATCAAAACACATAAACTCATATTACCGATCGTCACTGAATGTTAAGCGTGCGGACCCTACGGGTTCGAGAACTATGTAGACATGACCGAGACTCGTCTCCGGTCAATAACCAATAGCGGAACCTGGATGCTCATATTGGCTCCATATTCTACGAAGATCTTTATCGGTCAAACCGCATAACAACATACGTTGTTCCCTTTGTCATCGGTATGTTACTTGCCCGAGATTTGATCGTCAATATCCAATACCTAGTTCAATCTCATCACCGGCAAGTCTCTTTACTCATTCTGTAATGCATCATCCTGCAACTAAATCATTAGTCACATTGCTTGCAAGGCTTATAGTGATGTGCATTACTGAGAGGGCCCAGAGATACCTCTCCGACAATCGGAGTGACAAATCCTAATCTCGATCTATGCCAACTCAGCAAGTACCATCGGAGACACCTGTAGAGCACCTTTATAATCACCCAGCTACATTGTGACGTTTGGTAGCACACAAAGTGTTCCTCCGGTATTCGGGAGTTGCATAATCTCATAGTCATAGGAACATGTATAAGTCATGAAGAAAGCAATAGCAATATACTAAACGATCAAATGCTAAGCTAACGGAATGGGTCAAGTCAATCACATCATTCTCTAATGATGTGATCCCGTTAATCAAATGACAACTCATGTCTATGGCTAGGAAACATAACCATCTTTGATTCAACGAGCTAGTCAAGTAGAGGCATACTAGTGACACCTAGTTTGTCTATATATTCACACATGTACTAAGTTTCCGGTTAATACAATTCTAGCATGAATAATAAAAATTTATCATGATATAAGGAAATATAAATAACAACTTTATTATTGCCTCTAGGGCATATTTCCTTCAGTCTCCCACTTGCACTAGAGTCAATAATCTAGCTCACATCGTCATGTAATTTAACACCAATAGTTCACATCTCCATGTGACCAACACTCAAAGGGTTTACCAGATTCTATAATCTAGTTCACATCACCATGTGATTTAGCACCAATAGTTCACATCGCCATGTGATCAATACTCAAAGGGTTTACCAGATTCAATAATCTAGTTCACATCGCTTTATGTGATTAACACCCAAGAGTAATAAGGTGTGATCATGTTTTGCTTGTGAGAGAAGTTTTAGTCTACGGGTCTGCCACATTCAGATCTGTAAGTATTTCGTGAATTTCTATGTCTACAATGCTCTGCATGGAGCTACTCTAGCTAATTGCTCCCACTTTCAATATGTATCCAGATTGAGACTTAGAGTCATTTGGATCAGTGTCAAAACTTGCATCGACGTAACCCTTTACGACGAACCTTTTGATCACCTCCGTAACCGAGAAATTTCTCCTTAGTCCAATAAGGATAATTTTGACCGATGTCCAGTGATCTACTCCTAGATCACTATTGTACTCCCTTGCCAAACTCAGGGCAGGGTATACAATAGGTCTGATACACAGCATGGCATACTTTATATAACCTATGGCTTAGGCATAGGGAATGACTTTCATTCTCTCTCTATCTTCTGCCGTGCTCGGGCTTTGGGTCTTACTCAACTTCACACCTTGTAACACAGACAATAACTCTTTCTTTGACTGTTCCATTTTGAACTACTTCAAAAACTTGTTAAGGTATGTGCTCATTGAAAAAAAACTTATCAAGTGTCTTGATCTATCTCTATAGATCTTGATGCTCAATATGTAAGCAGCTTCACCGAGGTCTTTCTTTGAAAAACTCCTTTCAAATACTCCTTTATGCTTTACAAAAAAATTCTACATTATTTCCGATCAACAAATGTCATTCATATATACTTATCAAAAATGATGTAGTGCTCCCACTCACTTTCTTGTTACAGGCTTCTCCAAAAGTCTGTATAAAACCATATGCTTTGATCACACTATCAAAAAGTGTATTCCAACTCCGAGATACTTGCACCAGTCCATAGATGGATCGCTGGAGCTTGCACATTTTGCTAGCACCTTTAGGATCGACAAAACCTTCTGGTTGCATCATATACAACTCTTCTTTAAGAAATCCATTAAGGAATGCACTTTTGACATCTATTTGCCAGATTTCATAAAATGCGGCAACTGCTAACATGATTCGGACAGACTTTTAAGCATCGATACGAGTGAGAATATCTCATCGTAGTCAACACCTTGAACTTGTCAAAAACATTTTGCGACAATTCGAGCTTTTGTAGATAGTAACACTACTATCAGCGTCCGTGTTCCTCTTGAAGATCCATTTATTCTTAATGACTCACCGATCATCGGGCAAGTCAACCAAAGTCCATACTTTGTTCTCATACATGGATCCCATCTCAGATTTCATAGCCTCAAGCTATTTCGCAGAATCTGGGCTCATCATCGCTTCCTCATAGTTCGTAGGTTCGTCATGGTCTAGTAACATGACTACCAGAAAGGATTACCGTACCACTCTGGTTGTCCTACGAGGTTCTGTAGTAACTTGATCTGAAGTTTCATGATCATCATCATTAACTTTCTCACTAATTGGTGTAGAGATCACTAGAACCGATTTCTGTGATGAACTACTTTCCAATTCGGGAGAAGGTACAATTACCTTATCAAGTTCTACTTTCCTCCCACTCACTTCTTGCGAGAGAAACTCCTTCTCTAGAAAGGATCCATTCTTAGCAACAAAATATCTTGCCATCGGATCTGTGATAGAAGGTGTACCCAACTGTCTCCTTTGGGTATCCTATGAAGACGCATTTCTCTGATTTGGGTTTGAGCTTATTAGGTTGAAACATTTTCACATAAGCATCACAACCCCAAACTTTAAGAAATGACATCTTAGGTTTCTTGCCAAACCATAGTTCATACAATGTCGTCTCAACGGATTAGACGATGCCCTATTTAATGTGAATGTAGTCGTCTCTAAAGCATAAACCCAAAACGATAGCGGTAAATCAATAAGAGACATCATAGATCGCACCATATCTAGTAAAGTACGATTACGACGTTCGGACACACCATTACGCTGTGGTGTTATGGGTGGCGTAAGTTGCGAAACTATTCCGCATTGTTTCAAATGTAGACCAAACTCGCCACTCAAATATTCTCCTCCACGATCAGATCGTAGAAACTTTATTTTCTTGTTACGATGATTTTCCACTTCACTCTGAAATTCTTTGAACTTTTCAAATATTTCAGACTTATGTTTCATTAAGTAGATATACCCATATCTGCTCAAATCGTCTGTGAAGGTGAGAAAATAACGATACTCGCCGCGAGCCTCAATATTCATCAGATCGCATGCATTAGTATGTATTATTTCCAATAAGTCAGTCGCTCGCTCCATTGTTCCGGAGAACGGAGTCTTAGTCATCTTGCCCATGAGGCATGGTTCACAAGCATCAAGTGATTCATAATCAAGTAATTCCAAAAGTCCATCATCATGGAGTTTCTTCATGCGCTTTACACCAATATGACCTAAACGACAGTGCCACAAATAAGTTGCACTATCATTATTAACTTTGCATCTTTTGGCTTCAATATTATGAATATGTGCATCACTACGATCGAGATTCAATAAACCATTTATATTGAGTGTATGACCATAGAAGGTTTTATTCATGTAAATAGAATAAAAATTATTCTTTGACTTAAATGAATAACCGTATTGCAATAAACATGATCAAATCATATTTATGCTCAACGCAAACACCAAATAATATTTATTTAGGTTCATCACTAATCCTGAATGTATAGGGAGTGTGCGATGATGATCATATCAATCTTGGAACCACTTCCAACACACATCGTCACTTCACCCTTAACTAGTCTATGTTCATGCTGCAACTCCTGTTTTGAGTTACTACTCTTTAGTAACTGAACCAGTATCAAAATACTGAGGGGTTGCTATGAACACTAGTAAAGTACACATCAATAACATGTATATCAAATATACTTTTGTTCACTTTGCCATCCTTCTTATCCGCCAAATATCTAGGGCAGTTCCACTTCCAGTGACCATTTCCTTTGCAGTAGAAGCACTTAGTTTCAGGCTTGGGTCTAGCTTTAGGCTTCTTCATGGGAGTGGCTACTTGCTTGCCATTCTTCTTGAGGTTCCATTTCTTTCCCTTGCCCTTTTACTTGAAACTAGTGGTCTTGTCAACCATCGACACTTGATGTTTTTCTTGATTTCTACCTTCGCTGATTTCAGCATCGCGAAGAGCTCAGGAATTACTTTCGTCATCATATTATAGTTCATCACTAAGTTCTAGTAACTTGGTGATAGTGACTATAGAACTTTATCAATTACTATCTTATCTGGAAGATTGACTCCCACTTGATTCAAGCAATTGTAGTACCCAGACAATCTGAGCACATGCTCACTGGTTGAGCTATTCTCCTCCATCTTCTAGGCAAAGTACTTGTCAGAGGTCTCATACCTCTCGACTTGGGCATGAGTTTGAAATACCAATTTCAGCTTCTTGGAACATCTTATATGCTCCATGGCATTCAAAATGTTTTTGACATCCCGGTTCTAAGCCATAAAGCATGGTGCACTAAACTATCAAGCAGTCATCATACCGACCTTCGTCAAATGTTCATAACGTCTGTATCTGCTCCTGCAATAGGTCCGTCACCTAGCGGTGCATCAAGGACATAATTCTTCTGTGCAGCAATGAGGACAATCCTTAGCTCACGGATCCAATCCGCATCATTGCTACTAACATCCTTCAACTTAGTTTTCACTAGGAACATATCAAAAATAAAACAGGGAAGCTAAACGCGAGCTATTGATCTACAACATAGATATGCTAATACTACCAGGACTAAGTTCATGATAAATTAAAGTTCAATTAATCATATTACTTAAGAACTCCCACTTAGATAGACATCCCTCTAATCATCTAAGTGATCACGTGATCCATATCAACTAAACCATGTCCGATCATCGCGTGAGATGGAGTAGTTTGCAATGGTGAACATCACTATGTTGATCATATCTTCTATATGATTAACGCTCGACCTTTCTGTCTCCAGTGTTCCGAGGCCATATCTGTATATGCTAGGCCTGTCAAGTTTAACCCGAGTATTCTGCGTGTGCAAAACTGTCTTACATCTATTGTAGATGAACTTTGAGCATATCACACCCGATCATCACGTGGTGTCTCGGCACGACGAACATTGGCAACGGTGCATACTCAGGGAGAACACTTTTACATTTAAATTTAGTGAGAGATCATCTTATAATGCTACCGTCAAACAAAGTAGAATAAGATGCATAAAGGATAAACATCACATGCAATCAATATAAGTGATATGATATGGCCATCATCATCTTATGCCTTTTGATCTCCATCTCCAAAGCACCGTCATGATCACCATCATCACCGGCGCGACACCTTGATCTCCATCGTAGCATCACTGTCGTCTCGCCAACTATTGCTTCTACGACTATCGCTACCGCTTAGTGATAAAGTAAAGCAATTACAGGGCGATTGCATTGCATACAATAAAGCGACAACCATATGGCTCCTGCCAGTTGCCGATAACTCTGTTACAAAACATGATCATCTCATACAATAAATATAGCACCATGCCTTGACCATATCACATCACAACATGCCCTGCAAAAACAAGTTAGACGTCCTCTACTTTGTTGTTGCAAGTTTTACGTGGCTGCTACAGGCTGAGCAAGAACCGTTCTTACCCACGCATCAAAACCACAACGATATTTCGTCAAGTTAGTGTTGTTTTAACATTCACAAGGACCGGGCGTAGCCGCACTCGGTTCAACTAAAGTTGGAGAAACTGACACCCGCCAGCCACCTGTGTGCAAAGCACGTCGGTAGAACCAGTCTTGCGTAAGCGTATGCGTAATGTCGGTCCGGGCCGCTTCATCCAACAATACCGCCGAACCAAAGTATGACATGCTAGTAAGCAGTATGACTTGTATCGCCCACAACTCACTTGTGTTCTACTCGTGCATATAACATCTACGCATAAACCTGGCTCAGATGCCACTGTTGGCGAACGTAGTAATTTCAAAAAAATTCCTACGCACACGCAAGATCATGGTGATGCATAGCAACAAGAGGGGAGAGTGTCGTCTATGTACCCTCGTAGACCATAAGCGGAAGCGTTATGACAACGCGGTTGATTTAGTCGTACGTCTTCACGATCGACCGATCCTAGTACCGAACGTACGACACCTCCGCGTTAAGCACACGTTCAGCTCGGTGACGTCCCGCGAACTCACGATCCAGTAGAGCTTCGAGGAGGAGCTTCGTCAGCACGACGGCGTGGTGACGGTGTTGATGAAGTTACCGACGCAGGGCTTCGCCTAAGCACCGCTATGATATGACCGAGGTGGATTATGGTGGAGGGGGGCACCGCACGCGGCTAAGAGATTAATGATCAACTTGTGTGTTCATGGGGTGCCCCCTCCCCACGTATATAAAGGAGGGAGGGGAGGTCGGCCGGCCTCTCTAGGCATGCCAAAGGGGGGAGGAATCCTCCTCCTAGTAGGAGTAGGATTCCTCCTTTCCTAGTCCTACTAGGAGGGGAAGGAAGGAGAGGGGGAGGAGAAGGAAAGAGGGGGCGCAGCCCCTCCCCTAGTAAAATTAGGACTAGGCCCATGGGAGGCGCGCGGCCAGCCCTCGTGGCTTCTCCTCTTTTTCCCCAAAAGCCCATTAAGACCCATATGTACTCCCGTATTCCCGTAACTCCTCCGGTACTCTGAAAAATACCCAAATCACTCGGAACCTTTTCGATGTCCGAATATAGTCGTCCAATATGTCGATCTTTACGTCTCAAGCATTTCGAGACTCCTCGTCATATCCCTGATCTCATCCGGGACTCCGAACTACCTTCAGTACATCAAAACACATAAACTCATATTACCAATCGTCACCGAACGTTAAGCGTGCGGACCCTACGGGTTCGAAAACTATGTAGACATGACAGAGACTCGTCTCCGATCAATAACCAATAGCGGAACCTGGATGTTCATGTTGGCTCCTAAATATTCTACAAAGATCTTTATCGGTCAAACCGCATAAGAACATACGTTGTTCCCTTTGTCATCGGTATGTTACTTGCCCGAGATTTGATCGTCGGTATCCAATACCTAGTTCAATCTCGTCACCGGCAAGTCTCTTTACTCGTTCCGTAATGCATCATCCCGCAACTAACTCATTAGTCACATTGCTTGCAAGGCTTATAGTGATGTGCATTACTGAGAGGGCCCGGAGATACCTCTTCGACAATCGGAGTGGCAAAACCTAATCTCGATCTATGCCAACTCAACAAGTACCATTGGAGATACCTGTAGAGCACCTTTATAATCACCCATTTACGTTGTGACGTTTGGTAGCACACAAAGTGTTCCTCCGGTATTCAGGAGTTGCATAATCTCATAGTCATAGGAACATGTACAAGTCATGAAGAAAGCAATAGCAATATACTAAAGGAGCAAATGCTAAGCTAACAGAATGGGTCAAATCAATCACATCATTCTCTAATGATGTGATCCCGTTAATCAAATGACAACTCATGTCTATGGCTAGGAAACTTAACCATCTTTGATTCAACGAGCTAGTCAAGTAGAGGCATACTAGTGACACTTAGTTTGTCTATATATTCACACATGTACTAAGTTTCCGGTTAATACAATTCTAGCATGAATAATAAACATTTATCATGATATAAGGAAATATAAATAACAACCTTATTATTGCCTTTAGGGCATATTTCCTTCAAGTACATAGTTCAACCGTCATTAAGCATACTCAAGCGTACATAGTTCGATCCATCCCACATCTCATCTCACATATGGCCGGCACGATCCTGAAGCTTCTCCAGGTACTCGACGTATGCGTCGTGCACCACCCTGCGAGAATACTTCTGCTTGAAGGAGCCAACGGCCCGTCCTCTTGCATGCGCCAGAACACTTAGATACGCGTCATGAATCTCGTGGTTGCAAAATGGGCATCCATAGCTGTCGTTCCAGGTCCTAATACGCCTGTTATGCATTCCCGCATAAAGCTCCTCAGGATTCGCCTCTTGTACCTCCTCTGGGCATCTTCATCCTCGCTGTCCACATCGTCAGACATCACCTATACATATAGTAAAACAAATTTGGCATCAAATCACTGATTACATGCCGTGAAGTAGGATTAGGAATTTATGTCTATTTATTTATACATATTCAAAGATTATGGTTCAATTTTTAAGCACATTCGCCTATGTACAGACCAATCTTGAAGAAAATAATGACACAAACATATGTAGGTCATTCAAAATCAATTGTCAAGTCCTGGCTAGGAATTATTAGCATGAACACTAACCCTAGTCGGGTTACTAGCAGAAATAATTTGCACCAATGAAACAACTAATCACTTAACACATGTACCATTCAAACAATCAATACACTACACGGATCTAACGAAACTTACTCAGATTTCATGGATTGGGAGAACATAACCACACAATTTCTATTCCAAAAAGGGGGAGGTAGGAGTAACCAGAGAAACCCTATGATCTATTTGACACATAAATGGGTATAGATGACTAACCAGCTGTCCGTCGTCGTCGGAGTCATCACCGGAGTGGTCGTCGGTGTCGGTGTGGAACTCCGCCTCCGGCTGTGGAAGCTCGACGCCGTCGACGATGTCAGGGTGCAGCGATAACTCGCTGGCGGTGACGGCAACCTCTGTCTCCATATCCATGCCGTGCTCCGGTGCTTTAGCAGCCCCGGCGTCGCCACTCCCTTCGATGGGGCGCTTCGGCGGCATCCTCATACACTGACGGCTTTGAGGACTGAGAGCTGTTGAGAATAGCAACTTGTATTATTAGGAGGCCAATGCCAACATATATACACATACATGAGGATGCCAAGGCTACAAGAGGATGCCAAAAGGCTAGAATGCAAAAGGCCAAAAGACATCACTGAATATAACTCTAACAAGAGCAGCGTCGAGGATGCAAGCGGAGAGAGAGAATTGTGTGTGCGTAGCGAGGATGGGGGTGCAGCCGCTCGGGCACACCATTAATATGGAGTAGTGGGATTTGTGGGAGAGAGGCGGGCGGCGGTAAAACCGATAACTCGCTTCCCGGTTAGCCTACGCACCGGACTGCTGGCATGCCTACCAAAGTTTCACACAGCTACTCGCACGCCTCCCGATGACACTGCGCAGCGAGCACACCTCCGTCAATTCACACACCTGCACACACGCCTCCCCGGCGGACTGCTCGCATGCATCCCGTCAACTCAGGCCTGCTCGCACGCCACATGGGTCGCGCGGCGGCACGTATATTGTTTTTCTATTTGGATGACTAATGTTGCCGCTTTATTGCTTAACCGAAGCATGGCACGTATCCATTGTTGGTCTAACACTCACGGTTCGAATAAATAATCCGTTTGGGATATTGGTTACCAATTATTAATAATCTCCGTTTGTAATTAGATAAAGATTACATCAAAACTGGTCTCAAATTTGACAAAAAAGTACAATGCCACTTTGTATTGGTGTCCATATGACAACACGATAAGTTTCATGAACTTCAAATAAGTTTTGGATGTACTAGAATTTAATAATCAAGATTCTCAATGTTTGAAATTTGTTGCACGGGGAGTAAACATGCACCCAGTGAGACACATGTGTTTTTGCAATCCATTTAGGTGCACTGTAAGGTGTGCATGTAGCTCAAATTTGATTTTTGCACATTATACCCATAGAAAATCAATCAATCAATGTACTAAAACTTCTTAATGATCTCTGTGATTTTTTTGAAATTAAAACGTCCCTCCTTTGGTAACATGTATGTTCACCGCGGGGTAATTAATTTAACATGCATCATAGTTGCGGTGGATTCATGGTGTGTGTGTGGGTGTGTGCGTCTGGGGGTGGCGGGTGGCTCGCAGTACACTACGAGTTGTGAGCCACCGTGTGGGTTGGCTGTTTTGTTAGGCAGGCTGGTGCCACATCAGAGTCGTGAAATCGTTATTTCAAACATCACACAACCCTATCATACATAAATGTTTTGGCCACATGCAGTCGATGGTGGTCCTACACGACACTCGATACTCCAGTGTGACGCTTTCTGTGGGCCCGTGAGGTCGTCGTCCATCACTTTGATGAACAACCGGCAGTGAGGTTAATTTGACCAGCAAGGTAGAATTGTTTTTGTTTGTGTTATGGTGGTATATAGTACGCGTCGAAGAGGTGGGAGGGGACTAGCATATATACTATACGTATGCGTCCGTGAACAAGTACACCTCACTCAGTGTCAGGACTTTTTGGTTACCGAGGCATGTGCCACATCAAAATTGTGAAATTGGTTATTCAGACATCACACAACACCTTTTTGGGCGACATGCATATATATCCTAGCTAGGACACTCACGTGTGACACTTCCATCTGTGGGCCCACGAGGCCATCGTTGATGCATGCATGCATGCATCACTTTGACCTACATCGGGAGAGGTTAATTAATTTCACCATCGATGAGGATTCTTTTGGATTGTTAAAAGGGATCGAGAAGAGGTGTCTAGAGGGGGGGGGGGGTGATTAGACACTGAGTACGAAAGTTGCAGTTTTGAACTTCTTTAGGTTTAAGTGGAGTTTAGGCACAAGTTTAACACTCACAATACATATCAAGCAAGCATGCAACGAGTATATGAGAAGCGGAAAGTAAAGCATGCAACTTGCAAGAATGTAAAGGGAAGAGTTTGGAGGATTCAAACGCAATTGGAGACACAGATGTTTTCGTCGTGGTTCCGATAGGTGGTGCTATCGTACATCCACGTTGATGGAGACTTCAACCCATGAAGGGTAACGGTTGCGCGAGTCCACAGAGGGCTCCACCCACGAAGGGTCCACGAAGAAGCAACCTTGTTTATCCCACCATGGCCGTCGCCCACGAAGGACTTGCCTCACTAGTGGTAGATCTTCACGAAGTAGGCGATCTCCTTGCCCTTACAAACTCCTTGGTTCAACTCCACAGTCTTGTTGGAGGCTCCCAAGTGACACCTAGCCAATCTAGGAGACACCACTCTCCAAGAAGTAACAAATGGTGTGTTTATGGTAGGAATGGAATATCTTGGCCTCAACAAATGAGTAGGTAGTTCTCTCTCAGAAATAGGATGCTGGAAGTGTAGGCTTGTTCTGATGGCTCTCTCCACGAATGAAAAGGAGGTGGAGGGGTATATATAGCCTCCACACAAAATCTAACCGTTACACACAATTTACCTAACTCGGTGGGACCGAATCAACAAACTTGGTCTGACTGATTTAGCAAATCTTGTGACCGTTAGGATTTTCGGTGGGACCGACATGCAACTCAGTAGGACCAATATGGTTAGGGTTAGGGCATAACGTAATCTCGGTGAGACCGATTACACAACCTCGGTGAGACCGATTTTGGTAATAAGCTAACCAGATAGTTGGTCAGGCAAACTCGGTGAGACCGATTACACAAACTTGGTGGGACCGATTTTTGGTAATAAGCTAACCAGAAAGTTTGCATTGTAATCTTGGTAGTACCGATTGCTCAAACTCGGTGAGACCGATTTTGGTAATGGACATACACAAAGAGATTACAATCCCATCTCGGTGAGACTGAGATCCCTATCGGTGAGACCGATTTGCCTAGGGTTTGTGGCAGTGGCTAAGACACCTGAACTCGGTGGCGCCGGATAGAAAGAATCGGTGGGGCCGAGTTTGACTTTGGGTTTAGGATGTGGATGTGGGAAAGTAGTTGAGGGTTTTTGGAGCATATCACTAAGCATCATGGAGCAAGAAACTCATTAAGCAACACCTCATCCCTCCTTGATAGTATTGGCTTTTCCTATAGACTCAATGTGATCTTGGATCACTAAAATGGAAAACATGTAGAGTCTTGAGCTTTTGAGTTTGAGCTAATCCTTTGTCCTTAGCATCTTGAAGGGGTTCCACATCCTTTAGTCCATGCCACTCCATTGTTGAACTTGTCTGAAACATACTAGATAAAAGTGTTAGTCCAACAAGAGATATGTTGACATTAATTACCAAAACCACCCAGGGAGCACTTGTGCTTTCAATCTCCCCCTTTTTGGTAATTGATGGCAACATACATCAAAGCTTTAGATAAAGATATAGAGAATAGCAAGTAAAGCTTTGGAAAGACATGTAACATGCATAGGCTCCCCCTACATGTATGCAATCATGTGAATATGGAATATAGAAGCATGTGAATGCATGAACATGACAGAGTAAGCAATGTGTTACATGTATCTTGGCTATATGCATCAGAGCAAAAGATAGTAATAGATGTGTATGTGGGAAATGTACCTTCATGCTCATGAGTCCTTCTTGCAAACAATATGTACATCAGCAAGAATTTCTCATACACATGACTGTGATGCATATACTTACCTTGTGGTCTTGAGTTGGCTTAGGATGGAATGAACCTGCGTAAACAAGGTTAGATAATACAGATACACTTACTAGCCAGAGCAAATAGAAGAAACCACAAGAATACCAAGACTGGGATGACATGTAGACAGTGAGTACTAAGTACCACATTTAATATGGACATGTCCCCAAAGGTAAAAATGTGCAAAGAATTTAAATCATTTCTTTCCCTTAGATGTCTTGCTCCCCCTGAATCTAGCATGGGATATTGGGAGAAGATAGGGAACAGAAAATCAGAGCAAAAAGCAAAATCAGAGCTAATGCAAATCGGCACATATGAACATGTCTTTCTTTCCCCTCAAGAAGACATGTGGCATCTCTCCTCTTGAACATCAAGCATCTAGGATCCTTGAGAATTACTCTCTGCTTGAGTATTCTCTCCCTCTAGATCTCTCTCTCTCCCTTTGGAAGTGATAAGTTTTGATGTGATCTCTCTAAGTGATAAGCTTTGATGTGATCTCTCTCTCCCCCTTTGACATCAATTTCCAAGAAGGGCCTTCTGGAATTTGTTGTGAATCGGTTTGGTCCTTGAGTCACAACACAAAGCACTGGATAAAAATGTGATGCATGTAGAGGACAAGATTCATTGAGTGGAGCTGGATCAAAAGTAAAACAGAAACAAGTGGCAGAATGTTTTTCCTGTAGTGAAATCGGTGGCACCGAGTGGTTTGCTTTGGTTGCACCGAAAGGATTCGGTTGGACCGAAAACAGAAAACCTGTGAGACCGAGTGCATTGTAGAGAAAAACTTTGTCACCTCAGCTCACTGGACAAGTAAGATCTCACAAGGATTTGCAAGGAATTAACTGAAAGATTTGCAATGAATTGGATGCAGGGAATGCAGAAAAGATAGAAAAGAAAGAAATCTAGATGAAGTTGTTTTTTTGAAAGGGGAAACAGATATGCATGAGACAAAAGCAAAAGAAAACACAAGAGAACTTCATCTAGAATTGGGCGGTGACAAGGTCACCTATGTTAGAGTATATTGACTTAGGAGTCAAGTGAGGTCACTTGATCATAGGTCATACTCATCGTTTAAGCTCAAAATGGGGTTACCGTTTTTATTTTAAGCATATTGATGTATTCACATCTTGTCAAGTTGCTTTGACTCATGTCTTGGAGTAAAGCTTCTCTAATATGGAATAACATACCTCGGGTGGTGGTGTTGATCGTGATCATGTAGTTGAACTTGTGTGGGTTGCTCAAGGTTGATGTAGCTCATCAAGAGTTGGGTGCACCACTTGGAATTTGAGTTCATCTAACTACATGGGTTAGTTCTTGCAAGAAAGAGCACTTGTGTATCCAAAATGACAATCATGAAACTCAACATAGAATTTGTCAAAGGATATGTTCGAATGGCTTCGTGCTTCCTTGTCTTCAACCACCATTGTGTAGAGACTTGGTGATGTAGAGATTGCTCAAGATGTGAGTGAGTTGCAACCTCATAGACTTAGATTCATCCAAGTACCTACAAGGGTTAGATAACATGCAAGATGCAAATATATCCAAGACATAAGATTATCATCATAAGAGAAATATCAAGGATTAGTCATAAGCTCATGTCTTGCATGTATCCAATGGAGTTCCTACTCCAAGTTTGAAGCATCAATGATGTTCAATTCACCTCTTAACCTGCAAAATACTTTCTCATCAAGTGGTTTAGTGAATATATCCGCTAATTGCTTTTCGGTGCGAACATGCTTAAGATTAATGTCACCCTTAGCAACATGATCTCGAATGAAATGATGACGAACTTCAATATGCTTAGTTCGAGAGTGTTGCACGGGATTGTGAGCAATCTTGATAGCACTTTCATTGTCACAAAGTAATGGAACATGTTTCACATATATCCCATAATCTTTAAGAGTTTGGGTCATCCAAAGTAATTGAGCACAACACGAACCAACGGCAATGTATTCCGCTTCGGCGGTGGATAAGGATACCAAGTTTTGTTTCTTGGAAGACCAAGACAGAAGAGATCTACCAAGAAATTGAAAAGTACCTGAAGTGGACTTTCTATCAACCTTGTCTCTGGCATAGTCCGAGTCGGAGTAGCCAACAAGATCGAAGGAGGCCCTCTTACGATACCAAATGCCAAAATTTGGTGTATGAATTAAGTATCTCACTATCCTTTTCACGGCCTTAAGGTGACATTCTTTAGGAGCAGCTTGATATCGTGCACACATACACACACTTAGCATGATATCGGGACGTGAAGCACATAGATATAACAATGAACCCATCATAGAGTGATAAACCTTTTGATCGACCGGTTCTCCATCTTTGGTCAAATCAAGATGTCCACTAGTAGGCATGGGTGTAGCCATACCTTTGCATTCTTGCATATTGAACTTCTTGAATAAGTCCTTGGTGTACTTCGTTTGAGAGACAAAGGTTCCCTCCTTAGTTTGCTTGATTTGCAAACCAAGAAAGAATTTGAGTTCACTCATCATAGACATCTATAACTTCTCTGACATTGGCTTTCCAAACTTTTCACTAAAATGAGGGTTAGTAGAACCAAATATAATATCATCAACATAAATTTGGCACACAAATAGTTCTCCGTTGACCCTTTTAGTAAAAAGAGTAGAATAAATTTTTCCGATTTCAAAGCCTTTTTCGATAAGGAACTTGGTCAAGCATTTATACCACGCTCTAGGAGCTTGTTTAAGACCATAAAGGGCTTTGTGAAGTTTGTAAACATGATTTGGTTTCTTAGGATTGACAAAGCCGGGAGGTTGTTTGACATAAACTTCCTCCTCTATTTCACCATTTAGAAAAGCACTTTTAATGTCCATTTGGTACAAGGTGATATCATGGTGATTAGCATAGGCAAGTAAGATGTGAATGGACTCAAGTCTAGCAGCGGAGAATAAGTCTCACCATAGTCCATACCTTCGACTTGTGTGTAGCCTTGGGCGATTTAGGCGTGCTTTGTTGCAAACTACTTGTCCATCTTCATCTTGCTTGTTGCGAAACACCCATTTGGTACCGATGATGTTGTGGTTGTTGTCGGGCTTCTCAACCAATGTCCACACTTGATTTCTCTCAAAGTTGTGTAGCTCTTCGTGCATGGCATTTATCCAATCCGGATCTTCCAATGCTTCTTCAACCTTCATAGGTTCAATGCTAGAGATGAATGAATAGTGTTCACAAAAGTTAGCTAAACGAGTTTTAGAGCGAGTGATTCTCCCGGTTTGGATATCATTGTAGATTTTCTCGACGGGATGGTCTTTAGAAATTCTTGCTCGAACTCATGTCAGCTTTTGCTTGGGTCTTGGTTGAACATCTTCTTCATCTTGTAATTCTTCTTGGCCTTCTTCATTGTTGGCGTTGTCGTTCTCTTGTCGTGGTGGAGAAGGAGGTTGTTGACGTTCATCTTGGTGCACTTCCTCATTTTCTTCATCTTGGTGTGTCCCACTTGTGGATGCTTCCATATCAACTCTTGGTTCACCTTGTCGTGAGGTAGAAGCTTCCACTTGGACGGACGAGGTACTCTCCTTCACCTCTGTTGGGCGAATCTTGCCAATAGACAAATCTTGGATTGCTTCCGAGGGATCTTTGTCTCCTACATCAATTGGCAATTGCTCTACTTGCGAGCCGTTAGATTCATCAAACTTCACATCTACTGTTTCTCCAACCTTTCGGGTGAAATTGTTGTAGACACGGTATGTGTGAGAGTTTGAGCCATAACCAAGTAGGAAACCTTCATGAGATTTAGGAGCAAATTTAGAACGACGATGCTTATCAAGAATGTAGCACTTTGAGCCGAATACTCGAAAGTATCCAACTTGGGGTTTGTTACCGGTGAGAATCTCGTATGCCGTCTTGCCGAGTAGCTTGTGAAGATACAAGCGATTTGTTGCATGACAAGCTATCTCAACCGCTTCTGCCCAAAAGTGCTTCGGTGGCTTGTACTCATCAAGCATCATTCTCGCCATTTTGATGAGCGTCCGGTTCTTCCTCTCAACAACTCCATTTTGTTGAGGTGTTACGTAGCCGAGAACTCGTGTGAAATTCCTTCTTCGTCAAGAAAGGTGTCCACATTTGCCTTCTTGAACTCCGTTCCGTTGTCGCTGCGAACCTTCTTGATCTTCACTTCAAATTGATTTTGGGCCTTCCTTGTGAAGTTTTTGAAGATCTTTTGAACCTGCGATTTATCACCGAGAAAGAACACCCACGTAAATCTTGAATAATCATCAACTATAAGTAGACCAAAAGAATTTCCACCGAGACATTTGTAAGCGTTGGGACCAAAGAGATCCATATGAAGTAGCTCGAGTGGCCTTCTTGTGGTCATGATGTTCTTCACGGGATGCCTTCCTCCAACCTGTTTACCTGCCTGACAACCGTTGCAAAGTCTATCCTTATCAAATATGACATCGTTAACTCCAAGGATATGATTTCCTTTAACAAGCTTGTCAAGGTTTTGCATGCCAACATGACCTAATCGTCTATGCCATAACCAACCTTTAGAGGATTTAGCAATAAAGCAAGTTCTAGGTTGAGCCTTTTTAGTGAAATCAACAATGTATAGATCACCTTAGTAAATAGGACCATTTTATGATTATCTCTACGAAACACTTGGCAATCTACTTCAGTAAATAGGACATTGAAACCGAAATCAGCAAGTCTAGATACTGAAAGTAAGTTGTATCCAAGAGATTCAACGAGCATGACATTTTGTATGGAGCTATCATGTGATATGGGCACCTTACCGAGGCCAACCACCTTACCCTTTGAATTGTCACCGAAAGTGACATACTTTTGAGGACCATCGTTTTCAGCAAGCTCACGAAACAAGTCTTTATCTCCGGTCATGTGATCGGTACATCCACTATCAAGAACCCATTCCTTTCCACCTGCCATATATCCCCGAAGATTTGCCATAAGACCAAAATGTCTCATTGCATCATCAAGATCGAAGTCACTATCATCATCCTCATCATAGTATCCATGTTCAACATCGTCATGTGGTGGATCAAATCCTAGAGAGGGTGATTCGTTAGAGTGAGTTTGACAATGATCTTGCTTATGAATTTTTATAGCTTCGGAAATAATATCACTAATAATTCCAACATCTCCTTTGGCACGCATAAGGTTTGTAAGATCAAACAAACAATCACCAAATATAGGATCACTAGAATTCATCTTACTCAAGGCAATAGACTTATGGAGAATTTCATCTAAATTTTTCAAGGAATAATCTGGAAATCGTTCCTCAAGAAATTTCCATATGGTATAGGCACAATCAAGAGTAGGCAAACTAGCAATCAAGTTTTTGGGCAATCCTCTTATGATAATATTGATGGTTCTAAGATTGTGAATCATGTCAAGATCGTCTTCGGGTGTGGGATGCAAGGGATCAATATGAGGTGCACAAGGGCTAGCAATGTACTTGTTCAAATGATATTGATTGAAAATTACAAGCATCTCATTTTTCCACTCATGAAAATATTCTCCATCAAGAATAGGCACTCTATGTCTAAGACTCCCAATAGTAGACTCATCCATCTTCCTCCAATGGTGTTTAAACCAAAGCAATGGAGACCAAAGCTCTGATACCACTTGAAAGGGATCGAGAAGAGGTGTCTAGAGGGGGGTGATTATACACTGAGTACCAAAGTTGCAGTTTTTAACTTCTTTAGGTTTAAGTGGAGTTTAGGCACAAGTTTAACACTCACAATACATATCAAGCAAGCATGCAACGAGTATACGAGCAGCGGAAAGTAAAGCATGCAACTTGCAAGAATGTAAAGGGAAGGGTTTGGAGGATTCAAACGCAATTGGAGACACGGATGTTTTTGTCGTGGTTCCGATAGGTGGTGCTATTGTACATCCACGTTGATGGAGACTTCAACCCACGAAGGGTAGCAGTTCTTGCGAGTCCACGGAGGCTCCACCCACGAAGGGTCCAGGAAGAAGCAACCTTGTCTATCCCACCATGGCCGTCGCCCACGAAGGACTTGCCTCACTAGCGGTAGATCTTCACGAAGTAGGCGATCTCCTTGCCCTTACAAACTCCTTGGTTCAACTCCACAATCTTGTTGGAGGCTCCCAAGTGACACCTAGCCAATCTTGGAGACACCACTCTCCTAGAAGTAACAAATGGTGTCTTGATGATGAACTCCTTGCTCTTGTGCTTCAAATGATAGTCTCCCCAACACTCAACTGTAACATCCCAAATTTCCTATTTGGAATGTTTTACAATTATAGCTAAGCATCTATGCATTCTGTTTGAATTTGAATGCCATTTGGAGTTTCAGAAGATTTTGAGTTTTGGAATTTGAATTCAAACTGTGGCAAGTGGGAATCATTTCAAAAATTATGCCTGATAAATACTTGAGCAAAAGTATGAGAGGAGTAAACATGACACTCCAAAAATATCACAGGAAAACAATGCCAGAAGTTTTGAATTCAAATTTGAGTTTTATTTGAAATTTGAAAAAAAATGAATTTTTATAAACTTTGGATTTTTGCCCCTGGAAAAATGTTCAAATGATAGGGAATATTCCCCTGATCATTTTGATATATATATGTCCTATATAAAATATTTATATTTTATATTTATATCTCTGTTTTATTTTCAAAAAATTAAATTGGAAAAGGAAAAGACCTCAGGCCCAGCCGAAGCATTGGCCCACCCAGCCGAGGAATCAACCATGGCCCAGCGCAGCCAGTGATGCCCACCAATGACCGAGCAGCCCGGCCCATGAGCCGACCGCACCCCTGCGCCGAAACTCCCCCGCGTCGGTCGACCGACCCGTCGCCCGCTCCCCGCCGTCGCCGACAGGTGGACCCCCACCCGTCGTCTACCCCTCGCCCACGCCACTCGCCGCGCCGCCGCTCGCCGGATCCCGAAGGATCCGGGATTCGATCTCCCTCCCGATTCACCCCCTTGCGCAAGTCGTCGCCCCGCCTATATAACCCCCCCGCACCCCATTTCCCCCTCGCCCCTCGCGGACCCTCTCTCCCTCCTCACGCTCGGAGCGAGTACACCACCGCCATTTACCTGCTTGCCGACGCCTAGCCCACCCCGAGCTCCACCAACTCCACCAGACGCTCCCCCTCGCCCGTCCGCACCCGCCGGAGCCCTCCGCCGACTTCCCCGACCACCGGAGACGCCGACGCACTCGCCGCCCGAGCCGCCGCCGCCGCCGATCTCCGGTAAGCCACCGGACTTCACCCCCGCCGTCCGATCTACCCCTTACGGCTAGGATTAGAACCCCCGAAGGGGTATGTTTATTAGAATAAAACCGGTCCGGTTTAGTTTAGTTCCGGTTTAATTTTAAGTTAGGGTTTTATTATTAGATCGGCCCGATTCGTTTAACCCTAGGGCCCGTTTAGTTATATTACGCACAGAGCGTTAGTTAGGCCCATTTAGCCCGTTTTTCTTTATTTTCGTTTTTCTGTTTTAACAGAATAGTTTCCGATTTGAAAAATTCATATCTTTTATTCTACTTAATATTTTTAAGTGATTCTTTTTTTGTTGGTTTGCAAATTTCTTATAGTTTCTGTAGAAGATATAATTAGCTATGTTAAGATTATTTAGAATTGCTTTATTTTAATTTTAGTCAGAATAGTAAATCTGTTATAAAATGAATTAGGAAAATTATTTTATATGATTCTTTTTGTCCCAACTTTGTTTTGACATTACCTAACCGTAGGAATTAATTTGGGCATTTTAGGATTAATAAAAAATAGTTTCTAGCAGAATCATGTTATTCTTAATTAATTAACTAGCTACTGTTTTCCTATTATTTTAATTAGTAAATGAATTTATTTTTAATATGTGATAGATTATTCCAGGTTAGTTTCTTTCACTTTAGAGCATGAACTTTTATTTATAATAAATAAAACTTTTATTTTATTTTTCTTAATAGAAATTGAATTAGGCCTATTAGGAGTTTCATAATAGATTTTAAATTGATTCTTTTTGCTCCTAGTTGCTTAATGCATTCCTTTCTGTTAAGTTAACATAAAACCATGATTAGGTTATGTTAAGAAAATTTTTGTTATGTAAAACTATTTTTAGTTGTTGCTTGAAGTAGGAAAACTTTGAGTTGGATTTTCTTGAGTTTTTCCTTTGGGTTTTGATTCGTTTGTTTTGGTGTGTTATGTTACTATGCTATTGTGTTAAGTGATCATATGCTATATGCTTATTGTGATTATTGTTTGTCATCGGTAGAATTTCCGGAGTGCGAAGCTTGCTACTACGAGTCCTTAGCTTACGAAGATCGTCAGCAAGGCAAGTCATTGATCATACTTTCAATACCTATGATTTTGTTGCATTAGTATTATACCTCCCCACCACGCATGCAGTAGGTGAAATTTTGAAGTTATAATCTTGAGTAGTATCATGTGGTAGGATGAACCAATTCCCCTTGTTACCATGACCCGGGACGTAGTAGTTTAATCTTGCTATGCTCGTAGACGGGATTGGTTGAGTGAATTCATAAGGGAGATGTGAGAGTAAATGATGATGAAAACCCCATGAACTTCAAGATCAAGATGGACTTCGAAATTCACTACTGGGTGGAGGACGGTTGACGGGCACCCTGGAGAACCCAGTGGTTGGCCGGGATGCATGGAGAAGTGCCATGACATCTTGCGGAAAGCTTCACCCAGCCACGAAGAGACGGATGGATGCCCCATTGACCGGAAGCTTACCTGTGCAGCCGCAAGCCATTATGGGCTCTGGCTGGGTCAACCCTAGTTGTGACGCTGGCTGGACGGTACTACGAGATGTAGAAGAACGGTAGGATTGGATGGGTACCGGCAGTAGCCAGAAGAACTCTTCGGAAGACCCTGTTTCATTCGTCCCGTCTTCAAACACCATGAAGTGCGAAGACTTAAAAGGAGGGAATGATTCTTGCGGGTAAAGTGCGCAAACCTCTGCAGAGTTAAAGATCTAATCGATTAGCCGTGTCCCCGGTTACGGACAATTTGAGCCTCTGGAACTTGGAAGTATTCGGAAATCTCAACACTAAAACTAATAAATTAATTTGAGGGGGTTATGACTTAATAATTTGGGCTTGAGACATTGGTTGGCGGAACCATCTCAATAGCTACCAAAAATTTTGTAGTATTTGCAAGCAAGTCCACTGTAGTAGGAGAAAATTGGCTTTTCGCAAAATGATGAAACTTAGAGCCCCACAGCCAAATTGCATATAGTGTTAGAAATTTATTATTGTTATTCTCTTCATGACCTGCCAGCATATTCAAAATGCTGACCTACACGGCTGCAACGTCTTATGTTGCAGAGGAGTATTCCGATCAGGATTGAGGCTACGATCCGCGCTTGGCGATTGCCCTATGGAGTCGGATGGACTCGCTATTTCGTCTACGCTTCCGCAGCTTTACTAGTTTATTTCTCATGAGTTGGCCTTCGGCCCAATTTATTATCTTGTAATAAAGACTCTATATGAGAATCGTGTAATAAATTCAGGTGTGATTGAACTTTGATTATTTCATCGATGTACTGTGAGTACCAGCATGATCTTGGGATGGTACAGACACGAGACTTGACCGATTTTGGGTCGGTCGCTCTGAGAGATGGTATCGAGCACGCTGACCGTAGGGCGTAACCCCTAGGATCGGAAAGCCATAGGAAGAGACTATTTACTTTATATCCTTATCATTCCGTAATTCTCCCTGTTCATTTCGACTCCTCTCCGATTTTCAACATTCTAGATGGCGTCGAGTTCACCCGGTTTTGCTACGGAGTTTTGCCAGCCCGATGAGGCGATGCCCTTGGCGGAAGCTGGTCCAGATGGTGAAGAAGCTGAAGATTGCTCTGCCCTCGATCACCGGAAGCCAACCAATGCACTTCCGACGGATACCGCTTCTGGATCGAGGTGCACATTCGGGAGAACCTTCGGAGGGCATCTGAGCCTATTGACTTTGAGTTCACCGACTTCAACTGGATCCTCGGAAGAGACATGGCGATATATCGTGCACTTGGACATCTCGAGAAGAGTACAGGGCGAGCTCGATCCATCGGACCTCGCCATGGTTTCTCGCGAGCAAGGAATGGAGATATCATCCGTGCCGTGAGGGCGACTCCATTCTCTCTTATGTCCAGGACTTGGAGTGTCTCCTCAGAAGCGGGAGATCCGGACTCGCCGTAACTCGAAGGTACACAGGAGGCTGTTGTTCCGTGAACTGGGCTGGAGGAGAAGGCACCGCAGACTTCCTTGGCCATGAGGAAGAAATCGCGGACTTCATGGAGAGAGTCGACGACCGAAGATGAAGCTTGCCGCAATTGAGGAAAAGATGGACTTGTGAGAGGACCTTTTTCGAGTGGAGATGACGGACCCTCGTGAGCAATGATCAGGATTATGAAGGAGTTCCTTTGGAGGAAGCCGCAAAGGAGGCGCCACAACAGAGGACACCACACCGGAGGACATCGCACCAGAGGACGCAAGGATTATTGATGAAGACATTTAGTCGACCACCATGTTATTTTACTTTTTCGTCGATCAGTTAGGTCGTTATTTTCGATTTAGTCGTGAGCTTTTGTAATCGAGATTGAACCATGTTTGGGTGGAATGAATAAATGATTGGTGTGTTTATGTTTGTGCATTCATATGGGTAGTGATATTTCTCATTAGACCATTGTTCTATTCTAATTTTCTCATCCACTCCAAAACACCAGATGCCTCGAGGCGTGACCCGGTCTCAACTTCCCGCGGAGCTCACCCGGCTGCTTCAGCAGCGAGAATGCCATCATGCAGATGCTCATCCAGAATCAGAACAACAACAACAACAACAACCCACCGCCGCCACCACCCCCTGTTGACAACTTGACTCGATTCACGAGGCTGAATCCGCGGTGTTCTCTAGCAGCCTTGGCCGATTGTGGCCGACGATTGGCTCCACAAGGTCGGAAGAGAGTTAATCACTGTTGGATGCAGCGATGCGAGAGAAGGTGCACTTTGCGCACATCAACTTGATGGACCTGCAGCTTCTTGGTGGGAGAACTACACCGCCACTTATCCCATCGCCACCATCACATGGGATCAGTTCCAGCAGGCCTTCCGCACCGCTCATGTTTCAGCTGGAGCCATGAGTCTGAAGAAGCGTGAGTTCCGCAACTTACGCTAGGGAAACCGTACTGTGGCGCAGTACATGGATGAGTTCAGCAAGTTAGCTCGCTATGCCCCGGATGATGTGGCCACAGATGCTGCAAAGCAGGAGAAGTTTCTCGAGGGACTCAATGACGAGCTGGGAATGCAGCTTATGGTGGCTACTTTCGCCAACTACCAGCAGCTGGTAGACAAGGCCATCGTGCTTGAAGGCAAGCAGCAGCAGATTGAAAGCCATAGCGGAAGTACAGCCGGGGAAGCACAACTCGGGAGCTCAGCGAAGCCCGTTATGCCCCATACTAAGAGGGCATACCCATCACAACCATGGAGGACATAACCATGGAGGCAATGGGAACAACCGCAACCAGGACAACAGGTCGGGCAATGGCAATGGCAATGGAAGCGGTAATGGCAATCAAGCATCGTCCGCCCGGACTCGAAGGATCTGAGTCACATCACTGTTTCAAGTGCGGAAAACAGGGCACTATGCCACCGACTGCCCAGAGGCCAAGCGGAGGAATGGAAGCGGCAATGGAAGCTCAGCGAAGAAGCCCAACCCTTTCCCTCGTGCTCGGGTGAACCACATTGGCGTGGAGGGCGTCTATGATCAGCCGGAACAATCGTGGTTGGTAAGTTTTTATTGAATTCACGTTCAGTTTTGGTACTCTTTGATTACGGCGCAGCGCATTCATTCATATCAAGGGTAGTTGTGGAAAAGTATGGGTTGCCCACTAAAACCCTTAGAAACCCCTTGGCGTCGGTTCGCGGGAGGAGAAATGATGGCAGGTTTAGGCTGTCATGCAACCCTCAACATCGGGAACCATAAATTTCCCGCAGACCTCATAGTATTGGAAACCCAGACCTTGGATGTAATCCTAGGCATGGATTGGTTGACGAAGTTTGAAGGAAACATAGACTGTGCCCGCAAGTCTATTCTGCTCACCACCCCGGAGCAGAAGAGGATCAAGTATGTATCCAGACGTAGCCAGATGAAGAATCAGGTGAATTCCCTCACGGGAGTTGTTCAGGAGGAAGTGCCAGTAGTGCAAGATTTTCCCGATGTGTTTCCGGAGGAATTACCAGGAATGCCACCGGACAGGGACATTGAATTTCTGATTGAGTTATTGCCCGGCACAGCCCCGATATCCAAGAGACCCTATCGGATGCCTCCGAACGATTTGAAAGAGATCAAGAATCAAATTAATGAGCTATTGGAGAAGGGATATATTCGGCCAAGCTCATCACCTTGGGGAGCCCCAGTCCTTTTGGTAGAGAAGAAGGATGGAACCTTGAGGATGGTTGTGGATTATCGTTCGTTGAACGAAGTGACCATCAAGAACAAGTACCCTCTGCCGATGATTAATGATCTGTTTGATCAGCTAGTTGGAGCCAAGGTATTCTCCAAGATCGATCTTGATCGAGGTATCATCGATTGAAGATCCGTGAAAAAGATATACCCAAAACCTCATTCACTACCAGGTATGGTTTATATGAGTATACCGTCATGTCATTTGGATTGACTAATGCTCCTGCATACTTCATGAATTTGATGAACAAGGTATTTATGGAGTATCTGGACAAGTTTGTCGTGGTGTTCATCGATGATATACTGATTTTCTCCAAGAGCGAGGAAGAGCATAAGGAACATTTGCGTCTAGTTACGAGAAACTTGAGAACATCAGTTATATGCCAAGTTCAGCAAATGTGAATTTTGGCTGAAGGAAGTCGGATTCCTCGGACATGTTATTTCAGGAGAAGGAATAGCAGTTGATCCCGCCAAGGTTGAATCGATCACCGATTGGCGATCGCCCACCTCGATCAAGGAGATCCGTAGTTTTCTCGGACTCGCAGGATATTATCGGAGGTTTATTGAGAATTTCTCGAAGATTGCCAAGCCCATGGTGAGCTGTTGAAGAAGGATGCCAAGTACATTTGGACCGAGGATTGTGAAGCCAGTTTTCAGGAATTGAAGAAAGCGTTTGGTCACAGCCCAGTGCTGATTTTGCGGACATACACAAGGATTACCAGGTTTATTGTGGCGCTTCTCGTCGAGGACTCGAAGGAGTACTCATGCAGGAAGGAAAGGTTGTAGCTTATACCTCCAGACAGCTACGACCTCACGAGATGAATTATGCCACACATGATTTGGAGTTAGCGGCAGAGTGCATGCACTCAAGACACTGGAGACATTTCCTCGCCGGAAACCATTGTGATGTTTACATAGATCACAAGAGCTTGAAGTATATTTTCACGCAGAAAGAGTTGAACCTCAGGCAGAGGAGATGGCTAGAGTTGATCAAGGACTACGACATGAGACTGCATTACCACCCAGGGAAAGCTAATGTTGTAGCAGATGCTTTGAGCCGTAAGAGTTATGTGAATACTCTTATAGCAGGAGGATTACCCCAGGAGTTAGTCGATGACCTCAGAAATCTCCGACTGGAGATAGTTCCGAGAGGATATGTTGCAACTCTGGAAGTTCAGTCCACTTTGGCCGAAAGGATTCGTGAAGCCCAGAAGTCAGACAAGGAAATTGATGAGATAAAGCAAAAGATGAATGAAGGAAAAGCTAAAGGATTCCGTAAGGATGAACACGGAGCTATATGGTTCGAGGATCGTATTTATGTACCCAATGATCCCGAACTCAGGAAGCTAATTCTTCAGAGGCTCATGATTCACCGTACTCGATTCACCCGGTAACACCAAGATGTACTGGATTTGAAGGAAAGTTTCGGTGGGCGGTATGAAGAAGGACATTGCCGAGTACGTAGTAGTATCGATGTTTGTCAGCGAGTAAAGGCGAACATCGAAGCCAGCAGGTTACTTCAACCTTTGCCGATTCCCGATTGGAAATGGGAAAAACTTGGAATGGATTTTATCACGGGATTACCGAGAACCCGTTCAGTTATGATTCTATCTGGGTAGTGGTTGATCGATTGACCAAGGTAGCTCACTTCATTCCGTGAAGACTACCT
Organism: Aegilops longissima; assembly: GCA_021605205.1. NCBI lineage: Eukaryota > Viridiplantae > Streptophyta > Magnoliopsida > Poales > Poaceae > Aegilops > Aegilops longissima. Next base: position 218,677,906 of record CM038677.1, on the reverse strand, counting down.
ATACCAGTGCTAAGTTGGCCAAGATATACATGAATAGGATCGTATGTATGCATGGAGTTCGAGGAGTATCGTGTCGGATAGAGGAACACAATTTACCTCAAAGTTTTGGAATCGGTTGCATGAAACTTTGCACGAGGCTGGAGTTGAAGACAGCTTTTCATCCATGAGCAGATGGACAGACCGAGAGAGTCAACCAGATTACGGAGGACATGTTGAGAGCTTGTGTGCTAGACTATGGGTCTAGCTGGGATGATAATTTGCCATCGCAGAGTTCTCATACAACAACAGTTATCAATCCGATCGAAGATGGCCCCTTTCAAAGCTCTATACGGAAGGAGGTGAGAACACCATTCTTTGTGGGATGGTGTTGGAGATCGATCACTTTTCGGCTCCGATCTTATCGAGATTCAAGAGAAAGTCAAGCTGATTCGGGATAGACTCAAGATAGCACAATCGAGACAGAAGATTTATGCCGACGATGCGCAAGGAAGTAACTTACGAAGCGGGAGACCGAGCATATCTTCGTGTGTCCCCACTTCGTGGAATCAAGAGGTTTGGTGTCAAAGGAAAGTTAGCACCCCGATTCATTGGCCCCTACAAAATCCTCGAGCGTCGTGGAGAAGTTGCTTACAAGTTGGAATTACGGAAGGATTGTCCGGAGTTCATGATGTCTTCCATGTTTCTCGGTGAAGAAATGTCATGCCGACATGGCCGATATCCGTTGAGAGACACGGTGCCCTAGAGGCCATACAGCTTGCGGTGATCGACTTATAAGGAGAAACCGTCGAATTCTCGAGGCTGCGAGCAGAGTCACCCGCAGCAAGATCATCAAGTTTTGCAAGGTCTTTGTGGAGTCATCACTCGAAGAGGAAGCCACAGGGGGCTTGAAGAAGACCTTCTTGAGACCACCCGCACCTATTTGCTAGCCAACCCGAATCTCGGCGAGATTCATCTTAAAATGGGTAGGTTTGTAACATCCCAAATTTCCTATTTGGAATGTTTTACAATTATAGCTAAGCATCTATGCATTCTGTTTGAATTTGAATGCCATTTGGAGTTTCAGAAGATTTTGAGTTTTGGAATTTGAATTCAAACTGTGGCAAGTGGGAATCATTTCAAAAACTATGCCTGATAAATACTTGAGCAAAAGTATGAGAGGAGTAAACATGACACTCCAAAAATATCAGAGGAAAACAATGCCAGAAGTTTTGAATTCAAATTTGAGTTTTATTTGGAATTTGAAAAAAATGAATTTTTATAAACTTTGGATTTTGCCCCTGGAAAAATGTCCTATATAAAATATTTATATTTTATATTTTATATCTCTGTTTTTATTTTTAAAAAAAATTAAATTGGAAAAAGGAAAAAGACCTCGGCGCTAGCCAAAGCATCGCCCACCCGGCGCCGAGCAGGCAACCTGGCAAAGCCCTTGACCAGTGCCCACCAATGACCGAGCCGCCCAGCCATGAGCCGACCGCCACCCAGCCGAAAACCGCGTCGGTCGACCGACCGTCGCCCGCTCCCCTCGTCGCCGACAGGTGGACCCCACCGTCGTCTACCCCTCGCCCGCCACTCGCCCCGCCCATCTCGCCGGATCCCGAAGGATCCGGGATTCGATCTTCTTCGATTCACCCCTTGCGCAAGTCGTCGCCCCGCCTATAAAACCCCTCCCCCACCCCATTCCCCCCTCGCCCCTTGCGGACCCTCTCTCCCTCCTCACGCGCTCATGAGAGCCGAGCACACCACGCCGCCATTTACCTCGCCGGCCGACGCCCTAGCCCACCCCGAGCTCCACCAACTCCACCAGACGCTCCCCTCGCTCGTCCCGCACCATGAGCCCTCCGCCGACTTCCCGACCACCGGAGACGCCGGCCTTTTCGCCACCGAGCCGCCGCCGCCGATCTCCGTAAGCCACCGAGACTTCACCCCGCCGTCCGATCTACCCCTACGGCTAGGATTAGAACCCGAAGGGTATGTTTATTAGAATAAAACCGGTCCGGTTTAGTTTAGTTCAGTTTAATTTTAAGTTAGGGTTTTATTTATTAGATCGGCCCGATTCGTTTAACCCTAGGGCCCGTTTAGTTATATTACATACAGGCGTTAGTTAGGCCCATTTAGCCCGTTTTTCTTTATTTTCGTTTTCTGTTTTAACAGAATAGTTTCGATTTGAAAAATTCATATCTTTTATTCTACTTAATATTTTTAAGTGATTCTTTTTTGTTGGTTTGCAAATTTCTTATAGTTTCTGCAGAAAATATAATTAGCTATGTTAAAATTATTTAGAATTGCTTTATTTTAATTTTAGTCAGAATAGTAAATCTGTTATAAAATGAATTAGGAAAATTATTTTATATGATTCTTTTGTCCCAACTTTGTTTTGACATTACCTAACCGTAGGAATTAATTTGGGCATTTTAGGATTAATAAAAAAATAGTTTCTAGCAGAATCATGTTATTCTTAATTAATTAACTAGCTACTCTTTTCCTATTATTTTAATTAGTAAATGAATTTATTTTTAATATGTGATAGATTATTCAGGTTAGTTTCTGTCACTTTAGAGCATGAACTTTTATTTATAATAAATAAAACTTTTATTTTATTTTTCTTAATAGAAATTGAATTAGGCCTATTAGGAGTTCCATAATAGATTTTAAATTGATTCTTTTTGCTCCTAGTTGCTTAATGCATTCCTTTCATTAAGTTAACATAAAACCATGATTAGGTTATGTTAAGAAAATTTTTGTTATGTAAAACTATTTTTAGTTGTTGCTTGAAGTAGGAAAACTTTGAGTTGGATTTTCTTGAGTTTTTCCTTTGGGTTTTGATTCATTTGTTTTGGTGTGTTATGTTACTATGCTATTGTGTTAAGTGATCATATGCTATATGCTTATTGTGATTATTGTTTGTCATCGGTAGAATTTCCGGAGTGCGAAGCTTGCTACTACGAGTCCTTAGCTTACGAAGATCGTCAGCAAGGCAAGTCATTGATCATACTTTCAATACCTATGATTTTGTTGCATTAGTATTATACCTCCCCACCATGCATGCAGTAGGTGAAATTTTGAAGTTATAATCTTGAGTAGTATCATGTGGTAGGATGAACCAATTCCCCTTGTTACCATGACCCGGGACGTAGTAGTTTAATCTTGCTATGCTCGTAGACGGGATTGGTTGAGTGAATTCATAAGGGAGATGTGAGAGTAAATGATGATGACAACCCCATGAACTTCAAGATCAAGATGGACTTGAAATTCACTCTTTGGGTGGAGGGCGGTTGTGGGCACCTGGAGAACCCGGTGGTTGGCGGGATGCATGGAGAAGTGCCATGACATCTTGCGGAAAGCTTCAACCAGTCACGAAGAGGCGGATGGATGCCCCATTGACGGAAGCTTACTGCAGCCGCAAGCCATTATGGGCTCTGGCTGGGTCAACCCTAGTTGTGACGCTGGCTGGGCGGTACTACGAGATGTAGAAGAACGGTAGGATTGGATGGGTACGGCGGTAGCGAAGAACTCTTGGAAGACCTGTTTCATTCGTCCGTCTTCAAACACCATGAAGTGCGAAGACTTAAAAGGAGGAATGATTCTTGCGGGTAAAGTCATAAACCTCTGCAGAGTTAAAGATCTAATCGATTAGCCGTGTCCCCGATTTACGGACAATTTGAGCCTCTGGAACTTGGAAGTATTGAAATCTCAACACTAAAACTAATAAATTAATTTGAGGGGTTATGACTTAATAATTTGGGCTTGAGACATTGGTTGGCGGAACCATCTCAATAACTACCAACAATTTTGTAGTATTTGCAAGCAAGTCCCTTTGTAGTAGGAGAAAATTGGCTTTTCAAAATGATGAAACTTAGAGCCCCACAGCCAAATTGCATATAGTGTTAAAATTTATTATTGTTATTCTCTTCATGACCTGCCAGCATATTCAAAATGCTGACCTACACGGCTGCAACGTCTTATGTTGCGAGGAGTATTCGATCAGGATTGAGGCTACGATCCGCTTGGCGATTGCCCTATGGAGTCGGATGGACTCGCTATTTAAATCTCGCTTCCGCAGCTTTACTAGTTTATTTCTCATGAGTTGGCCTTCGGCCCAATTTATTATCTTGTAATAAAGACTCTATATGAGAATCGTGTAATAAATTCAGGTGTGATTGAACTTTGATTATTTCATCGATGTACTGTGAGTACCAGCATGATCTTGGGATGGTACAGACACAGAGACTTGACCGATTTTGGGTCAGGTCGCTACACAACACTCTCTCACAGGATTTGTATTTGATGGAAATAAGATTTGAGTAGAAAGCAACTTGGGGTAGGCTAGAGATCAAGATTCATATGGTAGGAATGGAATATCTTGGCCTCAACACATGAGTAGGTAGTTCTCTCTCGTAAATAGGATCTTTGGAAGTGTAGGCTTGTTACGATGGCTCTCTCCACGAATGAAGAGGAGGTGGAGGGTATATATAGCCTCCACACAAAATCTAACCGTTACACACAATTTACCAAACTCGGTGTGACCGAATCAACAAACTCGGTCTGACCGATTTAGCAAATCTAGTGACCGTAAGGATTTTTGGTGGGGACCGACATGCAACTCGGTAGGACCGATATGGTTTGGGTTAGGGCATAACGTAATCTCGGTGAGACCGATTACACAACCTCGGTGAGACCGATTTTGGTAATAAGCTAACCAGAGAGTTGGTCAGGCAAACTCGGTCAGACCAATTACACAAACTCGGTGGGACCGATTTTGGTAATAAGCTAACCAGAAAGTTGGCATTGTAATCTCGGTAGTACCGATTGCTCAAACTCGGCGAGACCGATTTTGGTAATGGACATACACACAGAGATTACAATCCCATCTTGGTGAGACCGAGTTCCCTATCGGTGAGACCGATTTGCCTAGGGTTTGTGGCAGTGGCTAAGACATCTAAACTCGGTGGCGCCGGATAGAAAGAATCGGTGGGGCCGAGTTTGACTTTGGGTTTAGGACATATGTGGATGTGGGAAAGTAGTTGAGGGTTTTTGGCGCATATCACTAAGCATCATGGAGCAATAAACTCATTAAGCAACACCTCATCCCTCCTTGATAGTATTGGCTTTTCCTATAGACTCAATGTGATCTTGGATCACTAAAATGGAAAACATGTAGAGTCTTGAGCTTTTGAGCTTGAGCCCATCCTTTGTCCTTACCATCTTGATGGGGTTCCACATCCTTTAGTCCATGCCACTCCATTGTTGAACTTGTCTGAAACATACTAGATAAAAGTGTTAGTCCAACAAGAGATATGTTGACATTAATTACCAAAACCACCCAGGGAGCACTTGTGCTTTCAGTTGTACATATATTACGGCAGGAGCATATAGTATGCGTTGAAGAGGGTGGAAGGGGACCATCATATGTAGTACGCTTGATATGAACCTCGCTCTGTGTGGGTGCATGGTTTACGGTTTTTGAGGCATGTGGCACATCAAAGTTGTGCATTTTGGGTATTAAATATATATATATATATATATATATATATATATATATATATATATATATATATATATATATGTTTGGCCCACATGCAAAGCGGTGGTGGTTGTCCTCTTGCACCCACTTAAGCGGTTATCAGCGATATAGATGCTTTCCATCTGTGCGCCCGCTTGGTTCATCACTTCTTTTTGCCTGACAATAAGAGAGGTTAATTTGACTTAGGAGGGGATTATTATTTTTGCTCTAGGATGACATGCATGATACACTTTGAGCACACACACATGCATGTGTACACATGAATACCTCCCAGAGTCGAAGTGGCTAGTACAACGACACCATCATGAACCGATCTCGCTCTGTGTGGGGAGCTAGTGTACGATTTTTGACACACGCGCCAGATTAATGTTGTGTATTCAAACATGCATGCACGCATCACCTCCATACATATGAATGTAGTGGTTGCCTTCGAACGATACACTCCATCGCATGGTTATTGGCGACAAGCCTATATATTCATGGGCCCGCGTGGACATCCATGATCACCTTGACCAACAACAAGATAGGTTACCATGACAGATTCTTCATTTGGTTCATGTTATCGTAGTATAGGTCATGGTGAGATTCATACCTAATTAAGTTTGAGCACATATACTATGCACGCATGCATGCATATATGAATCATCGTCGTTGGCTTGAAGTGTGGTGTAACATACATATGCATCGTCAACCTAACCCTCACTCAGTGTGGGGATTTCTAGTTCGAAATCACGGTGCCACATCAAAGTTGTTCATTGTTACTCAAAAACACACCTCTCCATACATATGTTTGGGCCACACGCATGCAGTGGTTGTCTTCGGGGACTAGCTACTTGCGTGATTATTGGCGAGCTAGCCCATCTCCGGGGTCGCATGGACGGCCATCACTTTGATCAACAACAAGAGAGAAGTCGTACGACCAAGGTGGATTATTCTTGGTCCATTTTACGATCCATCTTGGTGAGATATATGCCTCTCTGGCCTCTTGTTGAAAGTGTGCGTGTGTGTGGGGGGGTTGCTACACCGCACTTTTCTAGGTGAACCTAGGTTGGGGGGGCATGCATTCATAGCTTAATTAGGATTCCCTTCGTGGCGACACGAGGGGGTGGGGGGCTGCTAGCTACTTCACACTTTTCTAGGTGAACCTTGGTTGGGGGGGGGGCATGCATTCATAGCTTAGGAATACCTTCGTGCCGACACGAGGGAGGAGGGGCCTGCTAGCTCTACTTCACACTTTGCTAGGTGAACCTCGGATGGGGGCAGGCTGCTAGCTACTTCACATTTTGCTACGGTGAACCTCGGTTGGGGGGCATGCATTCATATATAGCTTAGGATTCCCTTCGTGACGACACGAGGGAGGAGGGGGGCCTGCTAGCTACTTCACACTTTGCTAGGTGAACCTCGGTTGAGGGGGAGGGGGCATGCATTCATAGCTTAGGATTCCCTTCGTGCCGACACGAGGGGGGTGGGGACAAGCAATACCGTGCACTTTGCGAGACAGGTGCCACATCGAAGTTGCATTTGGTATTTGAAAATCAAACCACCCTTTTGATACATAAATTTGGTCCACATGCAAGTGTGTTTGTGTTTTGACCCTCTCCCGCGTCATTTTTCGCCAAATTTATGAACATTAGACAAGTCGGATGACGCAACAGACACGGTTCACTCAAACTAACCATGTGCCACGCTGGTGCACCTGTCACGACACATCCGCACAGTACATTGGGCTCCACGAGGCCCCCCCTCTCAAAAATATCTGCCAGCTTCGAGGGTTTTTCTATTTCATAATACACAGTTGTTATCTCCAGACCGCGTGCGATGTTTCTTGTTCCCAATCCTGCCTGCATCGAAAATATCTGCCCGCCTTGAGGGTTTTTCTTTTTCATAACACACAGTTGTTATCTCCGGACCGTGTGTGATGCACTATCATCAAAATTTTCAATAGCCCAACATTTCACTCCCGCGTAGTAAAATTTTCAGTACCCGCGTCATTTCCTCAAACACCCCGCTCCCCCCTCCACACACACACACACACACACACACACACACACACACACACACACACCAAAACCTCCTCGGGCATGCGCGCACACACACACACACCCCCTTCCTCGCTCGAAACCCTAGCAAAGTCCCTGCCGTCGCCACCGCTGCCGCTGCAAGGCCTCCATTGTCAACATCTGCCGGTTTGCCCGTGCATCTTACCCACCGATCTCCATACCCAGGCCGCCCTGAGTTTCTTAGATGACGCCTGCCAAATGCCCCCTTTCCCACAGATCCCCATCCCCATCCCCCACTCCAGAGCGTCGCAGCCTAAGCCAGCTCGCTTCCGTGGAGCTCGAGGAGGCCCAGCCCAAAAGAGGTGTATAGCGGTCTCTTCGCCCGACGTCGCCGAGGAAGCTGACGACCATTACTGGCGGCAGACACTCAAGCAGCGGGCTAGAGTATGCGGGCATGTCTCGTCTGCCAGCTATGACATCGCAGTCATCGACAGCAACACCCTGAGGCGGGCTGTGTCACAGGTTAAGTGTCCCACCCCCAACCCCTCGGGTTCAACCACCGTCGATCTCATCCATGGCCCCACCACTGATATCCTCTGGCCCGCTATCAACAATTTGCCATTCTACATCGCCATCGAGCCCCTTTTGTCATTTCTGAAGGAAACGTTCTGCGACGCTGGCTTGTGATCCACAGCTTCCAAGTCAGACCTCATCGACGACCACGAGGAGGGCACCCTATCTGGATCTTCCAAGGGGAAAGAGCCCATCCGCTCTTCCAAGGGGAAAGCATCCGTCTGCGACATCAGGGAGGGCACCCTACAACCGTGCTCTTCCAAGGGGAAGGAGCCCATCTGCGACAACATGGGGCGGATCTAGGGCCCATGCTCTACCCACGAGAACGAGCCCATCTGTGAAAAGTGAGGAAACCCATGATTTGTTTATTTCAGTTGTTCACAATGTGATGCTCTATATGTGCAATTATTTACTGTGCAGTACATTTCATCAATCCAGTTTTAAACATACAGATAGGAATGCATATATTTGCTTGCTGTTAAACCTGTTATAGCTAGCATATGCCTCTTTTAAAGTTTTTTGATTATTCATTTGTTTGTAGTTAGCATTTGTTCAGTTTCAAATGCTATCTTTGGTTGTTCGTAGTATGCCTTGTTTATTCTAGTTATTCACAACATGATGTTCTATATGTGCAAGTATGAACTGTGCAGTTCAATTTCATCAGTACCAGTTTCAACAATACCACTATGAATGACTACATTTCGTTGCTGCATCTTGTAGTTAACACGCCTTCACATTTTTATTTAACCATAACCAATGTACTTAGACCGGCATAATACCAATTTGAATGACCATGTTTGCTTGTTGTTAAATGTTAGGCCTGTTGTAGTTAGCACACCTTTCCACTTGTTTTGCTTTACTAGCGTGCTTAAACCTGCACACTAAAGCTATCTTTTGGAGATTATTTTGTCTGCCATGTGTAATTTTGGTTCATGTTTAGCCTGTTGTGCTTAACATGCTTCTTGATGTACTTACACAGGACAATTTTGGGAACGACTGTTGTTTTCCATCGAGGTTAGTTTCATCCCATGGCTTATATCTGCTCACTGTTCAGGATATCCATAGCTGGTACCAGATAAGGGACTTATCGGTGAATCGGACTTTTAACTGAATATATCTGCAACCCATTTTTCCTTAGGTTAACTAGGGCCATATGTAATATATCTGAGGCTACATAGCAACATGCACTGTACTTAATGTCTAAATATGCAATCCTAGGCTACATAGCAACAAGGAAGAGTGTTACATTAATGTTCAAATGATGTCTAGATATACGTAGAAGAGCAGCAGCAACAACAACAACAACAACAACAACAACAACAACAACAACAACAACAACAACAACAACAACAACAACAACACAACCCTGTTTGGATACTCAACTTAGCTAGAGGTTAGAGTTAGTTTCTAGCTCATTACTAACCCTGAACTAACTCCATCCAAATAGTTGTTTGGATGGTAGGGTTAGATTGACAATAAGTGCACTAGGAGAATTAGCTCCAATTAGCACCTCTTGGGTTGGATACTAGTTTTTTGGGTGGGTTGTAGATGCAACTAGCTCAAACTAGCCCTCATGTTTAGATATACTTTAGGGATATTTGAGTCTGAACTAGCTCAAACTAACTGTAACCCGTGGATAAATCAGCAAATAATTTTTAAGAATGAACTAAACTTGTCGGAGTAATGGGCCACGGGTAGGCAAACCCGAGCCCCTGGACCTTTCAAAACATCGAGGCAGACTGCGCCCCTCAAGACCCCAAGGCGAAGCCGCCTTCTAAGAGTCGGCAGCAGCCACTGCCCCTCCCAGCCGAGTCGAGGCGGCCTCAAGACAAGCCGACTCCAAGCCGCGACTTCCAATGAAGCCGGCTCACGGAGTCGGCCAGCGGCTCAACCGCCTCCTCTTGATCGACTCTTGGCGGGACGGGATGGGGCCGCCTGCAGCCCACCCTGCCCGCTCATAAAGACGAGCATAGCCACCGGCGCCGTCTTGCGAAGATCTCTGTCCGCGGCGGTGTTGCCACGCCGACCCTACGTCAGCCCGTGGGCGATTCCTGTACCCATGATGGCTGTGCATGCGACCCGAAGGCGGCGGGACCCGCTGTCGGCGGGTGTGCGAGAAAACGGCGAGCGCCCAAGATGGACCGGCTGGGAGTCGGCCTCAGAGTCGGCCGGCCCCTCCCAGGCTCCATCGCCATTAACGAGACGAGACAGGGAATAGCGCGGTGATCGCCCGCCGGTGGCGACTGCTGTTGCCATGACCCCATGGCTTCGCGTCATTAAGCCGACTCTGATAACCGCAGCCGGCAAGACCCGCCATGGCGGGCAGAGCTATCGGCCCCATCTTGGACGTCGTGAGGCCCACTAGTCGGCGGGCCAGAAGTCAGCGGAGAAGGCGGCGACTTAAGAGGCGGCGGTGGGACTGCGCCCAGCCGGATTACCATTGTACCCCGAGTAGGCCTATATAAACCCGGGGCACCCATGCAAAGGGTTGGAACCTAGTAGTTTGACACACACATAGAGGAAGAGAAGAGCTAGCCGTGCCTTCTCCTTCCTCACCCCGAACAACTCAAGGAGCAATCTTGTACTCACTTTGCCATAGTGATCATGCAGAGACCCATGAGCAGCGGTGGGGTGTTATCTCCTCGGAGAGCCACGAAGCTGGGTAAGATTCGCGGCGTGCATGCCTTCGCCTCATCCCATTTCCGAGCACCGTGACGTTCTACTCGCCCCTCCATGATAAGCCATCCTTTGGCATATATCGCACCAACCCCGACATTTGGCGCCCACCGTGGGGCTAGGTGCACCGTCGTCCGGAGACCTGCTGCGGGCGGAACCCTCTTCCTCCTGGCGGCGCAGCCAGCCCGGCAAGCAGACGGAGTCTGCACCGGCCTGCTGCATGGCCGAGGTCGCCCTCTGGCGAAGCTGCCTCACGAACTTGTCGGCGAGGTTCGCCTCTCCGGCGAGCCTGCATCGCCTTGAGCATGGGCGGCCCCGAGCCTCCTCACGGGCCTCCTCGAGCAACTCCACGCCGCGCGGCGAGCCTGCCGCCGACACAGGTCCGTGGCTCCATCGACCCGATCTGGTCAACTCCGACACGCGTCGCTCGATGCTTTCCCCACCAGCGTGGTGGTCTCGATGAGCCGCTCCCCGCGAGTGCGGCGGAAGCTTACCGTCCGCGGAGGTGCTCGTCGCCGGTCCTGATGAGCCTTCCGGTGAGAGCTCATGACCCTCTCTCAGCGAGTTACGCAAGACCTAACGCGCCTATTCCGGAAAACGCCCGATCTTTGGGGCTGAAGCGCGCGCTTCCGGCTCGTGGCGCAAAAAGGCGGCAAGCATGAGGCGCTTGTCGAAGCCTACCAGCGAGATGGATCGCGCCGTGGCGCTTCGCCCGGCTCCGGCCAGGCCTAACCGCCTAAGCGGCGGTCGGCAGCTGGCAGCAACCATCGCCAATCTGTTTGGAAGCGAATCGCCCGTGTCGCCACGCCGCGGAGAACATCGCGCCGCCCCGGCGGCGAGCAAGCTGGATAACCGGCGAGGCGCGCTGATGACAGGCGAGTCCAGCAGCTCCTCGGCGGCTGCTGCTGCGCAAAGCGAAAGCGGTTGCCGCCGAGGCCCGCGGCGACAACACGGCGACTTGCCTCCCGCCGAGATCAAGCGCGGCGTCTCGGATGCCGGTGGCGGCGTCCGTGGAAAAAAACAATGACCGGTTGTCAGCCATAGCGGACTCACATCTCCATTGGCGCGACGAAGACGGCCGCCCGAAACAATGGGCGGCGGGGCGACTATCTGCCTCCAACTCCCGCAAAGAAAAGCGCGTCTCCCGCCACCGTCGAGCATCCGACTCTCGGCGACCGCCTTGGCTGCCGAGAGAAGTCGGGAAAGCACGCCGCCACGGATCGGCGACTCCATCGATCCTGGCGCTGGAAGAAGAAAGCGAGTTGGGCCCGCCCTGTTTGGACCTAGCATCCGAGGCGAGCCATTCCCTAGAGGATTCACACTCCCCAAGATACACCCAAATACACCGGCTCCGTGAAGCCGTGGGGACAAGCTAGTGGACTACTCCACGGCCGTCGGCATGTGACAACAACAACAAGCGTTGCCGTAAAGTATGTTCCCTCATGCTCCGGGGCATGGTGGGACATGGTTGAACAGCTTGAAGCCCGCAGCATCAACAGCTGGGTCGACTTCACTTTGAGGCCTTCGTCGCCTTCACGGCGAATACAAGCGACCTCCCAAGCCTCGCCCGACTTTCCTTGTGCGGGCAAGGCCCCACGAGTCCACTCGCGACTACCTCACCTTGCTGGGCGAGCTCCGGAACTCCTCAAGGGGAGTGCACGAGGTGCAGCTATCAGTACTTCACCGCCCGGGTGCGAGAAGGCACCCTCCTCAAGCACAAGCTCCTTTACAGCGAGCCGGAGACCCTCGACGAGCAGCTGATCATAGCAGACAAGTATGCCACAGCCGACTCCTCCATGAAGTCGGAGATCGAAGTCAGTGCGACTGGCAAGGTGGCTCCTCAGGCTCCCAGAACTCCGGTGGCGACACGGTCGGTGCAGCAGCAGAATGATCCTGGCGCAAGGCCCCACAGCCGGCTTCCAACAGCCGGCGGTGGCGGCGACAAGACCAACAGCGGAAGGGCAGCCTCACCTTAGCGGCGAAAGGCGGCAAGTCCAACTGGTTGTCGGCCTTCTCTTCTGAAAGACGACTGGATGGACCCACAAGTTCCATAGGCGTGAAGCCGTCGAACCACACCACCGTAAGTGCCACTGGCTCACGGGATCGCCAAGGAGGCGGCCTCATCCCTCCCCTTTCTTTGGGCCGCCGCCTCCACCACCGCCCAGCAGCGGCTGTCGAGCCGGTCGGCGCGATACAAGACAGTACCCGAAGAGCATGGAGCCTATGTAGTGTTCACCGGTGTGGCCGGCGATCGCGCGCGGCGGCAGCAACGATGAAGTGAATGCGATAGCATCGGATACTCGAATTCATGCCTTTGGTCAGAAACCTGTCGGTTGGGCGAGTTGATCACCCGGTGATGCGAATCCGGGCTCCTCGCCTGGTCTTAGGAGCCACCCTTGCCGTAGATAGGCGGGCGCTCGCTTCTCGCGAGTCTGATGATAGCGGAGGCAGCAGCATCAACGTCTGTACAAGGATACGATGGAGAAGTTAGGAATCAAGCAAAGACAGCTTCGAATAGCGGACTATGTTCCACGAAATTGTACAGCCTTTCCTGCTCACCGATCGGCAAGATCTCGATAGGCGTCCTCTTTGGGGACAAAGATCACTTCGCCGAGAGCCGATCTAGTTCGAAGTGGTGGACCTCGAAGCCCATACCATGCTCTGCTTGGCCGACCTGCTCTGGCCAAGTTCATGGTGATCCCCACTCGCCTACCTCAAGATGAAGATGCAAGTACCAAGGGATTGACCATAGCCGGCGACTCTGATAAAGTCGTCCTTTGTGCTGGTGAAAGCGATCGGTGGCTGAGTCCTGGTGATCGCAGGTGAGAAGCGGCTTCTTGATCGGGTTGTGGCAATGGCGGCAAGCAGCCGAGATGTCGCCCAACCCCAAGGAGTCGAAGTGAGGGCTCGTTCAAGCCGCCAAAGAGACCAAGAAGATACCCTTGGACCCGGAGCACCGGAGAGATCGTTATCGTGGGTGCAAACCTTGACAGCAAATAGGAAAGCGAGCTCGTCGATTTCCTCCGTGAGAATCGGGACATTTTCGCATGGTCTCAAAAGACATGCCAAGTGTCCGAAGCGGAATTCGCCGAGCACAAGTTACATGTCCGATTTGATGTGAAGCCCGTCGAGCAGCCCTTGCGCGCTGTCGGAAGAAAAGAAGAGTTGTTGGAGAAGAGATAGCCCAGCTCCTCGCAGCCGGTTTCATCATGGAAGTGTTCTTTCTAGAGTGGTTAGCGAACCCGGTCTTGGTACTAAAGAAGAACAAGCAGTGGAGGATGTGTATTGACTGCACAAGCCTCAACAAAGCCTGCCCCAAGGACCCGTTCGCTTTGCCGAGAATTGATCAGGTGATAGACTCCACAGCCGGATGCGAGCTGTTGAGCTTCTTAGATGCATATTCAGGATATCATCAGATCAAGCTGAACCCGGACGACAGATTGAAGACCGCCTTCATCACGCCGTTTGGAGCCTTCTGCTACCTGACCATGACGTTCGGCTTGAGGAATGCCGGCGCCACCTTTCAGCGTTGCATGCGAAGTGCCTCCTCAAGCAGCTTGGCGAAGCATGCGTTACGTGGACTACGTGGTGGTGAAGGCGGAGAAGCGAGGAACGCTGTTGGAAGACCTCCGGAGACCTTTGAAAATCTCGCCGATTCGAGATCAAGCTCAACCTGCAGAAGTGCGTCTTGAGTACCAGCCGGCCAGCTCCTTGGTTTCTGGTCTCTCGAGCAGCGGCATAGAGTGCAACCCGTGAAGATCAAGGCAATCGAAAGGATGGAAGTACCCGCCGATTCGCTAGATGTGCAAAAGTTCACGGCTGATTGGCGTCGATCAGCCGATTCATCGGCCGGTTCAGAAAGCTCTTCCTCTGTACCAGCTCATGAAGAAGACCACCTTCTTCAAATGGAATTCAAAGCGAATGCTTTTCTCGATTGAAGAAAATCTGACTACTCCCCGATCTTTGGCGGCTCCGACTCCAAAGGAGCCCATGCTCTATATTGCCGCCACCAGCGGGTAGTCAAGACGATCATTGTAGTTGAGCGCAAGGAGGAAGGCAAAGCGCTACCTGTCAGAGACGGTATATTACCGGCTGAAATCTTGTCGACCTCCAGCGAGATACCAGCAAGAATCGGCTCCACCGCTTGAGCAATACCGTCCGTCGCCCTTGGCGCCTCCTCAAGCTATCTGTCAAGCCATCACAGTCAGACTCCATTTTGTGCTGGCTCCCCTGAAGAAGTCGATCCGACTCAAGGCCTCAGCGAGACGGCACAAGAATTCGGTGAGCAGCCCCAAAA